>JAJHSJ010000019.1:6231134-6320356 GCA_021015155.1 Magnolia officinalis
GAAATGCATGGAATTGACTGTGAAGTGAAGCGGATTCGCCGAAATTGACCGTGAAATGCATGAAATGACTGTGAAGTGAAGGGAATTGACGTGAAATACATCGAATTGACCGTGAAGTGAAGGGAAATAATCGTGAAATGCATGGAATGACCGTGAAGTGAAGCAGATTCACCGAAATTGACCGTGAAGCATGGAAATGACCGTGAAGTGGACGAATTGACCGTGAAACGCATCGAACTGACCGTGAAATGAAGGGAAATGACCGTGAAATGCATGGAATTGATCATGAAGTGAAGCAGATTCACCTAAATTGACCGTGAAATGCATTGAAATGACTGTGAGTGAAGGGAATTGACGTGAAATGCATCGAATTGACTATGAAGTGAAGGGAAATGACCGTGAAGGGAATTGACCGTGAAATGCATCGAATTAACAATGAAGTGAAGGAAAATGACAGTGAAATGCATCGAATTGACCGTGAAGTGAAGCGGATTCGCCGAAATTGATCGTGAAATGCATGAAATTGACCATGAAGTGAAGGAAATTGATAGTGAAATGCATCGAATTGACTGTGAAGTGAAGGGAAATGACCGTGAAATGCATGGAATTAACCGTGAAGTGAAGCAGATTCGCCTAATGATGTGCGTGAAATGCCTGGAAATGACAGTGAAGTGAAGGGATTGACCTTGAAATGCATCGAATTACCGTAAAGTGAAGGGAATTGACCGTGAAATGCATCGAATTGACCGTGAAGTGAAGGGAAATGACCGTGAACTGCATGGATTGACGTGAAGTGAAGCGATTCGCCTAAATTGACCGTGAAATGCATGAAAATGATCGTGAAGTGTAGGAAATTGACCGTGAAATGCATCGAATGACCGTGAAGTGAAGGGAAAATGACCGTGAAATGCATGGAATTGATCGTGAAGTGAAGAGGATTCATCGAAATTGACCGTGAAATGCATGGAAATGACCGTGAAGGAGGGAATTGACCGTGAAATGCATCAAATTGACCGTGAAGTGAAGGGAAATGACCGTGAAATGCATTGAATTGACCAGGAAGTGAATCAAATTCGGCTAAATTGACTGTGAAATGCTTGGAAATGACCGTGAAGTGAAGGAAATTACCGGTGAAATGCATCGAATTGACCGTGAAGTGAAGGGAAATGACCATGAAGTGAAGGGAATTGACCGTGAAACGCATCGAATTGACAGTGAAGTGAAGGGAAATGACCGTGAAATGCATGGAAATGCACGACAAGTGTAGCGAATTCACCAAAATTAATCGTGAAATGCATGGAATTAACCATGAAGTGGAGGGAATTGACCATGAAATGCATAAAATTGACCGTGAACTGAAGGGAAATGACCATGAAATGCATCGTATTGACCATGAAGTGAAGGGAAATAATTGGGAAATGCATGGAATTGATCGTGAAGTGAAGCAAATTTGCCTAAATTGACCGTGAAATGAATGGAAATGACCATGAAGTGAAGGGAATTAACCGTGAAATGCATCAAATTGATCGTGAAGTGAAGGGAAATGACCAAGAAATGCAAGGAATTGACCGTGAAGTGAAGCGGATTCGCCGAAATTGACCGTGAAATGCATGAAAATAACCGTGAAGTAAAGGGAATTGACCGTGAAATGCTTCGAATTGACCGTGAAGTGAACGGAATTGACCGTGAAATGCATCGAATTGACTGTGAAGTGTAGGGAAATAACGTGAAATGCATGGAATTGACTGTGAAGTGCATGGAATTGACCGTGAAGTGAAGCGGATTCACCGAAACTGACTGTGAAATGCATGGAAATGACCGTGAAGTTGGGGGAATTGACCGTGAAATGCATCGAACTGACCGTGAAGTGAAGGGAAATGACCGTGAAATGCATGGAATTGATCATGAAGTGAAGCAGATTCGCCTAAATTAACCGTGAAATGCATGGAAATGATCGTGAAGTGGAGGGAATTGACCGTGAAATGCATCGAATTGACCGTGAAGTGAAGGGAAATGACCGGTAAATGCATGGAATTGACCGTGAAGTGAAGCGAATTCGCCTAAATTGACTATGAAATGCATGGAAATGACAGTGAAGTGAAGGGAATTGACCAAGAAATGCATCGAATTGACCGTGAGGCGAAGGGAAATGGTCGTGAAATGCATGGACTTGACCACGCAGTGAAACGGATTTCCCGAATTTGACTATGAAATCCATGGAAATGACCATGAAGTTGAGGGAATTGACTGTGAAACGCATCGAATTGACCGTGAAGTGAAGGGAAATGACCGTGAAATGCAAGGAATTGACCGTGAAGTGAAGCGGATTTGCCTAAATTGATCGTGAAATGCATGGAAATGACCGTGATGTGAAGGGAATTAACTATGAAATGCATTGAATTGACCGTGAAGTGAAGGGAAATGACCATGAAGTGAAGGGAATTGACCGTGAAATGCATCAAATTGACCGTGAAGTGAAAGGAAATGACCGTGAAATGCTGGAATTGACCGTGAAGAGAAGCGGATTCGCCGAAATTGACCGTGAAATGCCTGAAAATGACGTGAAGTGAAGGGAATTGACTGTGAAATTCATCGAATTGACCATGAAGTGAAGGGAAATGACCGTGAAATGCATGGAATTGACCGTGAAGTGAAGCGTATTCGTCTAAATTGACCGTGAAATGCATGGAAATGACCGTGAAGTGGAGGGAATTGACCGTGAAATGCGTCAATTGACCAAGAAGTGAAGGGAAATGACCGTGAAATGCATGGAATTGACCATGAAGTGAAGCAGATTCGCTAAATTGACCGTGAAATACATGAAAATGACCGTGAAGTGATGGAATTGACTGTGAAATGCATCGAATTGACCGTGAAGTGAAGTGAAATGACCATGAAGTGAAGGGAATTGACAGTGAAATGCATCGAATTGACAGCGAAGTGAAGGGAAATGACCGAGAAATGCATGGAATTGACTGTGAAGTGAAGCAGATTCGCCGAAATTGACCGTGAAATGCATGAAAATGACTGTGAAGTTAAGGGAATTGACCGTGAAATACATCGAATAGACCGTGAAGTGAAGGAAAATAATCGTGAAATGCATCGAATTGACCGTGAAGTGAAGCAGATTCACCGAAATTGACCGTGAAATGCATGGAAATGACCGTGAAGTGGACGAAATTGACCGTGAAACGCATCGAACTGACCGTGAAATGAAGGGAAATGACCGTGAAATGCATGGAATTGATCATGAAGTGAAGCAGATTCACCTAAATTGACCGTGAAATGCATGTAAATGACTGTGAAGTGAAGGGAATTGACCGTGAAATGCATCGAATTGACTATGAAGTGAAGGGAAATGACCGTGAAGGAAATTGACCGTGAAATGCATCGAATTAACAATGAAGTGAAGGAAAATGACCGTGAAATGCATCGAATTGACAGTGAAGTGAAGGGAAATGACCGTGAAATGCATGAATTGACCGACAAGTGAAGCGAATTGCACCAAAATTGATCTTGAAATGCATGGAATGACCATGAAGTGGAGGGAATTGACCGTGAAATGCATGAAATTGACCGTGAAGTGAAGGAAATGACGTGAAATGCATGAATTGACCGTGAAGTGAAGGGAAATGATTATGAAATGCATGGAATTGACCGTGAAGTGAAGCAATTTGCCTAAATTGACCGTGAAATGAATGGAATGACCGTGAAGTGAAGGGAAATTGACCGTGAATGCATCAAATTGATCGTGAAGTGAAAGGAAATTGACCGTGAAATGCATCGAATTGACGTGAAGTGAAGGGAATTGACCGTGAAACGCATCAAATTGACAGTGAAGTGAAGGGAAATGACCGTGAAATGCATGGAATTGACCGACAAGTGAAGCGAATTCACCAAAATTGATCGTGAAATGCATGGAATTAACCATGAAGTGGAGGGAATTGACCATGAAATGCATAAATTGACCGTGAAGTGAGGGAAATGACCGTGAAATGCATCGATTGACCATGAAGTGAAGGGAAATGATGTGAAATGCATGGAATTGACCGTGAAGTGAAGAAAATTGCCTAAATTGACCGTGAAGTGAAGGGAATTAACCGTGAAATGCATCAAATGATGTGAAGTGAAGGAAATGACCATGAAATGCAAGGAATTGACCGTGAAGTGAAGCGGATTCGCCAAAAATTGACAGTGAAATGCAGAAAATGACCGTGAAGTGAAGGGAATTGACGTGTGAAATGCATCGAATTGACCGTGAAGTGAAGGGAAATGACGTGAAATGCATGGATTGACGTGAAGTGCATGGAATTGACCGTGAAGTGAAGCGGATTCACGAAACTGACTGTGAAATGCATGGAAATGACCGTGAAGTGAAGGGAATTGACCGTGAAATGCATCGATTGACCGTGAAGTGAAGGGAAATGATTGTGAAATGCATGGAATTGACGTGAAGTGAAGCAATTTGCCTAAATTGACCGTGAAATGAATGGAAATGACCGTGAAGTGAAGGGAATTGACCGTGAAATGCATCAAATTGATCGTGAAGTGAAGGGAAATGACCGTGAAATGCATGGAATTGACCGTGAAGTGAAGCGAATTCGCCAAATTGACCGTGAAATGCATGAAAATGACAGTGAAGTGAAGGGAATTGACCAAGAAATGCATCGAATTTGACTGTGAGGTGAAGGGAAATGGACGTGAAATGCATGGAATTGACCGTGAAGTGAAACGGATTGCCGAAATGACTGTGAAATGCATGGAAATGACCATGAATTGAGGGAATTGACTGTGAAATGCATCGAAATGACCGTGAAGTGAAGGGAAATGACCATGAAATGCAGGGAATTGACCGTGAAGTGAATCGGATTGGCCTAAATGATCGTGAAATGCATGGAAATGACCGTGAAGTGAAGGGAATTGACTATGAAATGCATTGAAATTGACCGTGAAGTGCCTGAAAATGACCGTGAAGTGAAGGGAATTGACTGTGAAATTCATCGAATTGACCATGAAGTGAAGGAAATGACCGTGAAATGCATGGAATTGACCGTGAAGTGAAGCGTATTCGTCTAAATTGACCGTGAAATGCATGAAATGACCGTGAAGTGGAGGGAATTGACCGTGAAATTCATCGAATTAACCATGAAGTGAAGGGAAATGACCGTGAAATGCATGGAATTGACCATGAAGTGAAGCAGATTCGCCTAAATTGACCGTGAAATGCATGAAAATGACCGTGAAGTGAAGGGAATTGACTGTGAAATGCATCGAATTGACCGTGAAGTGAAGTGAAATGACCATGAAGTGAAGGGAATTGACCGTGAAATGCATCGAATTGACAGTGAAGTGAAGGGAAATGACCGTGAAATGCATGGAATTGAGCATGAAGTGAAGCGAATTCGCCGAAATTGATCGTGAAATGCATGGAATTGACCGTGAAGTGGAGGGAATTGAGTGTGAAACGCATCAAATGGACCGTGAAGTGAAGGGAAATGACTGTGAACTAGATGGAGTTGACTGTGATGTAAATAAGATTCGCCTAAATTGATCGTGAAATGCTTGGAAATGACCGTGAAGTGAAGGGAATTGACCATGAAATGCATCAAATTAACCATGAAGTGAAGGGAATTGATCGTGAAATGCACCGTATTGACTGTGAAGTGAAGGGAAATGACCGTGAAATGCATGGAATTGACCGTGAGGTGAAGAAGATTTGCCTAAATTGACTGTGAAATGCATGAAAATGACAGTGAAGTGAAGGGAATTTACCGTGAATAAATTGACCGTGAAGTGAAGGGAAATGACCATGAAATGCATGGAATTGACCTTGAAGTGAAGAGGATTCACCGAAATTGATTGTGAAATGCATGAAAATGACCGTGAAGTGAAGGGAATTGACCGTGAAATGCATAGAATTGACTGTGAAGTGAAGGGAAATAACCGTGAAATGCATGGTATTGACCGTGAAGTGAAGCGGATTCAGCGAAACTGACCGTGAAATGCATGGAAATGACCGTGAAGTGGAGGGAATTGACTGTGAAATGTATCGAACTGACTGTGAAGTGAAGGGAAATGACTGTGAAATGCATGGAATTGATCATGAAGTGAAGCAGATTCGCCTAAATTGACCGTGAAATGCATGGAAATGACCGTGAAGTGGAGGGAATTAACCGTGAAATGCATCGAATTGACCGTGAAGTGAAGGAAAATGACGGTGAAATGCTTGGAATTGACCGTGAAGTGAAGCGAATTCACCTAAATTGACCGTGAAATGCATGGAAATGACCGTAAAGTGAAGGGAATTCACCATGAAATGCATCGAATTGACAGTGAGGTGAAGGGAAATGGCCGTGAAATGGATGGACTTGACCATGAAGTGAAACGGATTTGCCAAAATTGACTATGAAATGCATGGAAATGACCATGAAGTGGAGGGAATTGACTGTGAAATGTATCAAATTGACCGTGCAATGAAGGGAAATGACTGTGAAATGCAAGGAATTGACCATGAAATAAAGTGGATTTGCATAAATTGAACGGGTAATGAATGGAAATGACGGTGAAGTGAAGGGAATTGACCATGAAATGCATTGAATTGACTGTGAAGTGAAGGGTAATGACCATGAAGTGAAGGGAATTGATCGTGAAATTCATCGAATTGACCACGAAGTGAAGGGAAATGACCAAGAAATGCTTGGAATTGACCACGAAATGAAGCAGATTCGCCGAAATTGACTGTGAAATGCATGAAAATGACCGTGAAGTGAAGGGAGTTGATCGCAAAATTCATCGAATTGACTGTGAAGTGAAGGGAAATGACCATGAAATGCATGGAATTGACTGTGAAGTGAAGCGGATTCGCCGAAATTTTCCATGAAATGCATAGAAATGACCGTGAAGTGGAGGGAATTGACCGTGAAATGCGTCAAATTGACCAAGAAGTGAAGGGAAATGACCGTGAAATGCATGGGATTGACCATGAAGTGAAGCAGATTCGCCTAAATTGACCATGAAATGCATGAAAATGACCGTGAAGTGAAGGAAATTGACTGTGAAATGCATCGAATTGACCGTGAAGTGAAGGGAAATGACCATAAAGTGAAGGGAATTGATCGTGAAATGCATCGAATTGATAGTCTAGTGAAGGGAAATGACTGTGAAATGTATGGAATTGACCGTGAAGTGAAGTGGATTCGCCTAAATTACTGTGAAATGCATGGAAATGACCGTGAAGTGAAGGGAATTGACCATGAAATGCATCGAATTGACCATAAAGTGAAGGGAAATGGCCGTGAAATGCATGGAATTGAACATGAAGTGGAACGGACACGCCGAAATTGACTGTGAAATGAATGGAAATGACCATGAAGTGGAGGGAATTGACTGGGAAATGCATCGAATTGATCATGCACTGAAGGGAAATGACCGTGAAATGCATGGAATTGACAGTGAAGTGAAGCGGATTTGCCTAAATTGATATTGAAATGGATGTAAATGACCGTGAAGTGAAGGGAATTGGCCATGAAATGCATTGAATTGACCGCGAAGTGAAGGGAATTGATCGTGAAATGCATCGAATTGACTGTGAAGTGAATGCAAATGACCGTGAAATGCTTGGAATTGACCGTGAAGTGAAGTGGATTCGCCGAAATTAACCGTGAAATGCATGGAAATGACTGTGAAGTGGAGGGAATTGACCCTGAAGTGAAGGGAAATGACCGTGAAATGCATGAATTGACCGTGAAGTGAAGTGGATTCGCCTAAATTGACCGTGAAATGCATGGAATTGACCGTGAAGTGAAGGGAATTGACCATGAAATGCATTGAATTAACCGTGAAATTCATGGAATTGATCGTGAAGTGAAGCGGATTCGTAGAAATTGACCGTGAAATGCATGGAAATGACCGTGACGTGAAGGGAATTGACCGTGAAATGCATCGAATTGACCGTGAAGTGAAGGGAAATGACCATGAAGTGAAGTGAAATGCATGGAAATGACCATGAAGTGAAGGGAAATGCATGGAATTGACCGTGAAGTAAAGTGAAATGATTGTGAAAATTGTAATAAAAATGCCATATTCTAAAATCTACACATATCTTAAAAATATCTTGACCATGAAATGCATGAAATTGACAGTGCAGTGAAGGGAGTTGAACGTGAAATGAATGGAAATGACCGTGAAGTGATGGGAATTGACTATGAAATGCATGGAATTGACTGTGAAGTGAAGAGGAATCGTCGGGATTGACCATGAAGTGAAGGGAATTGATTGTGAAGTGAAGGGAATTGACTGTGAAGTGAAGGGAATTGGCTGTGAAATGAATGGAAATGACTATGAATTGAAGGGAATTGACCGTGAAATGCATGAAATTGACCGTGAAGTGAAGGGGAATCATCGGGATTGACCATGAAATGCATGTAATTGACCGTGAAATCGACCGGGTCCAGATGGGGTCGACCCCGTTCCCCCTCAAAGCTCTTTGGGCCATACCTGAGTTATAGATTTATCCTGTGATTTTGTTTTTCACCCAAACATCTTGAGGAAACTATAGATTCTTAATATACAGCAATTCGAAGAATTTAACATTAGACCCTCTGAAATTATCTCACATACATCCTCTACATTGATCTTCACGCTAATTGCTTTCAATGGGTCCGATATAAAGAAGTGGAGCCCAAACAGCTTTCAGCCGAACGAGGTCGTCCCTTCCATGCATTTCACGGTCAATTCCGGTGATACCGCTTCACTTCACGGTCATTTTCATGCATTTCATGGTCAATTCCCTTCATTTCATGGTCATTTCCATGCATTTCATGGTCAATTCCGGCGATTTCACTTCACTTCACGGTCATTTCCATGTATTTCATGGTCAATTCCCTTCACTTCACGGTCAATTCCGTGCATTCACGTCAATTCCATGCATTTCATGGTCAATTCCGGCAATTCCCCTTCACTTCAAGTAGATTCCATGCAATACACGATCAATTCTCTTTACTTCACGGTCAATTCTATGCATTTCACACAGTCAATTCCCTTCACTTCATGGTCAATTCCATGCATTTCATGGTCAATCCCGACGATTCCCTTCACTTCATGGTCATTTCTGTGCATTTCACGGTCAATTCCCTTCAGGTCACAGTCAATTCCATGCATTTAACGGTCAATTCCCTTCACTTTATGGTCAATCTAATTCATTTCACGGTCAATCCCCTTCATTTCACGGTCAATTCCATGCATTTCACGGTCAATTCCATGCATTTCACGGTCAACTTCCTTCATTTCACGGTCAATTCAATGCATTTCACAGTCAATTCCCTTCACTTCACAGTCAATTCATGCATTTCACGGTCATTTTTGGCGATTCCCTTCACTTCACGGTCAATTTATGCATTTCACGGTCATTTTCGGCGATTCCCCTTCACTTCACGGTCAATTCCATGCATTTCACGATCAATTCCCTTCACTTCATGGTCAATTCCATGCATTTCACAGTCAATTCCCTTCACTTCACGGTCCATTGCATGCATTTCATGGTCATTTTCGGCGATACCCCTTCACTTCACGGTCAATTCCATGCATTTCACGGTCAATTCCTGTAACATCTCGGAAAAATCCGTACAAAGACTCGAGTACCACCTCAGGCAGAAATCACTCAGGACCAAATCCATAAGAAATTAGATGAGAATTAACTAAGTGTTAACCTAGATTAGTTGTGAATTTAGCTTGAACCACCTTAAATACGAACTGCAAGACCTAAAACTAGCAGAATCGCTAGCGCTACATTGCCTAAAAACCTAGGATGAATCTCTAAACCCAGTTGCTCTCAGGAGCACTTTGAAACTCTGAATCGGACCTAGACAGCACGTCAAAAGTCCAATTACCACAGAACTATACGGTTATGACTGCCTCACTGGGCTTGACAACCATCTCGGAAATCAAGTCTTGATAGTATCCATATATGCATAACTTGAGCTCGAAGCGAAGTGTGTGAGAAATGCGAATATCTTTAGAAAGTGAACTCAAATTTAAGTGATTTGGGCCATTCACTTGCAGGCAAAAATTTAAGCTTTTAGACTGTCAGAATCTGGCCCAAATACACCCTCGGATCAGGAAAATTTCCCTACACAGGTCAGTGTACTTGTGGCCCTGATCGAGTGCCGACGATCGTTGAACTGGAATTGGTCCACCACGGTCGATCCACAAATCCGATTGGACCGAAAACTTAACTTGACCTAGATCCAATGTCAAGGGACTTACTCTAGACCGTACGCAGAAAAAGGGCCTCCACTATTTGGCTATAACCTAAGTATACCATGGCCCTAGGGCCATTCTTATCAGTTCTAGGCCTATATAAGGGCCTTAAACCCTCTCTCTCCCTTGCCATATGAATTTTAAAACCTTAGGAGAGAGAAGAGAGAAAAGAGAAGAAGAAAGTGAGGAGAAGAGAGAGAGAGAGTGAGGGTTTGTTCTTGGGATTCGATCCCACTACTCCACGTGCGTAACCACCCCTACCATGTCGTTATACTGGTGATTCTGGTTCCATTTTTGGGTAAGGAATCCTAACCCTAATCTGTTCTAGGGATTCATATAGAGTTAATGGTGAAATTGCTAACCTATTTCATGCTATAGGTTGCCGTTGTGTCGCAGACAAAGACTTAGTGTTTAAACTAAGTTCGTTATGAGTCTATCGACAAAAGGTGCGGACTATAAACGTTTACGTTATGGTTTTCAAGGCTCTCGATGTCAGTTAATGATTTACGACTGACTTGATTGCTATCACATGTGCTTAGTTACGATGTTTTCCGTATATTACACATATATATTAACTATGTTGAAAATAATGCATTTTATGTGTTTGTTGAATGTCTGAATGAATATGGAATTATGATTGGTGCTTGTTACGATTGATGCTTGGGAATACGTGATTGTTGTACGCGTGACAACTCCTTTGTAAAAGGATTTGCTATGATATGTGTTTTAACTAATTTATTACGTGTATGTAATATGTATAGTTTAAGTGTTTGATGAAATGCCTGAATGAGAAAATGCTTAATGTAATGTATTTAATGAGGGTGTTGAGATAGGAATCCCAATTCCCTTATACATAGTTACAGTTTCCTATATGTAACCTATCTTACTACTATTTGATTTACAGATGAAATGCCTATGTATGATAACATGTGTAGAATGTGATTGTTGAAATGCTCAAATAGGATTTATATTTAGATTTGAATGTCACATGCTGTCTTTGATTATCACATATGAATGTTATTGTTTGGAGTGTGATTGGGGCTACTATGTAGTCCAGGCAATCGGTAACGGTCTACGATAGGTGGCCAAACTGTTTAGCCACGACGAATATGTCCGATGAATCCGAGTCGCACGATAATTATCGACAGTGGTTAGGCCACACGGAATGCTCATGCACTCTATGTCGATTAATTCAACGTACGCCCGTACCAGTCGAGCTTGTCAAGTAACCCGGTTGGCTCAATGTATGTTCACCATGTATGGACGCTACTGCTTGAATCTAAGGTACCAAACTCACCAGTGAAAAGCCCGTTCAGCCTTGGTACCTCGATCCGCTAAGACTCATGAGCCGGGCATGGTGGTATGGGACACCGTGGTCAAGCTGTCGGCCTACGCTGGAGCGACGAGCCTCCCCATAGTGACCAGTGACCTAACCAACTCGTGAACCGAACACGGTGCTATGAGACTATGTATTCGAGCTTTCGACCTACAATCAGGTGATGAGCCCATAGTGATCTCGAGTATTACTAGGACAACGTTAAGATGACGAGCCTTTCCGTAGTAACCTCGAGTATAAACCAGGCCAGCGCTGAGGTGACGAGCCGCTCCGTAGCGATCTGGAACTGTCTATCGTATGAGACTAACTAGGATTGACGACCCTAGATGGATCATTATTTAGGAATTGATATAAGGGAGGTACCTTAGCTTCCCAACTATGTTGTATGAATATGCCTAATTAAGAACTTGGCTAATTACGTACATGCACCGCATTGCATGTGCCTTTGGCGTTGGAGTTGAGCACAGCGGGAGTATTGCATACCGCGATCGTGAGATGATGTCGCAGAGGGAGTGCAAGCGAGGGCATACATCATTATCGCATATCATCCTTGCATTAATAAGAGTATTTAGGACATGAGTGTTGTACTACTTGATCATTACTACTTGACTGAATTGATAGCATATTAACCTTTGCTTTATAGCTCCACTAAGTTGATCACTCACTCCCACGTTATGGGATGGTGCTTTAAACACCGACCAGACCCTGTTGTAGTTGCAGATGATGGCAATGCTTACGAAGTTGAGCCAGATTTCTACGATGATGAGGAGGAATTCTCATACATGCAGTTATCCGGCGGGTCTATTTAGACCGTTCCGGTCGATGGGATTGTAGGGTTATATGATTAGTTGGACATTCACATTTTGTTATTTTGTATCTTTGGAACAAATATGTATTTATTTAGCCCAGTAATACCATCATACTCTGAGGGTTGCGAAACACGTATATGTTCCTTATATATCTATCACAGTCATTCGCTTGCTGAAATTTAATCATCTCTGGAGTATGATATGGTGTTTTGGCTTAATCTCATTCATGTTTAATGTGCTAATGTAGACAACATTTAATCATCATTATCTATGTTGTATAAGTGATGAGTTGGAACTCGGGAGTTGGGCTCCTACTCGACCCCCAATTTTCAGGGCGTTACAAGTTGGTATCAGAGAATGATTTGGATAAAACTGGACCTGGGTTATGGTAACACGACGCACACTGACATACTTTGACTTAGGAGGGTACGACGAAACGTACAAACAATCATAGGATTTTCAGTTTCACCATCGGGTGAGACTGACCGTTGAAATCGAGGTCCGTACACATTTGTGATCATGCATGGTGGCCCCAGATCTTTCTAGACCGTCATTTGACGGGTTTAGACCAAAATTCAACCCATTCAACATCCACACAACCCGAAAGGTGCGAATATACGTGAGATGGAATTCGAAATGACTCAAAGGGATTGGGGGCCCAATCGGTGCAAATCAGGGGAACCAAGGTGGACCTCGCACACATACGACAACCCAGGGGTGATGGCATCGCCCCTGGGGTGAGCCCTCGCTAGGGAGTCTAGGGACTGACAATGGCATCACCAGATCGGTGAGGCCTCGCTGATTGCCCGGTCCGTGCCTGTCTGGCTGCAGCGGGATGACACTTGTGGGACACTGTGGGGCCAACTGAATCACGTGGGGATCCCTATATCCCTCTAGTTTGCTCCCCTCTTCCCTCTTACACACCAAGCTTTCCTTTTCCTCTACAAATCCCTTTTCCCCCTCTCAAATCACCCCTCCAATCTCTTCTTCTTCCCTTTTCTTGCATCGCCTCCACTATTCTCTCAAATCCATCTTCCACAACTACTTATCTCCCTTAATCCCTCTCATTTGAGTACACAAATACTCCTTTGTGTCTCAAAAATCTCAAAGTCCAACAACTCATCCTATCCCTCCACCTTATTTCACTCTAATGGCTCTTTTCGAGCTTGTAACGGATATTTTCTCTATTTCCACGCTTCTTTCTCTGATGGGGAAGAAGAGGGCTTCCACGGTGTTGAGGGTCAAATATTGCATATTAGACCCCGGTTATTACCTAAATTTACTAACATGACACGGTTTAATGGCCTATTTTAAGCGTGTTTTGGTTGCAGGGTGTAATTAGGAGCGTTGACTGAAAAAACAGTATTAAAAGCGTGAATTTGATGCCCTGAAGTAACCAGAGCAAGGGACGGACCCCAGGGGACTAAGATCAACTGAATTACATGCCAGGGATCCGAGAAAATCGAGAAACTAAAGCTCGAGTGGCCTAAAATTAGCAGAGAATGCAAGATCACAGGGTTCCCACCATCCATTCAGCTCAAATTTTCATATATGGCCGGAAGACCTCAAATAAACCGTAAACGTCGATTTTCAGCAGTTCGACCCTTGTAGAAGTGGCCCAACGGGCAGATCAGCCCCTAAATTCCTGAAAGTAGGGCCCACCTGATATCTGGAAATATTTCAATTTTGGTCTCAACCGTATAAATTATATGAAAAACAAGTTGGACGGAGCAAATTTTCTGAGCACATTGCAGTGGACCCCAACTGGTGTGGCATGTGTATAGTGCACATGAGCACTCCCGTGCACCAAACGAACCAAGCCGGTCAGCAAACACTGACTCGACTTCCTTCCTAAAAATGGAAACTTCCATTTTTCTACTACGCAACAGGGAGTTGCGGTTGGGTGCAGGTGGGCCACAATCATCATCTAGGTTTATTGTAACGACCTGTAAATTTCCGTACATTGGGTCGAGTACCATCTCGACCAGAAATCACGTAGGATTAAATCCTTTAGAAATTTAACAAAGTTAACTAAGTACTAAACTCGGTTAGTCATGAAATCCGTTGGGATCGCTTTAAATACGATCTGCAAGACCCAAAATTTGCAGAATTAGTGACTCTAGGTTACCCTAAAGTCTAGAGCCAAACTCATTACCCGTCTGATCTCGGGACTGAAACGAAACTTCGTATGAGGTCTAGATCGCACATCGGGAGTCCGATTAATACGAAGCTAAGGAACCAGGACCGCCCCACTGGGCTTGACAATCATCTCAAAAATCAGATGATTCCGATGTCCCACGGCCATTCTTTTCGATCCGGAGCGAGGGAGTGTGAGAAACACTATTCCCATCCAAATAAAAATATTTGGAATAGTGATCTGACATCTTTTGGTTGCGCGTCAGTATTAAGCAACCTGACCGTCGGAATCAGACCAAATTACACCCTCGGATTAAGAAAAATTTCAGGAACATTTACATGTACTCAGAATTTCTGATCGTGGCCCACTGACCGTTGAACTGAAAGTGGTCCGCCACGTGCGATCTGGGAATCCGATCGAGTCGAAAACGTAATCCCACGTAGATCCATAGATGGTGAGCTTAAGTCTGACGTTTGGCTCAAGGAGGGCCACCAGAACATACCTTTTGAGCTTGGAAAGTGGCGAACTGCCTACATATGCAGCCACCCTTGAACCTGAGTCTATTTTGGACATGATTTTGGCTATAAAAGGGGCTTAGAACAGCCCCTCTCACAGCCATACGAATTTGGGAGCAAACCCTTAGAGAGAGAGAGAGAGAGAAAAGAGAGAGAAGGGCTTGAAGTTCGTAGCCGATCTTCCTCCTGCTGCTTCCACTCATCACACGGCCTACACCGCAATATTCCAGGTGTTTTTCCGGCGGTGTCTATCCCATTTGAAGGTAAGAAACCCTAACCCTAGGTCTAATTTGAGGTTGGTTAGTGGTAGGTTATGCAAAAGCTAATCGGTTCCGCTCTTTAGTTTAGGAAACTCCCGTATACGGAAGCTCCAACACCCTTGCTGATTTGTTGGAATTCCAAGGGCTGAGGTGAGGACTTTAAGTGTATAAGTTACAGTTTTCAACGCTTTCAATGTCAGATAATGATAGATTCATGATCTGCATGTAAATGCACATGTACAAAGTGCTTTCCGTTTCCTGTTTCGATTAGCAACGTAGAATATGGAATTTCACATACTCTAGATATACGTAGAAATACCGTATACGTATTTTTCTTGGGAAAATGTTTGACATGTTTATTTAATGTTTAATTATATGATATGTGGATAAAATGCTAGTTTGGCGAAAGGAATCGCAAAAATACATGTTCATGTGTAAATGTCATGTATGTTGAAATTACGTATTTTAGAAATTCCGCATACGTGCGGATTTTGGAAATGTAATTGTAATGATTATTTGCTGTATGATTACGATATATACGGGTAAAATACTCTCGTGGCGAAGGGACAACCCTAACACGAAATTGGCTAACATACGTCATGTATGTTGGAATAGTGTATTTTAAGTGTTTGTGCAAATGCTTGTAGGAGTACATGTTTATGTACTAGTGCCTTAGATAGGCGCTGATATGGGATTTCCGACTCCCTTAGAGACAAGTAGCTTTCCCTCCATGGGGTGGTTCGCTAGAGCCACTCACCAGTAATGTGTATGTAATTGTATCCCTTGTGGATAGTGCCTTACTACATGCTTCACCACATGCTTTACAACATGCTTTGTAACATGCTTTACTTCATGTTTTATTTCATGCTTTATAACATGCCTACTAACATGCTTGCATTGCTTGTTTATCATGCTTTACTTCACATGCTATCAATGAAAACTGTTTGAGTTTGGGACTATGTATATAGTCCAAACATTCGGTACCAGACTTGCGATTGTGGCTGAGATTCATGTCGCCACAAAGGACGTGTCTGGCGAACCCGAGTCGTACTTCGGTTGGCGATAGTGGTTGGCCACACAGAGTGCTTTTGGGCTCCATATCGCTCGACTTGTGGTGCGCTCGAGCTAGTCAGGCTCATCAAGTAAACCGAAATGTACTTATGTGTTCACCCTGTTTGGTCGCTACTGCTTGAACCTAGGGTACCAAACTTACCAGTGGCGATCCCCGTTTAACCATGGTACCTAGATCCGCTAAGTCGCATGAGCCGGGCATGGTGGTGTGGGACACCGTGGTCGAGCTGTCGGCCTACGCTGGGGCCATGTGCCTCCCCGTAGTGACCATTGCGCAACCAACTCGTGAGCCGAATATGGTGGTATGGGACACTGTATTCGAGCTGTCGATACTTCGGCGAGAGCCGAGTACGGTGAGATCTGTACTCGTGCTGACGGGCGACGAGTCCTCCGTAGTACCATCGAGTACACTCCAAGGGTCTGTGATTGGCGATGAGTCTTTCACAGCAACTAGAGTGTGAGTTGAGCCGAGTACGGTGAGACCTGTACTTGAGCTGACAGCCAGTGATTGAGCCGAGTACGGTCAGACCTATACTCGAGCTGACGGCCAACAATTGAGCCACATATGGTGAGATCTGTATCCGCGCTGACGGGTGACGAGCCCTTTGCAATGCCTTCACTACGCTTCTCAAACCATAATATCGTATGAGATTATCTAGGATTGACGACCCTAGAATGGATCATGTTGGGAATGATACAAGGGAGGTACCTTAGTTTTCCCAATACTGCTGGTTGAAATGGACTAATAAAAACTTGGTAATCATGAGCATCATCGCACCGCATGTGCTTTGTAGATGTGGCGCACTGAGGGAGTAAGCATTCGCGAACGTAAGATGATGTCGCTTGAGGGTGGTTTGGCAAGGGCATACAGCATCATGTCATTTCATTTTTGCACTTAACAAGAGTAGTTAGAAATGTTTGATTTGTACTGCTTTATCATTACTGCTTGATTGAGTTGATAACATGTTAACGTATGCTTTATTGTTCCACTGAGTTAGCTACTCACTCCCACGTTACGGGGCGGTGTTTGCAACACCCACCAGACTCTGTCGCAGGTATAGATGGCGCCTTAGTTCAGGAGCCGGAGCCCGACTTTGATGAGGACCAGGAGGAGTTCTCCTTCATGCAGTACTCTGACGGCTTCGCTTAGGCCGGCTGCATCGCGGGATTCTCAGGGCCTCTTTTGAGGATTGTATTTTGGGTTTTGACTTAAAAACAATACATGTATATTGGTGCTCAGCTAGTACTCATACTCTGGAGTTCAGAAAATTTTGTTACTTTACATACTTGAATATAAAATTTCAGTCTTCCGCTTGCTTTTATATACAATTGAACTGGAGTATGAATTACTGTTTTGGTTTAATCTCATTCATGTTTATTGCGCTAACTCAGACAACATTTAACCGGCATTGTGTATGTTGCATAAGTGATGCGTTAGAACTCGGGAGTTGAGTTCATACTCGACCCCCGAATTTCAAGGCGTTACATTTATGATCCAGACCGTTCATTTCACTCAGCAGGTAAAACCGACCGTACACATGGTAGGTTTTCAGATCTAAGCACGCGTACACTGGGAAACAACATCACTGCATCTAACGGACGGCAGCGAGAAACAACCAGTGGGACACACCGAATTCGAGCCAAAACAGTCCATTACTGAACGGTTTTTTGAGGATATTTTAATGGACGGCGTGGATCTTGTACCTGAAATCAAGAAGTGGGCCCCGCCAACCTCATCGCAAGACGCATGGAGTGCTCTGTTTCGCTGTTTCGCAAACGGATTGCAGTTTTCCTTCCTGGGCCAGCACTGTACAAAAATGGTTTAATCGGAACCGTCCATCAGGAGCTCACAGGTCCTCTCACTCTAACTTAATTGAAACATTCTAGGGAACCACGAAGATCGGTCTCCATTCATCCAAATAGAAGACTGATGGTGTAATGGAAAAGATGGGTGGGACACACCAAATTTAGTCTAAAAACTGTCTAGTTTTACTGAATTTTCAAGGGCAATTCAATGAATGGATTAGATTTCTTGGCAATCCCTGATAATGGACCTCACTTTCACCTCAGCGCAAGACCGTTACAGGGAGTGCATAAAACCTCCGCACCGACTTCCCCTGTTGCGTAAAACTTCTGCATGGAGTGCGGAAGTTCTCATGGCTGACCCTGCCCGACTATATAAAAAGAGAAGAAAGAAAGAAGACAGGCATCATTCAGTTGGAGGGAGCCAGAAGGTGCAAATGACAGAAAGAGAGTATTCTTTATTATTTCTATGTTCTTTTCTTTTCTTTTAATTGTGATTAGTCGCATGATGTCGGGCTAAACCTCTTAGCTAGGGCTAAGAGGTGAAGCTTGTAGTGAGATGGGAGATTCTATTTTATGCTTTTAATTTAATTTATGAATTGAAGTTGATTTTAGTTGATTATTAAGGGAATACTTTCAGTTTTTAATGGTTTGTTGTGACTAAAATTACAATAGATATGCGATGGCTTTGAGTATTTCTTTCTCCTTTTTATATTTATGACGTCAGGAAGCCCTGTTGTTCACCATCGTCTCCTGGGCATGGTCGGATGACGGTACCCTTCCTAACCCTCATAGCATGTTGCTTGGTTGGTAATTAGTTTAATTCTATTGTTTGCTTTGCCTCTTGGGCATGGTTTGGTGATGGAATCCATTCTAATTCATATACCTTTCATCTCTTGAAAACTATATCAACAACAGTTCAGTTAATTTCCATGATTTGTGAAGCAGGCGTAAGATCTCCCTGATCTCTACAAGTGGATCCTCTGAATCCCTAGTTTCCTACCTCTAAATTCTTTAAAGTTTTAGATAATTCTTCCATCATTATTCCTCAAATTACAATCAACTTATATTTCATCTTAGTCTAGTTCTAGTTATATTTAGTTTCAGATTACGTACATGTTTCAGTCCCTTGGGATTCGACCTCGGTCTTACTGAGTTTATTACTACATCACAACCCTACACTTGGGGAGTGAACAAGTTTTGGGTGCCGTTGCCGAGGATTGACGGTTATGATTTTTTGAATTTAATTGATATTAGGATTAGTGTAAGATTAGGACTCTTTTAATTTTTAGGATTTTTAGTTTTAGAATTTTCAGGCTTTCCTTTTAGAAATTTCTTATTTTTAGTAACTTTCTAATTTCTTTAAGTGTTAGATAGTTTTTGTTTCGTTTTTAGAAACTAAACCAATTCTCTTGTTTTGTAGACTCTAATAGTCTTCTAAATTGGTAACTTCCTTCTTAATTTTTTCCTTTCTATTTATAGAGTAGGATTTGTCTTCCTTTTTAGGTAATTTCTAATTCTAACTCTTTTAGAATCTAATTTGTTTCCTATTTTATTTTAGAAATTTTCTGTTTAGAAACTAACTTTCCTGTTTTATAGGTTTTTAAGATAGAAATTTCTAATTCAGTAAGTTCTTTCTAATTTCTAGATTTCTTTAACTTACTTCTTAGTTTAGGATTTATTGTTTTAGAATTTTCTCTTTTAGAAACTAGTGATTGCTATCTTTCTTTTTAGGAACTTTCTAATCTTAGACTTACTATTTTTAGAAACTAACTTGTTTTGTTTTGTTTTACAGGTTTTTAACTTGGGGATTCCAATTTGGTAACTTCCTTCCAAAACTCTCTTTCTTTGTAGATTCTTATTTCCCTTCTTAGAATTAGGTTTAGAACTTGAATCGAGGGCTGCGAGTGTTTCCTGCCCAAGTGGGCTCGTGACAACACTCGGCGTCTCTTGACCGAAGGAGGATTAGTTGAGGGGTTAACTGTTCATCGCAAGACTAGACACCGCTCGAACTCCCCTGAGTTAATTGAGGTTATGGCTGCAAATCAACCTCAAGCACTACCTCAAGCTAGGGTTGAGGAAGTACATGATGAGAATGAGGTGCATCAGGCACCCCCGCCTCGTACTTTACGGGATTATTTATAACCGGCGGGGATGAGCATGCCCTCGTGTATAGTTTTTCCTGAGAATACAGGACATATGGATATTAAGCTAGGGGTAATCCAACTCCTTAAATTTCATGGGCTTGAATCTGAAGAACCGTATCTATATCTGAAAGAGTTTGATGAGATCATAACCACTTTGTACTTTCAAAACGTGTTTGAGGACACAGTCAGGTTGAAACTCTTTCCCTTTTCTTTGAAGGAGAAAGCTAGGACATGGTTACATTCACTGCGTCCTAGATCTATTGGCACATGGAATGATATACAAAGGGAATTCATAAAGAAAAATTTCCCACATCATAAAACGATTACTCTCAGAAAAGCAATCATGAACGTCGCCCAAAAGGAAGGCAAAATGTTCTTCCAATGTTGGGAAAGGTTCAAAGATCTTGTTAGTTCATGCCCACAACATGGCTTTGAAACGTGGCGCATTACAAATTTTTTCTATAATGGACTAACATCCGCCATGCGCCAAATGGTCGAGACAATGTGTAATGGAGAATTCATAAATAAAAATGTCGATGGGGTATGGGATTACCTCGATGGACTTGCTGAAAAAACACAATCATGGGACCATTACCCAAATTTGAACACCACGTCTAGGCCGACTCAATCTAAGGAGAGAGGTGGAGTGTATGTTTTGAAAGAAGAGGATGATCTCAATTATAAAGTGAACAATCTCATAAGAAAATTTGAGGCCATGGAAGGAAAGAAGGATAAGGTTAATGAAATTGTTTACGGCATTTGTGATTGCAACATTCACACAACTGAAAATTGTCCTACAATACCTGCTTTTCGAGGAGTGTTGAATGAGCAAGCTAATGCCATAAACAACTATCAAAGGCCTTTTAATGGACCTACCTCTAATACGTACAATCCTGGTTGGAAAAATCATCCAAATCTTAGTTGGAGAAATGGATAAATGCGACCCCTCAAGGTTTCTTTAATCAAAATCCAAATCAGGGGAAACCTCAAGAAGAACCGGTTCAAAATTCCATACAAGAGCTGGCTCAGGCAATGCGAGGATTTACAGATTTTATGCAAAAAATGGATTCACGTATGACGGTTATAGAAAAGGGGATGCTTCCTACACAACCTCTCCCCAATCCTAAACCGCAGTACGAGATAAGTGATCCCAACTCTTCAAATCAAATGGGGCACGCTAAATCCATCACCACTCTTAGGAGTGGGAAGGTTATTGATAAAACCCTTCTAGTTAGGCCGGAAAAGCCTCAAGAACCAGAAGAGGACAATAATGATGGATTTAGTGATGCCCCACAAAAATTAGAACCGGAACTTCTACAGAAGCCAGTTGCTCCGTTCCCCCAACAGTCGGTTGCACCAAAACGTCTCTCTAACTCTCAGGATATTCTGGAGATGTTGAAACAAGAAAAAGTCAATATTCCTTTACTTGATGTCATAAAACAGATACTTTCATATGCCAAATTCCTGAAAGACCTATGCACAGCCAAAAGACGGCAAAGTATTCAAAAGAAGATCTTCTTGACTGAGAAAGTGAGTGCCATCCTGAAGCAAGACGTTCCACAGAAATTCAAGGATCCCGGTAGCCCAACCATATCACGTATAATCAGGAACCATCGAATTGATCATGCACTTCTTGACTTAGGAGCGAGCGTCAATCTGATTCCCTACTTGGTATACAAACAGTTAGATTTGGGTGAATTAAAACCCACCCTAACTACACTACAACTTGCTGATCGCGTTGTTCATGTACCAAGAGGGATAATTGAGGATGTGTTAGTCTAGGTCGATAGATTTTACTACCCTGTAGATTTTATCATCCTGGACACCGAACCCATCAATAACATGAGCACTTAGATTACCGTCATTCTTGGTCGCCCATTCCTTGCCACGTCAAATGCGATTATCAATTGCAGGAATGGTGTCATGACTATGTCTTTTGGAAATTTGACAATGGAGTTAAACATCTTTTTCAATAACGGCAGCAACTCAGAGGATGATGACGATTTTCACAACATTAACATGATTGACTCTTTCGTGGAAGATACGACACCTTTGACCTTATCCTCCGACCCTCTAGAGACGTGCCTGGCCCACTCTCATGATTTTGATGATGACATGATTAGGGAGATGTGTGCCTTGCTTAATACTACACCAGTACTTGAAGTTAACCGGTGGAGGCCACAATTTGAAGAATTGCCACAAACCGATGTAGTGTCTCTGCCGTCTAACCTCAAGCCACCGAAGCTTGACCTAAAACATTTGCCCTCTGATCAGAAATATGCCTATTTAGGTTAAGATGAGACATACCAGGTGGTGATCTCAGCCCACCTAGAGAAAGAGCAGGAGAGTATGTTCATATCTATTCTCATTGAGCATAAAGGAGCCCAGGGATGGACGATAGCGGACATCAAGGGAATCGACCCCTCGATTTGTACTCACCGCATATATTTTGAGGATAATGCGAAGACCGCTTGGCAACCACAACGTAGAGTAAATCCAAATATGAAGGAAGTGGTTAAGGTTGAGGTTCTTAAACTATTGGATGTGAGTATCATATACCCTATATCTGATAGTCAATGGGTGAGTCCAACTCAGGTGGTCCCTAAGAAGTCCGGGATCACCACCATAGCCAATGCCAATAATGAACTTGAGAATTTACAAGGACAGGATGAAGGCATTTTATGATCAACATATTCTACGAAAATCATTCACGCCACGTCAGAAAGTCCTTTTGTATGACTCTCGACTACATCTATTTCCGGGTAAACTTCGATCTCGTTGGACCGGCCCTTACATTGTTGTTACTGCTTATCCTCATGGGGCCGTTGAGATAAGAGATCCCGACAATGGCAAGGAGTTTAAAGTAAATGAACATCGCTTAAAACCATTTGTCAAGAAATTTGATTCAAAGGACATGTCCATGCCTCTGATTCTCCTGTTTACCAGGAGTGATCTCCTAGTCTGATAGAGGTATAGGTAGGTTTACCGCTTTCATAGGACTAGGGTAGTTTCTTTATTTGTCTGGTTGAAGATGGTAAACTTAGCACTCCTGGGAGGCAACCCAGCTTTTCATTCCATTTAATTTTCCTAGTTAGTTCAATGTTTGTGGGTAACATTGCTGCAAACCCTCACGAGACTATAACTCGTCCACTAGGGGCAACCTAGGGGTTTAAAGGCTTGTTGCATACGCTAAATGCAATCAAGAGCACCTACGAAAGTGGTGTAGGTAGGATTTTATTTTGGTTAGTCTTGTTGGTTTCTCTCTTGCGCTGACCCGCTCTTACGTAGATATCTTTGGAAGTCTCTCGATTCGTTATCAGGTACTATCTTCCCATCACTTCTCATTTATTTTCGTTGTCCCCTGTGCATTGCATGCTCATATCTTTTACATTGCGTACAATGTAGATTTTAGGTTGGGGGTGGGAGATTAGGAAACCTAATCAGCGTTTTCTTGGTTGGTCTTGAACAAAAATTGTGAAAATTTTTAATTTTTTCTGGAAAACTCTTGTGAATTCGAAGTGATTTTGGCAACCATCTTGGATTTAGAATTTCAAGATACGTAATGTTGGTAATTCATGACTCTTGGATTCAGTTATCTATAGATTTCACAGTTAAGTTTGAATTGTTAATCCATGATTAGAAGTTGTAAACATCGATTGAGTCATGATTTCACATACCACATCTCACTTACACATTGAGGTTTCTATTTGATACTGAAGGGTTAACTTGGTAATCACTAAGCATGTAAGGAACCAGCCTGAAAAATTTGCCCATCATGATCACTTTAAAAAAAAAAAAAAAAACCAGATACCTTTGGAAAGGGTTGGGCGAATAATCTTCACCATAGGTTTGCTCCCTATAGGTATGGATTTAATTCCCCATGGTTGATATGTGAAAAAGGTTTAGGTGTACGGTCTTCACCATAGGTTTGCTCCTTATAGGTGAAGATTGGATTCCCCTTCTTGGCGTTACTTTTAATGAAAAGAAAAAATCAAAGGCTGAAAGAAAGAAAAATAATGATCTATGAGGGACGTTTTAGTTTAGGTTTTGGGGGTGGTCCTGAATGCCCTTGTTGGTTACCAATGATATCCTGAAATAACAAATTGAATCTTAATGTTGACAAGCCGAGATTACACTATGCACCCATGAAACTCAATGTTTAGAATTATTCTAGTTAATGGATTAATATTTGAACTTGATTATGAAGTTACCGTGAACTTGATTCCAAGAGAAAGTAATACCCAACATTCATGAATCTTAGAAGTCTGGTATCTGAAGTGTTTTTCAAAAATTACTCGAGTTCATAAAAATTGTCTTGTAATTCTCAACTTCTTTTTCGCATATTTTGCTCGGGACTGGCAAAATGCTGGTTGGGGGTTGTGTTGAGGGTCAAATATTGCATATTAGACCCCCGTTATTACCTAAATTTACTAACATTACATGGTTTAACGGCCTATTTTAAGCGTGTTTTTGTTGCAGGGTGTAATTAGGAGCGTCGACTGAAAAGAGTATTAAAAGTGTGAATTTGACACCCTGAAGTAACCAGAGCAAGGGACGGACCCCAGGGGACTAAGATCAACGGAATTACATGCTAGGGATCCAAGAAAATTGAGAAACTGAAGCTTGAGTGGCCTGGAATTGGTACAAAATGCAAGATCACAGGGTTCCCACCATCCATTCAGCTCAAATTTTCATATATGGCCGGAAGACCTCAAATAAACCGTAAACGTCGATTTTCAGCCGTTCGACCCCTTTGGAAGTGGCCCAACGGGCAGATTAGCCCCTAAATTCCTTAAAGTGGGGCCCACCTGATATCAGGAAATATTTCAATTTTGGTCTCAATCGTTTAAATTATATGAAAAATAGGTTGGACGGAGCAGATTTTCTGAGAACATTGCAGTGGACCCCAACTGGTGTGGCATGTGTATAGTGCAGATGAGCACTCGACGTGCACCAAACGAACCAAGTCTGTCAGCAAACGCTGACTCGACTTCCTTCCTAAAAACGGAAACTTCCATTTTTCTACTGCACAATAGGGAGTTGCGGTTGGGTGCAGGTGGGCCACAATCATCATCCAGGTTTATGATCCAGACCGTTCATTGCACTCAGCAGGTAAAACCGACCGTACACATGGTAGGTTTTCAGATCTAAGCACGCGTACACTGGAAAACAACATCACTGCATCTAACGGACGACAGAGAGAAACAACTAGTGGGACACACCGAATTCGAGCCAAAACAGTCCATTACTGAACGGTTTTTTCAGGATATTTTAATGGACAGCGTGGATCTTGTACCTGAAATCAAGAAGTGGGCCCCGCCAACCTCAGCGCAAGACGCATGGAGTGCTCTGTTTCGCCGTTTCGCAAACGGATTGCAGTTTTCCTTCCTGGGCCAGCACTGTACAAAAACGGTTTAATCCGAACCGTCCATCAGGAGCTCACAGGTCCTCTCACCCTAACTTAATTGAAACATTCTAGGGAACCACGAAGATCAGTCTCCATTCGTCCAAATAGAAGACTGATGGTGCAATGGAAAAGATGGGTGGGACACACCAAATTTGGTCTAAAAACTGTCCAGTTTTACTGAATTTTTGAGGGCAATTCAATGAATGGATTAGATTTCTTGGCAATCCCTGATAATGGGCCTCACTTTCACCTTAGCGCAAGACCGTTACAGGGAGTGCGTAAAACCTCCGCACCGACTTCCCCTGCTGTGTAAAAAAGTTCTCAATACGAACCCTGCCCAACTATATAGAAAGAGGAGAAAGAAAGAGGACGGGCATCATTCAGTTGGAGGGAGCCAGAAGGTGCCGACGACAGAAAGAGAGTAGAGTTTTCTTTGTTATTTTTCTGTTCTTTTCTTTTCTTTTAATTGTGATTAGCCGCATGATGTCGGGCTAAACCTCTTAGCTAGGGCTAAGAGGTGAAGCTTATAGTGAGATTGGAGATTTTATTTTATGCTTTTAATTTAATTTAAGAATTGAAGTTGATTTTAGTTGATTATTAAGGGAATACTTTCAGTTTTTAATGGTTTATTGTGACTGAAATTACAAATCGATTTGCGATGGCTTTGAGTATTTCTTTCTCCTTTTTATGTTTATGACGTCAGGAAGCCCTGTTGTTCACCATTGTCTCATAGGCATGGTTGGATGACGGTACCCTTCCTAACCCTCATAGCATGTTGCTTGGTTGGTAATTTGTTTAATTCTACTGTTTGCTTTGCCTCTTGGGCATGGTTTGGTGATGGAATCCATTCTAATACATATACCTTTCATCTCTTGAAAACTATATCAACAACAGTTCAGTTAATTTCCATGATTTGTGAAGCAGGCGTAAGATCTCTCTGATCTCTACAAGTGGATCCTCTGAATCCCTAGTTTCCTACCTCTAAATTCTTTGAAGTTTTAAATAATTATTCCATCATTATTCCTCAAATTACAATCAACTTAGATTTCATCTTAGTCTAGTTCTAGTTATATTTAGTTTCAGATTACGTACAGGTTTCAGTCCCTTGGGATTCGACCTCGGTCTTACCGAGTTTATTATTACATCACAACCCTACACTTGGGGAGTGAACTCACGGATGAAGCCGGACCTAACTGCCCTACTCGTTCAAGGAGGCCGAAAAGCGCCGCCGCAGGTACAAGCATCGATCGAGAGAAAAGGACAAAGCGAGACCTCGATCCCCAGGCTCCCCTTGAGAGAGCTCTACTGGCGGATCTGTCCCATGGAAGATTTCAGGGCCGTAGGGTCCTTTTTGAAGCACACGTGGACGAGAGGCTCTTTGGGGAATATCTAGTGATGGACCGCCTGGTGGATGCCGGGTGGGGTCCCATATTTGAGGGCAAGTGTCGTGAGGATGGTGGTTATGTGACCGAGAACATGAGTGAGCTCATCAATATATTGAACCAACTCTCTTCTATGAAGAAGGTCCTGGATGATGAATTTGTAACGCCCTGAAAATCGGAGGTCGAGCATAAACTCAACTCCCGAGTTCCAGAACATCACTTATGCAACAAAATGAATGATGATTGAATGTTGACTGTATTCGTGCATTGAACATGAGTGAGATTAAGCCAAAACAGCATATCATACTCCAGAGACAGTTAAATTTGCAAGCGGAAGACTGTGATAGATAGATAAAATATATAACCTATGATGAGTCTCCAGAGTGTGATATAAATACAAGTGCAGTTCTAAAATGTACCAAATGTGAGGAAGTGTAATGCCTCCTATCCCATGTACCATAGCCCCGTCAATACAATATCAAGTCTCCATTGACCTGCCAGAGAGATACAGATAGGAGAACTCCTATCATCACAGAAGTAGTCCGGCTCTGCTTCACAAGCATCGCCATCACCTGAAACTCAACAAATCTAGTTGGTGTTGCAAACACCATCCCGTAACGTGGGAGTGAGTAGCTAACTCAGTGGAACAATAAAGCATAGGTTAACATGTTATCAATTCAATCAAGCAGTAATGATAAAGCAGTACAAATCAAACAATTCTAACTACTCTTATTAAATGCGAGAATGAAATGACATGATGCTGTATGCCCTTGCCAAACCACCCTCAAGCGACATCATCTTACGTTCGCGAATGCTTAACTCCCTCGGTGCGCCACATCTACTAAGCACATGCGGTGCGATGATGATCATGATTACCGAGTTATTATTAGTCCATTTCAAACAGTAGTATTGGGAAACTAAGGTACCTCCCTTGTATCATTCCCAAACATGATCCATTCTAGGGTTGTCAATCCTAGCTAATCTCATACGATATTATGGTTTGAGAAGCATAGTGAAGGCATCGCAAAGGGCTCGTCACCAGTCAGCGCGGATACAGATCTCACCGTATGCGGCTCAATTGCTGGCCGTCAGCTCAAGTACAGGTCTCACCGTACTCAGCTCAATCACTAGCCGTCAGCTCGAGTACAGGTCTCACCGTACTCGGCTCAACTCATACTCTAGTTGCTGTGAAAGACTCGTCGCTAATCACAGACACTTGGAGTATACTCGAAGATACTACGGATGACTCATCGCCTGTCAGCACGAGCACAGGTCTCACCGTACTCGGCTCTCGCCGTAAGTATCGACAGCTCGAATACAGTGTCCCATACCACCGTATTCGGCTCACGCGTTTGGTTGCGCAATGGTCACTACGGGGAGGCACATGGCCCCAGCGTAGGCCGACAGCTCGACCACGGTGTCCCATACCACCATGCCCAGCTCATGCGTCTTAACGGATCGAGATACCATGGTTAAAAGGGGTTTCACTGGTAAGTTTGGTACCTTAGGTTCAAGCAGTAGCGTCCAAACAGGGTGAACATGCATAAGGCAGATCGGGTTACTTGACGAGCTCGACTAGCACGATCGTCCGTTGAGCTGTACGACATGAAGTGCAAAAACAACTTCATGTGGCCTAGCCACTGCCGACAGGCAACGCACGACTCGAGTTCGTCGAACACATCCCACGTGGCAAATGAATCTCAGCCACGAGTTCAATCCCGTTATCGATTGCCTGGGCCATAATCATAGCCCCAAACACAATCAATTGCAGATAGATAAAGCAGTAATGGATCAGGATTCAAATCATACAATCAAAGTCTGGTATTATCCGTTTAGGGCTGCCAGGGCTGTTGCACGCACTCGTTGCTCCGCTCCCCCATCACCCATGATGGATCATACAACGTAAATATAAATTTAAAACATATGCATTACATAGTTAAAATCATAAAGCAGTTGAGCATGTTATGAAGCACAACACAAGCATGAGTTTGTACATGTTCAATTCCTAATCACACAACTATCCAAGGAGATCATACACATAGTTAAAAGAGGTTGAGAATCATATCTCAACACCCTTATACATTACAATTTGCTAACTACTACTCATTCAGACATTTCAAGAAACACTTAAACAAACATACACCAACATACATGACATATGTCGATCACATAGGCATTAGGCCAAATCCTTTCACTAGGGAGTTGCCCCAATCATAACACGCGTACACCCACGACGGATAGTCATGGTAAGAAGGAACCCAAGTCCCATATTCATTCATCTATTTCCGCAAACACTTGGGCCACACATTTTAGCATATATAGTGTATATTGGCCGTGGCGTGACTTAGGGCAAATCATTTCGTCAAAGGGGCATCGCCAATACATAAATCATGAATCCATGACAATTAGTCATGGCGAGCACGAATTAGGATTCCATACTCATTCAGTCATTTTCACAAACACTTAGAATACATTATTACAACATACATGGTGCATGTTAGCAAAACATGTATTAGGGCTATCCCTTAGCCAAGCGAGTATTTTATCCATGTATACCATAATCATACAACAAATAATCATGACAATTACATTTCCAAAACTTACACTTATATGGTATTTCTAGAATACACAATTTCAACATACGTAGCATTTACAAGTGAACATGTATTATGGCGATTCCTTTCGCCAAACTAGTATTTTATCCATATATAGTATAATCATACATTAAATAAACATGTCAAACATTTCTCCAAAAAAAATACGTATACGGTATTTCTACGTATACCTAGAGTATGTGAAATTCCATATTCTACAACGTTAATCGAAACAGGAAACGGAAAGCACTTTGTACATGTGCAATTGCATGCAGATCATGAACCTATCATTATCTGACATTGAAAGCGTTGAAAACCATAACCTATACACCTAAAGTCCACACCTTTTGTCGTAGAATCGCAACGGAATTGATAGGTTTGCTAAGCTTCCGTATTCGGCAGTTTGGCAACCTATAGAACGAAATAGGTTAGCTATTTCACAACCTACAACAGTCTAAACCGCAAAACAGATTAGGGTTAGGGTTTCTTACCTAGAAACGATGCCAAAAATGCCGGGAAAAGCGTCAAGAAAGGGATGGTGCAGCCCGTGTGGTGGCAGGGAACGACGGCAGGGAGATTCTCCCACTTCTCCCAAACTTTCTCTCTCTTTTCCCTCTCTCAAATCCCAAATTCGTATGGCTGACATGAGAGAGGGTTTAAGGTCCTTATATAGTCTCAAAACTCACCGAAATAGACTCCTGTTCAAGGGTTACTGCTAATATAGGTATTTCGTCACTTTTCCAGCTCAAAAGAGGGGTTCTGGTGGCCCTCCTTGAGTCAAACGTCAGACTTAAGCTCACCACACATGGATCTATGTGGGATTACGTTTTCGACTCGATCGGATTCCCAGATCGCACGTGGCGGACCACTTTCAGTTCAACGGTCAGTGGGCCACGATCCGAAATTCCAAGTACATGTAAATGTTCCTGAAATTTTTCCTGATCCGAGGGTGTAATTTGGTCTAATTCTGACGGTCTGGTTGCTTAATACTGATGCGCAAGCGAATGGTGCCAGATCACTATTCCAGATATTTATTTTGTAAAGGGAATAGTGTTTTTCACACTCCCTCGCTCCGGATCCAAACGAATGGCCGTGGGACATCGGCTGGACCTGATTTTTGAGATGATTGTCAAGCCCAGTGAGGCGGTCCTAGTTCCTTAACTTCGTGTTAATCGGACTTCCGATGTGCGGTCTAGACCTAATACGAAGTTTCAAGTCATTCCCGAGAGTAGCCGGGAAAAGAGTTTGGTTCTAAACTTTAGGGTAACCTAGAGTCACAGATTTTGCAAGTTTTGGGTCTTGCAGATCGTATTTAAAGCGATCCCAACGAATTTCATGGCTAATCGAGTTTTGCACTTAGTTAACTTTGTTAAATTTCTAAAGGATTTAATCCTAATTGTTTTCTGGTTGATATGGTACTTAGGCCTTTGTAGTTTGTATATAAAGTGATCCAAGTTTTACTACTTAGCTAGTTTAAGATAGTGTCTAGGGCGAAAGTGCTTTGAAAAATTGAAAGCACAAGGTAGTGAAGGGTGGGATTTGTGAAGAAAATTGTTTAAAAAGGGATTTGAGGCTTTAATTGAGCGTTTGGGAAGTTAAACCTGTGTTAGGACTGACCCATCGCCTAAGGACGTCTAATTCCAGGTTGGCGAAAATCCGGGATGTTACAGAATTGCAGGCTTTACTATTACTTAGTTCATTGCCTGACAATTGAGAGACATTGGTGGTGTCTCTAAGTAACTCTGTGCCAGACGGAAAGATTTCCATGGAACAGGTAACCAGTTGTCTCTTCAATGAGGAGACAAGGAACCTTGCTTAGATTAGCTCGCATGCATCTTCTGTTATGATCCATGTAATAATTCATCTCATGTGTTGTGACAATTTTAGTAAATGAAATGTATGAAGCATCTTTAAATTTGAAATGTGAATGATGTATGGATGCATGTATGATTTTATGCTAAATCTCATGGGCTGCGCCCTATGTTATATATAGGGAATGCCTCCTAAGAGCACGTGGAGCACGACACGTCTTTCACTGGGCGAATCGTTTGACGGGGCATCTCCCCTAAGCGATAGTCATACGGACCCCAGCTTGGGTCCGATTCACGAGACCATGCCAGATTCTCAGCCGGCCACCGGCCCCACCGCTGGGCCAACACCTATGACACCGCCTGTGGCACCACCTGTTACACCATCAGTTCCTGAGCAGAACCGTGCATCTACCTCGACGCCTCATATGCCGCAGACAGCTCCTACTGATAGGTTGGAGCAGATGATGCTTTTGATGCAACAGCAGCAATAACAGCAGTTCTGGCTACCATCGCAGGGTTCTTTGTCCAAAGTATGGGTGTGGCTCCACCTGTACCACTCGTGCACCCTGCTCGGAATGTAGGTGCTAGCGGCCTATTCGAGCGATTTCAGCGCTTCCGGCCTCCTACTTTTGTGGGTACTCACAGACCCGAGGAGGCCAAGTATTGGCTTGACCTCATCTCTAAGATACTGAAGCCGCTGCACTGAGTCAGAGCAGGTAGAGCTGGTCACATATATGTTTGAGAGGGAGGTCATCCTTTGGTGGGACAGCATCCTTCGGACTATTGTTGTTGGCTTCGTGCGGACGTGGGAGGCCTTTGAGACGCACTTCCATGAGAAGTACTTTTCCCTCACGTATCGGCATGAAAAGGAGAGTGAGTTTCTTCGCCTCTGTTATGGAGGGATGACAGTGGCAGAGTACGAGAACAGATTCATAGAGCTGGCTAGGTATGCTCCATTGATATTAGCTTATCAGTCGATGAGGATGTGACGATTTTCTAAGGGTTTGCGACCCGAGATACGCTCGAAGATGTGTTGCGCTAGCATATCCACCTATGCAGAGCTAGTGGGCATGTCTCTGCGAGCTGAGCAGGATGGGGACAAGTTGTCCCGTACACATGTGCCTACGGTCCCTAGGCTGCATCCAGAGATGCCAATCAGGCCGTTCCTCCGTAAGAGGCCCCGTACTGACTCGCCTCCCAGGTTTACGGCTCCACCAACACAGCCGAGACGACCTGATATATGGTGCACCTACTGCCAAAGGTCGAACCATGCTGACACGCCACTAGGATGAGGGACAATGGCTTTACGCCCCCTTAAAGGATCAACCGTCAGATGTCACCACCTCTCTCGACTCCACCTCTAAGGTCAGCACCAGCACATCCATCTTTTTGACCGCCTACACCTCGATATAGGCCGCCTTAATGGCCTATGGTATAGCAGCTGAACCGTTCTCAGGAGGCTCATGTGCACTCACTTGCAGCTGAGGCATCCGAGACAACACCTATGGCTTTCGAAGTCACAACTCATGTCCAAGGTACTCCAGTCTTTTTATTGGTAGACACCGAGTCCACTATCTCTATAGTATCATGCGTTGTAGTCAAGCGACTAGGGTTGGAAACTACTCCTATAGTTGAGTTAAGACTCCTTACAGCCACAGGGACTTTCTCAAATTCTACCAAGATGTGTAGGGTTGTTCGATAGACCTAGGGAGTAGGATAGTGTTCGTTGACCTGATGGTCGCCCCGCTATGTCATTACAACGTGATCCTCGGTATGGATTGGCTCACGGAGATGAAGGCAGAGATCGATTGTGACACTAGGGTGGTGACAGCCTATGGACCTGAGGGCACTACCTTTACATTCCCAGTTCAGGTCAGTTGGTATTACCGCATTAGTTTCTATGCTGCCTTGCTTGAGAGTGTTGATGATTCGACACTTGGGAACGCGACAGTAGTTCAGGATTTCTCGGGCGTGTTCAGGACGATTCATTGATTACCTCCTCAGCGCGAGATTGATTTTACCATTGACCTTGTGCCTGGTGCGACACCCATTTCATTACCGACTTATCACATGCTTCCATGTGAGATGGAGGAATTGAAGAAACAGATCGATGATCTGTTGGATGCAGGCATCATACGACCTAGCGTGTCTCCATGGGGAGCACCTATGTTGTTTGTGAAGAAGAAGGATGGATCTCTGATATTGTGTATTGATTATCGTAGGCTGAACCTAGCGACGGTGAAGAACAAGTATCCCTTGCCCAGGATAGATAATTTGTTCGATCAGTTGAAGGGGGCACAATATTTCTCGAAGATTGACTTACAGTTAGGGTATCACTAGTTGTGCGTCAGGGATGAGGACGTGCATAAGATGGATTTCAGGACCAGTTTTGGGCACTACGAGTTCCTTGTGATGTCGTTTGGACTCATAAACGCACCGGCCGTGTTCATGGGCTTGATGAACATGGTGTTTCGGCCGTATCTATTCTGATTTGTCATCGTGTTTATAGATGACATCCTGATATACTCCAAGAGTCGGGAAGATAACGAGGAGTACCTGCGAGCAGTCTTTGATACTCTCAGGAAGAACCAGTTGTTTGCATAGTACAAGAAGTGCGACTTCTGAAAGGAAGAAGTCAAGTTCCTGGGACATGTGGTGTGTAAGGAAGGGATAGTTGTGGACCTTGCTAAGGTAGCCGTAGTTCATGACTAGGAGCAGCCTAGTTTGGTTACTGTAGTGAGGAGTTTTCTTGGCCTGACAGGTTACTATCAATGATTCATTAGGAATTTTTCCAAGATAGTCAGACCGTTGTCTCAGTTAACTCGGAAGGATCTTAAGTTTGCCTGGGATGAGAAGGCAGAAGCAACTTTTAAGGAACTAAATGACAGGTTGACGTCCGCCCCTATGCTAGTATTGCCAGAGCAAGGGGTCAAGTATACGATATACACCGATGCATCTCGTGTTAGTTTGGGTTGTATTCTAATGCAGAAGGACAGGGTGATTGCCTATGCATCTCGATAGTTGAGGAAGCACGAGGAAAATTACCTTACGCATGACTTGGAGTTGGCGGCTGTCATCTTTGCATTGAAGCTCTGGAGACATTACCTCCATGGAGAGGAGTTCGAGCTCTTTTGTGGCCACAAGAGCCTTAGGTACATATTCACGCAGAGGGACTTGAATATGAGACAGCGACAATGGATGGAAACCTTGAAGGACTTCAAGTTCAAGGTCTCCTATCATCCTGGCAAGGCCAACCTTGTGGCAGACGTGTTGAGCCGCAAGAAGACTATAATATTTGTAGCTCCGCTGGTGATAGTAGAGTGAGATATGGTAGAGTTTGTACGGGATTTTGAGCAGAGACTTACGTGTGCAGCCACTGATCGATAAACGAATCATAGTGGCTCAGCGAGAAGATGAAGGGTGGCTAGAGTTGAGGAAACAAGCTAGTGGTTATGCAGACTCCGAATGGAGAGTTGGTATGGATGGAGGCTTACGTTATCGTGGCCGCCTATGCATCACAAATCTTCATGACTTGAGAAAAGAAGTTCTCGAAACCGCTCACAATTCGAGGATGATAATGCATCCTGGCAGTATGAAGATGTATCGAGACATGAAGCGCTCGTACTGGTGGGATAACGGTCCACATAGCAGATTATGTGTCCCATTGTCTCACATGCCAGCAGGTCAAGGCAGAGCATCGCCGACCTCTTGGACTGCTTCAGCCCATGCCCATAGCTGAATGGAAATGAGAATTCGTTTCCATGGATTTTATCTTTAGGCTACCAAAGACGAGGAAGGGACATGACTCCATATGGGTAATTGTCGACCGGTTGACAAAATCGGCTCATTTTTTACCTATTAGAGTTTTGAACTCGGCAACGATTTGGCCAGGTTGTACATCAATGAGATAGCACATCTACATGAATTCCTATGGAGATCGTGTCGGACCGAGACACGCGATTCACATCTATCTTTTGGACTCGTATCCAATAAGCAATGAGTGTGAAGTTGAAACTCAGTACCGCGTTCCACCCACAGATTGACGGGCACACGGAACGGGTGAATCAGGTGTTGGAAGATATGCTGCGAGCTTGTGTGCTTGATTTTAAGGATAGTTGTGTAACGACTCGAAAAATTCCATACAATGGCCCGAGTACCACCTCGACCAGAAATCACTTAGGATTAAATCCTTTAGAAATTTGACAAAGTTAACTAAGTGCTAAACTAGATTAGCCATGAAATCCATTTGAGTCTCTTTAAATACGATCTACAAGACCCAAAACTTGTAGAATCATTGACGCTAGATTACCCTAAAATCTAGGATCAAACTCATTACCCAACTACTCTCGGGAGCACATTGAAACTTCGTATCAGGTCTGGACCACACATCGGGAGTCCGAATAATACGAAGTTAAGAACTTAGGATCATCTCGTTGGGCTTAACAACCATCTCAGAAATCAAATCCAGACAGTGTCCCACGACTGTTCGCTTGAGTCCGGAGCAAGGGAGTGTGAGAACACTTGTTTTCTTTAAAAAATAAATATCTCAAATAGTAATCTGAGACTTGTTACTTGCGAGCATTTTGTAAGCAACCAGACCGTCAGAATCTGACCCAAATACACACTCAGATCAGGAAAAATTTCATGAACATATCCATGTACTTGGAATTTCGGATTGAGATCCGTTGACCGTTAAACTGAAACTGGTCTGCCACGCGTGCTCTGGAAATTCGACTGAAACAAAAACTTAACTCCACCTGGATCTAAGGTCTATGAGCTTAAGTCCGACATTTGGCTCAAGGAGGCCCACCAGAAGTCCTCCGTTGAGCTGAAACATAGTCACTTTGGTTATAACCTAAGTATACCTTGTCCACAAGTCCATTTCAGAGAGTTTTTAGGCTATATAAGGACCTTAGAACCCTCTCTCTCACAGCCATACGAATTTGAGAGAAACCCTAGAGGGAGAGAGAAGTGAGAAAAGAGAGAGAAAGAGTGAGAGAAGTGGGAGAAACTCCCTGCTACTATTTCCTGCGGCTACCCAAGCTCCACTACTCCATTCTTGTTACTTTCCCAGCGAATCTGACTTAATTTCTAGGTAAGAAACCTTAACCATAATCTGTTTTGGTGTTGTACGGTTGTAGGTTATGAAATAGCTAACCTATTTCATTCTATAGGCTACCAATCTGCCGAATACAGAAGCTTGGCAAACCTACCGTATTCGTTACGATTCTATGGAAAAAGGTGAGGACTTTAGGTGTATAGGTTCCGGTTTTCAACGCTTTCAATGTCAGATAATGATAGATTCATGATCTGCATGCAATTGTACATTTACAAAGTGTTGTCTGTTTTCCATTTCGATTAAAGACGTAGAATATGGAATTTTACATATTCTAGGTATTCGTAGAAAATACCGTATACGTATAAATTTTGGAAATGTGTTTGCCATGATTATTTGTTGTATGAATATAATATATATGGATAAAATACTTAGTTGGCGAAAGGACTCACCATAATACATGATTTGCTAATATACACTATGTATGTATAATTAGTGTATTCTAGAAAGTACCGTATACGTATAAATTTTGGAGATGTGTTTGCCATGATTATTTGCCATATGAATATATTATATATGCGTAAAATACTTGCTTAGCGAAAAGACTCGCCCTAATACATGTTTTACTAACATACACTATGTATGTTGAAATAGTATATTCTAAGTGTTTGTGAAAATGCTTGTGAGAGTAAGTGTTTGGATGATGGTGCCTTAGGTAGGTGTTGAGATGGGATTCTCAACTACCTTAGAGACATGTATGATTTCCTCCATGTGGTTGTTTACTTTAACCGCTTACTTATGAAATATATGTGTTTATAATCTTGTTTATATAGTGCTTTATAACATGCTTTATAACGTGCTTTATGATATGCTTGTTAACATGCTTGAATTACTTTGTTTATTAAGCTTTACTCTACATGTTCTAAATAAGGATTGATTAAGTTTGGGACTATGTTTATAGTCCAGACAATTGGTACCAGACTTGGGATCGTGGTTGAGATTCATTTCGCCACGTAGGATGTGTTTGACGAACCCGAGTCGTACTTCAGTTAGCGACAGTGATTAGGCCACGCGAAGTGCTTATACACTTCATGTCGTTCAGTTGATTGTGCGCTCGAGCTAGTCAGGCTTGTCAAGGAACCTTATATGTCTAATGTATGTTCACCATGTTTGGACGCTACTGCTTGAACCTAGGGTACCAAACTTACCAGTAAAATCCTGTTAACCATGGTACCTCGATCCGCTAAGACTCATTAGCCGGACATGGTGGTATGGGACACCGTGGTCGAGCTGTCGGCCTACGCTGGGGCCACGTGCCTCCCCGTAGTGACCAGTGGGCAACTAGACTCGTGAGCCGATTATGGTGGTATGGAAAACTATATTCGAGTGTCGTCCTACACTGATTGGTGACGAGCCCTTTGTAGTGACCTTGACCATACTCTGAATTTACGGTGAGGCGACGAGTTTTGCCACAGTGTGTAGAGTATGAACTAGGCCTGTATTTGTATAGTGATGAACCGTTAAAAAGGTGATGGGAGAGTGGTGTAACCTTTGTGCGTAACAACCCTGGCAGCCTTTGCAGTGACCTAGAAAACACACCATCGTATGAGATTAACTAGGACTGACGACCCTAGAATGGATCATGTTTGGGAATGATACAAGGGAGGTACCTTAGTTTCCCAATCCTGCTATTTGAAATGGACTAATAATAACTCGATAATCATGCTCATCATGCATTGTATGTGTCGGGAAGATGTGGAGCACTAAGGAATGCAAGCATGCCGCGAACGTAAGATGGTGTCGCACGAGGGAGTATGTGGCGAGGACATACATCATGACTGCATTCATACTTGCATTAATAAGAGTAGTTAGGAGTGTTTGGTTAGACTGTTTTATCATTACTCCTTGACTGCATTGATAACATGTTAACCTATGCTTTATTGTTCCACTGAGTTAGCTACTTACTCCCACGTTACGGGACGGTGTCGTACACACCAACCAGACTCTGTCTCAGGTATAGATGAGATGACGACTTAGGAGGTTGAGCCGGACTGCGACGAGGACCAGGATGAGTTCTCATTTATGCAGTATTCTGGTGGCTTCGACTAGACTGCCAGGATCAACGAGACTTTCAGGGATTCCTCGTTAGTTGTACTTTTGACATTTTGTTCACAAAACGGATATATGTATATGGTGACTCAGATGGGTTCATACTCTGGAGATTGAGATAGTTTTGTTTCTTTTACATACATATATATACAGTTTCAGTCTTCTGCTTGCCTTTATACAATTGCTCTAGAGTATGAATTACTGTTGGTATAATCTCACTCATGTTTATTGCAGTAACACAGACAACATTTAATCATCATTATTTATGTTGCATAAGTGATGTTTTGGAACTCGAGAGTTGAGTTGCTACTCGACCCTCGAATTTCAGGGCGTTACAAGTTGGTATCAGAGCATGATTTTGATTAAACCGGACCTAAGTTATGTTCCCATGACGTACGCTGACGCATTACAACTTAGGTGGGTGCGAGAATAATATAAACACAGTCTTAGGTATCCCAATTTCGTCCAACGGCAAAGTTCACTGAAAACGAATGCCGAAATCGAGTTTGTATCAACCCTGGTCGCACGGGTCGACCTTAAAACATTCCTAGGCCATCTATTGACGAGTCTAGATCACAATCCACCCAATTCCAGTCATTAAAAATCAGTAAAGGTCAGTCTAGATCAGTGAGTTCTCGAAACTACCTGATTTGGAATGGAACGGAGTCGGGGGGCCACGTGAGTCAATATGGGGGGAAACAAGGTGGACCCATGGTGCATTTGGCACCTTGGGAGGGTGGAGATCACCACCCCACCGCGGCGGCGCGGCACCGAGCAAGGCGGACCGCCGCGGAATCGCGTTCTCCACGGCAGGCCGCGGTCGGGTTGGCCCACTAGGGTTGGGCCGGGCCTGGTCATGGTCGGCCCGACCCCTACACACGTTTGGTACGTGTAGAATTGTTAGGGGGCCCCTATTTCTCTCTGGTTGGAGCCCCACTTCTCATTTCACCCTTCCAAACCCTCAAACTTGCTATCCTCTCTCTCAAAACTCTCTTTCAATCGTCTCATCCTTCATTTTTTACCATAATCCACCCACATCCATCGATCACAACAACCCTACCTTACTACCCTTCCCCCTTCTTTCACATTTGAGCTCCCACACCCCTCATTTGAAGCTCAAAATCGTGTAACCTTCTAACCCATCCCATTTCTCCCTTGGTCCTTCTTCATTCCCTGTCATTTGAGCCTCTTCAACACCTATTGGGACGGTAGTTCATGGAGAACCGAAGATATTAGCCCCTTCTCTCTCTTTCCTCCATTTTCATGGCTTTTTTCGAGTTGATTACGGCCATTTTCTCCATTTCCTCCATCCTCTCTCTCATGGAAAAGAGGAAAACCGCTGCAGATGAGGCTGGGCCGAGCCACCCAGCCGTTCCAGAAGAAGGGCTAACGTTGAAGCCGACACTAGCACCGTTTGGGAGCATAGGTAGAAGCGAGACCTGGATCCCCAACTGCCGATCAGGGATGCACTACCGATTGGCTTCGAATACGGTTGTTTTGCTGACCGTAAGATAGTGTTTGAAACTCATGTGGATGAAAGGATGTTTGGGCTACACCCGATGATGGACCGCTTGGTGGACATTGAATGGGGTCCTATATTTGAAGGCGAGTCTCCTGCATGTGAGAACACGGTTCGTGCCTTCTACGCCCATATCATAAACCCATCGTTGGAGCGTCTTCAGTTCACAGTCTCTGTGAAGGGCATAAGGCGCACAATCACTGTGCTTGAGATGGCTCGGATCATGAAGGTCCCACGTGGTGAAGTGCTTCCTAATGACAACTTCTCCAGGAGTGCGCGAGAAAGGGATCGCCGTACGGGATACCTTTGTGGTCGACGGGTCTCTTGGACGCAAGGAAACTGTCTTTCGTCATCAAAGTTGACAGATGACTTCCGTTTGCTCCACCACATTTTCACATATAATATGTATCCACGGTCGGGTAACTGCACAGAGTGTACTCAGTTGATGGTAAACTGCCTATACAGGATTGGACATGGGGACAACTTATGCCTGCCCACGTTCGTCCTATATCAGATAGTCCAGGTTGTTCGATCTGTCAGGAATGACCTTTCACTCCCATTTGGCCGCCTGATATGCAAGATGACTCGTGATGTCGGCTATAGGCTTAATATGGAAAACCTTGCACTAGTCCGAGTCATAGGTGAGGCTACGCTTAACAACATGAAGATCGGCCCTCGACAATGGTAAGCCCGACTTGACGAGTCTAGAGATGAGTCAAATAGTGCTGGTGAGGAGAGTGTTGACCTCAAGGTAGGAAGTGAAGAAGGAGGCGGTGATGAGATCTACGAAGAGGAAGATGAGGCCCAGGATACAGAGGAGAGTTCACCTCCTGCGGCTCAGGAGCAGGGCACCGACCGGGCTACCATAGATGCGCGTTTAGCCCGACTTGAGGAGGGTCAGGCTGCCCTACGATAAGATATTGTCGATCTTCGGGCCTTTGTGAACAAGTTTAAGAAAGTAACTTGCACATTGAAGGCTATCCTGTGTTGTGTACAGGACAAGAATGCCCCTCCTCCATCGCCTGATTCGGATGCCTAGTCATCCAAGTTGTTGTTTGTAGTTATTTTGGTTACCGCATTAGGCGGTTTATGTTTTCATGTTGATGGATGTAGTAGTTAGTAGTATATTTTTGTTGTAGTTGAAGGTTGGTTGTATTAGCTCCCCTGCATTTTCTGTCATGATTCATGTAACTCTGTATTCCATGTATTATGACAATTTTGGTAATGAAATGCATACAACCTCTTTTGCTATGATGTGTGTGGAATGCTTAAGTGCTTGCGTTTTGTGTTGCTATGCTTTATCTCACAAGCGATGTACCCTATGTTGTATAGGGCATGCCATGAAGATCTACAAGGAGCACGACACCCCTCTTGCTCACTGACTCGATGGACCAGACTCCTTCCAGCAGGGGTGGTCCTACGGGCCTGGAGTCTGGCTCTGATCAGCCTCCTGCTGGTCCTATTGGTGGATTGCCACCTTATACACCCCCAGTTCGCGAGCAACACCGAGCATCCTCATCTACACAGCAGACCCACAGGCTGCTCCACCTCCTGACAGGTCTGAGCAAATGATGATGTTGATGCATCAGCAGCATCAGCAGCATCAGCAGCTTCTTGCGGTCTTATCAGCTCAGGGTGGCAGTGCGGCTCCACCTTCACCATCTACACGACCAGAGACCGCAGCGCCTCCTGCTCAGGCTGAGGCTATACCTTCCCCTGCGCCTGCTGTACCCCCTACTGGAGATGTTGGTACTCGTGGCCTACTCGAGCGATTTCAGTGCTTGAGGCCTCTCACATTCACGGGTTCTCACAGACCCGAGGAGGCTAAGTTTTGGGTAGACCGCATCTCCAAGATGCTACGGATGCTACACTGTAGTGAGGCAGAGCAGGTCGAGTTGGCCACTTTCATGTTCGAGAGGGAGGCCATCCTGTGGTAGGACAGTGTACTGCGGTCTGTCACAGTGGGCTACGTGTGGACTTAGCCAGCATTTGAGTTCCGGTTCCGCGAGAAGTATTACCCGCAGACCTACAGACACGAGCGGGAGGATGAGTTTTTACGCCTCAGGCAGGGAGGCATGACTGTTACTGAGTAAGAGCATCGCTTTACCGAGTTGGACCGCTTTGTCCCGACCATCCTTGTTGATGAGCAGATGCGGATACGCCATTTTTCTGGTGGGGTTTACGACCTGATATGTAACGCCCTGAAAATCGGGGGTCGAGCATAAACTCAACTCCCGAGTTCCAGAACATCACTTATGCAACAAAATGAATGATGATTGAATGTTGACTTTATTCGTGCATTGAACATGAGTAAGATTAAACCAAAACAGCATATCATACTCCAGAGACAGTTAAGTTTGCAAGCGGAAGACTGTAATAGATAGATAAAATATATAACTTATGATGAGTCTCCAGAGTGTGATAACATTACCAGGTTAAATAAATACAATTGCAGTTCTAAAATTTACCAAATGTGAGGAAGTGTAATGCCTTCTATCCCAAGAACCATAACCCCGTCAATACAATATCAGGTCTTCATTGACCTGCCAGAGAGATACAGATAGGAGAAATCCTCCTATCATCATAGAAGTAGTCCGGCTCTGCTTCACAAGCATCGCCATCACCTGAAACTCAACAAATCTGGTTGGTGTGTACAACACCGTCCCGTAACGTGGGAGTGAGTGATCAACTCAGTGGAACAGTAAAGCATAGGTTAACATGTTATCAATTCAATCAAGCAGTAATGATAAAGCATTACAAATCAAACAATTCTAACTACTCTTATTAAATGCAAGAATGAAATGACATGATGCTGTATGCCCTTGCCAAACCACCCTCAAGCGACATCATCTTACGTTCGCGAATGCTTACTCCCTCAGTGCGCCACATCTACAAAGCACATGCGGTGCGATGATGCTCATGATTACCAAGTTTTTATTAGTCCATTTCAAACAGCAGTATTGGGAAACTAAGGTACCTCCCTTGTATCATTCCCAAACATGATCCATTCTAGGGTCGTCAATCCTAGTTATTCTCATACGATGTTATGGTTTGAGAAGCGTAGTGAAGGCATCGCAAAGGGCTCATCACCCGTCAGCGCGGATACAGATCTCACCGTATGCGGCTCAATTGCTGGCCGTCAGCTCGAGTACAGGTCTCACCGTACTCGGCTCAATCACTAGCCGTCAGCTCAAGTACAGGTCTCACCGTACTCGGCTCAACTCACACTCTAGTTGCTGTGAAAGACTCGTGGCCAATCACAGACCCTTGGAGTGTACTCGATGATACCACGGAGGACTCGTTGTCCGTCAGCACGAGCACAGATCTCACCGTACTCGGCTCTCGCCGAAGTATCGACAGCTCGAATACAGTGTCCCATACCACCATATTCGGCTCACGAGTTGATTGTGCAATGGTCACTACGGAGAGGCACATGGCCCCAGCGTAGGCCGACAGCTCGACCACGGTGTCCCATACCACCATGCCCGGCTCATATTTACATCAGATAACTCGTTCTAGATTACGAGATTCGCCCGATATAAGGCCCGATGGTTTGGAATACTTCTGTCGTCGACCCGGCCTTTTCTGATCCGTCTTTGGCAGTAGGCTAAAGTAGCCCGTTCTACCCCAAAATCATTTATTTTACATCAGGTAAATCATTCATGATTGCGAGATATGCCCGATTTAAGGTCCGATGGTCTGGATCACTTCTGTCGTTGACTAAGCATTTTTTAATCCATCTTTAGCTGTTTTTCGCAAATCCGGCATTGGTAGCCCAGCTTAGATGGTTTGTTTGGCTAAAGTATCTCGTTCTACCCCAAAATCATATATTTAAAGTCAGATAACTCATTCCGGATTGTGAGATACGCTTGATTTATGGTCCGATGGTCTAGATCACTTCTGTCATTCGTCGGTCATTTTTTAATCCTTCTTTGGCGGATTTTCACAAATCTGGCTCGATAACCCATCGTAGCTGCGTGGGTTTGCTAAAGCAGCTCGTTCTACCCGAAAATCATATATTTTACGTAAGATAACTCAATTCGGATTGCGAGATACGCCCGATTTAAAGTCCGTTGGTCTGGATCGCTTCTACCGTCGACCGGGTCTTTTCTAATCTATCTATGGCGGTAGGCTAAAGTAGCTCGTTCTACCACAAAATCATATATTTTACGTCAGGTAACTTATTCCAGATTGCGAGATACGCCCGATTGAAAGTCAGATGGTCTGGATCGCTTCTGTCATTGACCGACCCTTTTTTAATCCATCCTTGGGCCTATTTCGCAAATCCGGCTTGGGTAACCCGTCGTAGCGGGGATGGTTGGCTAAACTAGCTCGTTCTACCCCAAAATCATATTTTTTACGTCAAATAACTCATTCTGTATTGCGAGATACGCCCGATTTAAGGTCCTATGGTCTGGATCACTTTTGTCGTCGACCGGGCCTTTTTTTATTCGTCTTTGGCAGTAGGCTAAAGTAGCTCGTTCTACCCCCAAAATCATATATTTTACATCAGGAAACTCAATCCGGATTGCGAGATACGCCCAATTTATGGTCTGATGGTCAGGATCACTTCTGTCATTGACCGACCCTTTTTTAATACATCTTTGGTAGTATTTCGCAAATATGGCATGCGTAAACCGACGTAGCAGGGTTGGTTGGCTAAACTAGCTCGTTCTACCGCAAAATCATATATTTTACGTCAGATAACTCATTCCGAATTGCGAGATACGCCTAATTTAAGGTCCGATGGTCTGGATCACTTCTGTCCTCGATCGGGCCTTTTCTAATCCATCTATGGCGGAAGGCTAAAGTAGCTCGTTCTACCCCAAAATCATATATTTTATGTGAGATAACTCATTCCAGAGTGCGAGACATGCCCGATTTATGGTCCGTTGGTCTGGATCCCTTCTGTCATCGACTGGGCCTTTTCTGATCCATCATTGACGGTATGCTAAAGTAGCTCGTTCTACTCCAAAATCATATATTTTACGTCAGAAAACTCATTCTGGATTGTGAGATACGCCCGATTTAACTTCTGATGATCAGGAACACTTCTTTCGTAGACCGAGCCTTTTCTGATCCATCTTTGGCGGTAGGCTAAAGTAGCTCGTTCTACCCCAAAATCATATATTTTACGTCAGATAACTCGTTCCGGATTGCGACATATGACCGATTTAACGTCCGATGGTCTAGAACACTTCTGTCGTCGACCGGGCCATTTCCGATCCATCTTTGGCGGTAGGCTAAAGTAGCTTGTTCACCCCAAAATCATATATTTTACATCAGGTAACTCATTCCGGATTGCGAGATACTCCCGATTTAAGGTCCGTTGGTCTGGATCACTTCTGTCCTCGACTGGGCCTTTTCTGATCCATCTTTGGCTGTGGGCTAAAGTAGCTCGTTCTACCCCAAAATCATATATTTTTGTTAGATAACTCGTTCCGGATTACGAGATACACCCGATTTAAGGTTCGATGGTCTGGAACACTTCTGTCGTTGACCGAGCCGTTTCTGATCCATCTTTGGCGGTAGTCTAAAGTAGCTCGTTCTACCCAAAATCATATAGTTTACGTCAGGTAACTCATTCTGGATTGAGAGATACGCCCGATTTATGGTCCGATGATCTGGATGACTTTTGTCGTCAACGGGGCCTTTTCTGATCCAACTTTGGTGGTAGGCTAAGGTAGCTTGTTCTACCCCAAAATCATATATTTAACGTTAGGTAGCTCATTCCGGATTGCGAGATACGCCCAATTTAAGGTCCGATGGTCTGGATCACTTCTGTCGTTGACCTAGCCTTTTTTTAATCCAGCTTTGCCGGTATTTCGCAAATCCGGCATGGGTACCCTGTATATCGGGGTTAGTTGGCTAAAATACGCCGGATTTAAGGTCTGATGGTCTGGATCACTCCTATCATTCACCGGTCCTTTTTTAATCCATCTTTGGCGAATTTTCAATAATCCGGCTTCGGTAACCCGGCGTAGCTAGGTTGGTTGGCTAAAGTAGCTCGTTCTACTCCAAATCATATATTTTACGTAAGATAACTCATTCCGGATTGCGAGATACACCCGATTTAAGGTCCGTTGGTCTTGATCACTTCTGTTGTCGATCGGGCCTTTTCTTATCCATCTTTGGCAGTATGCTAAAGTAGCTCGTTCTACTCCAAAATCATATATTTTACGTCAGATAACTCGTTCTGAATTGCGAGATACGCCCGATTTAACGTCCGATGGTCTGCAACACTTCTGTCGTCGACTGGGCCGTTTCTGATCCATCTTTGGTGGTAGGCTAAAGTAGCTCGTTCTACCCCAAAATCATATATTTTACATCAGGTAACTCATTCCGAATTGCGAGATACGCCCGATTTAAGGTCGATGGTCTGGATCACTTCTGTCGTTGACCGAGCCTTTTTTAATCCATCTTTGGCTGTATTTCGCAAATCTGGCAAGGGTAACCCAGCGTAGCGGGGTTGGTTTACAATAATAGCTCGTTCTACCTCAAAATCATATATTTTACATCAGAAAACTCATTCCGGATTGTGAGATACGCCCGATTTAAGGTCCGATGGTCTAGATCACTTCTGTCGTCGACTGGGCCTTTTCTGATCCATCTTTGGTGGTAGGATAAACTAGCTCGTTGTACCCTAAAATCATATATTTTACGTCAGATAACTCATTCTAGAGTGCGAGACACTCCCGATTTAAGGTCCGTTGGTTTGGATCACTTCTATCGTCGACCGGCCCTTTTTTATCTATCTTTGGCGTTAGGCTAAAGTACCTCGTTCTACCCCAAAATCATATATTTTACGTCTGATAACTCGTTTCAGATTGCGAGATACGTCCCATTTAAGGCCTGATGGTCTGGAGCACTTCTGTCGTCGACCGAGCCTTTTCTGATCCATCTTTGGCGGTAGGCTAAAGTAGCTTGTTCTACCCCAAAATCATATATTTTACGTTAGGTAACTCATTCTGAATTGCGAGGTACGCCCGATTTAAGTTCCAATGGTCTAAATAACTTCTTTCGTTGACCGGGCCTTTTTTAATCCATCCTTGGCCGTATTTAGTAAATCCGGCATGGGTAACTCGGGGTAGCGGGGTTGGTTGGATAAACTAGCTCTTTCTACCCCAAAATTATAATTTTTACGTCAAATAACTCATTCCGGATTGCGAGATACGCCCGATTTAAGGTTCGATGGTCTCGATTACTTCTGTTGTTGACTATCCCTTTTTCAATCCATCTTTGGCAGTATTTTGCAAAATCCGGCATGGGTAACCCGACGTGGCAGGGTTGGTTTGATAAAGTAGCTCGTTCTACCCCAAAATCTTATATTTTACATTAGATAACTTATTCCGATTTAAGGTCCGATGGTCTGGATCACTTCTGTCGTCGACCGGGCCTTTTCTAATCCATCTTTGAAGATCTTTCTACCCCAAAATCTTATATTTTACATCTGGTAAGTCATTCTGGATTGTGAGATACGCCCTATTTAAGGTCCGATGGTCTAGATCACTTCTGTCGTCGATCGGGCCTTTTCTGATCCATCTTTGGCTGTAGGCTAAAGTAGCTCGTTCTACCACAAAATGATATATTTTACATCAGATAACTCGTTCCGGATTACGAGATACACCCGATTTACGGTCTGATGGTCTAGATCACTTCTGTCAATGACCGCCCCTTTTTTAATCCATCTTTGGCGGTATTTCGCAAATCCGGTATGGGTAACGCGGCGTAGCAGGGTTGGTTGGCTAAAGTACCTCGTTCGACCCCAAAATATTATATTTTATGTCAGATAACTCATTCTGGATTGCGAGATACGCCCGATTTAAGGTCTGATGGTCTGGATCACTTCTGTCATCGACCGGGCCTTTCCTGATCCATTTTCTGCCGTAGGCTAATGTAGCTCGTTCTACACCAAAATCATATATTTTACATCAAGTAACTCATTCCGGATTGCGAGATATGCCCGATTTAAGGTCTGATGGTCTGGATCTCTTCTGTTATTGACCGGGCCTTTTTCAATCAATCTTTGGCAGTATTTCGCGAATTCAACATGGGTAACGGGGCGTAGCAGGGTTGGTTGGCTAAAGTAGCTGGTTCTACCCTAAAATCATATATTTTACATCAGATAACTCATTCCGGATTGCGAGATACGCCCGATTTAAGGTCCGTTGGTCTGGATCATTTCCGTCGTTGACCGGGCCTTTTTTAATCCATCTTTAGCCGTATTTCGCAAATCCGGCATGGGTAACCCTGCGTAGCCGGGTTGGTTTGCCAAAGTGGCTCGTTCTTCCCCGAAATCTTATATTTTATGTCAGATAACTCATTCCGGATTGCGAGATACGCCCGATTTAAGGTCCAATGGTCTAGTTCATTTCTGTCGTCGACCTGGCCGTTTCTGATCCATCTTTGCCGGTAGGCTAAAGTAGCTCGTTCTACCCCAAAATCATATATTTTATATCAGATAACTCATTGTAGAGTGCGAGACACGCCAGATTTAAGGTCCGTTGCTCTGGATCACTTCTGTCGTAAACTGGCCCTTTTCTGATCCATCTTTAGCGGTAGGCTAAAGTAGCTCGTTCTACCCCAAAATTATATATTTTACTTCAGGTAAATCATTCTAGAGTGCGAGACACGCCCGATTTAAGGTCCGTTGGTCTGAATCACTTCTGTCGTTGACCGAGCCTTTTCTGATCCATCTTTGGCGGTAGGCTAAAGTAGGTCGTTCTACCCCAAAATCATATATTTTACGTCAGATACCTCATTCCGGATTGCGAGATACGTCTGATTTAAGGTCTGATGGTATGAAACACTTCTGTTGTCGACCGAGCCATTTCTGATCCATCTTTGGCGGTAGGCAAAAGTAGTTCGTTCTACCCCAAGTTCATATATTTTTCGTTCGATAACTCATTCCAGATTGCGAGATACGCCCCATTTAAGGTCTGATGGTCTAGATCACTTCTGTCGTCGACCGAGCCTTTTCTGATCCATCTTTAGCGGTAGGATAAACTAGCTCGTTTTACACTTCTGTCGTCGACCGAGCCTTTTATGAGCCTTTTCTGGTTGAGATTCATCTCGCCACACATGATGTGTTTGGCGAACCCGTGTAGTACTTCGGTTGGCGATAGTGGTTGGCCACACGAAGTGCTTCTGCGCTTCATATCGCTCAACTTGTTGTGCGCTCGAGCTAGCCGAGCATGTCAAGTAACCCGTGTGTCTTATGTATGTTCACCATGTTTGGTCGTCAATGCTTGAACCTAGGGTACCAAACTTACCAGTGAGAATCCCGTTAACCATGGTACCTCGATCCGCTAAGACTCATGAGCCAGGCATGGTGGTATGGGACCCGTGGTCGAGCTGTCGGCCTACGCTGGGGCCACATGCCTCCCCGTAGTGACTAGTGAGCGACCAAACTCGCGAGCCGATTATGGTGGTATGAGACACTATATTCGTGCTGTCGGCCTACATTAATAAGGTGATGGGGGAGTGGTGCAACCTTCGTGCGTAACAGCCCTGGAAGCCCTTTGTAGTGACCTCGAGCATGCTCTGAAATCGCAGTGCGCCTTAGGGTATGCCGCGATATATAGAGTATGAACTAGGCCCGTTTCTGTATTGTGATGAATCGTTTAAGGGGTGATGGGGGAATGGTGTAACCTTTGTGCGTAACAGCCCTAACAGCCTCTGCAGTGACCTAGAAAACACACCATCGTCTGATATTAACTAGGATTGACGACCCTAGAATGGATCATGTTTGGGAATGATACAAGGGAGGTACCTTAGTTTCCCAATCCTGCTGTTTGAAATGGACTAATTAAAAACTCGGTAATCATGCTCATCATGCATTGCATGTGCCTGGAAGATGTGGAGCACTGTGGGATGAAAGCATGCCTCGAGCGTGAGATGGTGTCGCATGAGGGAGTATGTCGGTGAGGGCATCCATCATACCTACATCCATACTTGCATTAATAAGAGTAGCTAGGAGTGTTTGACTTTACTGCTTTATCATTATTGCTTGACTGTGTTGATAACATGTTAACCTATACTTTACTGTTCCACTGAGTTAGCTACTCACTCCGACGTTACGGGACGGTGTTGCGCACACCAACCAGACTCTGTCACAGGTTTAGACGAGCCGACGACACAGGAGGCGGAGCCCGATTATGACGAGGATCAGGAAGAGTTCTCGTATATGCAATACTACGGCGGCTTCGACTAGGCTACCGCACTGACGGGATTTGCAGGGATCACTCCTTAGACTATTTTGACATTTTGATCGCAAACAAACATATGTATATGGTAACTCAGATAGATTCATACTCTGGAGAACAAAAATGATTTTTGTATCTTTACATACATGTATATGTAGTTCAGTCTTCCGCTTGCCCTTATACAAATGATTTGGAGTATGAATTACTATTTTTGGTATAATCTCACTCATGTTTATTGTTCTAACACAGACAACATTTAATCAGCATTATTGACGTTGCATAAGTGATGCGTTGGAAATCGGGAGTTGAGTTATACTCGACCCCCGATTTTCAGGGCATTACAAGTTGGTATCAAAGCATGATTTTGATTAAACCGGACCTGAGTTATGTTCCAACAACGTCCGCTGACGCATTACAACTTAGGAGGGTGCGCAAAAATATAGAAACAGTCTTAGGGTCTCCCGATTTCGCCGTTCGGCGAAGTTCATTGAAAATGGACATTTTGATCGAGTTCGTACTCGATCCCGACCGCACGTATCGATCCCAGACCGCTTCTAGACCGTCTATTGACGTGTCTAGATCACAATACACCTTACTCAGGCAGTCAAAAATTTATAAATGTTAGTGTGTGTTCGGGAGTGCCCGAAAGTGCCCGAAATAGAGCGAATCGAGGTCGGAGGCCTACCCATGCTGATCCAGGGGTACCCGGGGTGGGACCCAGATATTTTTGGGGCCCAGGGGGATGTACGAAGGGGGCCATGGGGCCCCATTTTCAAAAATCAAAAAATTTTTGGCGAGGCCCTCGCCGGTTCGACGAGGCCTCGCCGACTTTTGGGTTGGGCCGGGCCCGCAGCGTGGGCCGGTCGTGTTTGGGGGTCCCTATAACCCCCTCCCCTAGCCATTTTTTCCCTCCTACCTTGCTGCCCTCTCTTGCAAATCGCCCCTCCAACCCTCTTCTCTACCATTTTCAACCACATCCCACCTTCCTCCATCGTGGACTGTTGCCTCTTTCTCCATTTCCTCTTCGTTTTCCTCTTTTGGACCCCCCACACGCCGTTGGAGCTCCCAAAATCGTGTGAGCTATCTCCCCACCTGTTCTTCCCATTTTCTTTCTTCATTTCCCTGCCTTTGGCCCCCTTCAACGCTTGTTGGGGCAGCTGATCGAGGAGGACAAGGGAAGTCAGCCCCTTCTCCCTATTTCATCTTTTTTCATGGCCCTTTTTAGAGTTGTGGCGGCCATTTTCTCCATCTCCACCATCCTCTCTCTGATGGGCAAGAGAAAGAGTGCCGCTGATGAGGCTGGGCCTAGTCGCCCTACACGATCAAGGCGGCCGCGAGACACCACCGCTAGCTCGAGCTTTGCCCGGGAGTTTCGTACGAAGCAGGACCTTGATCCCCGGATCCCTGCAGAGCGGGTACAGTTGGCGGTTCTACCTCATGGAGTCTATGAGGACCGCAGAGTTCTTTTTGAAGCCCAGGTGGATGGTCGGCTATTTGGGGAATATTATTTGTTCGAGCAAGTGGAGGCGGCCCTCTGGGGTCCACTATTTGAGGTCAAAGGTCGCACAAATTTCGGCACTGTCAGAGCCTTCTACGCCAACATTTGTGAGCCTACACTGGACCCTTTGCAGTTTCGGCTCTTAGTTGGGGTGGATCTGTTCGTCACCGTTGATGTGAGGATGATCGCGCGGCTTATGAATATGCCCCTTGGTGACGTACATGCTAGCGAGCTGAATTTGGGGACTGCTCGTGAAAGGGATCGTCGCACACGATACCTTTGTGGTGGCCGACTAGCTGAATGGCAGCCGAACAAAAGCCTGCTAGCTTCCCACATGTCTGAAGACGTCCGCCTACTACATCACATCTTCACGTACAACCTCTACCCCAGATACAGTAATCGCAGCGAGTGCACGCGCCTTATGGTTGATTTTCTGTACCAAGTAGGGCAGAGGGCGAACTTGTGTGTACCCACTTTCGTGTTGTGACAAATCGTGAATGTTGCACGCTCCACCAGGAGCTCTGATTCGCTTCCTTTCGGCCGACTCATATGCAGGATTGCACATGAGTATGGCTATAGTCTAGGGACGAAAATGCCAATACCGGTCCACTAGATTGACGAGAATACTCTCAAGCAGATAAGCTTGGGGCACAGCGACAACGGGCCCGACAGGGGGAGAGTGAGGATGAGATTGAGAGCGATGAAGACAAGAGTGAAGATGGAAGTGAAGCTGAAGAAGAGGAAGAGGAACCTGAGGCTCAGGACACTGAAGAGAGTTCACCTCCTGCGGATCAGGAGTAGGGCGTGGATCGGGCTGCCCTTGATGCACGTTTAGCCCGTCTTGAGGAGGGCCAAGCTGCCCTACAGCAGGAAGTCGGCCGGGTCTGAACCAAGCTCGGCGAGGTGTCTCGCACCTTGAAGGCCATCCTGTGTTGTCTGCATGACAAGAATGCCCCTCCTCCATCGCCTGATTCGGATGCCTAGTCATCCATACTGCCGCTTGTAGTTGTTTGGTGGTTCCCTGTACTAGGATTATGTTTCATGTTGATGATGTAGTAGTTAGTTAGATGTTTTAAGTGTTTGATGTTGTAGATGTATTGGCTCACATGTAATTTCTGTCATGATTCATGTAACTTTGTATTCTATGTATTGTGACAATTTTGGGAAAATGAAAAGCATGTAGCCTCTTTTGCTATGAGATGTGTGGAATGCTTAAAGTGTTTATATGATGCGTTGCTATACTTTATCTCACCAATGTTATACCCTATGTTATATAAGGCATGCCGCGACAGTATACGCGGAGCACGGCACACCTCCGTCTTACTGGCTCTATGGACCAGACTCCTTCTAGTAGTGGTGGTCCTGCGGACCGAGGGTCAGATTCTGATCAGCCTCCTGCTGGTCCTACCGGTGGACTGCCACCCTACACGCCCCCGGTTCGTGAGTAGTACCGGCCGTCATCATCTGCACAACATGACTCACAGGCTGCTCCGCCTACGGACAGGATCGAGCGGTTGATGTTGATGATGCATCAGCAGCAGATGCAGCAACAGTAGATACAGCAGCAGCAGCACCAGTAGCTTATGGCCACTATTGTTGAGGCCTTATCCCAGGGTGGTAGTGCGACTCCACCTACGACATCCGCACATCCTGCTGAGCATTCGGAGCCTCCTGCTCAGTTTGAGGATGTGCCTCTGCCCACACCCGTCGCACCTTCTACTGGAGATGTTGGTACCCGCGGTTTACTCAAGCGATTTCAGCGCTTGAGGCCTCCCTCATTCATGGGTTCTCACAGACCCGAGGAGGCAGAGTTTTGGCTTGACCGCATCTCCAAGATGCTACGGATGCTGCACTGTACAGAGGCAGAGCAGGTCGAGTTGGCCTCTTTCATGTTTGAGAGGGAGGCCAGTTTATAATGGGACAGTGTGCTGCGGTCGGTCGCAGAGGGTTACGTGTGGACCTGGGAGGCTTTCGAGTTCTGGTTCCACGAGAAATACTACCTGCAGACGTACCGACATGAGCGGGAGGATGAGTTCCTACGCCTCAGGCAGGGAAGCATGACAGTTACTGAGTATGAGCACCGCTTCACAGAGTTGGGCAGTTTTGTCCCGACTATCCTCGTCAATGAGCAGATGCGGATGCGTCGCTTTTCTGGAGGTCTGCGACCTGACATACGGTCGAAGATATGCTACCTCAATATACCTACCTATGCGGTACTGGTCCACATGTCTATGACGGCCGAGCAGGATGTGGACCGGTTGGCCCAATCTCGTGGTGTTATGGTTGCGAGGCCACGACAGGAGTTACAGAGCAGGCCTATTCTAGACAAGAGGCCTCGTGCTGACTCGCCTCTCAGGATCGCAACGCCATTGGCTCCGGTGGGGCACCCTATTGTGACCTGCACGTACTGCGGGAAATAGGGTCATCTTATTGGGAGTTGTTTCGCGCGGATGAAGCATAGTGGTTTCTCTCTGGCGCAGATGTTAGGTCGTTCTAGCCCACAGGCCTTATCGACGCCACCTTTACAGACTGCCCCTGCCCATCCTTCCTTCCGACCTCCTGTATCACACTTCAGGCCGCTGCAACGGCCCTTGGCTCCTCAGCCGAACCGTCAGCAGCAGGCTCGCGTACATACGCTCGTTGCTGAGGCACCTGAGACGTCGCTTTCGGCCCCGACAGCTTTTGAGGGTACGGCTCACATTCACAGTACTTCTGTTTCCTTATTGGTGGACACTGGATCCACTACTTCTATTATTTTGTGTGGGGCAGTTAAACGTCTATCTTAGCGTACTATTCCCACTAAGGGATTGAGACTCACTACGGCCACTGGGACTTTTCTGGATGTCGCACGGTTATGTGAGGGTTGCTCTATAGATTTGGGTAGCAGCACAGTGCTCGTTGACCTCATTGTTGCCCCACTATGGCACTACGACGTTATCCTCGGTATGGACTGGCTAGCTAAGATGAGGGCAGAGATAGATTGTGATACTCGGATCGTGACAGCCTATGGATCTGACGGCACAGTTTTCACGTTTCCAGTGCAGGTCAGTTGGTCCTGCCGTGTTGATTGTTATACTGCTTTATTAGTGCCGATTGATGGTCCGACATTGGAGGATACGCCGGTGGTTCGGGAATTTGTAGATGTGTTTAAGACTATTCCTGGTTTACCTCCTCGGCGCGAGATTGATTTTACAATTGATCTTACGCCTGGTGCGACACCCATCTCATTGCCGACTTATCGTATGCCTCCATGTGAGATGGAGGATCTGAGGAGACAGATTGACGAGCTTGTAGAGAAGGGTTTTATATGACCTAGTGTGTCTCCTTGGAGAGCACCTATGCTATTTGTGAAGAAGAAGGACGGGTCACTACGGTTATGTATTGATTACCGTAGGTTGAACCAGGTCACGGTGAAGAACAAGTATCCTTTGTCCAGGATAGATGATCTGTTTGATCAGTTGAGGGGGGCGAAGTATTTCTCGAAGATTGATCTTCAGCCGGAGTACCACCAGTTGCGCGTGAGAGATGAGGACGTGCAGAAGACAGCCTTCAAGACGTGCTTTGGGCACTATGAGTTCCTAGTGATGTCGTTCGGCCTTACGAACGCACCAGCCGTGTTCATGGATCTGATGAACCGAGTATTTCGGCCCTTCCTGTACCGATTCGTCATCGTCTTTATTGATGACATTTTGATATACTCTACGAGTCGGGAGGAGCATGAGGAGCACCTGAGAGCGATGTTGGGTACACTGGAGAAGAACCAGTTGTTCGCACAGTACAAGAAGTACGACTTCTGGCAGGAGGAAGTCAAGTTCCTCAGACATGTAGTGTCCAAGGATGGGATAGCAATGGACCTTGCTAAGGTAGCCGTGGTTCAAGATTGGTAGCAGCCTAGCTCGGTTACCGAGGTGAGGAGTTTCCTTGGTCTGGCTGAGTATTACAGGCGCTTCATTCGGGATTTCTCAAAGATTATCAGGCCATTGTCTCAGTTGACCCGGAAGGACCTGAAGTTCGCCTGGAATGAGAAGGCGGAAGCAGCTTTCAATGAGCTGAAGGACAAGTTGACGTCCGCCCCTGTGCTAGTATTGCCAGAGCAAGGGGAGAAATACATGATATACACTGACGCGTCTCGCGTTGGTTTGGGTTGTGTCCTGATGCAGAAGGACAGGGTAATTTCGTATGCCTCGAGACAATTAAGGAAGCACGAGGAGAATTACCCTACACACGACATGGAGTTGACAGCTGTCATCTTTGCATTGAAGCTCTGGAGACATTACCTCTACGGAGAGGAGTTCAAGCTTTTCTACGACTACAAGAGCCTTAAGTACATATTCACACAGCGAGACTTGAATATAAGACAACGCCGATGGATGGAGACCTTGAAGGACTTCAAGTTCGAGGTTTCCTACCATCCTGGCAAGGCAAACCTTGTGGCAGACGCGTTGAACCGCAAGAAGGCTATAGCATTTGCGGCACCGTTGATGATAGCTGAGTGGGACATGGTTGAGTTCGTATGGGACTTCGAGTAGAAACTCACTGTGGAGGAACCATTTGAGTGTGTTGCGCAAGTTTGGGTGCGACCACTTATTGACGACAGGATTATTGAGGCCCAGGAGGGCGATATGCGGCTATCTGAGCTTCGAGAGCAAGCTAGCGACGCCGAGGATTTCGAGTGGAGAGTTGGTTCTGATGGGGGCCTACGATTCCGTGGCCGCCTATCCGTACCTGATATGCCTGACTTAAGACGTGAGCTTCTCGAGTCTGCCCATAACTCGAAGCTTGCGATGCATCCTGGTAGCACGAAGATGTACCGGGATATGAGACGGTCATATTGGTGGGATAACATGAAGGCCCACATCGCTGAGTATATGTTCGCTGTCTGACGTGCCGGCAAGTCAAGGCAGAACATCGCCGACCTCCTGGACTGCTTCAGCCCATGCCCATAGCAGAGTGGAAGTGGGACTTCATCTCCATGGATTTCATATCTGGGCTGCCAAAGACGAGGAAGGGACATGATTCCATTTAGGTGATTGTGGACCGGTTGACCAAATCGGCCCACTTTCTCCCTATCAGAGTCACGAACTCTGCAGACGAGCTGGATAGATTGTATATTAGAGAGATTGTGCGTCTGCATGGAGTTCCACTTGAGATTGTGTCGGACAGAGACACTTGGTTCACATCTATCTTCTGGACTCGTATCCAGGAAGCGATGGGTGTGAAGTTGAAGTTCAGTACGGCATTGCATCCTCAGACTGATGGGCAGACAGAGCGAGTGAATCAGATTCTGGAGGATATGTTGCAGGCATGTGTGTTGAACTTCAAGGACAGCTGGGATGACTGTCTTCCGTACGCAGAGTTCGCCTACAACAACAGCTTCCAAGCGACTATTGGTATGGCGCCATATGAGGCCCTATATGGTCGTCCCTGTAAAGCACCGCATTGTTGGGCTGAGGTTGGCGAGCGTAGTCTGATTGACCCGGAGTTGGTACAGACAACTACAGAGAAGGTCGACATTATCAAGTGTCGACTACTTACAGCACAGAGCAGGCAGAAGAGTTACGCCGATACGAGGCGGCGACCGCTTGAGTTCGAGGTCGGGGATCATGTATTCCTCCGAGTTTCCCCTATGAAGGGAGTCCTTCGGTTTGGGAAGAAGGGGAAGCTCACGCTGAGGTTTATCGGTCCGTTTCAGATACTGGATCGAGTGGGTGATGTAGCGTATCGTCTCACTTTGTCCACACCACTTGCATCTGTACACAACGTATTTTATGTATCTATGCTGAAGAAGTACGTTCCTGATCCTTCACATATCATCAGATGGGAGTAGGTACAGCTGAGCGAGGATGCTACGTATGAGTTGCGCCCGACGCGTATTCTTGACAGGAAGGAGCAGGTACTGCGTAGCAAGGTCATTCCACTTGTGAAGGTACTATGAACACATCATTCAGAGGAGGAAGCTACTTGGGAGACTGAGGCCGAGGTCAGGAAGAACTACCCTCAGATTCTCGAGCAATACGAAAAGGTATAAATTTCGAGGGCGAAATTTTTGTTTAAGGGGGGTAGATTGTAACGACCCGTAAATTTCCGTACTATGGCTCGAGTACCACCTCGACTAGAAATCATTTAGGATTAAATCCTTTGGAAATTTAGCAAAGTTAACTAAGTGCTAAACTCGATTAGCCATGAAATCCATTGGAATCGCTTTAAATACGATCTGCAAGACCCAAAACTTGCAAGATCATTGACTCTAGGTTACCCTAAAGTTTAGGATCAAACTCATTACTCGACTGCTCTTGGGAATGAATTGAAACTCCGTATCAGGTCTAGATCGCACATCGAAAGTCCAATTAACACGAAGTTAAGGAACTAGGACCGCCTCACTGGGCTTGACAACCATCTCGGAAATCAAGTCCAGACGATGTCCCACGGCCATTCGCTCGAGTCCGGAGCGAGGGAGTGTGAAAACCTTTGTTTTCTTTACAAAATAAATATCTTCAATAGTGATCTGACACCACTCGCTTGCGGATCAGTATTAAGCAACCAGACCGTCAGAATCAGACCAAATTACACCCTCGGATCAGGAAAAATTTCAGGAACATTTACATGTACTTGGAATTTCGGATCGTGGCCCACTGACCGTTGAACTGAAAATGGTCCGCCACGCGTGATCTGGGAATCCGACCGAGACGAAAACATAATCCCACGTACATCCATGAGTTGTGAGCTTAAGTCTGACGTTTGGCTCAAGGAGGGCCACCAGAAACCCTCTTTTGAGCTGGAACAACGCCGAAATGCTTATAATATAAGTATACCTTGAACATGAGTCTATTCCGAAGAGTTTTTAGGCTATATAAGGGCCTTAGAACAGCCCCTCTCACAGCCATACGAATTTGGGATAAAACCCTAAGGAGAGAGAGAGAAAAAGGAGAGAAAGCTTAAGAGTTGTGAGAGCATCTTCCTCCTAGTGCTTTCAATCACCATACGGGCTGCACCACCTCTTCCTTGACGCTTTCCCGGCGATACCGACTCCGTTTTAAGGTGAGAAACCCTAACCCTAGATCTGTTTGGGTGAGTGAAGGTTATAGGTTATGAAATAGCTAACCGGTTTCACTCTCAAGGCGATAAAACTGCCGAAATACGGAAGCCCTTCGAACCTTGCTGATTTGTTGTGATTCCAAGGTACAAGGTGAGGACTTTAGGTGTATAGGTTACGGTTTTCAACGCTTTCAATGTCAGATAATGATAGATTCATGATCTGCATGTAATTGCACATGTACAAAGTACTTTCCGTTTCCTGTTTCGATTAAAGATGCAAAATATGGAATTTTACATACTCTAGGTATACGTAGAAATACCGTATACGTATACATTTTGGAAATGTGTTTGCCATGATTAATTGTTGTATGATTATATAGTATATGGATAAAATACCTGTTTGGCGAAAGGAATCGCCGTAATACATGTTCCCTTGTATACACTATGTATGTTGAAATTGTGTATCCTAGAAAATACCCCATACGTATAAATTTTGGCGATGTGATTGTCATGATTATTTGCTGTATGAATATGATATATACGTATAAAATATTATTTTGGTAAAAGGACAGCCCTAATACACATTCCTCTAACATACGTCATGTATGTTGAAATAGTGCACTCTAAGTGTTTGTGAAATTGTTTGTGAGTGTAAGTGTTTAAGTGTTAGTGCCTTAGGTAGGTGCTGAGATGGGGTTCTCAACTACCTTAGAGTCACGTATGATACCCTCCATGTGGTTGTTTACTCTAACCACTCACTTATGAAACATATGTATTTATATCCCCATTTGTATTGCGCTCCATAACATGCTTTTTAATATGCTTTGTAACTTGTTTCATAACATGCTTTATAATATGCTTTATGACATGATTGCTAGTGTGCTTGAATTACTTTGTTTATCAAGCTTTACTTCACATGCTATGGTTGGGAATTGACTGGGCTTGGGACTATGTCCATAGTCCAGACATCCGGTACTAGACTTGGAATCGTAATTGAGATTCATCTCGCCACACATGATGTGTTTGGCGAACCCGTGTCGTACTTCGGTTGGCGATAGTGGTTGGCCACACGAAGTGCTTCTGCGCTTCATATCGCTCAACTTGTTGTGCGCTCGAGCTAGCCGAGCACGTCAAGTAACCTGTGTGTCTTATGTATGTTCACCATGTTTGGTCGCCAATGCTTGAACCTAGGGTACCAAACTTACCAGTGAGAATCCCGTTAACCATGGTACCTCGATCCGCTAAGACTCATGAGCTGGGCATAGTGGTATGGGACACCGTGGTCGAGCTGTCGGCCTACGCTGGGGCCACGTGCCTCCCCATAGTGACTAGTGAGCAACCAAACTCGTGAGCCGATTATGGTGGTATGGGACACTATATTCGTGTTGTCGGCCTACATTGATAAGGTGATGGGGGAGCGGTGCAACCTTTGTGCGTAACAACCCTGGCAGCCCTTTGTAGTGACCTCGAGTATACTCTGAAATCGCAGTGCACCTTAGGGTGTGCCGCGGTATATAGAGTATGAACTAGGCCCGTTTCTGTATTGTGATGAATCGTTTAAGGGGTGATGGGGGAATGGTGTAACCTTTGTGCGTAATAGCCCTGGCAGCCTCTGCAGTGACCTAGAAAATACACCATCGTCTGATATTAACTAGGATTGACGACCCTAGAATGGATCATGTTTGGGAATGATACAAGGGAGGTACCTTAGTTTCCCAATCCTGCTGTTTGAAATGGACTAATTAAAAACTCGATAATCATGCTCATCATGCATTGCATGTGCCTGGAAGATGTGGAGCACTGTGGGATGAAAGCATGCCGCGAGCATGAGATGGTGTTGCATGAGGGAGTATGTCGGTGAGGGCATCCATCATACCTGCATCCATACTTGCATTAATAAGAGTAGCTAGGAGTGTTTGACTTTACTGTTTTATCATTACTGCTTGACTGTGTTGATAACATGTTAACCTATACTTTACTGTTCCACTGAGTTAGCTACTCACTCCCACATTACGGGACGGTGTTGCGCACACCAACCAGACTCTGTCACAGGTTTAGACGAGCCGACGACACAGGAGGCGGAGCCCAATTATGACGAGGATCAGGAGGAGTTCTCGTATATGCAATACTACGGCGGCTTCGACTAGGCTGCCGCACTGACGGAATTTGCAGGGATCACTTCTTAGACTATTTTGACATTTTGATCGCAAACAAACATATGTATATGGTAACTCAGATAGATTCATACTCTGGAGAACAAAAATGATTTTTGTATCTTTACATACATGTATATGTAGTTCAGTCTTCCGCTTGCCCTTATACAAATGATTTGGAGTATGAATTACTATTTTTGGTATAATCTCACTCATGTTTATTGTTCTAACACAGACAACATTTAATCAGCATTATTGATGTTGCATAAGTGATGCGTTGGAACTCGGGAGTTGAGTTATACTCGACCCCCGATTTTCAGGGCGTTACACGTACTATAGCTTCCGAGTTCAGTGTCTTATCAGCTCGAGAAGCTCATCCTAGAATTTCAATTGGCTAAGTTTTAAGGCATTTTCTTATGATTGGTTGCATTTTCCACACGACAGACTAATTCAGTTTTCCCCACAACAGTATCCGTTGGGTCAGGTCCATGGTGGCAACGGGTTAGGTCCATATGTACTTTTGAACCGGGCCTACCAAGTTAACCATAAACCTAGTCTTCCGAAGCCTTTCCCAATTCATTTTTCTAGGCTTGAAATGCTAACCATGCCCAAACAAGGGATTGAGCTCCACAACGGGCCTAGCTATCTTTGAAGGAAGTGTTAAAAGCTTTGTACTCCACACGTTGTATGGTTGCTTTTGATGGAGGTGTCATATTTAATTTACCTACCTAAAAAATGTTTAACATTAAAGGCATGCTTGGATACCATCAAATAAGTTACTTTAAAAAAAAAAAAAAAAAAAAAAAAAAAAAAAAAAACTTATGTTAAGTAATTAAGTTATTATTTTCATTAAAAACTTATCTCTAAAAGCAACTTATTTTAACAAGTTATTTTTTAACTCGTGACTTTTTACTTCTCCCTCACCGTCCATGCAAAAGGAGATTCTCTCTCACAATCCATCTCGGAGGAGGCTTCAACTGGTGGACGGTGGACATTGAAGGTGGGGCTCCTAAGGTGGACAGTCCACATAAAAGGCGGACTCCATATAATGGATGATCCCATATTAATGTGGGCCCACATATGGATGGTTCACATCAATGCTTAACCCATAATGATAAAACAATCAACATCCAAAGTGGGCTAGCATGATGGACGACCCACTTCAAAGTTGAGGCCTACATGATGGAAGGTTCATGTTAAAGGTGGGCTCCACATGATGGGAAGTGGACATTGAATATGGGCCCCACATGATGGATGGCCCATATTGAGGTGGCTCCATATGATGGATGGTCCACATTAAAGGTCGGCCTATATTGATGAATGACTTACGACATTATGGGCAACCCACATCGAAAGTGTAGCCCACTGATGAGGGTCAAATATTGCATCTTAGACCCCAATTATCTCCTGCTTTTGTGTACATGATAATGCTTAATATCATATTTTAATTGTATTTTTGTTGCAGGGAGTAATTAGGAGCATTGACTAAAAATGAGTACTGCAAGCATGGATTTAACGCTCAGAAGTCATCAGAGCAAGGGGCGGACTCCAGAGGACCAAGATCAGCGGATTTATACGTCAGAGATCCAAGAAAATCAAGCCGTTTACATTAAACGGGCCCGAAAATCAGCCAGAATGCAAGATCACATGGTTCCAGCCGTCCATTTGACTCAAAACTTCATACATGACCTGGGGGCCATAAATCAACCGTACACGTAAAATTTTAGCCATTGGATCCCTGTGGAAGTGGCCCAATGGACAGATCAGCCCATAAACCATTGATTTTGGGCCCACCTGCTATCTGGATATGCTTCAAAATTAGTATCGATGGTTTAAATGAGATAAGAAAAAGGATGGACGGATCGGATCTTTCACAAGAAGAGTAGTGGACCCCGCCTTGTGTGGTATGTGCATAGTACATATGTACACTAGCCGTGCATTGTAAATACAATGAAGGTCAAGACACCCTTGACCGACAGAATTCGAAATAGAAACTTCTTATTTTGTTTCTTTCGCCAGCGTCCGCAGTAACACATTCTGCGGCCCACCATCTTCGATCATGTGCTCGATCTGGACCGTCCATTCATCCAAGGAGGTCAAATTAACCGTACAAAGGGAGGTTCCCTAGACCCATGCACGTGTACGCATGGAAACAGCGTCCACCGCCTCTAACGGACGGCTGGTTTAAAACTTAATGGGACACACTCAATCCAAACTAAAACTGTCATTATCTGAAGGGTTTTTGACATGAATCTAGTGGACGGAATGGATCCATCAGTAGAGACAGATCATGGGCACCACCGACTTTCATAAAGCAAAGTTCGCATTCTCTGTTTGCAACAGAAACTTGCGGTTCGCAATTGTGGGTCCACACCGTCCATCACACCAACAATCCAGACCGTTCATCAGAGTCCCCAAGTCCTTCTCATCCACGCCTAGGTGACATAATTGAAAAAGACAATGAATATTGGCTTTTCAACCGTTCAAAAGTGGAATGGATGGCAAGAAGTGAAATCATGTGGGCTCATCAACAGAAGGTAAAACAAGTGTATTCCTGACTGAAATTTCGTCCTCCATCCAATGGACGGATTGGATTTCCCAAAACAATGAACGAAGTGGGCCCCACCAATGTCACAGCGTAAGGTATGTTACGCATGCTCTGTGTCAGCATCCGAAACCGACATTGATTGGCCGATTGCACGATCATGGTCGTTGATCATATGGCAGATCTGGACCGTCCATCGTAAAGCTCATCTCAAGACGTCCCAAAAGACGTTGTTTCTATGGAAAGACAGCAAAGGGAAGTGGGAGTATCGGTGGTGTTTTTGTGCCTGCGTAAATAGGTTCTGCGCACGCAATTTGTTCTTTGTGGCTGCATAGTTTCTCTCACCGATTCCAAAAAGGAAGCACTTCTCCACCACCCTTGGATGGCTATAAAGAGACGTGGGAGGAAGAGAACTGGAGAGAACGCCAGGGAACAGATCCAGAGCTTGAAGAGTGGGAGATAACAGATCCAGAGCTTGGAAAGAAAAGAGAAGAAAGAAAGAAAGAAAAGAAGCAGAGAGGAAGAAAGATAGGCCAGATGTTTCTATCACTTATGTTTTATTTTTCTTCCTTCCTAACCAATTCTATGGATTGCTAAATCCCTTGTCTAGGGCTGAGATGAAGCCTTTAATTTGATTGGCTCTTGTTAATGTGTTGAACTCATCTTAACTAGATTGAATTGTTTCTTTCTTTAAGTGTGTTTGATTGATTCAAAATTCTATACTTCTCCATTTATGAGCTTGATCAGAGTCTATGAATGGATGTGGTCTGGATGATTATTCTAGGTGCTTGTATCTGATCATGAACAGGTTCCTGTAGAGGAAGAAACAGGGTGCTTTACTGAACTGCATATTCCATATGCCCGATTTGGACATGGGATATGTTATTCATGGCATTGCTTAAAGGAATTAGACAATCTGTATGCCCAATTAAGGACACAGATTGTGCTTTTTCTAGATAAGTGGACCAATCTAATTTAAGGTGAATTAACAGACAAAACAAGGGTTAGGATAATTAGGGGTGGATTCGAAAGTCCTAGTTCTCTTTCTCTGATTAAATTTTCTTCCCTATTCTTAATAGTTATTTTCCATAAATTTGTGTTAGCAATTTGATCCTTTATTTGTTGAATTAGTTAAGGAGAATCGTAAATTTGAATTGTGACGACCAGTCCCTGTGGATTCGACCTCGATCTTACCGAGTTATTACTACATCACAACCCTATACTTGGGGAGTGAACACCCACATGATGGATGATCCAAATCAAAAGTCAAGCCTAACGATGAGTGGCCCATATCCAAGGCAAGGCCCGCATGATGGATGAGCCACATCAGCGATGAGGCCCATATGATGGACGAGACATCAAAGGTGGGCTCCACATGATGGACAAGCCACATCAGAGATGAGGCCCACATGATGGATGGGACATCATAGGTGGGCTGCTCCACATGATGGACAATGGATATTGAAGGTGGGCCCCACATGATGGACAATAACATTGATGGTGGGCCCTACTTGATGGATGAACAACATCAAAGGTGAGCCCTACATAATGAATGATGCACATTAAAGGTCAGGCCATAATGATGAATAACCCACATCCAACGTGGGCCCTGTATGTTGGACAATGCACATCAAAGGTGGGGCCCACACAATAAATGGTCCACATCAAATGTTAGCCCCACATGATGGATGATGGATGTAAGGGACTAAACCTGCATTTCTAATTTTTGGTTGGTAAATAATTTGTTTGTCAAACATACCTATTAGCTAAATAAGTAGAAACCAATATAAGTTACTTTTGACATAAGTAACTTAGGATCCAAACCACCCCTTAAATATCAACCCTTAGTTTTATATTTTAATTATAATATATTGGTTCAAGTCAATAAATACAGTCTAGTCTTCAGGTGGCCCCACTTAGTTGGATAAGAATCAAGTTTTATTAATATAAAAAAATAAAAAAGAAAAAAGAAAAAAGAAGAAGAAAAGACTTGAGCAAAGGCTCGACCTAGACTTTTCCATCTATAAAAGTCTTTGGACACGATCTTTAAAAGTCTTTAGCCATACGTGTGTTGACCCGCTTTATTTTAGGTCCAGGTCAATTATTGCTTGCCCACCTGATACACGGCTAGTTTGTTATAGACACGTTTGCTGCCTGCTGAAACACCAGGCCTTTCTATTTCAGATAAGGAGCCATACTCCTGTGATCGTCCACCACTATTTTAAAAAAGTGGCGGTGGCTCTTCAACCGTTCACATGGCTTAGCCGTAGATTGTCTAAATTGCTGATCCAATTTTAAATGGAGCATTAAAAAATAAATAAAATGCACTGATAAGATGACACTGATCATCTGATCTTGCAACTTGGTTGACTACCTATGTTAGTTTTAATTGGATGGTTAAAATTACTTTATAAGCTTGATTTTAATGCCATATATGTCCAGTGAATGATGTGCCCTGCCATTTGGATGGATAGGAATACACGTGTGTCACGTGGAGTATGAGCTCATTTTCGGTTTGGCACCGTGGATTCACAATCACCTGTAATTCAAAAGTAGCTATGCATGCATAATATATTTACACAGGTTTGACTTTAATTACTAAATCAATTTTAATATCTTTAATTAGCCTAAGTACGTAACATTTGACATGATGGTTGTACTTTGCCTGAAAATGATGAAATTTCAAGTCTTGGATGGGCCACAAGCACAAGTTCACATCCGAAGTGACTAACCAATGACTTTTAATGGTTAATTTACATGGACAATATTTGGACGGCATAGATCATCATATTAATGTAATTATTAGTGATGCAATTAATAATCTGATTGTTTATGAATATCACTAGTAGGCCACGTGCCCAGTAGATTAATAGCCTAGTGACAAACATCTTACACATGCAACTCTCTAATGGATTTTAAAGGTAATCCAAGCTTTCACTCTCTCTCTCTCTCTCTCTCTCTCTCTCTCTCTGAGGAAAGCGGATTGCGTACTGAGTATCTTAGAATGCTCAGCATACCTGAGTAAACTCTGTGGGGTCCACCATCATTTATGCATTTTATCCACTTTGACCATCCATTTTATTAGTTAATTTTAGGTGGTTAGCCCAAAAACGAAGCATATTCAAAGATCAAGTGGACCACACCACTGGAAATAGTGTCAATTTAACGTTTACCATTGAAAAGTTCTTGGGGGCCATGACAGTTTTTGAAAACGGCTCTGCCTTGAAAGTCAAACAGTCCGAAAATGGACGGACCATGATGATCCAACGATCAGATCCTTTAATCCGACGAACAGAAATGGCTGGAGTTAATGATCAACGGTTAGAAACATAATCCAAATGTTTTGAACCATTGATAGTCGTCTAGCAAAGGTCCACTACCTGATGCTTATATAAACTGGACCATTCCAGTGCGATTTCATCATCTCAACACACCATCTCTCCCATCAAATCAGATACAATCCAAATCTCCATTATAGAATACTTAGAAAATCTCTACCGTCTGAGTCTGCCTAGAGATATCTGCTACGTTAAAACTGTTCCATAGTAGACCTATCGTGATTGCTGCACGCTGGATCTAGATAATGAAAGTGCGCTGGTTTGTCAATTAGCGTGAGTGTTGAGTCAGTTAGACTACAGAGCCTGATAGGAAGATCAATTCAAGAGTCAACTTCAACCGGATGTGTGCAAGCTCGCCACAGGTAAATCTAAAGCCTCACATCCCATGACCCAAAACACCAGGTATATAAAACCCTTAAAACATGTGTTAGAATATCATAGGGTTTTTAGTTAAGAAAACTTTTTCAAAATAAGAAAATTCTCTAAGTTTTCTTGCTTTGTCGATTTTATCGATACACATCTCGATATGATCGACCTGCGCTGTCGAGTCCTCGATGCTCCAACGATATCATCGAAAAGAGGACCAAATATGTCCAGTAACCTAATACATATCTAGACGGAATTATTGATATATCGATACACCTATCGATATCATCGAGATTCAAATCTCGAGTCTATCGAAGTTGACTCGATAATATCGACAGGCAGATTTTCCGGTGCCTCTGTTTTTACTTAAGAATATCACATGTGCATAGATATATTGAAACCCTTCTCGATACCATCGAAGTTCAAATCTCGATGATATCGGAAAGGTCTCGATGTTATCGGTCAGGGGCGTCAAGTTTTTCAACAAAATATTTCAGGGTGGTTTATCTATGATCGGGGGTCGCTCGATAGAATCGATATTCAAATATTGATGATATCGATGCCGTATCGATTACATCGAACATGGACATAAACTGTCCAGCAAGCTTAATGAAAAATTCTTTGGATTTATCGATGCATCGACACAGCTATCGATATCATCGATATTTAAATTCCGATGATCTCGAAGGTCCCTTGATCATTCCTATAAACCTGAAATATTTCAAGTCAAGTCTCTCTCATTTTTCAAGTGTCGATGGATCGAACCTCTCATCGATGAAATCGGAGTTCGAAATCCGATGACATCGACAAATGTTTCGATTCATCAACTAACTGGCAAAAGGTTTCAAAAGCGTATGACATTGAGTTTGTATCATCGAGCGGCCAGTCAATGCTATCGAGAGTATACGCTCGATGATATCGCCCTCTCGATGATATCGAACTCTGTCATAAATGTGACCGTTTTATATCCGTTGGAACATTTTGCCTATATATAGAGGACTTGTCTATTGTTGCTAGTAGAGAAAGAAGAGAGTGCTTTTGTGTGTTTAACCTAAGATAGTGTCTGGTGACAAAAGATTGTTGTACTCTTTGCAAACTTTCTAATATCTGCTTCATGAAATTAAACTTTATCTTTCAAACATGATCAGTTGCAAATTCGTTGTTATTCCCATGTCACTTCTTACCGCATCTGGAAATTAAGTTGTGAACCCAAACAAATGAAACGCTCGTGTAGGCTACGTTTGACTTTTTAATGCTTACTTGGTAGTTACTCCTACACATTGAGCTGCATATGCAATTTTCATATATGCAAGTTCTATATCCTTATCAGTAAATAATGATTGATGATTTTTTAAAGGTTAGTTTGTCACTGACAATTGATTTTGAAACTTTTGTGTATTTATATAAGAAAAAAGAAATTTCATTTAACAAATTCTTCTGTTGTCTCCAATGTTCTTATTACTCATTACCAGTCTATATAACCTTGCTTTCTATCAGCATGTACTCACAAAAGTTGCACTTGGTTTTTGTTTTTCTTTTCTTTTTAGAAATGCAATACATTTACAAGAGCCGGCTGCAGAATTTGGCCCAGAAAAGAAACTTGAGTCTACCTGTTTATTCTAGTCTTTGTGATGGACATCCTCATGCCCTCCGCTTTAAGGCTACAGTTACAGTAGATTGATAGACCTTTGAGAGTCCTGATTTTTTCAGTACACTAAGAGAAGCAGATAATGCCGCTGTAAAAGTTGCTCTGGCATCTTTGTCAGCAGGAGATTAAGAAGCAAGTATTCCTCATTTAATGTTATCGAGCTAGTGCCTAGTTATAAGCTACTTTTTTTTGTGCATTTTAATTTGTCTTAATGAATGAGATTATTGATTTGTGGCCTACTTTCTGCTGGATGATGCTGGGTTTTGCAAGAACCTTTTGTAGCTCAGAAAGAAGGCTTTTCGCTACCGGTATATAAGACCGTTAGATCCGGTCTACCTCATTTGCTTACTTCCTTTTCCACTGTTAAAATTAAAGAGAGGTTTTCTCTAGAAAAACAGCAAAAATAAAGAAGCAGGCAGAGATGATTGCAGCAAAGGTCGCTTAGTCTTGTCTTAAAGAGTGTAAGTTATCGCTTAATCTTCCATCCCTTAACTCATGGTTCTGAATCAATGTGTGAGGCTATTGTTAACTATTCTAATATTTGATTCAATTGCCTACTAAGATTTTCTTATGTGTTACAAAATTGAGATAACTTGTTGATCTGCATTACGTTTTCTTTTCTTTTTTTACATGTTTTTTATAGGATTTTTTTGTCTCGTGCTTGACCGGTAGTGAGCCTCACTCGACCAGTCGAAGGCTGGTGGTCGACCAGTCATGGAGTCAAGTCGTGACACGACTCAAAGTCCAGCGACTGTGGACTATTTTTCTCCGGGGTGCTCGATCGGTCGAAAGAGGTGCTTGACCGATCGTCGGTGGCGCTTGACCGGTCGAAAGAGGTGCTTGACCGATCGTGGGTGGCGCTTGACCGGTCGTAAACTCGGTTTGACTAGTTGAGGTTACACAGATTCGTTCAGCAATTTTGCGCGGATTTCATGTCACAAGTCCTTTCGCAACTGGGATGCGGAAAGGAGTTTCCTAAAACTTTAAATATGAAGTACATAGGGCTTTCTAGGTAATGCAAGAGGGTTTCCTAAAGCTTTACAAGGGATTTGTTAAAGGGTTTAGGTCTATCAAAGGTGAGTGAGAGAGGAAAAGAGAGAGAGGAAGCTTATAAAAAGGAGATTATGCTTACGGAGGTTATCTACCATGCAATCTATATCTCAGCGCTTCTATGTCCTCGTAATCGGTGAGATCTCTCCGTTTTCTTTGTTTCTCTTATTGTTTATCCATTCCTGCGTGAGTGAAGAAGGTTGTAACGTTCTACTTCTTAGTGGATTGTTGATCTGGACGAAGTCCAGTGGTTTTTACCTCTTTGAGGTTTCCACGTAAAAATCTCTTGTGTGGTGTATGATTGATGCTTTGATTTATTTCATTCCTTTATTATCCATAATTCTGGTTTGTTTCGGGAGGCTAGATCCTAAGGTTTATGCAAGGCATCCCAACAGTTTTTATCTATTTTTATGAGAAGAGTAATTTCTTCTTCTTCTTCTTCTTCTTTTTGAAAGGTCATGAGAAGGAAAATACATTATTTGACATAATAATTTATTTTAAAATTGTAATTGATTTGTGATTGGTCTCATGATTACCCCAAGATTACATCTAATTGATCTAAAAACAATCCTGGTCGTGAAAGAGCAGAAAAACTAAAAAATGGAGCAAAAAATTGATTCTAAAGTAAGCTAGCTTTTGACTTGAGGCATATGTTGTTTGTAAGAGCAAAGCGTTTTAGTGCACCATATGGAGAGATATGCTGTTAAATTTGTAGTGTGTATGAATTTACAAAGTTGTTGTGCCAGGCACATCCAAGCAATATTTATCTCTTATTCAGGGGGAAACTAAATCCACAAGTTAATGTTCAATTCACCTTTCGGTGTCAACTTCTCACTTTCTTTGCTAGACATTACATGTTACATGAACCCCATCAAATTGTTATAATTATAGTAAGAAATTCCTTCATATATTCATCGGCGCATGCATGCATACATCCATGCGTTCGTGCGTAGATTCATGCCCATATGCATTGCATCCATCCACACATTCACTTACATGTGCACATACACGCATGTGTATAACTAAAAGAATAGAAACAAGTTTCAACTTTCCAGGCTCTCCCTTTTTAATAGTTATCCTTCCCTTCGCATAAAAAAACATAATTTCCTTTCTATTCTTCTATAAAAGAACAAGAATAAAAACTTCTCCCATCTTCACCGAAGAAGGAAAAAAAAAAGTCTTATTCATTTTGAATAGGAATCAAGGTATTCCGTAACGGTAATTGTGGCTGTAATGGCCATCACCGTTACCTTTACGATATGGGGTGTAATGGTTGTTACAGGGGTCGTAATGGCTGTTACGGTCCCTTTTTTAATAATAAATAAATAAAGGGCCTTTATATGTCATTTTTTTCATAGCAGCCATTACGGCCATTATAACCCCGTAACGTGTAACAATTGCCACTGTTATCTTTACGGTCCCGTAGCGGCCTTTACAACACACCGTGACACGAATCCAAATATGATGTGTAAATCCTACAAAATATTTTTATGCTAGATTTTCGTATTTTTGGCTAATATTTATCTGACAAACAAATGAGGAAACCCTCATGACGTTTGCACTATGAACCATTTAAAGCCCTTGTTGTAACTAGATACTTATGTTCGAGCACACTTTACTTCAATTATCTTGTTGAATGTGTTGACTCTCTCTTTGTTAGAGGATATTAGGGCAATCTTATTAGATTAGGAAATTACCTTATTTCTTAAGATGTGCATCTCGTAAGATCTCCCCAAATCTTTCATATACCCTATATTTTCATGTTATTTTAAGTTAACTTGAGATATGACAATTTCCACAATGCAGCATCTTGTGGTTCTACGTGGTATCACAACTAGGGTTGTCAAACCCTAGGCGCACCTAGAGCTGGGTATTGAGTCGAGTTGGACTGAGTTAGGGCTGACCTGACTCGATCCGGTCCTGAAAAAGGCTTAACCTGAACTCGATCCGACTCGGTACCGAGTCCAGCATGCCTGACTTGATATGAGTTTGGGTATGGGCTAGACTTATCCGAACTGAGTCCGACTCGGTCAGAAATACCGAATCGGATCGAGTTGGCACTGAGTCAGATCGGGTAAGGAATCCCAAATCGGTTACGTATCGGCCGTAACGGCCGATATGTAACAGTAACGGCTGTTACCGGCCCGTTACGGGCGTAATGGCCATTACTGACCCATAACGGCTAGCCCATAACAGTAACTTTTTTTTTTCATTTTAAGCTCAGTTTTTGCTATTTTTTTAAAACAACTTACTTCCAAACTATTTCTTAATCCTTCTACTACTATTTTTGACCAATCTTGGCTTGGTATTTGAGATAAAAACACATTATATTACGGATTTTCTTGAATCGAAGCTTGGTGGGCCATTTTTCAGTAATTCGTAAATAATAGGTATTTATGTTTTTTTATATGTTTTGCTATTTTAATCATAGAATTCGATGTGTTAATCATAGTAAAACATGTTAATGTGCATTTTAAAGATTTGTGATGTCATTTTATTATATTTTAATATTTTTTTTCTATTTACGCATTAATTTTGGCCCTTTTTTAAAAAAATTCAAAAAATTATTTTTTAATGATTGTTTTACTGTTATAATCATAGAATATGATGTGTTAATCATAGCAGAACATGTTAATGTGCATTTTACAGATTTGTGGTGTCATTTTATATATTTTTTTATATTTGTTTCTATTTATGCATTAATTTTGGCCCTTTTTTAAAAAAATTTGAAAAATCATTTTTTAATGATTTTTTTTGCTATTTTAATCATAGAATATGATGTGTTAATCATAGTAGAACATGTTAATGTTCATTTTACAGATTTTTTGTGTCATTTTATATTTTTATATTTTTTTCTATTTACGCATTAATTTTAACCTTTTTTTAAATTCAAAAAATCATTTTTTAATGATTTTTTTGTTGTTTTAATCATAGAATATGATGTGTTAATCATAGTAGAACATGTTAATATGCATTTTACAGATTTGTGGTGTCATTTTATATTTTTTTAAATATTTGTTTCTATTTACGCATTAATTTTGGCCATTTTTTTTAAAATTCGAAAAATCATTTTTTAATGATTGTTTTGCTGTTTTAATCATAGAATATGGTGTGTTAATCATAATAGAACATGTTAATATGCATTATACAGATTTGTGGTGTCATTATATATATATTTTTATATTTTTTCTATTTATGCATTAATTTTGGTCCCTTTTTTTTTTAATTCGAAAAATCATTTTTTAATGAATGGTTTGTTGTTTTAATTATATAATATGATTTGTTACTCATAGTAGAACATGCTAATGTACATTTTAGGAGTGAGTTATCAACTCAGTGTATATTATTAATCTTAAGTTATAACAGACATCAATTGTAATATGAACTTAATGAAAAGAAGTCAATCATCAACACCTAATAACTCTTATTAAATGCGCATGCATGCAGGATGACATGATGCATGCCCTTGCTACAACGCTCTCTCGAGCGACTCCATCAAACGATCGCATATGACAACACTCTCTCAGAGCGACCTCGACTTCCGAGTCGCCACCCTAACTAATGGGATGCAATGCGATCGTGTTAGCCGAGTTATTAGTTAAGTCCATTCATCCAGCAGGTCGGGGAATCTGATACACCCCACGTATTAATGCCCTAAGCTGGTTGCGAGGCCAAGGTCCCATCAACGCATGAGGCCGAGACCCCGCGGTCCGTGATCCCATCGGGTTCTTCATCCCCGACTTCAAGCACATGAGAAGTGCCGAGAGAAAGGGATCGGTAGCGGTCACTACGGGGAGGCGCGGTACCCCAGCGTAAGCCGACAGCTCCGACACAGTGTCCCATTCTACCATGCCCGGCTCACGAGACTGTGGACCAGTTGCAATCTAGTTATCAATGAGCTACAATGGTTGTAAGGTGTTCCAGGTTCCATACATAGGTGAGCAAACAGGGTTAACAACAAGGTTGGTCAGACAGTAGACTAGACCGTACGAGTCAGGCGAGCGTGAGACGAGTGACCTCGGGCACAAGTGACCCATGTAGTCGAACTACAGCCACCCGAACACTCCCGCCCAATCCGCGGATCTAGCCCTAGCGTAGTCCTGCCGATGGGACTACCATCTCTCATCATGTTCCTGACCAACCCAAGAGGGTAATGGAGATCCATAACATGTCAACTATCCAACTCATCAGGTAGCATATCAACATCATGTTTTCATGCATCTCAAGCATACGAATCAAATACTCCTAGCAAGCAAGCTATCGCTATCATGAAACAAAGTGTATTTGAGTTGTGTGGATTTATGAGGAGGTTAAGCACTTCCTCCATCTCAAGAAATCATGTGCACAAGAGTAATGAATCATACATATTATGAAGCACAACATATGGGAAAACCAACAAAGCATAAGCATGTGATCATTAATACACACAATCATGTAGGAGGCAAGAACAACATCATGAGAGAGCTAAGCATGCACATTCATACTATTCCAATAAACATATAATTTCCTAGGGTTTCTCTAGAATTGCAAAATACACACCCAAGCAATCAAAATCATTAAGCTCGTACTAAAATTGATACTAGGCTACCTAAGAACAATAGTCTGCACCTATGGATTGTTGGAGATTTGAAAAACGTCATAGGAAAGAGGGCTTTGAGGTCGATCGGCCGGAATCCCTAAAACAAGCCCTTGCATGTGAGAAATCCAAGCCAATCCTTCTTAATACATAGATTTTCAAGAAGAAGGGGTGAAGGATCTTACTTAGATGACCTACGGACGATTGTTGAGGTTGTGGTGGAGAGTTTCCTTTGGAGGAAGGATATGGAATTGAAAGGGTTGATCCCCGTGGGCCCCACCTCGATCTAAGGTCCACCTTAGTTCTCCTTCACTCTCTCTTTCTTCTCTCCTTTCTCTCTTGCTCTCCCTTTTTCTCTCTTTGGTGGTTGTAGAAAATGAGGGAGATATGAGAGAGCTAGAGTTTATTTCCTAGACTTGGGCCCTTTGACCTCAAGTTTCCACAATTTCCCAAAATAGAGCACTATGACTCCCTATTGGTGTTGGGGCGGCCCTAACACCCCCCTGGCCACCAAACTTGGTGTGTAGGTGTCTTATGACCCGATGAGAGGTCATGCACAGTTTGGGAACAAACGGATGATCGAGTATGGGGTTTGAGCATACGGTTCCGATCTTTAAATGGCCCTTAGGGGTCCATTCTCGTGATTGGAGTGGTTCTGGTCGCCCTCTGGCCATGAAACTTGTAGGATAGGTGCTCCATGGCCCGATGAAGGGCCATGCAAAATTTGGGAGCGATCGCATATGGGGTTTGATCGTACGGGTCTGGTTTGCGATCAACGGTCACCGTGCCACGATCGGGTCCCAGATTTTGTGGACGGGCGTAGAAAAATACACTAGACCTTCACCGTAAATTTGGAAGAAATCCAACGGCTGAAAAATCTGGTATCTCTGTTTTATTTGCAAGTGCCAGATTCCAATTCTGGCATTGGTGGGGTGTATTTGGCAAGTGCCAGATTCTAATTCTGTGTGTCCACTGGGTCCGTGGTCCGCGATGGACCACAAGCCTAGTGAGATCTTCAGTTTCCTAAATTTTTAGATTTTTTTGATCCTTCTTGGTCCCTGGGTGGCCCACACGGGTTGTTGCTAGGTGTAAACGGACTATCTGGCTTGACGGCCGGCATTTTGCCCCATCGTAACTAGTCTGGTCCACCCCAGCATAAACTAACATTGAGTGCTAATGGTCATTAAGTGATATTATAAGTTAATTATAAAAGAAATTTTTAAGGATTTTTTTTTTGAAATCCAAAACAGTGAAAATCCAGGATGTTACATCTCTCTCTCTCTCTCTCTCTCTCTCTCTCTCTCTCTCTCTCTCCCCCTTTTCAACATATCAACTCTCATAAGTTACGGTGCAGAATTTATTTTTATTTTTTTTACTTTTTTCTCCATCAAACTAATATAGACACTTGCACATGTTTACATGTGTGGACGTGATTATATTATGCATGATATCAAGACGTGTGTAGACACCCCACCCAAGACAAGAGAGACTACTTTGCAAGATTTTAATTAAACTTTAGAATTGTGTAACGCCCTGAAATTCGGGGGTCGAGTATGAACTCAACTCCCGAGTTCCAACGCATCACTTATGCAACATACACAATGCCGGTTAAATGTTGTCTGAGTTAGCGCAATAAACATGAATGAGATTAAACCAAAACAGTAATTCATACTCCAGTTCAATTGCATTTAAAAGCAGCGGAAGACTGAAATTTTATATTCAAGTATGTAAAGTAACAAAATTTTCTGAACTCCAGAGTATGAGTACTAGCTGAGCACCAATATACATGTACTGTTTGTAAGTCAAAAATTCAAAATACATCCTCAAAAGAGGCCCCGAGAATCCCGCGATGCAGCCGGCCTAAGCGTAGCCGTCAGAGTACTGCATGAAGGAGAACTCCTCCTGGTCCTCATCAACGTCGGGCTCTGGCTCCTGAACCAAGGCGCCCTCTAAACCTGCGACAGAGTCTGGTTGGTGTGTACAACACCGTCCCGTAACGTGGGAGTGAGTAGCTAACTCAGTGGAACAATAATGCATAAGTTAACATGTTATCAAATCAACCAAGCAGTAATGATAAAGCAGTAGAAATCAAGCATTTCTAACTACTCTTGTTAAATGCAAAAATGATATGACATGATGCTGTATGCCCTTGCCAAACCACCCTCAAGCGACATCCTCTTACGTTCGCGAATGCTTACTCCCTCAGTGCGCCACATCTACAAAGCACATGCGGTGCGATGATGCTCATGATTACCAAGTTTTTATTAGTCTATTTCACTCAGCAGTATTGGGAAACTAAGGTACCTCTCTCGTATCATTCCCAACATGATCCATTCTAGGGTCGTCAATCCTAGTTATTCTCATACGATGTTATGGTTTGAGAAGCTTAGTGATGGCATCGCAAAGGGCTCGTCACCCGTCAGCGCGGATACAGATCTCACCGTATGCGGCTCAATTGCTGGCCGTCAGCTCGAGTACAGGTCTCACCGTACTCGGCTCAATCACTAGCCGTCAGCTCAAGTACAGGTCTCACCATACTCGGCTCAACTCACACTCTAGTTGCTGTGAAAGACACGCGGCCAATCACAGACCCTTAGAGTATACTCGATGATACCACGGAGGACTCGTCGCCCGTCAGCACGAGCACAGATCTCACCGTACTCGGCTCTCGCCGAAGTATCGACAGCCCGAATACAGTGTCCCATACCACCGTATTCGGCTCACGAGATAGTTGCGCAATGGTCTCTACGGGGAGGCACATGGCCCCAGCATAGGCCGACAGCTCGACCACGGTGTCCCATACCACCATGCCCAGCTCATGCGTCTTAGCGGATCTAGGTACCATGGTTAAACGGGAATCACCACTGGTAAGTTTGGTACCCTAGGTTCAAGCAGTAGCGACCAAACAGGATGAACACACAACTAGACTTCGGTTTAATTGGCGAGCCTGACTAGCTCGAGCGCACCACAAGTTGAGCGATATGGAGCGCAAAAGCACTCCGCGTGGCCAACCACTATCGCCAACCGAAGTACGACTCGGGTTCGCCGGACCCGTCCTTTGTGGCGACATGAATCAAAGCCACAATCACAAGTCTGGTACCGAGTGTTGGACTATAAACATAGTCCCAAACTCAAACAGTTTTCATCGTTAGCATGTGAAGTAAAGCATGATAAACAAACAATACAAGCATGTTAGTAGGCATGTTATAAAGCATGAAGTAAAACATGAAGTAAAGCATGTTACAAAGCATGTTGTGAGGCATGTTGTGAAGCATGTTGTGAAGCATGTAGTCAGGCACTATCCACATAGGGATACCATTACATACACATTACAGGTGAGTGGTTCTAGCGAACCACCGCACGGAGGGAAGCCTACTTGTCTCTAAGGGAGTCGGAAACCCCACATCAGCACCTCTCTAAGGTACTAACACATGAATATTTGCGCACACGAGTGTTTACACAATTACTTAGAATACACTATTTCAACATACGTGACGTATGTTAACGAAACTTGTGTTAGGGCTGTCCCTTCACCCCGGGAGTATTTTTCCCGCGTATATCGTAATCATACAGCAAATAATCATTACAATTACATTTCCAAAATCCGCACGTATGCAGGATTTCTAGAATACGTAATTTCAACATACATGACATTTACACACGAACATGTATTTTTACGAACCCTTTCGCCAAACTAGCATTTTATCCACACATGATATAATCAAACATTAAATAAACATGTCAAACATTTTCTCAACAAAAATACGTATACGGTATTTCTACGTACATCAAGAGTATGTAAAATTTCATATTCTTTATCGCTAATCGAAACAGGAAACGGAAAGCACTTTGTACATGTGCATTTGCATGCAGATCATGAATCTATCATTATCTGACATTGAAAGCGTTGAAAACCGTAACTTATACGCTTAAAGTCCTCACCTCAGCCCTTGGAATTTCAACGAATCAGCAAGGGTGTTGGAGCTTCCGTATACGGGAGTTTCCTAGCCTAAAGAGCGCATTCGATTAGTCTTTCCATAACCTATCACTAATCAAGCTCAAATCAGACTTAGGGTTAGGGTTTCTTACCTTCAAATGGGGTGGAAACCGCCGGGAAATCCCCTGGAATAGGGCGGTGTAGGCCGTGGGAGGAGTGGAAGCAGCAGGAGGAAGATCGGCCTCGATCTCCACAACTTTCTCTCTCTTTTCTCTCTTTCTCTCTAAGGGTTTGGACCCAAATTCGTATGGCTGTGAGAGGGGCTGTTCTAAGCCCCTTTTATAGCCTAGAACATGTCCAAAATAGACTCAGGTTCAAGGGTGGCTGCATATATAGGCAGTTCGCTACTTTCCAAGCTCAAAAGGGGTGTTCTGGTAGCCCTCTTTGAGCCAAACGTCAGACTTAAGCTCACCCTCTGCGGATCTACGTGGGATTACGTTTTCGACTCGATCGGAATCCCAGATCGCACGTGGCGGACTACTTTCAGTTCGACGGTCCGTGGGCCACGATCAGAATTTCTGAGTACATGTAAATGTTCCTGAAATTTTTCTTAATCCGAGGGTGTAATTTGGTCTAATTCCGACGGTCAGGTTGCTTAATACTGACGCGCAACCGAAAGGTGCCAGATCACTATTCCAGATATTTTCATTTGGATGGAAATAGGGTTTTTCACACTCCCTCGCTCCGGAGTGAAAACAATGGCCGTGGGACATCGGAATCATCTGATTTTTGAGATGATTGTCAAGCCCAGTGGGGCGGTCCTGGTTCCTTAGCTTCGTGTTAATCGGCCTCCCGATGTGCGATCTAGACCTCATACGAAGTTTCGTTTCAGTCCCGAGAGCAGACGAGTAATGAGTTTGGCTCTAGACTTTAGGGTAACCTAGAGTCACCAATTCTGCAAGTTTTGGGTCTTGCAGATCGTATTTAAAGCGATCCCAACGGATTTAATGATTAACCGAGTTTAGTACTTAGTTAACTTTGTTAAATTTCTAAAGGATTTAATCCTATGTGATTTCTGGTCGAGGTGGTACTCGGCCCAGTGTACGGAAATTTCCAGGTCGTTACAAATTGGCTACCAATCAGGATTTTAATTAAACTTTAGAATTGGCTACCAATCAACTCTCTCTCTCTCTCTCTCTCTCTCTCTCTCTCATTAATGTTTTCATCCAGGAAAATAGTAACATATATTCTAGAACAATGTTTCACATTCATCCACTAATGTCCACAATGCCATTAGCATCCTTCGAATGATCCAGACATGTCACATGTGCCAGTATATGTTTGGAAGCCAGCCATGTGTCCATATGTGCCATTGTACTGTTTGCAGGAGACATAACTACCTAGGCATGTATCTAAATATCAATCACTACGGATTTTTGTCGATATTCATTTTTGTTGTTGTTGATTTTGTCTCTTTTCTTAGTATGATCTGGGCTAGATCAATTAAGTATGATTGAGAAGCTTAAGATACAATTGAATTGTAGCATGTACTCATGTTACATTAGATAATAACTGTAAGCGTAAGAGTACCTAGTTGATCTGGAAATTTTGGGATAGTTACTGGCTCTTATTAGCAAAATCATTTTCCATCCTTCTCTTTTTAAAATTTTTTGAAATGTTGATAGGTTCTTGGGGCTTGGGGATTGGGCTGGGAAATTTTGATGGATGGGATGGAGGTTACACAATTCACATGCTTCCAGCAGGTATCTTAAATCTTTATATAAATTTTATGGGTTTTGTGCATACCTCCCATGGTATTGCATCATTTCACTTGGTTCTGTTTTCCTGCTTCAGTTCAAGTGTTTTCTCCCAACTCGGATTATCTTGATCCATCTGTATCATAAAATGATCATTGAATTCCCCATAATAAAGTGTTTATGTGCTCTATTTGTTGTTTCTTTCAATTCTTTTCAGGCTGGAAGTCTTCTATTGCTGCCCATTTCCGTGGAAGTTACTTATGGCCTTAAGTGTATCCTCGTGTTTCTTCACATCAACTTAGTGTTTTCATATCAGTAGCCATACGCTATAAAATTCCTTTTTTTCCGGGGCTGACGTAGATGATATATAACTGGCAGGGAGTTTGATCATTTCAAGAAAATTCAATAAGCTGAAGGAATTCTTTTTTGGGGGTCATTCAGATGTCTGCAAGTGTTATTAGTTGTAAAGGGTTTACAGGTAACTCACAGGTGTTATTTGGACAGGAAATTTCACTTTCAGGTAACTTGGTTATGATTCCCATTGATAACTATATTCGACTACTTTTATAGATTCAAGCAAACAAATGTAACTTTCAAGTTTTAATCACAAATTTGATTCCTAGACCTTTTTTCTCATAGGAGATATTGTGATGACGATAGACAGATGTGGAGCATGGTGGATATGGTGGTTCGACGATGTTAAGGTGTTTTGTTTGGATGATATTTTCAAACTACTTGTGGGAGATTACAACTGTGAATCAGATAGGATCCATTTGTGAAGATCACCTGGCACAAACGTAGGTTCATTCATCTGGCAGCCACATTGAGGTTAAGTGGATGTATTTTATCTTGCTTGATACAAGATGGTGAAAAGACACTCAAGTCTCCATCTCCAAATCCTTTGCTCCTTTTCAACCCTTGGAATCTGCATTTTCCAAGATTCCTGTAAGCATTGGAAATTCCTCAATTTTTCTGTTAAAAGAAACAAATGAAATTCTGTGAAACAAATGAAATCTATTTATGTTAGCAGTTTCTAACTTGTGGATGAATGTCTATTTGCTTGTTTTCATTTGCACATCAATATCAAGCATAAAGACTGCCAAATGATTGGATTGGATAGATTGCCAAACATCTTTTATATATATATATATATATATATATATATATATATATATTGTTTTGTTGAATCAATTGGTATTTGAGATAATTTAAAGGACCTATTTTTTGTTTCTTGTTTGAATTTGAGGCAACCTATTTAACTTGCAAGGCATATGGATTTGTCGGTCAACCATGGACACAAGCCGTTGGATGCAGGGGACCTTTGAAAAACAAGATGAACCAACATGTCTTTACAGATGAAAAAGCGATTAACTTTTTTTTTTTTTTTTCTTTACAGATGAAAAAGCGATTAACTTTTTTTTTTTTTTTTTTAAGTAAAAAGGCACTACACCAAAATCGCCGTACCGGTACGGTCGGCTTTTTGGTTCAGAAACGGCTCTAAACCGTTTTTGATTTGAGACGGTAGTATACCGTACTCGAATAGTGGCTGTTGTGCATTGTTATTTTCCCTTTTTTGTTGGTGTGTTCCGATTGATTGTTGTATATTCTTAGTTATTATTAATATAGTTTATTGTATTATTTTGAAACAGATGGACGGAATGGATTCTGTTAGAACCCTCCAAGTGGACCCCACATGTCCCGAGAATCACATTTATATAATATGCCGCAGACTACTGGATTATTTCCGTCGCCAACAACGCCCTAATCCCTCCAAAACGCCCAAAACGCGATCTTCCTCTCCCTCTCCCGATCTCAGCCCTCTCTCTCGATCTCCCTCTCTTTCGATCTCCCTCTCCCACTCTCCCTCCCTCTCTCGATCTCCCTCTCCCTGCAACATCAACCATCTCACGACAATCCCCACACATGGGGTATCTAATATTGTAGAAGCAGCAGTACCAGCTCCATATGGGGTGTGTGATCTGTCGTCCACGGTTGAATGGGGAAGGCTGAAGGGAGGGAGTGAGTGCAGCAGCAGCAGCAGCAACAACGAATTCCTAGAAAAGTAATTCATCTCCCTCTTCTATCTTCTATATCAGTCACCGTCTCTCCAGCAGATTTTAAGGACGCAGATCTCGTTCTACGTCTCTCGAAGCTGCGATTTGTTAGATTTTTCGTTCTTTCTGCTTTAGCTCTGCATTGTAGTCGTAGATGCGAGATTTTGTTTGATGTTTTTCTCAATGTAGTTTCTGTTTTCTGTAGTCATGGACGAGATCTCGTCTCTTGATCTGATCCATATGTGGATTATTTAGCATTTTTTTTTTCGATTTTTTGGTTGTGAGGTTGTAGATTTTCATGATTTTTAGATCCTAGCATGAAGGAACACGGATTTAGTTTTTGGATCTGTTGAATAACCGTTTTATTTTATTTTTCTGTTCACACTGCATTTTAGCTTTCCATGATTGTCCTTGCCAACTGTAGATTTGAGTATTTTAGTCGTTTCTCATGTTTCTAGTTCTTTATTATTTCCATTTATTTCTCATGTCCAAACCAGCCCACTAATTTGCCAAGTTCGAAGCCTCAGTAACCATCGCTGAAACCTGTCCTAAAACCAGCCATCACCAATTCAATCCCATGGTGGTCCAGTTTTTGCCAAAACAGTATGTGAACTTGCAAAATTGGTCCAAAACTGTCCCCTTACCTGCTCCCAGAACAGCCCATAGCCATCCTATAACAGCCATATTCAGAAACCAAGTCAGTCCCCAACCGCTGCAGAAGTAGCCCATTCACAACCCCAAGCCACCACAAAATCTACCCTTAAACCAGTGAATGGATTCCTTGCCAAACAATCCCCTTATCTGTGCAATTTCAGGCCCCAAATTATGCATCTTACTCAGTCCCTGAATCTGTCAGAAATTTCAGCCAGAAAATAAGTACCACATTTCAGCCCAAAATCTGTAGAGGCAAAGCCCTTAAAATTCAGCCATCTTGCACTCAAACAGTCGCCAAACCTGCCGACCCTTACCCAAAACCAGCCTTCATGCCATCCCTATTGCAAACCAGATTTCAGTCCCAAATTCATCCAGAAAATTAATCCCAGAATCAGTCATAGTTCAGCCCCATTAACAATTAAGTTCAGTCCAAACAGTTCCTAGCAATGTCCCTAACCCAATCAACAATATACAACCCTTTCTTAACATCACTATTTTCCCACCTTTTTGTGATTCCCTGCAAACCCTGGGTGATACCAATTGTTTATACTCCAATTCCAGTACTTGATGCTCCATGGGAAGACATCAAAATAGATTTCATTTTGGGATTTCATTTACTGAGTAATGCTTTTCTATCAGCCTAGTATTAAGCAAATCTAGTTGATTTTGTGATGTTCTTTTATTTCTTTTCATTTTTTTTTGAGTAATTGATTGATTTTTTTTATGTAAGAAATGCCTATTGCAGGTGTTTTCATTGAGAAATGCTAGGACGGTTGAATGTCAGCCTGTTAGCCTGCTTGGATGTATGCAATTTTGTGTAATCTTTCATCTGTATGTAATTGAATAATAATGTTGATTTTCAGCTACAAGGACCGATTTCTTGCTGCTTTGCCAGCAGCTCGTGCTTCAACCAGATCATATTTGAAATCTTCAACACTCCTGTTATGTATGTTGCCATCTAGGTTGTTCTCTTCCTTTATGCCAGTGGTTGTACGATTGGTAAGCAAGACTACTAGTTCTTATTTTGGTTTCTCTAGACTGCATTCTCTTGATTACTTAAACAACAACAATGATACTCTTCTTTTTTTTTTTTTTTCTTTTTTTTTTCTGTCAATTATCAATTAACAGATGTTTCTATATTTAGCATAATGCCTTAGGTATTTTTATATTTTGGAGTGTTCTGTTGTAAGGTGGATGTTGATTGTCGCAGACTCACACGCACTTGACAGGTTGGAATTTGTCTGCTGCGTGGACGGTAGCTTATGGTCAAAGCCATCCATCCATTTGGTGGGTCCAACCATGTAGATGTTGTCACCCAAAAACAAAAGTGGTCCATTGCTTTTGGCTATCTCTTGCTAGCTTTGTACTTCGGTCTATTGGGCATTTTAATGAAATTCCATTGCTTGCTTAAAAAAAATTAAATAAATAAATAAATAAAAATAAAAAAGGAGAAAAAGAAGAAGAAACTTGTCCTTGTTGTATGTAGGACACGACTTCAGAAACAAGTGAATGCATTACAGTTCCAGAACCTTCCCTAGTTTTTCTCAGCAAAACAATTGTTTCTTAAACCATGACCCATCTAACAGTGGATCAACCTGATTCTTGAGGCAGGGCATCAACATAGTGGTACTCTAAACGGATTGGATCTCGTATGTATGCACATGTGTGGCATGTACACAACTTGTGTCATGTGCTTATGTGGTGTGTGCATGAGGATCTGTTTCTTTTACCTTGCTGTAGGAACATGAACTAACACATCTTGTTTTGCAGATACTTGCAGGGTAATTATTTAAGTGGTTTCATTCCTGCAGAGTTGGGAAACCTTTCAAACCTTGATATCCTGTGAGTTTTTTTTCTTAGCAGTTATCCAATTTTGCATTCGAAAGGCTTCTCAGTCAGACTTTTGCGCAAGTCACAAATCTACGTCCAGGGATAACATTTTTAATCATTTACAACTTCACTTTTCTTTTAGTTGTATTTTTGTTGTTGTGTCATTGATGTGTTTCAACTTTCACCTGGTTCTGATGGAACTGGTTCATGCCCTGCCTATTCAGTGTGTGGGTTAGAATTTTTATTAGTTTCTAATGTGTTTTGGGACATGTTATTCAGTTCCTGGCTATTTCTATGTCGCAAATTTTGTGGAAAATGAAGGACTTGCATTTATTTTTTTACGTTCCATGCTTATTCCTTAGGGATATCTCCAGCAATTCTCTAAGTGGAGCGATACCTCCATCACTTGAGGGGTTGGCAAAACTTTCAGCATTGTGAGTGGCTGCGTACTTACACTTAGCATGTTAATTGTTAACTATATGTATCAAACAAAGAATTACTCTGATTTCCAGCTAAAAGATTGGATTTGTCTATGTTTCTTTGAAGCAATGCGTCATTCAACTTTTTGGTCGGAAAGATACCATCTGAGGGCTCTCTTGCAAAATTTACAGGAGATTCGTGAGTATATTTTCTACATACTATTTTTATGCATAGTACGCATTAGGTCATCTAGAGGATTGTTTATTTTATAACTGAAAAATAACATGTCAGCTGCTATCACTGATTGTGCTACAGTTGTTTGCCAAATTCTATCACTACACCAAAATCGTGTTCCTAGTACGGTTGGATGTTTGGTTCAGAAACGGCTTAGAACCGTTTCTGATCTGAAACGGTAATGAACCGTACTCGGCTAGTTGCTGTTATACTCTGTTGTTTCCATTTTTTGTTGGTGTGTCCTAATTGAGTGTTTGATGTCCTAATTTGGACAGAAATCTACTCGAGTTAGAAGAAAGTAGCTAAAAGGATAAAACACTGCAAGGTAAGTTGTTGGAATTAGATAGACTGTTTTTTCTTTCTTTCTTTCTTTTCCTTTTTTCCTTAGAATTTTTTCTGTGAGTAGCTCAATTTTTGTAAGTTGGAGTTTTAATTGATGGATGTGTTATAGTTTCTTTATCGCTTCTACATGTAGCTTGACTTCCAGAGGCAGGTTTTTGATAAGTAGGTGATTTTTTTATTGGTTTGTTATAATTTCTCTTGTAGAATGATTTTGTTGTTGGTCGATTTTCAATCCCGAGCGGATTCTCAACAACTTCGTCTTTTTATCTCTTCTCAGATTTTTACCATTTCTCTTCTCAAAATTCAATTGCTTCAGGGCTGGATTCTGTTGTTTCTTAATTCTGGTAGGATTAGGTTTATTGAGTTTGATTAAAATTGGGGTTCCTAATTCAGTTATGTATTTTCCTAATTGTCAGCAGAGAACCCTTCTAGCATCCATATTTGAAATGTAGTGAAACTGTATTAGAGCTCTCTCTCTAATACAGTTTCTCTACATTTCTTAGGAGATATTTTTCAAATTTTAGTCTTATTTTAAAATTAGTGACAGATCAGAGGTTGAGGAAAAACTTTTGTCTTATTTTTAAATTAGTCTTATTTAACCTCTACCTGTGCTTTCTAAGCAGTAGCTCCTTTGGAGCCCGCTTTCACGTCGACCTAAGGGTCCTAGCGTGGAACTACCAAATCTGCCCATTGAGTCTAAAAAAGAGACGCAGTGTTTTTTATTATTTTAGTTTGTTATCATACTTGCGATTGAAAATGGAAATAAAAAACTTGTTTTATTTCACTGAAGAAGAATGCATCAAAATTTGTTTATTCACTTTAAACACATTTAGTTAGTAGGGTCCAACCATCATTTGAACATCAAAATTGACTTGATTATCTCATTTGTTGCAGAATGTTGTCATTAAGTAACAAAGCATGGATGGACAAACATAGGTTAAGTCCAGAATATTTGGATGGACTTATGCATTTTATTGAGTTTACAAAGAACAACGATGGTGGATTTGATCATTATTCGTGTCCGTGTGTGAAATGTAGAAATGGGAGTGGGATGTTCACTCTTGGAGAGATTCATGAGCATTTGCTCATTAATGGCATTGATAAGTCATACACACATTGGATTTTTCACGGTGAAAGTCTTGCGAAAAGTAACGAGAAACCATCATCATCGACGTTTGATGATCAATCCGATGATGAGTATCCTAGAATGGAGGAACTTGTTAATGATGCATTTAAAAATATTGGAGAGCATGCTGATACTCTTATGGATGATCTTAGAAGAAATGAAAATTGTCATGAAGATCTTGATGCAGAAAGATATAAGGCTTTATTTGATGATGTAAGACAATCTTTATACCCTTCTTGCCCTAGAGAACTCACAAAACTATCGGTTAGTGTTGAGTTGTATAGTTTAAAGACACGTAATGGTTGGTCGGATAACAGCTTTAATGATCTTCTTCAATGGTAATAAAGTAATTATCCTCCATACAATATAAACCTTAAACTTATCTCAGACTGAATTAAGGTGAATTATCTTATAAAATTAGCTGGTGTATATGCTTCCAGACACATTGAATGCGGGCCCCATCTTCTCGTTTTTCAATCGTGTATAGAATCGAGCTCTAGGAGAGTGAACGACGTAAGTTCTCAATCGAAAGTTTCTGAATTTTCTCAAACACTGGCCCTGAACATGAATCTTCAAATGGGTGGGATTCATAATTTCACCAATCGAGTTGACTTGACCAAGTCTCAAGTCGAGTCACCAAGTTTTAAAAATATGCTTGAGCCCTAGTGTAGTTTGGAGTTCTAGTATGAGTTGGTTTTTTATTTTATTTTAGGAAACAATTTTTTATTAGTATTTGGATATGTTTAGTAGTGTGTTTGCACCAGTTAGGGATAGTTTGTGTTTCACTTGGAAACCTATGTACTTCAGTCTATAAGTAGGGTAGTAGGTCATGCATATGAACAAGATTCTGTGATTTTTCTTTGATTTTCCTTCAATTGGAATTTTCTTTTAGATGTGCGCTGCCCCATAAACTGACAGTGTGACTCTGTCAGTCTTCTGCAGTGCGACCCCACATATTTATCTTTCTGCTTATCATTTTTGGTTCGAATCTTGGATGTGTGATTCACTTTATGCAATTAGTTTCAGTCTTGTTGATCCTATTTGCATTAGGCCCTACCAAATGAATGACAAACATCTTACACGTGCAAAATCAGCACGTGGGGAGAGAAGGATTTGCATGGCTACACACTTTTGTAGTCTTTGGCTATTCTCGTTCTATTTCTTATATTGTGTAACAATTGCATACAATGGGCAGTTGGTAGTAATTTTCAGTTTACTTTTTTTGCTTCTTTGTTATGCATATGCTAGTTTGCAGTGAGCTACAGGTGCATCGTAAAGTAAGTATTTAATAGATCATTGACTTCAATATCCCTAGGGAGCATAGAGGGTCAGTGCGGACATTATCTACCACTTGACAGTTGGTAGGGATCTGTACACATTTGAAAATATAAATTTTTAAAATGCCATTTAAAAGTGTCTTAAGATTCCCACCTGCGATTGTAGGACGGTGGTAGATATGCATGCACAGCCTATCCATGTGTGCAAAGCACACACAGTGGTTCCCTATGTAATAAGTTCAACTGACGTGCCTGTGGATTTTGTCAAGGTCTCTATTGTACTTTCTGTTGGCTTGAAATTTGATTGTGATTGGTTGTCTGATTTACAGTGGAACTAGATGCATATTAAGGGAGGTCAAGTTATGGAACATATGCCAGGAAGGTTCTTACAGCAGGGCAAAATCAACCTACTCTGCTGATGACGGGCCCTTCCCGACTGGTTGGAAACACTTATCATTTCCATGGAAATAGTCAAACAATTTCTCAGAGTGGATGGCGTAGGGATCTGGATGTTACTGCGATGCGTAAAGCCATGTTCAATAAAATGTAAGTTCCAGTCCTTGAACTTTTCATTCAAGCCTACAATTTTGTAAATTAATATTACTCACTAAGGATGAATTTAAGTTCCAGTCAGTGAAATTTTTATTGAAGCCTCTAACTTTACGAACTAGTATTCATGTCAAGGATGCATTTGGATGCAATTGAATTGAATTAAGTGAATTCAATATAGATGAATGGACAAAGTGGGGTTGTGCCATGTTAATTTATAATGATGGACAAGCACCTAATTGCAACCAAATGTGTTCAAGTAGGATGTGGAAGGATCATGATTCCAATTTGGGCGGCTAGTCTTTCATCATGAATGAAGAGGGGTTAGCCTCACATTAATATTTCCAATTTACTAAATCGAGTTATTGCGATTCATTTTAGTTGATCATTCAATTGCAGAATCCTGGTAGATAAA
>JAJHSJ010000019.1:6320456-6520456 GCA_021015155.1 Magnolia officinalis
ACAGTTGGTGTACCAGTATAACTCTTTGACTTGTGGTTTGAATACTTGCTTAATTGTCATATCTTTTATCATTCGATTGTGTGGAATGTACAAGTGGATGTGAATGTTGTAACTATTTTCATTTCAAGCAAGTGTGGGGATTGTTGTAATAATTTAGATCTTACTTCTGCATTTAAATTCAATTCCTTGCTATTTCATTTACTTATATTAATATTGAGTCCTTGATCCAAAAGAGGTTCTAGAAATAAGGTTGTCCTACCATAAGCCCTTGTTGATTATGGTGTAAGGTTGTCCTTAGAACTGAATTTGCATCAATCTCTCGATATCTATTTATCAAGGTGATTTAAATTTAGCTTTGTGAATTGATTCATGTTGTAAGGCTATTGGTTTATTTTATTTCCGCTGATTTTATTTTAATTTGGCATAGTCCTATTCACCCCCCCCCCCCCCCTCTAGGACATATAGCTTGGCCTTTTCAAGTGGTATCAAAGCCTAATAGCTCATTTTGTTGCTTTTTATTTGGATTTATTTCCTGAGCTAACGATCTAAGCTATATAAAAAGATGTCAAATTTTGATAGCCTTTCAGTTACTAGACCTCCTCCATTTGATGGCTCCAACTATGCCTATTGGAAAGCCAGAATGAGGATCTTCCTCAAATCAATGGATGAAAGTGTGTGGCAAGCCACAGTGACTGAATGGAAACCTCCTATCATGGAAGTAACTGGTGTTGATGGTTCAAAATCTATGAAAATTACACCGTATTATCAATGGACCTCACTTCAGAAAAATGAGAGTAGTGCTAATGCTAAAGCACTAAATGCAATCACTTGCGCACTATCACCGGATGAGTTCAAAAGAATCATATCCTGTGATACTGCAAAGCAAGCCTGGGATATTTTAGAAATGACACACGAAGGTACATCAATTGTCAAGAAATCTAAAGTCCAACTCCTCACAACTAAATTTGAAGAAATTCATATGGAGGAAAATGAAATGTTTATGGACTTTTACACTAGATTGAATGACATTGTAAACTCAATGTGGGGTCTTGGGGATAAGATCCCAGAAAGTAAAGTGTGTGCAAAAATACTACGATCTCTTCCTGAACGGTTCAATTCAAAGGTAACCGCAATCCAGGAACTTCGTGATACGGATAATATGAAGGTAGAGGAATTAGTTGGTTCTTTACAAACCTATGAATTAAGTTTTAAAGCTCCTAAAGGTAAGTCTATTGCTTTGAAGTCATCTAAAAGTATTATTCAAGAAAATTCAGATTCAGAAAAGTCTGAAGATGATATGGCCCTTTTGGCGAAAAAGTTTTATAAGATTTTCAAAAGTAAGAAAAGAGTTGATTTTCAAAAGGAAAATGAAAAGAAACGTTCCAAACCTAAGTCTAAAACTTGGAAATCATTGAAAGATAGTCAATGCTACAACTGTCAAGAATATGGGCATTTAGCAAACAAATGTCCTAAAAAGGACAGATTCAAAAGGAAGGGTATGTTGGCTACTTGGGATGAATCGTCTGATTCTGAAGCCTCTTCTGAGTCAGAAAATTCAGAAACCGAGTCGGGCAATGAACTTAAGGCCCTTATGACTCTAGCCAAGTTTACTTTTTCCGATCACGATGATTCAACAAGTGAAGAAAATTTGGATAGTGATCATGAATATGATGAAGATCTTCAAGATGCTTACAATGCCTTATATAAGGAAAGTTGTAAAATTGCTGTCAAACTTAAACTTCAAAAAGAAAAGTTTTATAAACTTAAAGAATGTTTTGAAACTCTTATTTTAGAAAAATCTCATATTTCAGATAGTTTTGAAAAGTCTAAGTGTGATCTAGAATTCAAAACCTCCCTAATTGAAAATTTGAAATCTGAAAATGAGAAACTTAAAAATGAAGTATCTTCTCTTCTGAGTTTGAAGGACACATGGAGATATGCCCAAGGTGATCCGAAATTAGAAAAATTATTATCCGGATCAAGAAAATGTGGTGATCGATCCGGGTTGGGCTATGATAAAAGCAGATCTCTTAAACAGAAGAATACTCCTTCCAATTTTGTGAAAGGAGAGACTTCTAACTCAAAAGGAAAAGGTACTAGTCAAGTTTTTTCTAAAAATACAAAAACTTTTCCTAAACCCAAAAACAGCTATTTTAAAAATCAGATTCGAAACCCACTAGCTGAAAAAATTATTGATTTACTTAAGGAGCTATTAAAATCTAACTCAGTAGGTCACTCTTACAACTATAAACAAAAGAAGACCAATTATTCTCCTAAACCCAAAACAGTACTGAAATGGGTTCCTAAGGTTGCCTGTTTGGTTGCTCACACTGCTTTCAAAGCTACAAGCCATTCGAAATGGTACCTAGACAGTGGATGCTCCAGACATATGACAGGCGACAAAGCACTATTCACCGATCTTAAAGATATGACTGATGGGTCAGTCACATTTGGTGATGGTAGCAACTGCAAGATTATTGGCAAAGGTACGGTCCAACTCTATAACCTTCCCTTATTTAAAAATGTTTTATATGTTGAGGGTTTAAAACACAACCTGTTGAGCATATCTCAAATATGCGATAACAACCATAATGTTAAATTTTCTAATCAAGGTTGTGAAATTATAAATGAAAAGGGTTCTGTAATATTAACTGGTCACAGAACTTCTGAAAACTGCTATATAGTAAGCGATAGTAGCTCATCTAAACAAACGTGTTACATGGTCCATACCGATGAGACAGAATTATGGCATAAACGCCTCGGACATGTACACTATCGAAACTTATACAGATTGAGCAAAGGTGAACTAATTAGAGGTCTACCTAAGATGCAAAAAGTAGACAAGATTTGTGGTGAATGCCAGTATGGTAAACAAACTAGGAGCTCTCACAAAAAGGTGAACTCCAATACCACCACAAGACCACTCGAGATTCTCCACATGGATCTTATAGGACCAACAAGAACGGAAAGTCGAGGTGGCAAAAAATACATCTTAGTTATTGTAGATGATTATACAAGATTCACTTGGGTTTCATTCTTGAGAGACAAATCAGAAACCCTTGATGAAGTGAAAAAAATTATAAAACGGATTCAAACTGAAAAAAGTTCTCAAGTTAACAAGATCCGTAGTGATCATGGATCCGAATTCGAAAATAGCGGTTTTGAGAAATTCTGTAGCGATCAGGGAATATCGCATGAATTCTCTGCACCTAAAACTCCTCAACAAAATGGAATTGTAGAGAGAAAGAATAGAGTGCTTCAAGAAATGGGAAATGTTATGTTAAATAGCATGAAGCTCCCTAGGAATCTCTGGGCTGAAGTAGTGAATACAGCCTGCTACATTATTAACCGTGTTTATATCTGTAAAACTAATAATAAAACGGCTTATGAAATGTGGTTTGAGAAAAAGCCTTCTTTCAAATACTTTCGAGTTTTTGGTAGTAAGTGTTATATTTTGCGTGACCGTGAAAATTTGACACTAAAAGTGATGAAGGGATCTTTTTAGGATATTCGTTAAACAGTCGTGCATATCGTGTTCTGAACAACAGGACCGGAGAGTCAATAAATGTTGTGATTGACGATCTTTTGAATACACCTGTTCCTAGTTCAGATAATGATGAAGTGCTTATACTTGAAAAACAAGAAACTTCATCAAGTGAACCTAATTCTGAATTTAGGACTGTTAAAGATCATCCAACTTCTCAAATACTTGGAAACCCTCTCACTGGTGTGCGCACTCGTAGACAATTAGAGGACATATGTAACTACGTATGCTTTACATCCCAGATTGAACCGGTTAACGTAAAAGAAGCACTTTCGGATGAAAACTGGATTCTTGCGATGCAAGAAGAACTTATTGTCGGAAATATTATTCGAAATAAAGCAAGACTAGTTGTACAGGGATATACGCAAATTGAAGGTATTGATTATAATGAGACATTTGCCCATGTAGCTCGTCTTGAATCAATCAGACTTTTTATCTTCATTGCATGTTTTAGAAAGATTAAAATTTATCAAATGTATGTAAAGAGTGCCTTTCTGAATGGTGATTTACATGAAGAGGTATATGTTGAACAACCAACAGGGTTTGAAGATCCTAAATTTACTGATCATGTGTATCGTCTTAAGAAGGCTCTCTATGGTCTGAAACAAGCTCCCAGAGCATGGTACGAAAAACTGACTAAGTTTTTACTAAGTCATAATTTTCAGATGGGATGTGTTGATAAGACACTCTTTGTTAAGAAGTATAACGATGATATCCTAATGGTTCAAATATATGTTGACGATATTATTTATGGATCAACCTGTACTAATATGACTGTTGAGTTTGCAGATTTGATGAAGTCTAAATTCGAAATGAGCATGGTTGGTGAATTAAACTATTTCCTAGGGTTGCAAGTAAAACAACAACCTGATGGAATTTTTATCTCTCAAACCAAATATGCTCAGTGCTTAATCAAGAAATTTGGATTTGAGAAAGGTAAAAATTTTGATACTCCTATGAGTACGACTTTGAGACTCTCTAAAGACTCTGCAGGTAATGATGTGGATCCTAAATTGTATCGTAGTTTGATTGGTAGTTTACTTTATCTGACTGCTAGTAGACCAGATATCGCCTTGAGTGTTGGTATTTGTGCTCGTTATCAATCAAATCCTAAAGAATCTCACTTAACTGCTGTTAAGCGGATTATGCGATATGTCGCAAGTTCTACTAAACTAGGTCTCTGGTATCCACATGAAACTAATGTTCAATTAGCCGGGTATGCAGATGCTGACTGGGCTGGAAACATTGATGATAGGAAATCAACCAGTGGTGGTTGTTTCTACATTGGAAATTGTCTTGTTTCTTGGTTTAGTAAGAAGCAAAGTTCTATATCGCTATCAACAGCTGAGGCTGAATACATTGCTGCTGGAAATGCATATACTCAACTTGTTTAGATGAAACGAATGTTAAGCGATTATGGAATTACTCAGGATTCTATGATTTTATTTTGCGATAATTCCAGTGCAATAAATATCTCTAAAAATCCAGTTCAGCATTCACGTACCAAGCATATTGATATTAGATTTCATTACATTCGTGAATTAGTAGAAGAAAAGGTAATATGTTTGGATTACATTCCAACCGAGACTCAACTTGCGGACATTTTCACTAAACCGCTCGACAAAAGCAGGTTTAATAAATTAAAGTTTGATCTCGGTATGTGCAATTTAAATTGAATTTGCATGATTTGGTGTATCATAATGTACATAAGTTTGATGAGTTATTTGCTTAATTTTAAAAATTATTTGAAAATTTTACAAATTTTGAGTCGTACTCGACCAGTCGTGAGTGTACACGACCGGTCGTGCTACGACCGGTCGAACACTTACACGACCGGTCGTGAAACTCGGGATTTCACTTTATTTTGGGGATTTTGACTCTTCTTCCTCATTTCTTTTTTTCCCACCAACGGCTCTAGCTACGACCGGTCGAACCCACCTTCTTAGTTCTTCAAGGTTAGTGGTTCCTTTGCGTTTTTATTGTAGATTCTTGATATTAGTGTTTCAAATCACATTCTTGTAGAATCTATTTGGTCGTTCATTGCAAGATTGGGGTTTTATCTTGAAAAATCTGATCTATTAAAACCTCATCTCTTCTATCTTGCATCTTGTTGTTTCATTGAAATCCTCCATTAAAAATGGATGCTAGAGGTAAAAAGAAAACTACTAGAGGTCCCTCTTCTTCTAGATCAACTTCTATTGTACAACGTCATCTTCGGTCTCCCGAAAATGATCCTCCTAATGTTCGGGATTTGCGTATGCGAAATGTTATTGTTGAACGTCCTGTGAATGTTAATCACATTGCTTCATTTGGTATCCCTCCACTGTTGGAATCTGTGGGATGGGATAACATCTTGCATTGGGGTGGACCTGCATACCAGTCCATTGCCCAATCCTTGTTTGCATGTATCTGTGATTTTTCTCTTGAGAATTTAATTTTTAAAGTTGATACTCAAGAAGGATTGTTTGTAGTGGATCGACATTTGATTGCTGATATTATGGAAATACCTGTCAATGATGAGAGCATTCCAATTAATATTTTACATGACAGTCTCTCTGAATTGAACGTAGAATGCTTACTAGAGATTTATGTAATTTGGATGTTCATTGGACTCATAAAGGTCATGCACTTCCCTCAAGATTTTTGTTACCCAGACACAGAGTACTACATAGGATTTTCATCTCTAATCTTTATCCACGTGCTGGCAATAAAACCGAACTCACTGCTTTTATGGTTCGTGTTTTGCATTCTGTCATCTCTGGTGCAAAAATTTGTTTACCTTCTTTAATTTGTCATTCCATTATTCTGTCTCGTCAACATCCTGGACATAGTGATATACCCTTTGGTTATTTATTGACTATGTTAGCAAATCATATGCTCGTTGCTATGCCTACTAGAGAAAAACCCATCCATCATCTCCCCTTCAATAATTCCAATATTAACAAGATGACTTTAGACTTGGCTGATGGCCAAGTGGATGCTGGTGGCGGTGGTGCTGAAGCAAGAGATGCTGGTCAAGCTGGTGATCCTACTGAAGACGTGAATATGGATGATTTATTTGAAGAACTTGAGTCAGACTCGGCTGATGATCCTGATTTTCAGCCCTCTGATTTTGATGAGAGATTGAATTCCCTTCAAGAGCAAGTGGCTCAAATTCGTGTTACCCAAGATACGCAATTCTCTTATCTACGCAAATATATGAGGCGGATTGCTAAGGGTTTACACAAAATTGATCCTTCTAATCCTGCTCCATCCTCTGGTTCTAACTGAATGTTTTACTAAGTCTGTAATATTTGTTTTTAACTTTATATACTCACTGACTTTTTGAATTATGCACTAAAGCTCTCTTGAATCTATATACTAACTGCTATATTCATTATTATTGCTGCCCTTCTTCCTTTGTCATTTTGTGACAAAAAGGGGGAGAAGTTTTGGGATATGTGCTCCTATTATCTCCTATTATCTATTACTCAGGGGGAGTTAAGCTTCTCAGGGGTACCTATTACTCAGGGGGAGTTAAGCTTCTCAGGGGTAGTTATGGGAGAATGATGCTAGTTATTTCTTATCATATATATCTGTGCATGCTTCTCTATTGTTGAACTTGTTGTGAATATGTAGTGAGTACTTCGTTTCAAATTGAAGTATTATAATTTGGGTGTTTTGTCACAAATTTGACAAAGGGGGAGATTGTAAGTGTTATGATCTCATGCTCCTTTGGTTGTCAAATTTTGTGTGCCAAAACATCTATCGGTGTTCTGTACTTGTATGATCATTTATTGGAATTCAAGACACCTCAAGAAGCTACATGTTGAAGCCTCAAGAAGCTACAATGTTGAAGTTCAAATCTAAAGAAACAACGCATGAAGTAGTTCTATGTTGATGAAGATCTCAAGCATGATATGGTTCAAGATCTCAAGCCTGATATGATTCAAATTATCTACATTCGTTGAATGGTTGAAGTTCAATGTCCATACGACATGGTTCAGGTTTGAATGACCTTAGGTTGACCCTTTAAGTAGGTCACTTTGGATACATTAATCAAATATTTAAATTACATAAGGTTGGTCTATTCTACGACCAGTCCTAGCTCTTGTTCGACCAGTCCTAGCATTGGTTCGACTAGTCCAAGAAATTCCACGACCAGTCCTAAGTAGTTGAAGATTTTTTCGGAATTTTTGGTACGCCCACGACCAGTCCTGGAGGTCCTTCGACCGGTCGTAGGTGTGGCTTCGACTCATCCACGACCAGTCGTGGAGCTACGACTTAAAGTCCAGCAACGATATCACTGGTCCTACGACCAGTCGTAGGAATCTACGACCAGTCGTAGGTGACCCACGACCAGTCGTAGGGTACTCACGACCAGTCGTAGAACGGCTTTTAAAGATCGCGCTTATTTTTTCAAAAATCTGTTAGAGCTACGACCAGTCGTAGGTTTCTAAGACCAGTCGTAGGAGCGATTTCTGCTTCTATAAATTGAACACGAAATTCAGAGTTTTCACAACTTAAACTTCATACGATTCAAGAATTTTCAAGTGATCACTCTGAGATAAGTTTGTGTTTATTTTAAGCTAGATTGTGCTTATTTAATATTCCTTTTTGCTAGCTTATTTAATTTGATTTTGTTTCTATATTCCAATCTTATTTGAAAAGAGGAATTATCTTATTCCTTCTTCTTGGAATCAAAATCAAATTTAGCTACGCCCAACGAGTTAAATCTAAAATCAATTAGAACTTAGAACCTTATGAATGTGAGTATTGGAAATTGAACTTTGACATTCAAATCATCTACTCCGATTGGTTCTACCGGGCTGCTACGAAAAAGGAGAAATCCAGGTATTTTACAATTCTGTAAAATTCATTTACTTTTGGTTTTGTTTGAGGTTAAGCCAGAAAAATCTCATTGTATTGGTTGTCTGAGGAAAACCAGAAAACTCAGAAAAGAGGGGTTTTTGAATTGTGTAAGCCCAAGTGAAAAAGACACAATTGTAAAGGTTTTTGGTGAACCTGTGAAAACCTATTTGTTAGTGAACGCTAATATCCCCTGTGTGAGGATATTAGGAGTGGAGTAGCTTTTTGTGTGGCTGTTGGAAAACAGTTGCGAACCACTATAACTCTTTGACTTGTGGTTTGAATACTTGCTTAATTGTCATATCTTTTATCATTCGATTGTGTGGAATGTACAAGTGGATGTGAATGTTGTAACTATTTACATTTCAAGCAAGTGTGGGGATTGTTGTAATAATTTAGATCTTACTTCTGCATTTAAATTCAATTCCTTGCTATTTCATTTACTTATATTAATATTGAGTCCTTGATCCAAAAGAGGTTCTAGAAATAAGGTTGTCCTACCATAAGCCCTTGTTGATTATGGTGTAAGGTTGTCCTTAGAACTGAATTTGCATCAATCTCTCGATATCTATTTATCAAGGTGATTTAAATTTAGCTTTGTGAATTGATTCATGTTGTAAGGCTATTGGTTTATTTTATTTCCGCTGATTTTATTTTAATTTGGCATAGTCCTATTCACCCCCCCTCTAGGACATATAGCTTGGCCTTTTCAAGATGCTCCGATGCCTTGAGATAACTTTCCCCTTGCGTGGAATTCAGAGAAGAAATTCATGATGTCCGACTGAATATGGTCCTAGAAGCTTTGAAAAAACACATTGGAAATCCATCAAGCCCCGGGGCCTTTTCGCCATCCATGTCGTCAATGGCTGCTTTGACCTCCTCAACCGATAAAGGGGCTTCCAAGTGAGTGGCTTCCGAAGAAAGAAGAGGGCAGAAATGGATCCCGTCTAGTTTGGGTCTGGCCCATCCTTCGGAAGAAGGGAGGGATTTGAAATGGAGCACCGCCACTTCTTCAATTTCCTTTTTATCTTCAATCTGTCTTCCATTGATATCAATGCAGTGGATAGTTTTTGTTCGACTTCTCATACTAGCAATGCTGTGAAAAAAAATTGATATTCCTGTCTCCCTTGGAAATCCATTCAGCTCTGGACTTAAATCTTCCAAGTAATTTCGTCCTCGAGAGCTCTGGAGGATATTGATTATTGTGTAGGATGGTGAAGAAAAAATTATCACCTTTTCATCCATTGTTCAACTGAGCAACGAGTTTGGGGTTATTTTATTGGTCATTTTGTAATTTGCTGGGTATTCCCAAATAGGGTGATCAACTTAATGGATGGTTGAGCCGTGGTCCCTTCAGTAAGAATGACGGACGCATCTTGTAGAGAATCCTTCATTATTTGTAGGGGTATTTGGAAGGAGAGATGATGCAATACTTGTTTTCTCTTTATGTCAAAGCTTGTGAATAGAACCAAGAAATTATTTTTCCCAATTATGCTGTCACAGTCGAAAAGGCATTCCAGCAACAGGAACTACAATTATGGAGACCACCAATAAGGTAACCAGAAACAGAATTTCCAGCAACAGGAATCACGATTACTGAAATTTACAAATGGAAACCAAATCAGGTTGACTGAAGCAGAGGATGGGTTTAATGTAGAGAACAAATTTTAGAACAAGAATTGATTAAGAAAATTAAATGAAGTCCAACAGATTGCAAAAGGAACTGTTTCAGGGCCTGCCCATTGATTTTAGAACCAGTTTTTTGCAGCAGAAAACAGATCTAGCCTAAAGCACTTCATGCAGGTAACAGAACGGAAGCAGGCAAAGGGGAAAACAAGTATATGATTGGTGCAAAAATATATTTGAAGTAGACAATTTATGATCTAGAAACAAAAATAAGTTCCTGAAAGAGCAATCACAATTGCAGAGTCCACCAATGGGATAACCAGAAACAGAATTTTCCGTAGTAGGAATCACAATTGCATAATTTAGCAGAAGTATTCTTTTTAATAGAGAATTCAGCACCAGAAATTTGCAACTGGAAACAAAACCAGGCTGACTGATGCAGATGATGGCTTTAATCCAGAAAACATTTTAGAATGGGAATTGATGCAGAAAATTAAAAAGGTCCAACAGACAGCAACAAGAATTATTTCAGGATCTACCCACTGATTCAAGAACCAGTCCAGAAGAAAACAGATATAGGCTTAAGTAGGGCATGCAGGTAACAGAATTGAAGCAGAAAAAGGGCAAAACAGGTGTATGATTAGTGCAGAAATAAATTTCAGGTACAAAACTTGATAACATAGAAATGCTCCGATACCAATATTGATGCAGTATATAGTGGAAAATGAGCCCCAACTGAAAAGGATTTGAATCTGACGTTTACATGCCAGCTTTGAATTCTATTCCAAAAAAAAAAGGTCCACATAATAACATAAATTAAACAATAAATAAATAAAAGCCTGTCAGATGAACATCAAACAGTGTTATAGGGCATCACGTCGCTAAAAAGGATAGAAAAGAGCCTTGTTAATCAAAATAACCATGTCAAAAACCATATACACAGCCTCGTACATGTAGGCCTAGCACACGTCACTTTCCTAACTTAGCTTGAACTTCAACCCTTTGCTTGCCAAGCAAGTTCTATACTAAAAATAGGAAGATGGCTGCCATTCACAAACATGGTATCCCATAACGGTAACGGTGGCCATAACCGCCACCACCGTTACCGTTATGATACAGGCCGTAATGGCCATTACGACCCCTCTTTTTTCTTTTTCTTTTTTGAGAAAACTGTTACAAGACCATTGCAGGACTATTACGGCCTGTTTTTTCTATAATTTCCATTTCGGCCCTGTAACATGTAACGGTTATGACCTTTACCATTACGTAACTGATTTGGGATACCTTTCTTCAATCTAAAAGTTGAATGAAGGAAGAAAGAAAATAAAAAAGAGAAAGAAGGGGAGAGAAGGAGAACGGATGAATAAATGGAGGAAGGGTTCGCTTGTTGCAAACCTTCAAACCCTAATATCTTATTAATGCAAGAATGTGCCATGTGGAATGCGTGTCCCACATTGGGCTCCGTGGGCCCCCAAATGTGGGTTGGGCTCCTTATTACAATTGATGGCTTTCTAACACTCCACCTCAAGCTGGAGTGTAGATGCTAATCATGCCTAACTTGTTACATATCAAGTTGCCTTGTGCCTAAGGTAGTAGACCTTTGGTGAAAATATCAGCCAACTGGTCTTTTGATGTTAATTTGTCAAATAACCACTTGCTCTAAAAGCTTAAGCCATTGAGGATGGTGTATTAATATATATCAAGGGACTTTTAACAATCCCCCGAACATGCAGGGTGGAACTCCACACAGGAACATACTGGGCAACGGTGGAGGGACACTCACACCATAAACAGGCCGAGCTTGATTTCTTGGTCACTAGGCTGGACCTGATTTTATTAGCCTTCTGTGGGAGGAAATATTGCGAAGGCATATTTGCTACTCCCGATATTCAAACACTTGAACTTCTGCTCTGATACCATCTTCAATCTAACGGTTGAATGGAGGAAGAAAGAAGAAGGAGAGAGAAGGAGAACGGATGAAAGAAGGAAAGGGTTTGCTTGTTGCAAACCTTCAAACCCTAATATCTTATGTATACAAGCATGTGTTGTGTGGAATGTGTCCCACATTAGGTTTTGTGGGTCCCCGAATGTGGGTTAGGCTCCTTATTACAATTAATGGCTTTCTAACAACCCTATTCATAAAAGAAAAAAAATATATGTTAACCCATGCTTGTTTACGGATGAACAGAGAACACATCAACAATACACGGACAAATAGTACATATGTGACAAAAGTGAATGTGTGAACAACACACACATGAGAACAATTTTATTTTTCCAAAATTTGAACAATCTACTTGTGGGGCCACCACCCTAATCCAATCACATGTGGGACCCAACAATCTAATCCACTTGTCTATAAGGCCTAACTTGTTACATATCAAGTTGCCTTGTGCTTGAGGTAGTAGACCTTTGGTGAAAATATCAGCCAACTGGTCTTTTGATGTTAATTTGTCAAATAACCACTTGCTCTAAAAGCTCAAGCTGTTAGAGGATGGTGTATCAATGTATATCAAGGGACTTTTAACAATCCCCCGGATGTGCAGGGTGGAACTCCACACAGGAACATACTCGACAAGGGTGGAGGGACACTCACACCATAAACGGGTCGAGCTTGATTTCCTGGTCATTGGGCCGGACCTAATTTTATTAGCCTCCCATGGGAGAAAATATTGCGGAGGCATATTTGCTGCTCCCGATATTCAAACACTTGACCTTCCGCTCTGATACCATCTTCAATCTAACGGTTGAATGGTCGAAGAAAGAAAATAGAAAGAGAAAGGAGTAGGGTGTCCTGTATCCGTTACGACACGGGCGTATCATTAATGGTCATGGTCGTTACGCGGTACAGGGCCGTAACGGTCACCCCGATTCTGTAGCCGTAACGGCCGTTACTGCCCCATAACGGTCAAAAAATGGTTTTTTTTTTTTTTTTTTTTTGCTTTTTAAGGTCTTTTTTTCACTTTTTTTAAAACTTCTTTCTTTTAAACTCTTCCTAAATCATTCTATTGCTATTTTCAACCACTCTTAGCTTGATATTACAAATAAAAACAACTTTTATTAAGGATTTTCTTGATTCGAAGCTCTGTGGGCCATTTTCCAGAAATTTCTCAAAAATAGGTATTTATACTTTTTATTCAATGTTTTGCTATTTTAATGGTAGAATATGATGTGTTAATCATAATAGACGATATTAATGTCCATTTTACAGATTGTTGTTACCATTTTATATATATTTTTTATAATTCTTTTCTTTTTACGCACTATTTTCGGCCTTTTTTTTTAATTCAAAAAATTATTTTTTATTGAATGTTTTGATATTTTAATGGTATAATATGATGTGTTAATCATAATAGAACATGTTAATGTTCATTTTACAGATTGTTATTGTCATTTTATATTTTTTTTATGAATTATGAAAAATAATTGCAAACACCTACACATGTAAGATATTTTCATATTACATTCATTCTAATATATCTATCATTGATAGTATATAGTTAGAAAATTAAATATATGAGTTTTGCAGTCAAATCCAGGTTGTCTGGTTCATAAATTCATCAAACAGTCCAATAAAACTTCTCACCAAAGATTGGACCGTTACACCACCATAAACATGTTCCAATTTATAAATGAATGCATATTTGGAATGCTTAGAATATTCTAGATTTAATCAATATTTTTTTGGAAATTTTTTTTTTTACACCATTACGCCTCCCGTATCGTCGTTACACCCCCGTATCTATATCGGTATCGGAAGGCACCGTTACACCAACCGATACCAATATGGGATACCTTGAGAAGGAGAGAGAAGGAGAACGGATGAAAGAAGGAAAGGGTTCGCTTGTTTCAAAACTTCAAACCCTAATCTCTTATGAATACAAGCATGTACTGTGTGAAATGTGTCCCACATTAGGTTTTGTGGGTCCCCAAATGTGGGTTAGGCTCCTTATTACAATTGATGGCTTTCTAACAACCATGTTCACAAAAGAAATATATATATCTATATATATATATATATATAACCAATGCTTGTTTACAGATGAACAAAGAACACGTGAACAATACACAAACAAACAGTACCTGTGTGATAAAAGTACATGTGTAAACAGCACACACATGAGAACAATTTTTTTTCCAAAATTTGAAGAATCTACCTGTGGGGCCACCACCCTAATCCAATCACATGGGGCCCAACAATCTAATCCAATTGTCTATAAGGCTAGCCTATTTAATCTTAGGTGGCATATTGTTGTGATAAGGGGCATAGATGCATAAGTGATCCAAACCATTCATCAAGTGGGTCATATCATGACCACTCCCTGACACAAATCAGGCCCATCCGCTCCTTAGTAGGGCCACAACAATACTAAAATCAGGAAATTTTGTCAATTGTTATGGTTGAACAGTAACAAAGGCTCCTCTCGTCTAACACATGTTGAGTTTGTGTAACACCCCATACTTTTCAGTACCCGAGTGTTACCATGAAGACCTAAATTAGTATAAACACGAATTTAACTTAATTAAATGTTCACCTACAATCTAGCCTAAGCTTGATCGTTGTAAGTAATCTCCATCTATAGATCAAGCCATTCATCCATTGATTTTCAAGATGCAACGTCAAATCATCAGATCCATCATTCATCTGGTGTACAAAGTTCCGTTGTACGGTCCATCCTTTGAAAACACAGATCGGATTATTTGGTTTCATATCTAACTCCCGGATTACACCTAAACATTCTTTAGGATCCCTAGGGTTATTGAAAGCTAAATACGAGTCAATCTAACCGTTGGATTGTTTGAATAGTCAGGAAGCCAAGATTTGGTAATTACACGTTCATGTGGTGTGGCCCAACTTAATAGTTAAAATACTTTAAGAATTACGCACACGCCTCATAAATGTTGATCTACTGCAAGAGCGGCTCTGTTTAGAAGTAGGCCCTACAATTCTAAATTAAGATGATAATAATAATAATAAATTATAATAAAGTAATAATAAAATTAATATTAATACTATTATTTGGTTAGTAACATATTATGAAGGTCTTGAATATACAAATGACTCATTAAGACCTTTTAACCGTGGATGGTCAAATTGGAATTAATCTAACCTTCAGATCGTCATAATCGACACTTGAAGATCGTAGTTCAGTTGGTATGGCCCACCTAAGCCTTGGAACTGCCTCATCTTTGACCAGATGTCCCGATAAATCAAGCAGAACTCGATAAATGGCGTGGATTCGATATCGTCATCACTGTGGACCCCACTTTAGGGTGTGTGTGTGCACAACCCATGCACAACCGCGGTGCACCAGACCTCAATGCCTGATCAAACTAGGTTTGACTTGAAGTTTTTTTTTTAAAAGAGAGGAATCTCTCTTTCCTGCATTTTCCCGCCACCGACGGACATCATCCGTTCATTTGAATTGCGGCCCACCATCTGTGGTCACACGAATGATCTAAACCGTTCATCTGGTTCGGAGGGTCGGTCCGACCAAAACCTAGTTAGTCTCACACGTTGTGTCACACATGTGCGCACAAGCAGAGGCAAGTGTACGACTATTACCCTTAAACAAAGATGTGTTTTTCTCATTAGCTGGTGATCCAACTTAGGATTCTCTCCATCATCTCAGCCATTGGAATGGGTCCATCATACCCTTCCATTCTTAACGCGTTTTAGGGTTTCTAACAAAGAAAAGAGGCATAGCTGGAGGCACTTTCGGTTAGGAATGCTTGCCATAAAAGGAATATGAGTCGTTCGATGGATCCATGCAATCTGGTGTGTCGAAAATGGAATTAAAGGAAACCACCTAGAAGCTTCCTACAATAGAAATGGATTCAGCTTGTGCGATAAGCCAGTTTCTCACGAAAACCGTGTATTGAACAGCAACTCGAAACCCACTGGATTTTCGTGACTGTCCAACCAAGATGTGTCCCACAAGCTTTGTGGGTCCCATCTAAGTCGTTCAGTGCAAAAAACCTAAAGGATAGCCCTTAGTTTTGAATCCACCACTGCAACTTGGGTCATCTCATCCATTCGCTCGAAAAACCCATCACCTGGTGATGGGGTCCATTCTCTGATCTGCGATGACCATTAGGAGGTCCATAACATCGAAACTCCATCTGTATGGCTAGATTTAAGTCATGCAAATAGATTGGTGTATGGTCAACAACAAAATCTAAATATTTAATATGCCAAAATCAGAATTTTTGCATCTAAACTAGAGCTTAACAATCGATTCTTCTAGGCTGTCCTAAGGCCTATAAAAGGCTATTCTTTTAAGGCATCCCGTTGCCAAATATAGAAAACAGAAAGAGAAGAAAGGGGTCATTTCTAGTGCCGCACTACGTTAAGTCGACTCGTCCAAGTCCTGCACCAATCCGCACCATGTAGCTGAGAAGGAAAGAGGGTAGAGGAGAAAGGGAAAGACGGAAGAGAATCAAAAGGAAGAAGAAAAGAAAAGAAAAGAAGAAGATCAGAGAGAAGAGAGTGTTGCTGTCGAGTATGCTGGTAAGTCACAGTTCAGAGTCGAGCTGAGTTGGGGGTAGACGGCTTGTGTCTGTCCGAGTTCAGGTCGAGTATGGGTTTGTTCAGACATTTTTGTTGACTGCCCAAACAAGTAGAAGAAGAAGAGAATGAAGTCGATTTGAATTGACTTGCTGCCGAGTTCACTCAAGCGAGTTGGGTTACATTAACTCACTGAGTTGCTGAGTCTCGGATCTAGTTCGAGTCTACGTCTAGTACAAACCGTTCGGGTAGAGAAGAGATTTAGGTAGGAAGAAGGAAGAAGAGAGAGAAAAAAAAAAAAAAGAAGTGTAAGCAAGAAACCCATTGAGTCACTGAGCTATTGAGTCGACTCGGTCCAGGTCGGGCCGAGCCTTCCAATGGTTGGTTGTCTGGTATATTCAGAGATGTCGTCAGTCGTGGTAGCATGAAAAGAAAGAGAATGAAAGGAGAAGTAGAAGTAGAAATGAGTGAGTCAACTCGACTCACTAAGTCTCGAGCCGAGTTTTCTTTTCTCGTTGCCAGTTGGATGAGCATCCCCATGTCTGTGAGCATGTACATGCATTCATGCATTTAAACAAAAATATCATTGTGAAATTTATTTAACGTTTGCATATTTGATGAACTATCTTTTTACTATGATGGTCATTGTAAAATATTCATTATAGACTGTTCCGGACAACTATGCTTAATTGTCGTGGTGTTTTGATAAATCTTGGGGTTATACCTCACTACGATAGCCATTGACGCTATCAAAACATATTCAGTGGGTGCAGGATATGCGAATGATGTACAGGTTAACTATAGTGTTGAGCATGGAGAGATAGATGATATTGCAGCTCTAGACTATATATTTCCTTCATGTTGAATGTGTGCTTTCATGTATTTGTAAAGACTTAGGACATTGGTTTGTATAACCCTTCGAACAACCACTTGAATAATTGGCTGTAGTGTACAGGTTAACTGTAGTGTTGAGCATGGAGAGCTAGATGATCTTGCAGCTCTAGACTATATATTTCCTTCATGTTGAATGTGTGCTTTCGTGTATTTGTAAAGACTTAGGACATTGGTTTGTATAACCCTTCGGACAGCCACTTGAATAATTGGATATGTATATTTGGACTTCCCTTTACACTTGATTTGTTTCTCTTCCACTAAACTGCTAACTCTAAAAAAGAAAGGAAAAAGAAATATATATATATATATATATATATATATATATATATATATATATATATATATACACACATGTGAAATTTAGGATATCTTTAAAGGTTAATACTCGGTTTTTCAGAAAACGAGTAGTATACTCGGGGTTACGAGAAGTGAGCTGTTACAGTTTGTCAGAAATTTTGGTAGACTATCTAAACAGATTTTTAAATTGTGGAGTGATTCTCCTCTTATTTTCACTTCCTACAAGCTTGCATCCACCCCAGCACATAGGTTGATTGTTGAGGCCCATTAGACTGTTATGGGTATGGTTAGTCAGGCAAATCTTCAGCCTAGGCTTGGGCCCAGCATGGTCATCGCATATCTAGAATATCTAAATTATATTATATGATAACGAACGAAACCCCTAAACTCTTAAAAACTAGGGGAAAAAGATGCTAATCCTCTCCCTCTAGTTACATGAATGGGATTGGGCAAATTATGTGGATGCGAGTGTAGGTTCAGGCCTATTAGGTTTATTTGGGCTCAAGATTCAGGCCAGCTAAGGCCCATTGGTTTAAGATGGCTCAGGCCCGGGCTTGGACCTATTAAGGTTAATCAGGATTGATCTTGGGTCCTAGATAGTAGCCTCATAATAGTTAGAGCTCAGGCCTGAGATAGTAGCCCCATAACAATTTGAGCTCAGGCCTTAAATAGTAGCCTTCCAACAGCTAGGGCACAGGCCTGAGATGATTGCAAGCAACAACTGTATATACCAGGCTTGGGCCGGGGCTAGGCCTGCCCCTAATTGGACCCATTGGGAATCATAAATTCATTGGCACCCTTATCCAAGGTCTAAACAACATTGGAAGGAGTATTTGGAGATAATAAAGGAGAAATTAAAAGTGGCCATTTTCAAGCTCCATAGGTTAAACATATTTAAGTGATGTGTAGGCTCAAGTGATTCTCTTAATGTCACATCATGGGTATTGGAGAGCGGTCTAGGTACTTGGATATTAGTACACATGACTAACAAGATTTTCGATTTCTCATAACAGTGTATTAGGCTTCACTTGCTAATACACTGTCCTAGAGTTTTTAACCGAAGACAGGCCAGGTCGTTCACTGGGTGACTGGGTTAAGTAAACCAAGCCCGTCCTGGTTTTAGCGTGACTCGCACTAATTTTCCTCGTTTTGGCAGATTTGACCTGCTTTTCCGAGTTGACTTGGGACTTGGCCTGGTTTTCCTGGGGCAAGGAGAAGAATTTATTATATAATATTTTCTATAGTTTATAATAAAAATATATATTTCTTGCCCTACATGGTCAACCGAATTCCCTAACAGCAACCTAGTCAGAGACCAAGTCTCTAGTTGAGTCTTGGTTTATGAACTATCGTATGGACTAACATTATCGATTAGGCAGGCTTTGCCTCTCTTATGAAAAAAGCAATGCCTAAGAATTTGGACACCCAATCCTTGAGAATTGGTTTCAATGCTGCTTACATATTGATCATTTAAAGACACTGCCAGCTACAAGTTAACATTACATAAAGTTGATGTAGTTTCAAAATTTTGACCTTTTTTCTATTGGCAACAATGTTACAACTTTCAGTGTGGTAAATCAATCCAAAATTCCAAATCCCAATTTCATATAGATTTCAGATTCTGTAAAATATGGTTTTAGAAAAAAGAACTTTAGACAGGCAACAATTTCCACTTTGGTTCATTAAAAGAACAAGAACTTAAGCTTGCTGTGGAGTATAGGTACTTCAACAACAGCATTCAACAATTAAAAATTCCAAGCATGCATGTTGATCCACTCCCATTGCAATCTATAACCAAAAGGTAATTGACAAGTAAAGGTTGAAATTGAATAAGCACATAGAAAATGCCTTAATGCATTCTTTTCCTGTTAGTTCATCCTCAACAACTACAGCATCCATAAATCTACCCATGGCAACAGTAACAGCAAGGTTAAACTTCTTTTGCATTGGCCAACAAAGATCAGTCATGCGACCATGGACTCCTGAAAACAGGCGTTTGAGACTCTCGACCGCTTCAGACAATCGGGCATCTCGTTCACTTCATGTTTATCAGCCTTAAACTCACGTAACTCTGTTTCTATTTCAGTAACCTTTGCCTTCAGATTATCATATCTCGTCCTGTATAAAAGAAATGCTTATTAAATATGGCATATGAAGGATCACATACAAGTGTCTGAACCAAATGCATGAACAGGATGGCTAAACGTACACAAACTAGAACTAGAAAATATGCAAGCATATGCGGAAACTTAGGTATGCTAGTAAATTACTGGGGTCTCAACTCCTTCCTGAGGAGCTAGCTTTTAAAAGTACAGTAGATCTGCATACAGCCAAATTGACTGACCTTGATTTCCAATGTTTATCTTCCATCTCACTTAGTTCTTTTTTTACTCGTGAGAGCTCTCCTGTATTCTTACCCAATGCATCAAGAATTTTTCTAAGTCTTGCTTGCATTTGTTCCTCCTGGAGTGCCAGCTCCTGCTCTCGGTTAATCAACTGTTGAAGGTTTTCTTCCAAATTTTTTTGAGCTTCAACATCAGCATGTTGTTGCCTATCATGAACCTCTTTCTCATCTTTCAGTTTTGTAGTTTTCATGCCAGCATCCTCCTTACTGCAATATAAAATTTCATAGATGGTTTTGAGGGATTTATATTTTTTATATATTTTTTTTAAAAGGCCAATAAATAAAGCAAGCATACGTACTAAACATGATAAGATTCCAGTAATTTTAGAGTTGTTCCTGGACAGGCATTTATGACAAAGAATACAAAATTATCAGTAGTGATATAATAGCCATTCATCCAAAAGAGTCTTCACCGTTCTTTTCTTCTTTTTTTCCATAGTTGAATCCCACAGATTTTTTTCTGAGTTTCTAAGCATAAAACTGCATGTATCCATGACTACCTTCATGCATCACGAATCCAGAATTTTCCCGTATAACACATGCACTAGCATGAAAATATTTCGAACCATAGGATCCAAAGGAAAATCACAAGTATGCACCAGTTGCTTAAACAAAGTTACAAACCACAAACATCGTGCAAAAATGGATGCAATCAACCATTACAAATTCATAAATAAAGATATCCTAAATTCACAAATGCTAGAAATGCATAACATATGCTCCTAAATACTGGTGGCAAAGAAATAGAGAAAAAATGTGACCCATCTCATTACATTCCCATGTGGGTCTACATAGAGCTATAGGCATGAGATGAAAGATGTAAACAACTAATATATACAAGTATGACAGTAGAAGCTATACCTATGAGAAATTATTAACTGCTAAGAAGCATAGATACTGTTATGGGTAAAAATGGACTGACCAGGAATGACCAGTATTATGGGTAAAAATAGACTGACCAGGACTGACTAGTATTAGGGTGAACACAACATTTCAGGGAGAATAGCTCGGCCCCAACATCCTAGCAAGACCTCCACAAACGGTTTGATGAACCGGCCAACCAACGGAGAGTTCGGTTTGGGTTGACCCCTCGCTATGACGACTAACGAACTATCTCGAGGGATCGATTTAACCTGCCTCAACGAAAGGCTCGACCATAATTAATAGGTCAACTCTGAGAGGTCGACTTCAACCCTCCGATCCGTAGAATGGCCTCGGCTGATGGGGATATCACACGCACATGCACGCCCCCCCCCCCCCCCCCCCCCCCTCACGCACGTACACAAGGAGGAGGAAGTCCCCACCATCGATCTGGATCGATGACGACATCCATGGAGGGTCTCTTAGTTAGAGGGTTGTGCTATAGTTCATTGGAGTGGACCCGATCATCATGTGGATCCCACCATTGGATCTCATGATCATGGCCCACTACCCTAAATGATCTAGGACTTTGAGTTTTGCTTATTATCGTTATTAGGAACATCACGAACGGTTTTGATTACATTGATTAATTATTATTTTTGTTACTTCATCCCTAAGTAATAGTGTGCGTACATAGCGTGGCTTTTGGGATATAGGTTTTTCTTATATAGGCAACCCCTTGTAGGGTTTTTTTCAATGAAGATTATGAATAAAATTCTGCGTTTTCCTGCTTCTCTAGTTCTCTGAGTTGTGGAAATCTAATTGGGTGCGAAACTCTCCCTTCTTCGAAGGGCTAACTACCGTGGTGCGAAGCCACACCCATCCCAAATCACCCCCACCTCCTACCCTCAATATTCATCATCTCCCACAACCATCCCATCATCAAATCCACCCCCTTTTGCAGTCAATCCTTCCTCTACGATAGATTTGCAGAATCAGGCCCTCTAGGAAGGCTGAAACTTTGGCGGAGCACCGTGCACTGACCGGACACCCGATCGGCCTGAAACTTAGTGTGTGGGTGGCCCACCCCTGGCCGACCAACCCCAAGCTACCCCTTTTTGGGTTCGTAGGCCCCACACACGTGTGGGCAAAATCCCATGCACGAGCGTCTGAGCCAAATTATTGTCCACACGTGTGGACTATTTTCAGGTTCTCTCTCCTCTAATCCTCTCCTCTCTCGCCTTAAATCCCTAACCCTAACCCTACATAATCTTAAATTCTAAGTTCTATTCCACTTTTGCAAACTCTGGGCTTTCTCGAATTGAAACATGTGAGTCCCTTGGATTGGAAAATAATCCTTTGCAAGAGTGTATTAATCTACTCTCCTTTGAGCATTGTTTGGCCTATAATTTTTAATTGATCCAACCCTAACATGTGTAGGCTTGGACCCACATAGATTCCCCTTGTTGAATGCTTGATCTTATGTGGGACGTGGAATTTTTGTGATTGTTTCTAAATTAGTATGATCTAAAGCCTGAAATCTTGCATATCGTGTTTAACTTTCATGTCCTGCATCAAATTTCATATCAGAACTTAGGTTTTTAATAAGGGATTGCATTGCACGTTTAGGGTTTAGTCTACTCACGTTTATTTTGCATCAAATCTCATTATATAGGGCTGTTTAGGACCCATCATTGACAACATGGACCGTTGAATTCTTTTGTTGTCAGAAAATCCCCAATTTTCATGGCTGAATTTTCTGTTAACAAATTATTTGGGCAGTTACGTTGCTGGAATTTTAGTAGCGTTGTGTAGTTTTCCTCATATAGAGTCATATAGGATCATTTAGTCTCATTTAGACGCGTATAGTTACATTAGAAGATCTTTGAGTGAGTGGTTGTATGCCCACACGTACTGGTCGTGGTTTTGGTTTGTACCCTATACTAAACATGGAGCAATTGCAAGAGTCCATGAATAACCTAACCCGGCAGTTTGAGTCTTTGGGTAGACACTTGAAACAACGTATTGACCAACGCTTGGATCAGCTTAATGTACACGTTACCCAACTAGAGACCACCATTGAAGAAGATGCCCAATTGTAAGCAGGTGGTCAAGAGGATAGACAAATGAATGGAGGTAGCCAAAGAAACGGTCATGGGCGCGCACCCATGCACCCATCCCAGGAGGGACATCAGGATCATTATAACCTAGAAGCGCAACTCCTCAAGGGAGTTAGAGTAGATGCGCCTACGTTTGATGGCCACTTGAACCTTAAAGCTTTTTTTAGTTTGGTTGGCGGATATGGACCACTATTTTGAGTGGTATGATATGTCGGCTGCTCGTCGAGTTCGATTTGCCGATGAAGCTTGTGGACTAAGCGAAGAGGTTTTGGGCTACTATTAGGCGAAAGAAAGAAAGGTCGAGGGAACCCTCAATAGTCCATTGGAGATAAATGAAAGAAACTCTTAAGGAAAAGTACCTCCCTTTCTCTTATCACTTGAGGTTGGTTGAGGAATGGCAGTCTCTTCGACAACGACGACAAGGTTCCATGAGTGTGGCGGAACACATTGAAAAGTTTAAAGAGTACTTGACCCAGTGTGAAGTTGATGAGGATCTCGTACTCACTCTTACTCGATTTAAGATGGTCCTCCATTCTGACAATAGGAGAGGGTTGCTCGCCAAGGACATAGACACTCTTGAACAATTATATCAAGTAGTGTTGGAGGTTGAGTAATACCTCAAAGCATCTGTAGGAAGATGGTTTGAGTTTCGCGATTATAGCGCTAAGGCCAACCCTTCTGGGGCTAAGGCTAGCGCTGGATACCAAATCAAACCTTCCAGTAGTTCTCAGTCTAGGCCTAAGGATGATAAGGGTAAAAGAATTGTCGGGTCTAGCTTGCACAGAAGTAATGCAACTAGGTGTTTTAGATTTCAGGGGTTTGTTCACTTTGCCCACCAGTGCGGCACGAAAGAGGGCACCAAGGTGCTCGTTATTGATGAGTAAGTAGTGCCCCCGAAAAGTGACAGTGAGGAAGAGTACGAGCCAACAGATACCCCTAGTGATGAGGAAGAGGGAGCGTAAGAGTTTGCGACCCTGGCAGTAGTGCGTTGCGCCTTTGCCCAAGTAAAGAATACCGACGATTGGCGCTATAACACGATTTTCTATACCTATGCAAAATGTGGTGATAAGAGTTGCAAGATGATCGTAGATAGTGGTAGTTGTGCCAATGTGGCATCAATTGGCAGTGTGAGCCGTTTGGGCTTAAAGCTCGAAACCCATCCTCAACCCTATAGAGTGTCTTGGGTTGATGAGACTTCCATTCCAGTCTCACACTATTGTCTTGTTCCTATTCAATTTAGATCATATAAAGATACACTTTGGTGTGATGTTGCTCCCATGGATGTTGGCCATATTATTTTGGGAAGGCCCTGACTCTATGATAGAGATGTCACCATATTTGGTCATTCAAATGTGTGTACATTTTAGTTTAAGGACAAGAACGTCAAGCTAAATCCACTTCCACCGAAGAACACGACTGGAAAGGAGTCCACCACAAAGAGTGGTGTGAGCGGCTCGAAGGAATTGAAGGAGTCGAAGTCTAAGTTTAAGCCTCTCCATATTTTAAATGCCAAAGACTTTAAGTGAGAGACTGAGTCGGACTCAATGGTGTACGCCCTTTTGGCTACGGAGAGTGCACTAGGGGCTAGTGTAGAGTTACCCACTGAGGCCATTTCGGTAGTGAATGAGTTCCGTGATGTCTTTCCTGAGAATCTACCGAATGAGCTTCCCCCTATGAGGGATATACAGCATGCCATTGATTTAGTCTCTGGGGTGACTCTACCAAACCTCCCTCATTGCAGAATGAAACCAAAGGAGCATGCAAAGTTGAAAAGACGGATTGATGAGCTCCTAGAAAAGGGTTTTATTCGAGAAAGCATGAGCCCATGTGTTGTGCCCGCCCTTCTTACACCTAAGAAGGATGGCACATGGAGGATGTGTGTTGATAGTAGGGCCATCAACAAAATCACAATCAAGTATTGGTTTCCCATACTGCGTCTAGATGACATGTTGGATATGATGGCCAATGCTACTATCTTCTCCAAAATTGACCTCAAAAGTGGTTATCACCAAATCCGTGTACGCCCTGGTGATGAGTGGAAGACGGCCTTCAAGACGGCTATACGAGTGGCTAGTCATGCCTTTAGGGTTGACTAATGCCCCAAGAACTTTCATGTGTGTGATGACCCAAGTGTTGAGGCCCTTCATGGGGAAATTCCTGGTCATCTACTTCGATGATATCCTGATTTATAGCATGACCAAGGAACAACACGTCAACCATTTGAGGCAAGTTTGTGGGATCCCTAGAGTCGAGAAATTATACGTCAACCTAAAGAAGTGTGCATTTATGTCTAGTAGTGTTATCTTTTTAGGTTTTTTTGTGTCTACTAAAGGTGTGTCAGCGGATCTCGAGAAGGTCAAAGCCATTGTAAATTGGCCTGAACCCCGCAATATTCACGAGGTGCGTAGCTTTCACGACTTGGCCACCTTCTATAAGCGGTTCATTCGAGGCTTTAGTTCCATTATGGTTCCATCACGAATTGCATTAAAAAGGGAGAGTTTTAATGGACGAAGGCAGCCTCGAAAACCTTTAAGAAGATAAAGGTCAGGATGACCGAAGCTCCAGTCACGCAACTTCCAGATTTTTCAAAAGTTTTTTAAGTCGTATGCGCTGCGTCAGGAGTCGGCATAGGAGGAGTACTTAGTCAGGAAGGGCACCCTGTCGCCTTTTTTAGTGAGAAACTGAATAAGGCGAAGCAAAAATACTCCTCCTATGACAAAGAATTCTATGCGATAGTGCAATCACTGCGCCACTGGCGTCAATATTTATTACCGCAAGAATTCATCTTATTCTCAAATCATGAGGCCTTAAGATATCTGAACTCTCGAAGAAATTAAACCCTAGGCACGCCAAGTGGGTTCAAGTCCTTTGAGAGTACACTTTTGTGCTTAAATATAAGGCCGGTGTAGAGAATAATCTTGCCGACGCGTTGAGTTGTCGAGTCATGTTACTCAATTCCATGAGTGTCGAAGTCACAGGCCTCGAGCATGTCAGAGAGGACTATTCTGAGTGCCCATATTTTGGAGTTGTGTACACATCGCTATTAGAGAATCCGTCAGGAGCTAGCAGTGAGTACTTGATTTTAGATGGATATTTGTATAGGAGTGATCGCTTGTGCATACCGCACACCTCTCCGTGATTTTCTTGTCTGGAAGTTACATTCAAAAAGGGTCGCAGGTCATTTTGGTCGAGACAAGACCATTGCCTTAGTGGAGGATAGGTTCTATTGGTCAAGCCACAAGCGAGACGTGGCCAAAATTATAGGGCAATGTTGTACTTGTCAACTGGCAAAGCAGAAAAAGCAAAATACAGGACTATACACACCTTTGCCAATTCCATTCATCCATTGGCAGGACATCAGTATGAACTTCGTGCTTGAGCTCCCCAAGACTATTCTCAAATACGATTCCATATTTGTTGTCGTGAACCGTTTTTCTAAAATGACCCACTTCATTCCTTGCTCTAAGACCTCTGACACATCTCATGTTGTCAAGTTGTTCTTAGTGAGGTCGTCAAACTTCACAAGTTACCAAAAAATAGTGGCTAATCGTGATGTACGATTCATGAGTTATTTTTGGAAGGCATTATGGCATATGATGAATACTAGGCTCCAATTTTCTTTTACCTACCACCCTCAGACCGATGGTCAGACTGAGGTGGTAAATAGGAGCCTAGGAAGTTTGCTCAGATGTTTAGTGGGAGAGCACACCAAGACGTGAGACACCGCACTACCTATAGCCGAGTTTGCATTTAATAGTTCTGTCAATAGGTTCACAGGTTTTAAGTCCTTTTGAAGTCGTTACCGGTTATAAACCTAAGAAGCTTATTGATCTTGTCTCTATGTCACTGTCTCATAGGCCATCAAAGTTTGCAGAGTCCTTTGCACATCACATTTGTTCATTACATCAAGAAATCAAGCGAAAGATCACTACTAGTAATAAACATTACAAACTTTCTGCAGACCAACATGAACGTTTCAAGGAATTCAATGTAAGGGACTTTGTGATGGTCTGCATCAAGCCAAACGGTACCAGTAGGGATTCGTCCGTAAATTACACGTGCATAGCGCTGGACCATTCAAAATTATAAAATAAAATAGTCTCAATGCATATGTGGTAGATCTTCCACCTTCCATGGGAATTAGTTCCACATTCAATGTAGAGGATCCAATTGCATTTCAGATGACCCCTGATACATTGTCCAACCTTTCGCCTAACTATCATGATTCTCCATACCTTTCCCATGATCCATGGCCTCTTCTCAACCCTTCTTCCCAGCCTCTACCTCCCATACCTACTCTTCCCACACCTAAAGAGGAGATAGAGGATGCTCGGGACCATCGGATAGTATTAACGTCAGATGGCAGGTTTCAAAAGTACTTGGTTAAATGGAAGTCACGCCTAGCTTCAGATAGTACGTGGGTCACTAAGGAGGAGCTTCAACAAATTGATCCTGACATCTTGAAGCGGTTCAGGAGTTTTATTTCGCTAGTGACGAAATCTTCGCAGCTGGGGAGTTGAATGGGGACATCACGTGCACATGCATTCCCCCCAATGCACGTACGTAAGGAGGAAGGCCCCACCATTTAGATCGATGACCACATCCATGGAGGGCCTCGTAGTTAGAGGATTGTGCTATGGTTCATTGAAGTGGACCCGATCATCATATGGATCCCACCATTAGATCTCATGATCGTGGCCGACTACCCTAAATGATCTAGGACTTTGAGTTTTGCTTATTATCGTTATTAGTAGAGGTATACATCGAGTTGAACCAAGTCAAGATGACCTCATCTCGACTCGGCTCGGCCACTGGCTGACCTCAGCTCAAACTCGGCTCGGCTCGGTCCTCGAGCCTGACTGGCTAGCTTGACTCGGTTCGGTCAGTAGCTCGGGCGAGTTCGAGCCAAGATCGAGCCGAGTTCGCCATTGAGGCATTTCCACAAACACCTGAACCGCAATTCCAAAATCCCACTGTTTTACAAACAGAAGCAATGGTTGTACAGGTATTTTATCAAACACCTTCTAAGCAACATAAAAACCAAGAAAAACAAAGAGAAAAAGGGTATTTGTTTCATGTACACACCTTCCTTGTCACCAGCCACATTTCGTTGAGTCATTTTATCAAACAGTTGTGAGAAACATCAATGGAAAAGTAACCGAGTCACCGAACTAGTTCGATCCGAGTTTTATTTGAGCTGGATTCGATCCGAGTCGAGTCGAGCTGGGGCTTACTCGTGCTCGAACTCATTTTCGAACTCAAAAAATCAGCTCGACTCAGCTTCCAACCGAATCAAATCGAGCTTTTTCGAGTCGAGTGAGCTAACCGAGCTAGCTCGATTCGTGTACACCCTAGTTATTAGGAACATCATGAACGATTTTGATTACATTGATTAATTGTTATTTTTGTTACTTTGTCTCTAAGTAACAGTGTTCGCACATGACATGGCTTTGGGGGTATAAGGTTTTCTTATAAATAGGCAACCCCTTATAGGTTTTTTTCATTAAAAATTATGAATAAATTTCTGCATTTTCCTGCTTCTGTAATTCTCTGAGTTGTTGAAATCTAATTAGGTGCGAAACCCTCCCTTCTTCGAAGGGCTAAATGTCGTAGCGCGAACTCACACCCATCCCAAATCGCCCCCACCTCCTACCCTCAATATTCATCATCTCCCATAGTCATCCCATCATCAAATCCACCCCCTTTTGCAGCCGATCCTTCCTCTACGGCAGATTTGCAGAATCAGGCCCTCCAAGAGGGCTGAAACTTCAGCAGAGCACCATGCACTGACTGGACGCCCGATCTGCCTGAAACTTGGTGTGTGGGTGGTCCACCCCTGGCCGACCAACCCTAAGTTGTCCCTTTTTGGGTCTGTGGGCCCCACACACGTGCGAGCAGGATCCCACGCACGTGCATCTGGGCCAGATTGGACTATTTTCAGGTTCTCTCTCTCTCTTCTAATCTTCTCCTCTCTCCCCTTAAATCCCTAACCCTAACACTAGATAATCCTAAATTCCAAGTTCTATTCCACTTTTGCAAACTCTAGGCTTTCCCAAATTGAAACATGTGAATCCCTTGGATTGGAAAATAATCTTTTGCAAGAGTGGATTAATCTACTCTCCTTTGGGCATTGTTTGGCATATAATTTTTAATTGATCCAGCCCTAACATGTGTAGGCTTGGACCTTCATAGATTCCCCTTGTTGAATGCTTGATCTTATGTGGGATATGGAATTTTTGTGATTGTTTCTAAATTAGAATGATCTAAAGCCTGAAATCTTGCATATCATGTTTAACTTTCATGCCAAGCATCATCGACCTTCCGACCCAAAGCTCGGCTTCGGCCTTGTACTTCGACATCCTCGGATCTTGATCACTTGCGGATTTCATCAAAGAAATATCTCCAAGATCTTCGCCCAGAATCTCGAACGATTACCCCGACACTCGAGAGAAAAGATTCCCTATGCAATATGCACCTACCAAATAGGGAGATTACCATCTATGTCGTTGGCACCTAGCCAATATATATAATGAACTCCCCTAAGGAGAAAGGTACGTAAAAAAAAATTAAAAAAAAAAACAAACACACACACGCTTCATAAACCCTATGTTTGACTAGACCCAGTTAGCTTGCACTGACTTTGGCATCGAAGGTCCCTTGCTATAGCCAGGGTCCCTATTGTTCTCCCTTTGCAAGTTCATAAGCAATCTACGGAGGACGTCAGAATTTCAACATCAACAGATACCATCATAGTAGCGTACTAGCTATTATTTGTCACAACAGTAAGAAAGCCCTTGCAACCTCTGTTTTTACAGCAAAAATCAATGAAGGATTGGAACAAGCTCGTCAGTGTTTGTGAATAGTCACAATATATCTATCACTATCTCATCTCTACCCCTCCATCAATACTGGCACATAGATACTATGTTTCAAATCTCTCCGGATAACCAAATCAGGTGGAATGTCAAAAGAATATGAATAGGGATTTGTAAGAAGCATGGGAACGGCCGCTTCCCATACACATCTCAACAATAACAAGTAATGAATGGGATGTATGAAGTGATAGGTGGATAGGTGAAAGAAAAAGGTAAATATGGGATGTAGATATAGAATGTTGGGCTCAAAAATGACTGAGGTTAAAGATCTGAATTGGACATGGTTTGGGAATTGGAAACTGGATTGGAATATGGCTGCAGCTCTTGAATGGGAGAGAATTTTGAATATGGACAAAGCATTTCAATCAAATTTTTGGTTAAGAATTGAGAAATTGAAGGGTTTGGACTGCGGTTTATGAATTTCAATAAGACATAGAATGGTTATGGGATATGGGGTGAGATCAGAGCCCCATAAAGGTTGATTTAAGGGCTGGATTGCAGCTGATTAAGGCTCTTAATTGGGCTGAAATTGGGACTGACTAGAGGGATATTTAAGGGACTATTAAGGAATTGGTTTGAGAACAAAAATTGCGCTGAGATGAGATTAGATTGAGGGTTAATTTATGAGTGGTTAGCATTGCTTCGTGGACGGTGGACCATTTGAGGACTGTAAGTGCATTATGGTTGGGAAATTGAATTGGGATTGGGGTGCAGACGTCCAGTAAGGTTTTAGGCTAGATATAGATAGCAATTGGATTATAGTTAGGCTTTTGATGTGGGAAAAGGGTTGGGGTTGCAAATTGGAGGGTATCTAGGGTTAGGATTAGGATTTAGGGTATAAGGGTGGTGCAGTTAGGTTTGTGTTTGATCATAGGGTTAGGGTTTAGGATGAGGAGCACGATAGGGTTTGTGTTAGGATGGTGGGCAGATTTGGGAAGGAAAAGAAGAAGAGGAGGAGGATCTTCAAGTTCACAAGAAGAGAACACACCTAATACAATGTTTGCATAGAGGGGGACGTGTGCATGATGTCCCCATCAAGGGATATGGAAACATGTATCGATGGCACCAATTTTTAAAAAAGAAAAAAATTTGAGATAACAACAAATTTATTGGAAAGCTCATATAACCCAAAGCACAAATCAAAAGGATGCAAAAGAGGGCCAGTGGAAGCAGCCTTTACATAAACAACCCAACCAGAAACAAGGCCGCTGACTTTTCTAATAACCTTATCCACACCCTCACGCTCATTCAAAAAAAAAATCCCATTCCTAGTTCCCCAAATGACCCAAAACACAACCATTATGATCGATCTCCACATAGCTTTACCGGATTTGCCAACTCCTCCTCCATAACAAGCCCATAGCAAGTCATCCATTGTCTTCGGCATCACTAGTTGGTGTGAAGTCAACAAAGGAAATTATCCCAAATTCTACCAACAAAAGGGCAATGAATGAAGAGGTGATTAATCAACTCATTCTCCATGCACACCAAACAAACATTAGGGAGAACTAAGGATCTTCTCGGCAGATTGTCAACCATAAGAATTCTCTTCCGACCCATAAGCCAAATAAAGATAGCCACTCGAGCCCACCCAATTAGAAAACCTGACATGCTTCTAGACACCCTCCCTCCCTTGGACTTTTCATAGGAAAACCACACTATGGTGCCATTTGGTAAACTGAAAAATAAGGTCTAAAAATTAATTTGTGTGCTGAAAACTTAAAAGTGTTGAATTTTAGTACTTGTTAGTACTGAAAAAACTGTTTGGTAATTTATTTGGAAAAAAAATCTTGAGATGAGCTAAGCAAGAGCAAGAAGAGGTGGCAACAGAAGGGGTTAGACAATTGTGAGAAAGGCAAACCTAGGGTGCTCTCTCAGAATGCATCTTCCTCTCTCCTCAGGGGTAAGGTTGGAAAGGGAAAGTAGGGATATCCATCGAGAGTGATGCGTCTAAAGGAGATGGCCAGCGGATTACGGTGGCTAATAGGAAGAAGTCCAAATAGTCAGAGACGGGCAGGGCGCCAATCTATCAAACTTCCCCACCTTATTCATCTAGAGTTTTCCAGAGGGATGGTTGTTAGTTAATTTTGTGAGGGTTTTTGGTTGAGTTAGGGTAGTGATGGATGTTATCGTCCCTCAGGATAGAGTGTCGGCGAGCGGGAGAAGATTCGCATTCGTTATAATGAGCTCTGATGAAATTTGGCAAGAGCAGTGGAGTTGTTACATGGTGAGAGCTTTGGAGGGAAAATGATGCAGAACATGAAATTAAATATGACATGCGAGATTTCAAGCTTAGATCATACCAATTTTAAACAATCACAAAATTCCATGTCCCACATACGATCAAACATTCAATCAAGGGGAATCCATGGAGATCCACGCCTACACAAGTTTAGGACTGGATCAAGTAAAATTATAAACCAACCAATACCCGAAGAAGTGTAAAATTCATCCACTCTTGCAAAGGATTGTTCCCCAATTCAAGAGATTCACCATATTTCAATTAGGGGAAAATTTAAGGTTTACGAAAGTTGGAAATACTTTGAATTTGGGATTATCCAGGGTGAGGATAGGGGATTTAAGGCAAGAGAGGAGAAAAAGAGGAGAAATCCATAACCTGAGACGATCCACGCGTGTGGACAGCACCCTGGCCCAAGCACAAGTGCGTGAGTCCCTATCCGCACGTGTGAGGCCCACAGAATCAGAAAACGACTCATAGGGTTTGGTCGACCAGGGCAGCCCCACTCTCACACCAATTTTTGTGTCGATCCGTTGCCCGGTGTGTGCGTGGTGGTCCGCCAAAGTTTTAGCCCCCTGGAGGGCCAGAATCTGAAAATCTGCTGTTGAAGAGAATTTGGGTACCAAAAAAAAAAGTGAATCTGAAGATAGGAGGGCTATGGAAGATGATGAATATGGGGTGTAGGAGGTGGAGATGATTTGGGATGGTTGTGGCTTCGCACCACGGTAGTTAACCCTTCGAGGAAGGGAGGGTTTCTCACCCGATTATCGGATTCTTCAACTCAGAGAGAGAGAAGAAGAAAAATGCAGAATTTTATTCATAAAGGTCCAATGAAAAATACCTACATAGGGTTGCCTATTTATAAGAAAACCCTAAACCCCAAAAGCCACGTCATGTGCGCACATTAATACTTAGAAAAGAAATAACAAAAATAACAACTAATCTATGCAATCAAAACCGTTCATGATGTTTCTAATAATGATAATAACTAAAACTCAAAATTCTAGATCATCTAGGGTAGTGGGCCACAATCATGAGATCCAATGGTGGAATCCACATGATAATCAGGTCCACTCCAATGCTCCATAGCACAGCCCCCTAACTATGAGGTCCTCCATAGATGTCGTCATCGATCCAGATCGATAGTGGAGCCTTCCTCCTCCTTGAGTACATGCATAGGGTGGGGAGGCGTGCGCGTGCGCATGATGTCCCCGTCAGAAAAATTTGTCGGTCCAAAGGGCTAGGTTTGGTCCTGAACAGTCCCATAGGGGGAGTCAAGCGGTGGGATTCGTACTGTGGAGAGGATACCCCTGAGAGGCTCAGAAAGGGGGCCTATTGTGGAGATACCTGCTTCAACTATCTCTAGCAAAGGTGAAGGGAGGCCCTCTTTCAGAGATGTAGTGCATGGAAGGAGCCGGAAGGAAGAAAGTTGAGGAGGGGAAGGTCGCAGCGAGGGAGGACATTCCTGATAAAGGGGTTCCACTGAGGTGACGAAAGATATACACATTAGGGGGCTTTAGAAATTGGAATCACACGGAGGAGAAATGGTAATCAAGTTGAGCCAAGAGGCTATTGCGAAATCCCGGGATTGATTATAGGGCTCGGTAGTCCTTTCCACTCACCCAGGGGCTATAATGCCTGATATTTCCCATTAGTTGGACGAGTGTTGTCGTTGGACGCGAGAGATGTACTCAATCAGACACATCGGGCATAATGAAGTCTGGCTCTGGTCGGGCACCAACGTGAATATCGACACCCTTTTTGCAACTGCTTCATTGCATAGAGAAGGTCCTATTGGTAGGATCTGGAGATGGGAAGAGTTCTCGCTCTTCGGTTATGAAGATTCTTGGTTTCTTATTTGGGGAGTACCTTTGGAGTTTTAGTACCCGGATTTTTTCGCTGTTGTCGCATCTTGTCTGGGTGAAGTGATGCAGATCGATCCCGCGACGGAGTCTGGTGAGGAGAAGGGGGTGATTCGGGTTCACGTGAGAAGGAAGAAGGGATCTCCCTCACCAAATTCATTGAAGGTGGTGCTTGAGGAGAGAAGCATCCCACTATCGGTATAGAAGGAGGAATCATGTCTCCTCTATCCTCGTTGGGGGGAGGCTTGGAGGATGCAGGAGGTTGGAAAAGCCAACGACAGCCATGGAGAAATTGAATCAAGGATTCCTCACAATTTTCTGTAATAAAAAAATGTCAAAAACAATGATCTGCAAAACAAATTCTTTTCCCACAGATTCCTTCAATCCAAACAGGTAACATGACTCCATTTTTCAAAACATCATAAATGATTTTTCTCAATTTTTTAAGGACAATTCTTTTATGATGATTTTGAGAGGGAACAATCTTTGAGCTATGCAGGAACACCAAGCTCCTGCCAAATACTATAGAAAAATCGACTAAGCACAAAAGAAGATGCTTGAGCATTTGATACAACCAACATTGCAAATACAAAAAGAATTAGAGCTTTTTTAACACATTAAAGAAAAAATGGAAACAAGGTTACTAGCTTGTTTATTATCATGTCTCACGAAGACGCCTAAAAGATAATGAACTTACATTTTATTATATTCCCTAAGTTAACTATCAGCAAGTTGAAATTTTCCAACTTCATCCTGACCTTGCTCATTTAGTTCATGGATAGCTTCTGTCACATCATGCAAGTCTTTCTTTAACTTTTCGATTTCTTTTGCATGTTTCTTCTGCTCTTCTTTCTTTTTCTCTAGATCCTTCTTGCTACTTTTGAATTTTGAATTAATGCGAGAAGTTTCCTCCTTCAGTTTCAGGAGCTCTGGTTGCTGAAAACAAGAACATGCAAGAATGAAAGATAATATAACTTATCCATCAGGCATGATGCATCAGTAATGAATGCACAATGCACATCATGATGAAAGCAGCAACATCAGATTGTAAGGAAAGATTGTATGAAAGGCAAGCACAAAATTTGATTAAATCTAGTAACAAACTTTCTTTACCAGACATAGAGGATACATGGTTTTATAGTCATACAGGCAGTCACATATACATAGTTTTATAGTCATACAGGCAGTCACATTTATACATACTAGTGGATATGACACGTGCATCGCATCTGAAGATAGAGGAAGCAGTTTGCAAGACGTGGGATAGGGAATGAGAACCTGTTGTAAAATGCAGGCTACTCCTGTGGTTCTGGTTTGCCACAATTTTGAAGATGGTAGTGACTCATCCCCTATTCCTCTCCTCACACATGGCATTCCTGTACATCTATGCAGACAGTCCAAACTGTGATAAACTTTGGTGATAGATCATGTCTCCAACATCATGCTGATAAATAAATCTTAACCATGCAATTGATGGATATCAAATGGATGATTAAACGTAAATTATACGTGGACTGAAATCCAAGAGGCAAAATCAGATAGTAACCATCATCTTTTCAGGGCAAGTTTTTTGTTGTAATAAATCCACAATTGGTTTAGAGATTTGCACCGTCTGGATTGCCTTGAAACTATGTCATGTGTACAGTTGAAGAGTCAAAACCATTTTGTAAAATGGGGGTTTGTAGAGTTTAGCCTGAAAAAGTAGGTCTCAGCATACAGCTTCACCTCTCAAGTACCTAAATGCAAGCTACTCCTGTGGTTCTAGTTTGCCGCAATTTTGAAGATGGTGGTGACTCATCCCCTATTCCTCTCCTCACACATGGCATTCATGTACATCTATGCAGACAGTCCAAACTGTGATAAACTTTGGTGATAGATCATGTCTCTAACATCATGCTGATAAATAAATCTTAACCATGCAATTGATGGCTATCAAATGGATGGTTAAACGTAAATTATACGCGAACTGAAATCCAAGAGGCAAAATCAGATAGTAACCATCATCTTTTCAGGGCAAGTTTTTGGTTGTAATAAATCCACAATTGGTTCAGAGATTTGGACCGTCTGGATTGCCTTGAAACTATGTCATGTGTACAGTTGAAGAGTCAAAACCATTTTGTAAAATGGGGGTTTGTAGAGTTTAGCCTGAAAAAGTAGGTCTCAGCATACAGCTTCACCTCTCAAGTACCTAAATGCCCTTTCCCCTTACTTTGGTTTAAAACCTTCCCATGTACGAAAGTAATGAATAGTTTTAGCAAATTGAAAAACTAATTGTCTTCAAATGTTTCCCTCACTTCTCTCATATAGTAGAGATTGTTCCGGAAAGACCCCTGCTCATTTGAATACATATTGCAACCATACTTCTTAGATTGGAATTTGCACCCAAATTGTGTCAACTATTTCCTGAAATTGCCCATCCCCTTAAATTCATCCTTCTTAGATTGGATTTGCACCCAAACCGTGTCAATTGTCTTCAAATGTTTCCCTCACTTCTCTCATATAGTAGAGATGTGTGAGATAACTAGTTAAATATACAAAGAAAACTATTATATGAAATTTTCTACGCAGAAACTGTGTTTTGGTTCGTGATATGGAAAGCCCAAAGCAATGCTCATCAAACCTCCAGGCTGCAGATGGAGCTGTACACTAACCGATTTAGCTCGGTTAACTCAATCGACTTGACTCGGCTTGAAACTGGGTTCGAGCCAAGTCAAGCTGATTTTTTAAGCTCGAAAAAATTTCGAGCCGAGCCCGAGCTAGACCAAACTTGACTCGACTCGGCTCGGAACTTGACTCGGTTTGAATCGATTCAACTCGGATCGGGTTCACTTAATATAAATATTTTGTATATATTTATATATTTAAATAAATTATATTATATATATATATATATATATATATATATATATATATATATATATAAAAAGCCCTATAACCTAAACTCGAACTCAGCTCGTAGGCCCGAACTCGAACTCAGCTCATAGGCCCGAACTCGAACTCAGCTCGAAAGATCTAGCTCAAGCTTGGCTCGAACTCGGCTCAAGATGGCCCGAGTTGAGAAGAGCTGGACAGTTAGGCTTGAGGACCAAGTCGAGCCGACTTCGAGCTGGGATAGTCTACTGACCAAGCTGGGGCAAGCTCGACTCGGTTCGACTCGTGTACAACTCTAGTTGCAGAGAACTGTTAGGGGTTACAAAAAGGGCAAGCATTGTGAATAGATTTGTGTTGGTAGGGAATACAAATATTGAAACAAGGTGGCATTTTCATAAGCACTAGCACAACATGTTTTGAGATGAAGATTGACACTCAGATCTACGGCCTATCACAAACTCATTATTCAGTTTTTGGCTTTAGAAAAAGAAAGACATGAAAGAACATTGCTTAACTATTATCAAAGATAATTAATGCATATATTGCAAAATATAAGTTCTAGAAGTGGAAGCCCACACGGCACACGGACATATTTTTGTAGGCTTAACAAAAAGAACTGAATCCTTTGTAGACCTAATTTACAATACTAACACAAAGAAGAAACTCAACATACTAATAAAATCCACAAAATAAGGTACAGAAAAACATTTGCCCAAGTTCTAAATAAATAAGCATCACAACAAGATCCATAGTCATCCAAAAAGTGACCAATACTTCAATGACCATCAGCATTCCATATCCACCAGCTATTGGTGGTCACAACAATCTATGCACCATTCAGGGGTCTAAATGTGATGTGATGCAATAATAGCAAGTACTGGGAGCAAATCAAAAAACATTGTCCAAGAAGAGGTAGTAAAAAGATAACTGTTAAAATATCATATGCTGACATGAAAATTCCAGAAACTAACCTTTTTATCAAGTTCAACTTTTTTCTTCGCAATCTTCTTTTTGCACTGCATCACCTCTTTCAAATAACCAGCTTGTTCTTTCTTCTTAGCACTTGCTTCAAGTTCACATTCCTCCTGTACCTTCAAAACCTCTTGAAGGTTCTCATTTTCTCCTTCAAGTTCATCATTCATCTTCTTCATATCCTTTTCAATGTTTAAAAGTTGCTACAAGAAGTGCTCTTTCTTCAAAGCTTTCTGCAGAAGAATATAATGACCAAAGTCCAACAAGCAATTTTGTGAAGAAATTTCAATGTAAAGAGTCTGTGAAGAGCCTGTTCTAGATAAGTTAGAACATCAATCTCTATTACAATGCAATCTAACAAAACTTTAACACTATGGTTTTATGGGATGTATTTGAATTAACAACATCGATATTTGTTGGTAAATTGAGAGAAAGGAGTTTTCATGACAATTGTTGGGTATAAATGTAGCATATAAAGCATGAACTATATATTTAAATAAGATGTTGGGTCCTAAGAAGCATGCACTAAAAAACCTCTACACAGTCTAGTTTACTCTTTAATGAACCAAGTTTCCTATCTTAAAACTATCACATTTCTAACCCAAGCAAGCTGCAAGAAATGAAATATCAACGGTTACATTGCTGGAAATGAATATGAAACCAATGCATAAATGTAAATTAGGAGGGGAAAAGGATTAAAACATGCTCCTACAAAGATCCGATAGCAGATGCAAATGCTATACAGAAGAGCAGGCTTAAGCAGCTGATATAGTACAATTTAGTGGAGCTTTCAAGCAAGATGCCCATTATCATGAATCCATGGAAGGTGCACAAGCTCCAGACCCCTCAGACATTGAATAAATATCAAAAGGCCAAAACAACATTACAGCCAGAAACAAAAACTTCTCATAGTACCAATTACTCTTGCAAGCGGAGATGTTTTTCAGCCTCTTCTTTTTGTTCTTTCTTCTGCTTTCTCTCCATGACAACTGTTCTCTTTTTCTGATAAACAAGAGCTAATTTTTCTTCAGCCCTAACTTTCTATTCCTCGAGATCCTCATAATCTTTCTTAAGTTCATCAGATCTAGATATCTGCTCAAGAAGTCCGGTAAGTTCCTTGGGATTCTTTGAGGCAATTGACTCAACATCACCCTACAAGAAAAAACCTTTTGGGTATAAATTCCTCATAATCCAATGCATCATGCCATCTCAAGCATAACAAGAAGCTAAACAGCCACAGTGCAGCCAGAATGCAGTCCAGTACAATGAAAATGAAAAAAGAATTCTCGAATGGATTGACTATGCTCACAGTTACTTTGACACAGGAACATGTGTGGGTGTTAAACCCAAGCAAATATGTCTGTGTCAGACATGGGCCATAATGCAGTATTAGATACATGCCCCATGCCAATGTCAGACTGCCAAAATGACTGTCGACTTCAAGTCAATCACAGAAACAAACTTCAAGGTAAAGCGGACCCTAGAAACCCGAAATTGTGACTTTATTCATGAAAATGTATCATGCTAGTTTTAAAATGCACAAGATATAAGGAAAATGTGTCTATACAACTTGAAATAAATTGGCATTAAATAAAATGTTTCTAAAATACAAAGATACTATGTGCAACTTGTGGTAAGTGCTGTGGTATAGAGATGTGTTTGGGGAGTTGAACGCAGTTAAGGGCAGTCTTCAGGCAGAGTTGGCTAATCTGGATGGAGAAGAGGAAGCAGGTGTCCTGTCCCCGATGACCATATCCAGGAAAATTGAAGTCTCTGAAGCCCGGTTTATTAGAAAAAGAAGTAAATTTTGGTGCTAGCCTCTATCCTCGTGTACTTGTTATCACTGTTGAGATGCCCTGTCAAGGTTGCTGTGAAACTGTAATCTATCCAGAAGAGGTTCTTCTGAGATGATCAAGACAAGGTATTACGTAACAGGTAACAACCGGCATATTGGCCAGCTTGCTGGCTGGCCAATACGATATGGGTCGTATCAGCCGATAGGCCCGATACGGCCTTGTAACAGCCAAAAAAAAATTGTTGGAATTTGGAAAACAAATCTAAAAAATTATTGGTAAAAAATTCTAAAATATGAGATAATCCCAAATATGTATTCTCTTTTGGTTTTGAACATGCATTTGATGGTGTAATGGGCCACTTTTTTGTAAATGTTATCTATCAGAGTATCAACTTCATCATCATCATCATCATCTAAGCCTTGTACCAAATCCTTGGGGTCAGCTACATGATCCTGTTCCCCCATTCAACTTTGTCAAGGGCTAGTCCTTCAGTCAGACCATAGGTCATCAAGTCTTTTCTTACTACCTCCATCCATGTACTTTTGGGCCTTCCCCTTGCACTTTTAGAGGCTTTAACTTGTATCCAGTCACTCTTAACCAATGGTCGAAATATCAGTATCGCGCATTGTATCTCACCCTTTGGATATAGATACGTATCGGTTATCGCATGGGATATATAGTTTATATCGCATAATTTATCGTACTTTTTTGGGAAACATGGGGAAACATGGGGAAACATTGGGAAAATTGTTGAATTTTTCAATGAAACTTCAGGGATTATTTAAAAAGACCCTAATACACACTTTCAAATCATAAAATCTCAAAAACGAAGTGGACATAATAGGTTTCCTAACCAATGTTCGAAATATCCAGTCACTCCTAAGTCCTAACCAATGTTCGAAACATCGGTATCGCGCATTGTATCACACCCTTGGGATATAGATACGTATCAGTTATCGCATAGGATATATCATTTGTATCGCATAATTTATCATACTTTTTTGGGAAACATGGGGAAACATTGGGAAAATTGTTGAATTTGTCAATGAAACTTCAAGGGTTATTTAAAAAGACCCTAATACACACTTTTAAATCATAAAATCTCAAAAAAGAAGTAGACATAATAGGTTTCCTTTGTATAGGGTCCTAAGCTATGCACTGTTCGATTGAACTAAGACAACTATATTCAGTATCCACCCCATCCATCCATTTTTGTCATATCATTTTAGAACATTATCCAAAAAAATAAAGCAGATCCAATAATCAGGTGGACCATACCATAGGAAACAACGATGATTGACCATCAGTGGGCCACAAAAGTTTGGATCAAGCTGATAATTGTTTTTTCTCTTCATTCAAACTTATGTGAAGTTACCAACAGATTAAGTGCCTAATAAAATATAGGGAAAATCAAGGTGTACCCTAAGAAGTTTTTAATGGTACCGTGTTCAACCACCATTGTTTCCTTGAGTATAGTTCACCTGATAATTGGATTTTTTTAATTCTCGGGATCATGCTATAAGATGATCTGAAAAAACGGATGGACGAAGTGGATACAGAATACACACGTCAAGTTGGGCCCCACGGTAGGGCATGTATGTTCTTGGGTGAGGCCGGGGTCTCACCTAATCCGCTCCCGACACTAGATCTTATTGTACTGAGTAAATTCTATTGGGCCCACCATAAATGTACGTGGTTTATCCATGCCGTCCATCCATTTTTCGGCTCATTTTAGGAGTTGAGCACAAATTTGAAACATATCCAAAGCTAAAATGGAGGAATGGTGATTTCCACAGTTGAAACCTTCTTAGGGCTTACAATGAAGGAAAAGAACAAATATCATCCAACCAGTTCATAAGATCACAAAGACATGGATGAAGGAAAATAACAAATATCAGCTTGATCCAAAACTTCTTTGACCCCCAAGGATTTCTCAACGTAGACATTCAATTCACACTATTTTATGTGGTGTGGTCCACTTCAGCTTTGGATATGCTTTATTTTTTAGGCTAAAACTATAAAATTATCTGGTAAAATAGATGGATGAAGTGGATAAAATACATGAATTAGAGTGGGCCCCACGGAGTTTACCCAATACACTATAGGACGGATTTCCTGCGAAAGCCTTTCACACCAAGTTCCTGCGTTGGAAACCTAGGTGGGGCCCACCGTGATGTTTGTGAGAAATCCACGTTGACCATCCGTTTTGTGAGTTTATTTTAGGAGATGGGACAAAAAATGAGCCGGATCCAGTACCAAGTGGCCCGAAAACGTGAGGATTGAACGTTCACAGTTGAAATATTCGTGGGGCCACAGAAGTTTTGAATCAGGGAAATATTTGTGTTCTCAGTTCATCCCAGTAGGAATGGCGTTATGAACGTTATGGATGGCATTTAAACATCACTGTCGACCCCGGGGAGGTTCCAATGGTAGGAATTTTCCCACTCACCTTTTCCTTTAGTGCAGCTCGCTTGAGTCTTGGATCCTGCTCAGTTTTAGTCTCAAATCCTAAAATGATCTCACAAAATAGATGGACAGAGTAGATTCCTCACAAACATCATGGTGGGCCCCACCTAAGTTTCCAGCGCAGGAACTTCATGCGAAAGGCTTTCATAGGAAATCTGCGTCCTACGCTAACAATCATGGAGCTCGAGTTGTATGAACGGTTCAAAGTTATATGGGCCCCACAATAATGTATTTATTATATCAACACCATTCAACCATTTGGAGAGATCATTTTAGATCATGAGCCCAAAAATGAGTCATATCCAAAGCTCAAGTGGATCACACCACAAATAGCAATGGGATAGTGATTCTCGCTATTAAAAGATTCGTAAGGCCCACTATAACTTTTATTTTCCATCCAATCTATTCATGAGATCACACAAACCTGGATGAAGAGGAAAAAAAAATATCATATTGATCCAAAACTTCTATGACCTCAAAAGGGTTTCAATGGTAGACGTTCAATCTCACACTGTTGTTTGCAGTGTGGTCCACTTGATCTTTGGATCTGTCTTATTTTTCGGCTGAAGCCTTACGACGAGCTCGCCAAATGGACAAGCGGTTTGGATATGATGCATACCTTATGATGGGACCCACAAAACTTGGTGACGTCAACACGCTAGTCAACTCGATGGTGTGCGGTACACCAGCTAACCCAAATTCATGTAAAAAGGGCTTAAACGCCCTTTTTTTGGCATGGAGAGGGTTCCGACCTTTCGAAACCCTAAAATCTCTCCCATATCCATGATTTCTCGGATCTTGGTGATGATTTCTCCATATTTCGGAGAGGAATTGTCCATATTTTGCCCAAATATTCAGATTTCTCTGGATTTCGATATATTTCTCTTACGTGACCCGGAAATGTTGACCACGGTCCGCCAAATCCAGTAGAAAGCTACGCTCTTAGGCAGATTGAACAGGTAAGAGATTTTTTTCTATATATGTTTGTTTTCTATATTTTTTGGAATTTCTGAATGGGATGCGGATAAGATGTCGTCGGATGTCACGTGGCTACAATCCTACGCAAAAATCAGCCATATCAAGCATTATCATGCAATATATCGACGATATTTCACAATGTTTTGTGATATATCACACGCTAAATGGAAGTTTGGCAATTTTTAGTATTTTTTTTTGTATTTTCAAGGGGTTTCATATCGTTGACTGTTGATACCAATATTATCGGCCGATATTATTGATATTACGAACACTACTCCTAACTGGCAGGGTTCTAGATCCTTTTGGGCAATGTCAACTTGACTTGCCGAAAATCGACCAAATAAGCCCAATCGAACACAAGTATACCATGACTTTGTTAGATTAGGGCCACATATAAGTACAACAAATGAAGTAGGTAAAATTGGAAGGGGAAAAAAAGGTGATAGTTTACCCCACTGCTATTTTCCAAAATGGTCATTCCACTTTGGCTTATGGAATCTCACTCAAATTTGTGTTTTGATCCTCAAAATAGTCCTATATCTAGTTTAAACTTAATTTGTAAGATTGCTTCATGGTTGAAATAAACAAAGAATGATAAAATGAATAAAAAAGAAGTCATCCTTATGCAGGACTATAGGGGTGTGGAAGTCTATCTCGAGTGAGGGAAGAAGATTCAAGGAGAGGGTGCGGTTCTCTATAGGCAAGGGGAGAAGGATCAGGTTTTGGAAGGATGTTTGGCTAGGCAAAAGGAGGTTATGTGAAGAGTACCAAAACATAGTCGCCGCCGCCACCACCCCACCCCCCACGGCAGTACCTGTTGGGATAGGGGAAGAAAAGTTCAAACTTATCTAGGCAGCTATCGGACATCTCTCCCTCTTGGGATCCGGACTCATTGGTGTGGCTTAAAGACAAATCTAGAAAATCCTCCATCCAGTCCTCTTACAGATTGCTCAGCATGTCTTCGTAACAAGGGGAAGGTTCGCATACCTCTTGCCTTTGGTCTTACGGGACTCCCCTCGATAGTGGATCTGGTGTAGTTGGTGGGATGGAAAAAGGTGTTAATGGTCGATAACCTTTAGAAAAGGATGATGGTAATCACCAACATCTACTTGTTATGTCGGCGGAGTGAAGAATCGGTCACCCATCGCTCCGTTCCTTGAGCGTTTGCGAGGGAGTTATGACATAGATTTCTATGAATTTTTGAGGTAGCTTGGGTGATGCTAAAGTCAAAGGAGTTCCTTCGATCGTGACATGGGGGAGGAGTTAGCAAGAGAGATAAGAAGTTGTAGAGGATGGCTCTATTAGCTGACTTGGAGGAGGAACAGTCGGTGCTTCCATGATCTGTGCAGGAATGCATCAGGAGTTTTAAGAAGGAATAAGGCGGATGTTATGGAATGGGATTCGATCGCAATTGGCTTTGGCGACTATGATCTTTCTTACATATCTTGGGCTACATTGTAATTCTTTTACCTTTTTTTTTTTGAAAGATGACTTGATTATAAAAACAAGAAAAGGAAATAAAAGAGAAAAAAAAGACATCTGCTGAGAGAACAGACGACCCCAAGCAACAAAGAAACTGAAATCATAGTCCTTAAGAGGAGGTACAATAGTTGCCCATTCTAGGATTAAGCATTTCGCCCTATCTGAGACTGAGCCCGCACAGTTTGAAGAATTCTCAAAACATCTCTTGTTTCTTTTCGTCCAAACAAACCACCAAATAGCGAGGATAGACATTCTCCAAATACGCTTCCTCATCTTGTCGAAACTGGTACCATGCCATGCTAGGAGCAAGGAATCTACCAAATCAGTAAACACCCAGGAAATGTCAAACCACACACAGAAATTTGCCCAGATTTTGGAGATAAAAGGGCAGTGAAGCAGCAGGTGATCAACCGTTTCTGCATTCTTCATACAACATAAGCAGATGTTAGGGAGCTGCATACCCCTTTTTTTCAAGTTATCCACTGTTAGAATCCTTTTTTTACCAACCAGCCAGCCAAAGCAAGCTACCTTAGGGGGAACCAAATATCTTCAAATGAATGGGAAAGAAAACTTTGATTCCGAGCACGGCCGGGATAGTGCATAGAGAGATTTGACGGAGAAGATACCTTGTTTATCTAGCCTCCAAACCAGCGAGTCGGCACTCTGGGAGTTGGGCGAAGATTGGTAGATGCAAAGGAGAAGGTCTGCATATTCAGGAATCTCCCAATCTTGAAGGTTCCTCCTACAGGCCACAGTCCACACTATCTTGCCAGAGGATTCTGAAAAACAGTTAGCTACAGCGACAGATTTGTCGAGGGCTAACCTGAAGATGTTAGGGAATCAGAATTTGAGGGCCAAGTCCCCCACCCATATCTCTTCCCAAAATCTAATGTTGACACCATTGTCAATGCTGAAGCCGATGCCATTAAGAACTATTTTCTTCATGCTTAGGATGCCCCTCCATAGGTAGGATGCCTTGTAAAGGGAGGAGCTCCTGGTCCACCAACCGCCCTCGGATAGCCCATATTTGCTCTTAACTATGATGTTCCAGAACTTGTTGTTCTCGGTCCCCAACCTCCATATCCATTTCCCTAAGAGGGCGCGGTTCATTATCTTCATGCTTTTTATCCCAGCACCACCTTCCTGAAGAGGTTTGCACACCTCTTTCCAATTCAAAAGATGGAATCTCATGTTGCCTTCCTTGCCACACCAGAGAAAGTTTCATCTTAGTCTGTCTATGGAGGCTAGGACCGAAGATGGGCACCTATACAAAGACATAAAGTAGAGGGGCAAGTTTGAAAGAGCTAATTTGATCAGCATTAGACGACTACCCACGGAAAGATAGCGGCACTTCCATCTCGCAAGGTATTTTTCAAATCTAGAGATGATGTTGTCCCATAGGTGTGTAGGAGGATGACCGATGTAGAGGGGTAGGCCGACAAAAGAAAATGAGAGAGAGGCTGGGGCGCAATGGAGGGTCTTAGCATATATATCGATTCGTCGTCTTCCATATTAACCCCTATCATCTTGGATTTCACCATATTAACCCTTTGACCTGACACCACTTCGAAATACCTGATTGTTGTACGTAGATTTTCTATCTTTTCGAGAGAGGCTTCGGAGAATAGCAGTGTGTCGTCCGCAAACTGCACATGGGATAACCGAGAGGACATCCCCGGTATACTGATGCCAGAAAGGATACCCTCCACTTGGGCTTTATGGAGCATTCTAGATAGGGCCTCTCCCGCCATGTAATTCTTTTACCTTCAGTATCTTAGGTCGATACTTCATGAAAGTGGAGCGATTGAGAAGCATATTGGCAAATTCAAGCTAGGTAGAAAAAATTGGGATGTGCTTCTGGAGTTTTAAGTGATCGTCGTGTACCAATCGAACTGAGAGGGAAACTTTATAAAATGGGTATAAGATCAGCCATGCTTTATTCGACAAAATGTTGGACAGTTAAGGAACAACACATTCATAGGATGAGGTAGCTAACATGAAGGCGGTGAGATGGATGAGTAGTAAGAAAATGATAGAATTAGAAATAAGCATCTAAGGGGATTTAGCAGTAGCATCAAGGCTTTTTAACAAGATTTGGGTTGTTCCAGTTCCTTTGAAAGTCAGGGCCTTTGCCTAGATGGCCTCTCTTGATGAAATCATCATTATTGATCATCTCAAAAGTAGAGGTATGGAAGTGGCTAACAGGAGTTGTATGTGCTGTGAGGAAGAACCTGTAAACCATTTGTTGATTCACAGTGGTGTATCAAAGAAAATTTGGGCTGAAATTCTGTCCAATTCTGGTATAAGTGGATGTTCCTGGCTTTGATTAAAGAGGTATCGGGAGCTGGTCATCTTCAGTGTGGGGTCCCAAAGGATGGACTCACTAGAATATGGTGTTGTATGCAATTCTGTGGTGTATATGGATGGTAGAGGAATAACAAAGTTTTTTTTTCCAATAAAGCTCTATTCATGCAGCTGATTACCAAGAAAATTTTTAAACAGTTCTTTTCCTCGGTAAGGGTGAAACGAATCTTAAGGGTGTCCCTTCCTACAAGAAAAGCTCTACAGAATGATGTCTTCATAGCTGATGGTGTCAATCTAAGATGTCGGCTGTCTAAAGAGGCCCCATGGTTAATAGCCGCTCATGGGGTAAACTCGGGCCTATCAGTGTCGAAGCATCCTACAAGATAGTGATAGTGAATTAATAGCAGAATTTTTTGGTCTGGTTGGGATTAGAAATTCCAATTTTATGGAAGCTGTTAACAAAAGTAGATATGGCCCACCTAGGCCAACGTAGCTCTTCTTCTCTTATTATCTTTTGTTTATGTTGATTAAGGTATGTTAAGTATTTTTGCTTTTGTTGCTTAAAGGATGTAATAGCCATATTGGATTTAACTCGTTATAAAAAGGGAGATATGGGCATCCAACTCAAATAGGGCTTTCCTCTTTTCTCTTCTTTTTTTCTTCTCTTTTTTTAATTCCTTACCAAGTGCTACAGTATTGCTATAGTAACAAGCAAATTGCACAATAGAAGCATTAGCTTTTCTTCAAGCTTGCAAGATTGCGAAAGATTTTTTGCAAGCCTATTTATTTTTGAAGGAGATTCTAACAATGTTACTTTATTCATGAATACAAACAATATGGCATTCCAAACTCATGTTAAGGCATTCCATGTATTCTAGCAATGTCATATCTTGGGTCAGCAACATATCATGCCCCTGTAAAGTAGCATGCTTAATTGAGGAAGTGTGTGATGTGTGTCTTAGCTGGGATGTTTCCTTTGTTCAAGTGCTCAGAGAAGCTAATGTAATGTCGGATAGTCCTGTTAAATCTTAGGCAAGTAGGACAAAGTTGTTAGTTATAGATAGAAAATGGTAAGCTTCCGTTTTTCCAGTTTTCCTTTTCCCTTGTAGGGGCTACAGCATCTAGTTGCATCCCCCTGAGTTTTCTTTCTCTTGTTTTGGGGCTCTAGGCCCTGGTTTTTTCCTCTTCTTCTTCTTCTTCTTCTTTTTTGATTTTTTGGTTTTCTCTTCAATTAAATTCTGATTATTACAAAAAATAAAAAATAAATAAATTGTGCAACTTGAAGTAAGTGCTGGTGATAACAAGTGAGAACCACCCAACTAGCAAAAGACTATTGATCAATACTATGGAGATACTCACATAACAATGAAGTATAGGTATCTTTTTCTTAGGTGGTGAATAGAGGGAATTTTTTTGTTGTTTTATTTTACCTGTTCATTTCCATAAGTTTCTATAGCTTGCTCAATTTTTCTTTAACAATGCAAAATTAAAATGTTTGTGAAGCTTATGCATGCACCTTGAGGCTTACAACTCACCTCGCTGGGGGTCAAAGCACTTCACCTCCTCTTCATGCCTTCTAAAACATCATTTCCAAGTTCCCGACACAAGTTGATACCTTGTAGGGGAGATGTATTCAATACTAGCAACATGGAGCTATATTTTACAAACATATCTATCTTTGGCGTTTCCATTCCGACATTGTCACACTCACAAGTGCACAGTAGTCAGGATATGGAAGTTCAATGCAAATAATCCATTAACTGTTGGATCTTACATATGAGCATGTAGAGAAACAAAGCAACTTTTTAATGTTGAAACAACCAACGCTCAGAAGCAATATGCCATCATGCATAGAATCATGATAGACAGAAGAAATGACAATGGCCACTTAACCTATTGAATAGAAATAAAGCTGGACATAGCCATTTTGGAATTCAGATGAGGTAAGCCAGCATGACATTGATGAAGCAAGTCAGCATTTTACACTTGGGGTTAAATCCAGTACCCTTTCTATAGTTATCTACATTGGAAACAAGATCTGACATAAAGCAAATAAAGAAGTAGCTATAGGCATCAATGTACCAACCATATCAAACTGAGAAGAAATCATGACAGCATAGTAAGCAATGACTATTAAATATAATTTTGAAATTTTAAAAAATGAACAAGCAGTAATCAGGGGCCACCGCATTACAGCCATCTTGAAGATATTCTCTTGATTTCACCCACTGAGCGACAACCAACAAACTACTTATCAAAATGGACTTGTGCTTGCTGAACATGAACCATTGGCCCTTTTGGCCTTAACTATCAGTTTCCAGGCTACAAGTTAGATGGTTAAGATTGCACGATTTGTGGAGCGCCAGCCATTGATGGTGAGAATACCAAGGAAGAATGGTTCTACCCACCATTGGAAGTAACACATAAACAGTTAAGGAACCACCTTTCGGTGGTTTAGCACTAACAATCAAGTCCTCTATCAAAAATTACTCCATTTTTTTCAAAAAGAAAAAAGAAGCATAGAAAACAAAAATCACCTGAAAAACAAGGAAATTTCGTGCCTTGATAAGAATTTCAAGTGACTTCAACTTCCCATTGTACTCATCCCACGTCACTACCTTCCCATCAATCCTATACTCACTGTCACCAGCACTCGTGATTGTCCGCGTGAACTGCAGCTCTGATCCGTTCCCCATCTGATAAACAAGCCGAACGAACGCCCTCTGCCCCTTCTGCTCCTTCTCCTTGTCATCATAAGCATAGATCAAGTCCTTAAGTTACTCACCACGAAGCTGGCCGGACCGTACACTAAGGACGAAGCTGATGGCGTCCATGAGATTGGATTTTCCGGCACCATTGGGGCCGATGATCGCCGTGAAGTCAGAGAACGGGCCAATGGTCTAGAAGCCTTTGTAAGATTTGAAATTCTCGAGCTCGAGGCGGTGGATCTTGCCAGGGGCGATTAGGGGCGGCATCGCAGCATGAAAATGAAAAGGAAAAAAAAAACCTAGTAAAAGGGTTTTGTAGGATTTTGAGCGCTAGGGTTTTGGAGATGGGTTTCGAAGCTAGGGTTTTGAGGGGAGAATTAGAAAATCGAGTTTTGCGGGACGATTTGGAGTTAGGATTTTATAAAGAGGGTGAGGAATTAGGGTTTTGTAAGACAAGAATGTGTGGTTTTGGAAGAAGAAAGAAATGGCGGGAGAGGGGGGGATTGCAGTAACATACCTAAAAAATGAAATCTAGCAAGGGGGATGTTGGGGAAAAAATATGCCAAGTCTGAAGACTCGGATATGGAACGAACCGACTCTACCCCCTTATTTTCTCGGTCTTTGGAGAAAGCAGCTGAGTCTGAGATACAAAGCCAGAGGGTTGATAAGTTGACTCGGTCGATGAGTCAGCAACGTCAGTATAAGCCGAGTAAGGCCAAATAAGTTATAAGCCGTCTGACTGACAATAAGAAACCGACTCGGTAAGTTGGTTGAGTCAGCTACGGAGTAAGGAAGAATAACGGATAAGAACCAAGACTATTCCGCTCGTAAGAAGGCAAAAAGCTTATTCTCCTAAGCCAGCCGAGACCCTTCCGGAGTCGGAAACGGCCGAGCCGAGTCAAGGAAAGATGGTGTGAAATCAAATACAGTCCCGAAAATTCAGAAGTACAGGTGTCCAATCTCGAGGATCTCGAGATCAGATGAAATCTGTCAAAAGGATCAAATCTCCGAAGATAAGGGAAAAGAATCCCTGTACGGTGGGATCCTCTTTCTCCTATAAACGGGAGAAACTCCAATGGTGAAAGGTACGCAAGAGAAACCCTAAAAAACTCCTTTTCTTAGATCCCTACTGACTTAAGCATCAGAGGTTCCCCGGCTTAAGCCGGGACCCCTGTGCCTCTCATGTTATTACAGGCTAAGGACTCGAGAAAGTAGAGACCAGATTTTAGCATCAACAGTTTGGCACCGTCTGTGAGAAACCAACAAAAAGCCGTTTTTCATATTCTACCTCAAAGAGTGGTAAAATAAGTCCTAATGGTGACGACTAGAAGAACATATCAGGACAATACGAACGAGGCCACCGCCAGGGCAGCAGTAGGAGCTCCACCAACGGTCCCGCCAGCGGCGCTGCCAGTGGCCCCGGGCACATCCAATAATCAACGGAACCGGGGAAACGCACAGTTGAATCCGGAGGTTCAAGAGATCCGATCCGATATGAACTTCATGAAGCAGATGTTGGAACGGATGTAAAACCAGCAGATGCTACCGCACCATCAAGGACAAACATCGCGTGCTCCCCCACCTTCGTCCAACCCTCTGCCTGCTGCTCAACCCGCAGCTCCACGAACGTCCCTTCATCCGAGTCAACACTAGTGTCCAACCGAACCAGCACCAGCTCGTTTGATCATGGCTGTGTTATCCCCCTCTGATCTACGACACAAAATAGATCAAAGGAGGCTCAGTTGGCCTCCTGCTGAGGAAACGGCGGAGAGTGAAGAGCCCTGGAAAGTAGACATCTAGGACTTCAAGAAAGATATTCGGGAGGAGATGGTAAATATGAAACAAGGTCGGAATACATATCCGGCTCACTTCGAGGCTAAAGCATCCCCTTTCATAGATGAAGTGATGCAGGCTCGGTTATCGGAAAGGTTTCGCTTATCGGAAATCATCCCCTTCACCGGAAAAACTGACCCAACAGAGCACATCGAATGCTTCAAAACCTACATGGAGTTGCACGATGCCTCGGACGTGGTCATGTGTCGGGTCTTCTCTCTCACACTAATCGACGTGGCTCGGCTTTGGTTTAAACAACTGAAATCAAAATCTATCGATTCATTCGCCGAACTCAGCGGCGCCTTCCTCACCAACTTTATTGGCAAAAAAAAAAAGAAACTGAAGCCCCCTGCACACCTGAATAACATAGTTCAGAAGACAGGAGAATTACTGAAAGATTATATCAGACGTTTCAACTTTGAATCTCTTCAGGTTCGAAAACACTCGAAAGAAACAACACTCAACGCGCTCATGCAAGGGGTCAGAGACAACCCGTTTTTAGCATCTCTGGATAAAAATCCGCCGAAGACTCTGGCCAAGTTTATGGCTCGGTTGGACAAATACGCGGATGCCGAGGAAACGTGACTCCTGCGCGAAACGACCCAAAATGCAAAATCCTCGGCCAAAGAGTTAGTCAAAAAAGTGAGTGACTCGGCCGAAGGGAAAAAGCGTAAGGATAATTGAGTACACGATAAACAAAAGTCAAGAAAACGACATGACCAAAGATTTTCCACATACACTCCCCTAAATAAAACTCAGGAACAAGTGTTAATGGAAATCAAAAGTGAAGGTTTTATCAACTGGCCTAGTAAACTGCGGGGCAATCCCAGCCGGCGGAGTAAAGATAAGTACTGCCATTATCATCACAATCACGGGCACAATATGAGTGACTGTTATCACTTAAAGGCAGAAATCGAACGACTCATCAGGGACGGTCGACTCGGGGAGCATGTAGAAAAGACCGTGTCCGCGGAAACACGTCCGAGCGAAAACCGAATCACGAAAGAAATCCGAACGATTGTCGGTGGTCATTGAGGTGGGGGCGATTCTAATAATGCACAAAAAAATCATGCAAGAAGCATTAGTCGGCCCGAGTCTGAAATTCTCCTACTTCATCGGCCTCCGAAGGAAAAGAGACGAGAAAAGTATTGCATCTCGTTCACTGAAGACGACGCTCGAGGCATTCATCATCCCTATGATGATGCGCTAGTCGTCACTCTCACCATCACTAACAGAAAAGTTTTCCATATACTTGTAGACACTAGGATGTCTGCGGATGTGCTATTTACTCAGGCGTTCAACAAAATGGGGATTGAGCGATCAGCGTTACATCCAGTTCGAACACCACTGATCGGATTCTCGGGCGGGCATATACTTCCAGAAGGAATTGCTTCATTACTGCTCACTGCCGGAGACCCCCCGCATCAGGCGACAGTAATAGTAGATTTCCTGATCGTTAACCAACCCTCTGTTTACAACGCTATACTCGGTCGACCTACTTTAAATCTTTTGCAAGTGGTGGTATCTACATATCACCTTTCCATGAAATTCTCGACTGAGTTAGGAGTAGGAATCGTGAAAGGAGATCAGCAAGATGCTTGACACTGCTATGCCACTGCAGTGAAGATTCTGGTTGAAATTTTAATGATTGAATCGCTGGATCCCAGGGTCGGATCTCACGAATGAGGGCAACCGATGGAAGATCTTATATCGGTAACCTTGGCCGAGACCGAGGAATCAAAAGTAGTACAAATTGGTTCAACCCTGAAGCCGTCTCTCAAAGATAATTTGATCACCTTGCTTCGATGATATGCCGACGTATTTGCATGGAGCCACGAAGATATGCCTGGAATCGATCCTTCGGTCACGACCCATCGACTCAACATTAATTCGACCTACCGACCAATTCGGCAAAAACGACATCCTCTCGGCCCCGAAAGGTACGCTATCATTGAAGAGGAAGTCGGCAAACTCCTCAAGGCTAAATTCATAGAAGAGATATACTATCCGGAGTGGATAGCTAACGTTGTGCTCGTGAAAAAGACCAATGGGAAGTGGCGTCTCTGTATTGATTATACAGATCTAAACAAAGCCTGCCCCAAGGATAGCTTCCCTCTCCCCCGGATTGATCAGTTGGTAGATAGTACCGCAGGACATGAGCTACTTAGTTTTATGGACGCCTACTCTGGTTATAATCAAATTGTAATGCATTAATCCGATAAATCTAAGACTACCTTTGTCACTGACAAAGGTCTTTATTGTTACCGAGTGATGCCATTTGGTTTGATTATACCCAAAGTAGGCATCCATAAAACTAAGTAGCTCCTATCTTGCGGTACTATCTACCAACTGATCAATCCGGGGGAGAGGGAAGCTATCCTTGGGGCAGGCTTTGTTCAGATCTGTATAATCAATACAGAGACGCCACTTCCCATTGATCTTTTTCATGAGCACGACGTTAGCTATCCACTCCGGGTAGTATATCTCTTTTATGAATTTAGCCTTGAGGAGTTTGCCGACTTCCTCTTCAATGATAACGTACCTTTCGGGGCCGAGAGGACGTCTTTTTTGCCGAATTGGTCGGTAGGTCGGGTCAATGTTGAGTCGATGGGTCGTGACCGAAGGATCGATTCCAGGCATATCTTCGTGGCTCCATGCGAATACGTCGGCATATCGTCGAAGCAAGGTGATCAAATTATCTTTGGGAGGCGGCTTTAGGGTTGAGCCAATTTGTACTACGTTCGATTCCTCAGTCTCGGCCAAGGGTATCGATATAAGATCTTCCAACGGTTGCCCTCATTCGTGAGATCCGACCCTGGGATCCAGCGATTCAATCATAGAAATTTCAACTGGAATCTTCACTGCAATAGCATAGCAGCGTCGAGCATCTTGCTGATCTCCTTTCACGATTCCGACTCCTAACTCAGTCAAAAATTTCATGGAAAGGTGATATGTAGATACCACTGCATGCAAAAGATTTAAAGTAGGTCGACTGAGTATAGTGTTGTAAACAGAGGCTTGGTTAATGATCAGGAAATCTACCATTACTGTCGCCTAATGCGGGGGGTCTCCGGCAGTGAGCGGTAATGAAGTAATTCCTTCTGGAAGTATATGCCCGCCCTAGAATCCGATCAGTGGTGTTCGAACTGGATGTAATGTTGATCGTTCAATCCTCATTTTGTCGAACGCCTGAGTAAATAGCACATCCGCAGACGACCCAATGTCTACAAGTATACGAAAAACTTTTCGTTAGCGACGGTGAGAGTGACGACTAGTGCATCATCATGGGGATGATGAATGCCTCGAGCGTCGTCTTCAGTGAACGAGATGCAATAATTTTCTCATTTCTTTTCCTTCGGAGGCTGATGAAGTAGGAGAATTTTGGACTCGGGCCGACTAATGCTTCTGGCGTGATTTTTTCGTGCATTATTAGAATCACCCCTACCTCGATGACCACCGACAATCGTTCAAATTTCTTCCGTGATTCGGTTTTCGGTCGGACGTATTTTCGCGAACACAGTCTTTTCTACATGCTCCCCGAGTCGACCTTCCATGATGAGTCGTTCGATTTCTGCCTTTAAGTGATAATAGTCACTCGTATTGTGCCCGTGATCGCGATGATAATGGCAGTACTTATCTTTACTCCGCCGGTTGGGATTGCCCCGCAGTTTACTAGGCCAGTTGATGAAACCTTCACTTTTGATTTCCATTAACACTTGTTCCTGAGTTTTATTCAGGGGAGTGTATGTGAAAAATCTTCGGTCAGGTCGCTTTCTTAACTTTTGATCATCGTGTACTCGATCATCCTTACGCTTTTTCCCTTCGGCCGAGTCAGTCACTTTTCTGATCGACTCTTTGGCCGAGGATTTTGCGTTCTGGGTCGTTTCGCGCAGGAGTCGCATTTCCTCGACATCCGCGTATTTGTCCAACCGAGCTATAAACTCGACCAGAGTCTCCGACGGATTTTTATCCAGAGAAACCCTAAAAAACTCTTTTTCCTAGATCCCTACTAACTTAAGCATCGGAGGTTCCGCGACTTAAGCCAGGACTCCTGTGTCTCTCATGTTATTGCATGCTAAGGGCTCGGGAAAGTAGAGACCAGATTTTAGCATCAACAGTTTATTGTTACCGAGTGATGTCATTTGGTTTGAAAAACGCTGGAGCAACGTATCAAAGGTTGGTGAACAAAATGTTCACTCGACACATCGGTCGAACCATGGAAGTATATATAGACGATATGTGCGTCAAAAGTGTACACGTGACCGACCATATAGTGGACTTAGAAGAGATGTTCTTAACCCTGCGCAAATACAAAATGAAATTAAATTCGAGCAAATGTGCTTTCGGTGTAAGCTCGGGAAAATTTCTCGGATTCATTGTTATTCAGAGAGGAATTGAAGCGAATCCCGAGAAAATCAAGGCTCTACTCGACATGGAGTCTCCTAAGACGATTAAAGACATACAAAGGCTGACCGGGCTAGTAGCTGCACTCAACCATTTCCTGTCCTGAGCCACCGATAAATGTCTCCCGTTCTTCAAACAATTGAAGGGGCGACAGTCGATGGAATGGACAGAAGAGTGTGAACGAGCGTTCTAGCAATTGAAGTCTTATCTTGGATCTCCACCCCTATTATCCAAGTGTTATTATTATATCTGACTGTATCCGACGCAGCGATTAGCTCGGCCCTCATACGTGAATATGAGGGAAAGAAATTACCAGTGTATTATGTCAGAAAAGCGTTACTGCCGGCAGAGACGAGGTATCCCCCCTCGAAAAGATAGCCTTGGTCCTGGTAGTATCCTCGCAGCGACTCCGACCATATTTTCAAGCTCACACAATCGTGGTCATGACTGACCTACCATTGCGTCAGATCCTTCAGAAACCAGAAGCCTCCGGCCGACTTACGAAGTGGGCTATCGAATTAAGCGAGTTTGATATATAGTACAATCCGAGGACAACCATTAAAGGACAAGCCGTGGCCGACTTCATTGTTGAAGTAACTCCATAGAATGACAAAATGTCTGACTTTGACGAAATTATCGGAGCATTGGCATCCTCTTCTCTAGACCCCTCACCTGGCCTTACCCCCTGGAAATTATTCGTCAACGACTCCTCCAACTCTAAGGCAAGTAGGGCTGGGGTAGTATTAGAAACTCCCGATCAAATTTATATGCAATATGCCTTATGACTCGAATTTCAAGCGTCGAACAACACAGCAGAATACGAAGCCTTGCTACTCGGCCTTCGACTCGCCACCAGTTTAGGTGTAACTCATCTATATGTATTTAGTGATTCACAGTTAGTCATCAACCAAGTCACCGGTGTTTACTAAACACGGAAAGAACAACTAAAGGCTTACATGGAGAAAGCCAAAGAATTAATCGGTGAATTTCAACAATGCGAAGTAATTCGGATCCCCAAAACTGAGAATGCCAAAGCTGATTTGTTAGCAAAACTTGTCTCAGCTGATGAAGACGACATACCCAGATCAGTGCCGATTGAATACGTCACCCAACCAAGTATCGCTGAACCGATCAACTCGACTATACATGCTATTTAGTAGGAACCGACCTAGTTAGACCCTATCATCCATTATCTCAATGAGGGAAAGCTGCCAAAAGATCGCACTGAGGCTTGGTGGCTAAAGATTCGAGCATCGCGATACACTATTCTCAACGGGGTATTGTACAAGAAAGGTTTCTACGCCCCTTATTACGATGTTTGAATTCTCATGAAGCCGATTACGTGTTACGGGAGGTACATGAAGGAATATGCGGAAACCACTCGGGAGGACGATCACTCGCCCATAAAGTGCTGTGGCAGGGGTATTATTGGCCGACCATATAGCATGATACTAAGAAGTTCGTCCAAAGGTGTGACAAGTGTCAGCAATTTGCAGTAGTCCCGAGGCAGCCCCCTGAGGACTTGACCCCAATGACTGGTCCTTAGCCTTTTGCACAGTGGGTGATTGACATCATCGGACCATTCCCTTTGGGAAAGGGTCAAGCCAAGTTTACCATGGTTGCGGTAAACTACTTCACAAAATGGGCCGAACCCGAGCCGTTGGCAAAGATAACTGAACAGAAAGTCACAAGCTTTGTCTGGAAAAACATCGTATGTCGGTTCGGGATACCACGAACTATTATCACCGACAACAGAAGGTAGTTCGACAATAGACAGTTCCGTGAAATGTGCAGTAATCTCGGGATCCAAAATGTGTATGCTTCGCCTCATCATCCTCTGACGAATGGACAGGTCGAGGCCATTAACAAGATTATCAAACAACATCTCCGAAGGAGGCTCGATCGAGCCAAAGGAGCATGGGCTAAAGAACTCTCGAATATATTGTGGGCTTACCGAACAACTGCTCGAACTACCACAGGGGAAACTCCCTTCTCCCTCTGTTATAACTCAGAGACAGTTACCCCGGTTGAGATCGGGTTACATTCAGCGAACAAGAAAATGAAGAACTCTTGTCGATCGAGCTTGACTTAGTAGAAGAAAAAAGAGAAGAAGCTCGGCTGCGAGTGATGTCTCGGTAAAGACGCGTAGCTCGGTTTTACAACACCCGAGATAAAGTTAGACGATTCCGTGTCGAGGATATGGTCCTCCGAAAAATGTTCCCAAATACAAAAGAAGTTGGTGCAGGCATATTAGGGCCCAATTGGGAAGGACCCTATGTCGTCTCAAGTACCATTCGACCTGGAGCGTATCGGTTGGAAAACCTGAATGGGCAGCTATTGCCTCACCCCTGGAACGCCGAGCATCTCAAAATCTATTATCCTTAAGTCGGCCAAAAACATGTGCATAGAGTCGATTCAATAAAATTGAGACTTTCCATTCATTACTTCCTAAGTGTTTTACATCAGGTTACATTAGACCCTACTTCAGTTATGTTAAAGGAGCATATGATTAGTTCTAACAAAGGGAATGATCCCTCTCAGCTCTAGACGCTCTTGAATCAGCCTAGGGTAAAAGTCAGCCTAAGGAGCTGATGATGGTATCAAAAGAAGCTTAGACACAGCCGACACTACGCCGGTGTGAGTGCCAAAAATGATGCACATGGCTACTATCCCTCAGTCGGAGGTACTCCCGAAGCAGCCCTAGAGGGATCGGCCTCGCAGCCAGCAGCAGTAGCAGTGGGAACTTCTTCATCGGCAGTGGCATCGGCATGACCATCCTCGGTATCCTCGGCCTCCAGACTAACAGCTCCAAATGAAGAGAGATCAAGGTTGGGGAAGGCGGCCCTCATTTCCAGAACGCAGGCCTTGTATCCACCTTGATAAAGGCGATCTCTCTCTTCCCCGAACTCTGAAGATTCGAGAAAGGGATCCACGGTCCGGTCCTGAGCTTCTTTGGCTCGGCTGACCTCCTCCTGAGCCTGTTGGATAAGTACCACGGCGTCAGCTCTGGCCCAAGTTTAAGTACTATGGACATGACGAAGAAGATGCCGCTTCTCTTCCATGGCCTTCACCAGAAGTGACGCCAAACGAGCACTCTCAGCCTTAATGCCTTCAAGAGTTGTCTCCGCATCTTCGGCAGCCTTCTTGGCAAGTGACAAGCCGCCAGTCATACTGTCGATCCGACTTTCAGCTACCTCGCGGCGTCTCTCTACCTCGGCCGCAAGTTTCTTAGCCGTCTCTGCCTCGGCCGCAAGTTTCTTAGCTGTAAACAGAAAATAGCAAGTTGTAACCAAAGCCCGAAGTTAGAGTCACAGAAAAATAAAAAGAATAGATATTACCTCGAAGAGTAACCTCGCTGTATGACCAAGGGTCTGAAGCATGGGGGCGTTGTAAAAGCTGGCGAAGTCTTTTTCGCTCCCGTGAGCGATGACCTAAGGGATCATCCCCGATATAACCTTATGGAAGGGCGATGGCTCCTGTTGAGTCATCTCCTCTCTCGAGGATTCTCCACTCGGCCCCTCTCTCTGCCTCAGAACCTCCTCAGTAATGAATCTCGGCTCTGAAGCCAACTGAGACACAGGAGGCTTAGTATTCACCTCTTTCGCCCTCTCATCAGGGTCAGAGAGCACAACTACGGACGAAGCAGCCGGAACAGAGGCAGATTGGACAACTGGCTCCTGGACCTTTGGACCTGTCCTTGGCTGTTTCGAAGGTCGAGTCCCCAGAAGGACCAACCTTGGACGAGCCTTCACCTTTGAGATCGGTTTGAGAGAAGGTAGAGACTCGGCCATGTCTGTGGGAGCCTGTCTAAGAAAAGGTCGAGCCTCGGGTAGATCTGAAAAGAAGAACAAAGGCGAGTCAGACAAAGGGTCAAGAGAACATGACAATGTAACAGGAGTTACTTGATACGAACGAGTCTAAACCCGCTAAGTGAAGACGCTCTGGTTGCAGCAACGACTTCCACGACCGGTCCTCTGCACTTAACTTTTTCAGATCCCTGGTCCGAGCTAAGTCACCGGATCCAAGATTCCCCCTTTTCTTCGGGATATCTACAAGGCACCATAAGATCAAATTTAGAGCGTTACGACGCGAAGAAACAAAAGGTATAAAGCCGAGTCACCTGCTTTGCAAAACGATCAGGAGACTCGAGACTCAAAGGGCTAAGGATCAGTCGTCTCCCAATGTCCACACGCCCAAAACCATCTCTCCTTCCAGTGTTTGTTGGAAGTCAGTGGGTCGGTTATAAGAGAGCCACCCTTGCCTCGCCATGTACTCAGAAAGTAAAAGCCAGAAAAATTTGGAGTCGGCTTTACTTGGTATAAGTAGAGGAATTCATCGACTATCAGTGGGGGCTGTTCTAACTCAGCCCACAGTACTGCGCACCCAAACAAATTCCTCCACCCATTCGGGACTATTTGGCCGGGAGCAAGTTTGACACGAGACAAAAAAATCTCAAGCAATGGGCTGAAGAGGCAGACGCAAGCCACATTGCATCGAGACCTGAAAAATTGTAACCATTCCAGCAGGGGGTGATCAGGCAATTCATCCGAACGAGGAAGCCGAATTGTGACCGAGTCCGGGACATGGTATCCGGCTTGGATTCGGTTCAGGTCAGACTCAGTTAAAACTGATGCAATGGAACCGCTCAGATCATCCTCGGCCCCCTCTCCCTCAGAAGACGACTCAGAAACCCGAGCCGACTGAGAAGCCTGCGCTGAACGAGACACAGGGGCCGACTCAAAGGCTCCCTCAGCGATCCGTATTTCCTCTTCTTCCTCTTCCTCCTCCAGCGCATCCAACGCAGGATTTGGTCTCCTTAGGTGGGTTATCAGAGATGATCCGCCATTAGACGGACCAGCCAAAGCAGAAGGACCGGCCAGAGCAGGGAGCTCTACCGATGATTCACCGGCCCTCCTGACGAATCGAAAAGCAGCGTCTGCATCAACGGCGATCTCCGCCAGTAAAGAGGGTGGCTCCGCAACATTCCAAAGACATTGCATATCACCCTCCTCACCGGAAGTTCCCTCCCGGGAGCTCTGAGAGCCATACACAGCCATTAATGTTGATAGAGAGGGAGGGAAAAAACTCACCAAAGAAGGCAGCAATGGACGCAAAAGAAGATGACGGAGAAGAAAACGGCACGAATGTAGGCCAAGTGATAGGTCGGGGAGGAAAAGAAGAAGAAAAGGGGAAAACAAGAAGAACGGGAGAAGAGAGAATGGAAAAAGTAAAATTCGCGCGCTTCTCCCGCCCTCTTTTATAGCCTTGCCACGTGGCGAGAGCATTTAATGGACAGACGAAACAGCACCTGCCTCGACTCCCCCGCTCGACACCTGGTGCACGCCGTTGCACGCTGACTGACCATGGTAATCCCTTCGCCACGCGTCCGACATCCATTCATGGAAATAACGACTTGGCGGTTAACTGCTTGTGCAACCTTGGGAAACGAGCCGTCGCAAGTAAAGGACGACCCAAAAAGCATTAATTGTCTCATCATAACCTCGGCTTCCGTTCCAAGGCCGATCTAAAAATTTATTACTCCTTAGTGCTACAAGAGACACAAGGAGTAAGGGAGCTTACTGTTGGGGAAAAAATATGTCAAGTCTGAAGACTCGAATATGGAACGAACCGACTCTACCCCCTTATTTTCTCAGTCTTCGGAGAAAGCAGCTGAATCTGAGATATAAAGCCAGAGGCTTGATAAGTTGACTCGGTCGATGAGTCAGAAACATCAGTATAAGCCGAGTAAGGCCAAATAAGTTATAAGCCGTCCAACTGACAATAAGAAACCGACTCGGTAAGGTGGTTGAGTCAGCTATGGACTAAGGAAGAATGACAGATAAGAATAGAAACTATTCCGCCCGTAAGAAGGCGAAAAGCTTATTCTCCTAAGCCAGCCGAGACCCTTCCGAAGTCAGAAACGGCTGAGCCGAGTCAAGGAAAGACGGTGTGAAATCAAATACCGTCCCAAAAATCCAGAAGTACAGGTGTCCGATCCCGAGGATCTCGGGATCGGATGAAATCTGTCAAAAGGATCAAATCTCCGAAGATAAGGGAAAAGAATCCCTGTATGGCGGATCCTCTTTCTCCTATAAATGGGAGAAACTCCAATGGTGAAAGGTAAGCAAGAGAAACCCTAAAAAACTCCTTTTCCTAAATCTCTACTGATTTAAGCATCGGAGGTTCCCCGGCTTAAGCCAGGACCCCTGCGTCTCTCATGTTATTGCAAACTAAGGGCTCGGGAAAGTAGAGACCAGATTTTAGCATCAACAGGGGAAATGACGAGAATATAGCAAAGAAAGACGATATACTGCTTATGAGGAATCAATTGCTAGCTGCAGACGCAATCAAACTACCACGATTATAGTATTCAAAGGAAATGAAGCAAAGAATAAAATAATATTCTACAAGAGATGATTAACAACAGTAAAATTGTTATAAAAGTAGACATATGAAATAAAAGAGAAAGTAATGACATACGATCACGATAAAAATAATCACTCGGTGGAAGAATTACAACGTTTTGACCAAGAAGAATCACAACGTTTTGATTCAGAAGATTCATGGCACAATTATTCAGGGGGCAATATAAGCAGTCTCAGAATGCCAGCGAAGTCTCAGAATGCTGAAATCTCATAATCCCATATGAGGTAATCGTTAATTCCCTGAGATGATAATTGTTTATTGTCTATATCAATTTTTGTAGGTAAAAGTTGGGAGCAAAAGCAAGCACTAATGCTAGCAAGCATTGACGATTGCTATCAAGCATTGGCGATTGTCACCAACAAGTAGAGGAGCGAAAGGATTGCAAAAGACAAGGTCATGTACTCTCCCTTATGCGAATGAATTAAAGCACAAATTTTCAATTGACTTCGAATTTCAAGAGAAATTCAGGAGATACAATTGAAAAGGAAAGAAAAGTGAATGGCTTGAAGAACAAGTTACAGAAGACGGTTGATAAAGGTGAAATTATTAAGATGTACGACACAAAAGAAAAGAGAAAGAAATAAGAAATAAGAGTACACAGGCCTGATTAGTTCAAGACTGGGGGTAAAGCTAATCTTGGGCAAAAAGTATGAGGTGATGCGGCGTCAGGTTGTAACATTGTGATTTTGATTACGAAGATTCCCAAAGCAATGCTTCCTAATCAAAAGGGGGCAAGACAGGTGAGTAAAAGCTGTGAAATATGTTTCTCACCATAAAATGTATTTCTTTTGTGTATTTAAATGACAGACTGGCTTTCAAGCATATCAAGTCATCGCCAAAGTAAGACAGGCTTTCAAGCATATCATGTCATTGTCAAACGCGAAGCATTAATGATGATCGCTACTAAGCGTTGATGATCGCCAAATGTAAAATACTAATGATCACTGTCAAGCGGCCAAACACTGATGATCGCTGTCAAGAGGCCAAGCATTGACAATTGCCAACGACTCCAAAGATTTCCATCAGAATCGCCAGGTACCGATGATTATCGCCTAGATTGGCAACTATCGTTGTCATCATCAATCGCTTATCAAAATTGTTATCATTGCCAAGCTGATACTCTATTTCAAACATAATATGAATATTCTCAAAGTATTATCAGCAGCGGAAAATTATCAATTATTGTTCCGAGATGTCAATTATTGATCTGAAATATCAATCATTGATCATCTTTTGGCAGTGGAATAAACTATATAGCTAACCACACATAAGGTTGACGACAGTGATGGTTGTTTATCATTCAAGGCAGCCTAGCCAAGCCTATACGGCCAACTATGCATAATGCCTATCAAGATCGCCATTCGGGCAGCAACGAGAAGCCAGTGGCCCTAAAAAGCTCGTGAAGGTCATCGTACGCATGCCCAAGCGGACTGCAGATGAAGCCAACGACCAAAAGCCTAAAAGGCCAAAAAGCCCTTAATGGCTAGTCACACGTAACTCCCATGCTGTCTGTATAGCTTCCGGCAGCGTCACGGGAAATGGAGGAAAATGCCGTCTCGTGAATGGGCCCGACCTTGCAGGCGAAGAAAAAGTGGGCCACAGTTTGAGCTCTTTGGCCATGTCCATAGATAGGCCAACCATACGTAAGACCCCCTAGATCTACGACTTAATTTCAGTACTAACTCATGAGGAATGGCCTAAACCTACTCATTGACGGACTGGCGACCCTAGGTTTGGTACCCCAAATGTAGCCTTGTGAGCCCCGTGAACTCTAGAGAGTTACTGCAGCCAACCCTGTGCGTAAATCCAACCGAGTTCACAGCCCTGTTGAGGCACAAAAAATATCTCATTACAGTGGTCAGAGAATTCCATGATACAGATCTCGTCCAGGGACATTTTGGTAAAAAACCATGTCTGGGGGTATTTTGGTAAAAACCATGTACAGGGGTATTTTGGTAAAAACCATGTCCAGGGGTATTTTGATAAAAATCCATGTCAGGGGTATTTTGGTAAAATCCATGTCAGGGGTAATTTAGGTATTTTGGTAAAAATCCATGTCCAGGGTAGTTTAGGTATTTTGGTAAAAGTCAATGTCCAAGGGTAGTTTAGGTATTTCAGTAAAAGGAATTAGAAAGTTATTTGGTAATAAAGCGTGCACAGGTGTTATTTTAGTAAAGTAAGGCTGTACACCACCATTTAAGAGGGAGCGTGGTGGGCACCATGGTTTAAGGGAGAAAGATGTACATGTGTGAAAGGATAAGTGGTGGTGATTACCACTTTATAAGAATAGTGGGGCCTATAAATACCCCTCCCCTGGTTCATTTGGGGGTTGGATAAGTTGGATCAGTTGGTGGGCAAGAGAATGAGAGAGAAGCAAGCCAGGAGAAGGAGAGAAGGGAGTCGCTGCGCCAGCCCGCGCAACAGAAGTTGATTGCGCAGACCCGCGCAACATGAGTTGCTTGCGCGGTACTGTGCAACCGAAGTGGAGATGGCCTTTGCGCCACTTTTCAAGGGGATTTGGAGAAGACCTCTTGCGCGGCCGTCCAAAGAAGGTTTTTCCCTTGCGCAGGACCGCGCAACCGACCAACGAGCATAAATAGAGAAAAAGATATTCTTCTGATGTGTTGCTAGTGAGGCCCATTGTGGCTGCCTTTTAGAAGATCCACACCATCCACCGTCTTCCTCTCGGGATTTCGACCATAAAAGACTGGTCTTGGTAATCTGATGATGTGACCCACCGAGATAATCAAGCTGTAACAACAGTCGAACGGTCCTCTTTCGATCACTGCAGCGATCATTTGAATAAGCATAGTCGCCAAAGCTCAACATAACTTCAATGGGTTTTTCTCCCTCTACCTGATGGACGACACAGATCAGTCCTTTGCTACATGATGTTGGCCCACAATAAATGCACGGAACCTCAGTTTCACAATAAAGTCGACGTACGTCGACTCTGTGATGTGTGGTGGCCCACTTATTGAAGCTACATGGGAAATCCACTCCGTCCATTGATTTCAGGGAAAAAAACCATCCGGAAAGGAGTCCTTCTGAAGTGAAATCAATGCAGTCCAGGAGTCTGTCTACTTCGTCGTCCATTTCATGTTCGACAGTTAGAATGTTGCAACAGCCTGCATGGTTTCAAAATGCCACTTGGGAAAGGGTTAAATATCCCTTCTGAACACAATGGACGATACAGATTGATGATTTGAATGTGAAGTGGGCCACACTAAGAAAATTGCAGAAGGAAAGCAAGGATGTTGTGTGCGTTTTTGAAATGAAGACGAAGGAGTCGGTCAGCAGGCGCTGACCGACTTTGAGAAATCCCATGCACGGTCGGTGCCGTGAACTCTATGTACATGCAATGTACATGTGGTCCCAGCATGATGTTCATGAGAAACCCGTTCCGTCCATCCGTATCGTCAGCTTATTTAACATGTTGAGACCGAGTTTGAAGCGTATCCAAATATCAGGCGGGCCCCAAATTAGGATTTCAGGGGCTGATTTGTCAGTTTGGCCATTTTCAGAAGGATTTAGGAGCTGAAATTTGACGTGTACGGCTAATTTGTGGTCCCAAGGCTGTATATAAAGTTTCGAGCTGATCGGATGGTGGAAACCCTATAATCTCACATCCTGGACGAGTTTTTAGGCCTGTTTAACAAGACTGCTCCACATTTCAAAGAGGATTCAAGGAAGAATGACTAGAAGGGTGATCGGGACTGATTTCAAGCCCAAGATTGGTTGATCATTTTAACAATTCCTCCTAAGTATCTAGGAGATGACCAAAATAGTGTCGGAATGCTGCCAAAATTTCTATCAGACTATCTTGTCTACTTTGATTAATTGTACTTTGTTTTTAGAATCAAGGGAATCCGAGGATGTAAATGAACTCAGAATAAATGTGATCAATGTTCTCTCATTCGTTCTTTGTTATCATTGAATAAATCCCCCAAACCAAACGCATTTGTTTTCTTGTCGAAAGAAAATGGCGACTCTGCTGAGGACTATTATTCGATGGTAACTTAGAAAATATTCAGAGAACATTTATCACTTTTTGGCATCTGTATAACACCAAAATGGCGACTCTCAGCGGGAACATCCTCCCCTTCATATTTGAAAATAAAGTACGATTTTATTTAATAAATTAACTAATACTCTGTTCTGAATAATAGATATACCGCAGCGATCTTTCTCCCGATTAATATAGTTGTCTACTTCACATCCGATAGACTTCCACCAAAAAGTATCAGAGAAGATCAAAATCCGTTGCGATCAAAGATAGATAATGTCAAGTAATGTCGAGATCAGTTTCTGCTTCATCAGTAGCGCAACAAAAGAATGAACAACGGATGATAGTGTGTTAAAGGTATAGGGTATTGCGCGTACAGGGACAATGATGATTCGATCAAACTGATGACGACGTCTAAGATTTGGTGAAAGGAATATCATCCTACCGAGTACGGATAACAGTACATTCGAACGACTACCGTGAACAACAGTAAGCCTTAAGAAAATCTTCAGATGAGAGAGAACCCTAGGGGCATCGTCACAACTTGACAGAGTAAAGATCAAGTTAAATTTACAATTTGCGAAGGGTCAAAGTGACGCTGCTCAAACTCTCATATGAATCAACTGTTTGAATGTCTTAAGAGAGTAACAGTAGATACTGCCAAAGAAAGAAAGAAAAACGATGGATTGTCAAAGGTAAAGAGTTGAAATTCAGCTAAAGAGAGCATCGACGATTTTATAAATAAGAAAGTACAAAAGGGTTCGGACAATTCAAAGACTACATGAAATATACATTTGAAGAAGACGGCATACTCCTTATGATTACTAGTTGCAGAGAAAATCGAATTACCATGGTTAACGTATTAAAGGAAATAAAGCAAAAAAAAAAAAAAGGAACAGGCAAGAAGAAAGCAATACAACATGTTGACCCAAAAAATTCACAGCGTGTTGACTCAGAAGTTTCACTGTACAATTACTCAAGGGACAGACAAGGGCATACAAAATATGTTATCCATGAAGATAAACTACAGTTTTGATTTCAAAAATTGTTAGCATAATGCTTAGGGACAAGATAAGCAGAGTCTCGGAATGCCAGCAAAGTTTCAGAATGCCAAAATTTCAGAATCCCAAATGAGGTATTCATTGATTCCCCGAGATGATAGTTGTTTATGATAATTGTCTATATCAATTTTTGCAGGTTAAAGTTGGGGCAAAAGCAAGCATTGATGATTGCTATCAATCATTGATGATTGTCACCGACAATTCAAAGAGCAAAAGGATTGCGAAATACAAAGTCATGTACTCTCCCTTATGCGAATGAATAAAAACGCAAATTTTCAATTGACTTCAAATTTCAGGAGAAATTCAGGAGATACAATCGAAGAAGAAAGAAAAGTGAATTTGTTAGAAAAAAAAAGTATGAAATGATGTGGCGTCAGCATATTTGTTAAAGGTCGCAACATCATGATTTTGATTACGAAGATTCCTAGAGCAATGCTTCCTAATCAAAAGGGGGCAAGACGGGTGAGTAAAAAGGTGAGTAAGAAATTGTGAAATGTGTTTCTCACCATAGAACGTATTTTTTGTGTACATGAATAAAATGCAGGCTTTCAAGCATATTAAGTCATTGCCAAATGCAAGCGTCAAATGAAAAGCGTTTCCCTTGAATCAGGTTCAAATTACAGCGAGCGTAAATGTTAAGTAAACAACATGCAAAAATGCGTTTCTCTTAAATCAGGTTCAAATTACAGCAACTGTAAATGCCTTCAAGATATTGGCAATTATCTATTCAAAAGTTCAAGTCTTCAAGGTCAATTAATATATTGACAAGAGCCATACGACAATGTAAAGATTCAGATATATTCTTTGGATTCGTTAAAGGAGCGGCAAAGATTATCCATCCTTCAAAGGCATCAGCAGGGTTTACTTCAGAAATATTATCTTCTGAAGAAATCTTTATGCGACATTGACCGAGAAAGGGGGCAGGATCTATGTCTTCAAAATTCCAAGTACCAGATCAGATGAAGACAAAGAACAAAATCAGCAAAGATCCAAGGAAAAGTCTATGAAGAAATGTTAAGGAGCACAAGCTAGAAACAACTCAGCAAAAAGACTCAGCGATTGAACCTTTGGAACTGGAAATGATATCTCCAAGAAGTGCAATATGATGAGTAAAGAATACAATGCGAAGCAAGATGACGGAGCGAATATCACAATCAGCCTAAAAGAGAGAAGAAACTTTCAATATATATTTCAAAATTATCAATGCTTCATAAAGCTAAATTGAAACAATTATAATGTAATGAGATACTAATTCTAATTAATTTGGCAGGAAAGATTATCATTCGAAAAGCTTGGATTATGCAGATCATGAATAAAGAAAACAATCAAAAAATTTATTGCGGTAGGAGCAGCATTAAAGAACAGCCCCAGATACAGAATTGAAGGAAAAAGTTGTTGATCAAAGAGACTGTTGCAGCAGCAATGGTGTTGAAAGAAAGTTTTCTGATCAAGTTGCTCAGAGACAAAGTCGTCACAACTGTTACAGTGGAAAGTTTCGATGAAAAGAGAATTTCATCTTCTCTAGTGAAGCATTCGCTCGACACTGCTAGCAGGGGGCATTCAAAGACTTCCGTTCGAATGCGACGTTCAAAGTCTTCCGTGCGACCGCAATCATTCAAGTCTTCCGTCCGAGCACAATCAATCAAGTCTTCCGTCTAAGCGCAATCAACCAAGTCTTCCGTCCGAGCACAATCAATCAAGTCTTTCGTCCGAGCACAATCAATCAAGTCTTCCATTCGAGCACAATCAGTCAAGTCTTCTGTTCGAATATGAGCATTCAAGTCTTCCGTTTGAACGTGAGCATTCAAGTCTTCCATTTGAACGTGATCATATAAGTCTTCCGTTTGAACGCGATCATTCGATCTTCTGGTCAAGAATGATCGTCCAGTCTTCCATGCAAGCATGATCATCCAGTCATCCTTCAGTTGCAGTTCATTCAAGTTCTTCGAGCAAGGAAGATCGATCCTCCATTTGATTTCACGAATCAATCAAAGAAGGATCGAGGGGGCATCTATTAAGGCACGCAAAATATCTCATTGCAGTGGTCGGAGAATTCCATGATACAGATCTCGTCTGGGGGTATTTTGGTAAAAATCCATGTCCGGGGATATTTTGGTAAAAATCCATGTTCGGGGGTATTTTGGTAAAAACCATGTCCAGGGGTATTTTAGTAAAAATCCATGTCAGGGGTATTTTGGTAAAATCCATGTCAGGGGTAGTTTAGGTATTTTGGTAAAAATCCATGTCCAGGGGTAGTTTAGGTATTTTGGTAAAAGTCAGTGTACAAGGGTAGTTTAGGTATTTCAGTAAAAGGGATTAGAAAGGGTATTTTTGTAATAAAGCGTGTACAGGTGTCATTTTAGTAAAGAAAGGTTGTACACCACCACTTAAGAGGGAGCCTGGTGGACACCATGATTTAAGAGAGAAAGATGTACATGTGTGAAAGGATAAGTGGTAGTGATCACCACTTTGTAAGAATAGTGGGGCCTATAAATACCCTTCCGCTGATTCATTTGGGGGTTGGATAGGTTGGATCAGTTGGTGGGCAAGAGAATGAGAGAGAAGCAATGTCGGAGAAGGGAGTCGCTGCGTCAGCCCGTGCAACAGAAGTTGATTGCGCAGACCCATGCGACAGGAGTTGCTTGCGCGGTACTACGCAACTGAAGTGGAGATGGCCTTTACACCACTTTTCACGGGGATTTGGAGAAGACCTCTTGCGCGGCCTCGCGCAATGAAAATGGTAGAATTCCCATGAAGCTACATGTAACGGAATGTCGTCCGAAGAAGGTTTTTCCCTTGCGCAGGACTGCATAACCGACCGACGAGCGTAGACAGAGAAAAAGATATTCTTCTACTGTGTTGCTGGTGAGGCCCATTGTGGCTGGCTTTTGGAAGATCCACACCGTCCACCGTCTTCCTCTCGGGATTTCGACCGTAAAAGACTGGTCTTGGTAATCTGATGATGTGACCCACCAAGATAATCAAGCTGTAACAACAGTCAAATGGTCCTCTTTCGATCACTGCAGCGATCATTTGAATAAGCATAGTCGCCAAAGCTCAACATCACTTCAATGGGTTTTTCTCCCTCTACCTGATGGACGACTTAGATCAGTCCTTTCTGCGTGATGGTGGCCCACAATAAATGCACGGAACCTCTGTTTCACAATAGAGTCGACGTACGTCGACTCTGTGATGTGTGGTGGCCCACTTATTGAAGTTGCATGGGAAATCCACTCCGTCCATTGATTTCAGGGAAAAAAACCATCCAGAAAGGAGTCCTTCTGAAGTGAAATCGATTCAGTCCACGAGTCTGTCTACTTCGCCGTCCATTTCATGTTCGACAGTTAGGATGTTGCAACAGCCTACATGGTTTCAAAATGCCACTTGGGAAAGGGTTAAATATCCCTTCTGAAAACAATGGACGATACAGATTGAAGATTTGAATATGAAGTGGGCCACACTAAGAAAATTGCAGAAGGAAAGCAAGGACGCTATGTGCGTTTTTGAAATGAAGAAGAAGGAGTTGGTCAGCAGGCGCTGACCAACTTTGAGAAATCCCATGCACGGCCAGTGCTCGTGAACTCTATGTACATGCAATGTACATGTGGTCCCAGCATGATGTTCGTGAGAAATTCGCTCCGTCCATCCGTATCGTCAGCTCATTTAACGTGTTGAGACCGAGTTCGAAGCGTATCCAAATATCAGGCGGGGCCCCAAATTAGGATTTCAAGGGCTGATTTGTTAGTTTGGCCATTTGCAGAAGGATTCAGGAGCTGAAATTTGACGTGTATGGCTAATTTGTGGTCCCAAGGCTATATATAAAGTTTCGAGCTGATCGGATGATGGAAACCCTGTAATCTCACATCCTTGACGAGTTTTTAGGCCTGTTTAACAAGACCGCTCCACATTTCAAAGAGGATTCAAGGAAGAATGACTAGAAGGATGCTCGGGACTGATTTCAAGCCCAAGATTGGTTGATCATTTTAACAATTCCTCCTAAGTATCTAGGAGATGACCAAAATAGTGTCGGAATGCTACCGAAATTTCTATCAGACTATCTTGTCTACTTTGATTGATTGTACTTTGTTTTCAGAATCAAGGGAATCCGAGGATATAAATGAACTCAGAATAAATGTGATCAATGTTCTCTCATTCGTTCTTTGTTATCATTGAATAAATCCCCCAAACCAAATGCATTTATTTTCTTGTCGAAACAGGCCCCGTAGCTTCACTGGGCCCCTCTGATAAATCGCGGTTTGTGAACTCCTCAGGCAATGAGAAGTCCAACGAACTCCTAAGAGTTATAGAGACCATCACGTGAGACCCGACTACTACATGAGTCTAAGAAACTGCTTGCTCCACTACTCAAGAGCTTAAACTGTGTGTTGTTCCACTACTCAAGAGCCAAAACTGTGTGTGTAGGTGTTTGTCCAGTAGTGTAAGTTCAGTAGTGTAAGTACAGTAGTGTCAATCTAGTACTGTTAGTTCAGTTCAATCAAGTCTGGTCGAGTCAAGTTCAGTTCAGTCAAGTCATGTCTAGTCAAAGTATGATCAGTCAAGAGTATATTATCTCCAGTCAAGTCATGTCCAGTCAAAGTATGATCAGTCAAGAGTATATTATCTCCATTTCTCAAAAGCATATACTATGCATAGCATTTAGAATGCTATTGATACATATTTTACTTTAGAGATGCTCAAATATGCAAAGCATAAATTATGTATAGCATTCAAAATACTGCAGATACATATTTCACTCTGAACATGCTCAAATGTGCAATTGCCTGATAAAATCTTAAACATCGATTAGACACCATGCAAAAATGCGTTTCTTTTAAATCAGGTTCAAATTATAAAGACAGCGAATGCCTTCAAGATATTGGCAATTATTTACTCAAAAATTCAAGTCTTCAAAGTCAATTAATATGTTGATAAGGGCCGTAAGGTCTTTTCGTCTCTCACCTTCTTAATGAATTGAGAAATATTATCACACAAGATTCTCAAAAGTGGGCAGAGAATAAACTAGAGAAGAATTATCATTCTCTTCCAGACTATATAAAGATTCAGATATATTCTTTGAATTCTTTAAAGGAGCAACAAAGATTATCTATCCTTCAAGGGTATCAGCAGGCTTCACTTTGGAAATATTATCTTCTGAAGAAATCTTTATGCAAAGCTGATCTAGAAAGGAGGTAGGATTTAATGTCTTCAAAGTAATTTATGCCTTGGTCTTTCCGATAATCTCTTATGCACCATGGAGATATTCATATGCCGATGTCATAACTTCTAGATATCCTAGTAATGATATCGCAAGATTCCAAGTACCATATCTGATGGAGACAGAACAAATGGAATCATCATCAGTAATTTCTATGACCTTCGGAAAGTTATCAAATGGAAATTGAAAAGAAGTCTTGTCTATTTTTTCAGAATCAGCAAAGATCTAAGGAATGAAGAAATATTAAGGATCATAAATTAGAAATGACTCAGCAAAAGACTTAGCTGATGAATATTTAGAGCTGAAGATGAAATCTTCAAAAGCGCGATTTAATGAGCAAAAGATGCAATGCGAAACACGATGACAAGCGCAAAGATGAAATGATTAAATCATTATCATATTACAAATATCACAATCAGCCTTAAAAAAAAGAAGTTTTTAATATATATTTCAAAATTATCAATGCTTCATAAAGCATTAAAAAATTATAATGTCTTGAGATACTGATTCCAATCAATTTGACAGGAAAGACTATCATTCGAAAGCTTGGATTATGCAGATCATGAATAAGGGAAACAATCGAAAAGTTGTTGGAACAGGAGCAGCATTAAGGAACAACTCTCTAGACACAGAATTGAAGAAAAGAGTCGCTGGAATTGATCAAAGAGACTGTTGCTGTTGAAAGATAGTTCTCTGATCAAGTTGCTCAAAGACAAAGTCGTCACAGCTGTTACGGTGGCAAGTTTTGATGAAAAAAGAATTTCATCTTCCCTAGAGAAGCATCCGCTCGACACTGCTAGCAGGGGGCAATCAAATCTTCCGTTTGAAAGTAACCATTCAAATCTTCCGTTCGAGCGTGATCATCGAGCACAATCATTCAAGTCTTCTGTTTAAACGTGATCATTCCAGTCTTCTGGTTAAGCATGAGCATTCTAGTCTTCTAGTCAAGTATGACCAACCAGTCTTCCATGCGAGCATTATCATTCGGTCATCCTTCAGTTGTAATTCATTCAAGATTCTTCAGGCAAAGGAAGATCGATCCTCCATTTGATTTCAGGAATCAATCAAAGAAGGATCGATGGGGCATCTGTTGAGGGATAAAAAATATTCCATTGCAGTGGTCAGAGAATTCCATGGTGCAGATCTTTTCCAGGGTTGTGCACTCCGTATTTTGGTAAAAATCAGCTCCAGGGGTAGTTTGGGTATTTTGGTAAAATTCCATGTCTAGGGGTAGTTGAAAAGGCCAAGCTATATGTCCTAGAGGGGGGGGGGGGGAATAGGACTATGCCAAATTAAAATAAAATCAACGAAATAAAATAAATCAATAGCCTTACAATTATAAATCAATTCACAATGCTGAAATCAAATCACCTTAATAAATAAGTATTGAGAGATTGATACAAATTAAGTTCTAAGGACAACCTTACACCATAATAAACAAGGGCTTATAGTAGGACAACCTTATTTCTAGAACTTCTTTTGAATCAAGAACTCAATTTTAATAGAAATAAATGAATGACAAAGAATTGAAATTAAATGCAGAAATATAGATCTAATTTATAACAACAATCCTCATACTTGCTTGAAATGTAAATAGTTACAACATTCACATCCACATGTACATTCCACACAATTGAATGATAAAAAATATGAAAATTATGCAAGCATTCAATCCACAAGACAAAGTGTTATAGTGGTTCGCCTGTGTGTACACCAACTGTTCTTCAACAGCCATACAGAATGCTACTCCACTCCTAATATCCTCACACAGGGGATATTAGCGTTCACTATCAAATAGGTTTTCACAGGTTCACCCAAAACCTTTTGTAACGCCCTAAAATTCGGGGGTCGAGTATGAACTCAACTCCCGAGTTCCAACGCATCACTTATGCAACATACATAATGATGGTTAAATGTTGTCTGAGTTAGAACAATAAACATGAATGAGATTATACCAACACAGTAATTCATACTCCAGTGCAATTGTATAAAGGCAAGCGGAAGATTGAAATTATATATATAAGGTATGTAAGGAAACAAAATCTTCATGAGCACCAGAGTATGAACACTAACTGAGTACCCATATACATGTACTGTTTCTGAGTCAAAAATCAAAATACAATCTAAAAGATGAGTCCTGAAATCCCCGCGATGCAGTCGGCCTAAGCAAAGCCGTCAGAGTACTGCATGAATGAGAACTCATCCTGGTCATCGTCGAAATCGGGCTCCGCCTCCTGAACCGACGTGCCGTCAATACCTGTGACAGAGTCTGGTTGGTGTATACAACACCGTCCCGTAACGTGGGAGTGAGTAGCTAACTCAGTGGAACAATAAAGCATAGGTTAACATGTTATCAATTCAATCAAGCAGTAATGATAAAGCAGTACAATCAAACAAGTTTAACTACTCTTATTAAATGCAAGTATGAAATGACATGATGATGTATGCCCTTGCCAAACCACCCTCATGCGACATCATCTTACGTTCGCGAATGCATACCTCCCTCAGTGCTCCACATCTACTAGGAACATGCGGTGCGATGATGAGCATGATTACGAGTTTTATTAGTCCATTTCAAACAGTAGTATTGGGAAACTAAGGTACATCCCTTGTATCATTCCCAAACATGATCCATTCTAGGGTCGTCAATCCTAGTTAATCTCATACGATATTATGGTTTGAGAGGCATAGCGAAGGCATCATAAAGGGCTCGTCACCAGTCAGCACGGATACAGATCCCACCGTATGCGGCTCAATTGCTGACCGTCAGCTCGAGTACAGGTCTCACCGTACTCAGCTCAATCGCCGGCCGTCAGCTCGAATACAGGTCTCACCGTACTCGGCTCAACTCATACTCTAGTTGTTGTGAAGGGCTCGTCGCCAATCACAGACCGAGTATACTCGAAGATACTACAGAGGACTCGTCGCCAGTCAGCACGAGTATAGGTCTCACCGTACTCGACTCTCGCCGTAAGTTTCAACAGCTTGAATACAGTGTCCCATACCACCGTATTCAGCTCACGAGTTTGGGTTACTCAATGGTCACTACGGGAGGCACGTGGCCCCAGCATAGGCCGACAGCTCAGCCATGGTGTCCCATACCACCATGTCCGGCTCATGAGTCTTAGCGGATCGAGGTACCATGGTTAACGGGATTGCCACTGGTAAGTTTGGTACCCTAGGTTCAAGCAGTAATGACCAAACATGGTGAACACACATTCGACATATCGGGTTACTTGACGAGCCTGACAAGCTCGAGCGCACAACAAGTTGGGCGATATGAAGCGCAAAAGCACTCCGTGTGGCCAACTACTATCGCCAACCGAAGTACGACTCGGGTTCGTCAGACACATCCCTCGTGGCGACATGAATCTCAGCTACAATCTCAAGTCTAGTACCGAATGTCTGGACTATAGACATAGTCCCAAACTCAATCAGTTCTCATCCATAGCATGTGGAGTAAAGCATGATAAACAAAGTAATACAAGCATGCTAGTAGGCATGTCATAAGGCATGGTATAAAGCATGATATAAAGCATGTTGTAAAGCATGTTATAGAGCACTATACAAGTAGGGATACAAATACATATACATCATAAGTGAGTGGTTAGAGTAAACAACCACATGGAGGCAATCATACATGTCTCTAAGGTAGTTGAGAATTCCATCTCAGCACCGACCTATGGTACTAACACCTAAGCATTTACTCTCACAAGCATTTACACGACACTTAGAGTACACTATTTCAACATACATGACGTATGTTAGTAAAGTATGTATTAGGGCTATCCTTTCGCCAAGCGAGTATTTTATCCATGTATATCATAATCATACAGCAAATAATCATGACAATTGCATTTCCAAAATTTATACATATACAGTATCTTCTAGAATACACAATTTCCACATACATAGTGTTTATAAGCAAACATGATTACGGCGATTCCTTTCGCCAAACAAGTATTTTATCCATATATCATATAACCATACATCAAATAAACATGTCAAACACTTTTCCAAAAAAAATACGTATACGGTATTTCTACGTATACCTCGAGTATGTGAAATTCCATATTCTACAACTTTAATCGAAACAGAAAACGGAAAGCACTTTGTACATGTGCAATTGCATGCAGATCATGAATCTATCATTATTTGACATTGAAAGCGTTGAAAACCATAACCTATACACCTAAAGTCCTCAACTTGCACCTTGGAATCACAAGAAATCAGCAAGGTTCGAAGGGCTTCCGTATTCGGCAGTTTTATCACCTAGAGAGTGAAACCGGTTAGCTATTTCATATCCTATAACCTCCGCTCACCCAAACAGATCTAGGGTTAGGGTTTCTCACCTCAAAACAGAGCCGGTATCGCTAGGAAAGTGTCTGGAAAGAGGCGGTGCAGCTCGTGTGATGATCGAAAGCAGTAGGAGGAAGGTACTCCACAAATCCCAAGCTTTCTCTCCTTTTTCTCTCTCTCTCTCTCTCTCCTTAGGGTTTTATCCCAAATTCGTATGGCTGTGAGAGGGGCTGTTCTAAGGCCCTTATATAGCCTAAAACCTCTCCGGAATAGACTCCTGTTCAAGGGGTACTTCTATTATAAGCATTTCGGCGTTGTTCCAGCTCAAAAGAGGGTTTCTGGCGGCCCTCCTTGAGCCAAACGTCAGACTTAAGCTCACAACTCATGGATCTACGTGGGATTACGTTTTCGTCTCGGTCGATTCCCAGATCACATGTGGCGGACCATTTTCAGTTCAACGGTCAGTGGGCCACGATCCAAATTCCAAGTACATGTAAATGTTCCTGAAATTTTTCCTGATCCGAGGGTGTAATTTGGTCTGATTCTGACGGTCTAGTTGCTTAATACTGATCCGCAAGCAAGTGGTGCCAGATCACTATTCAAGATATTTATTTTGTAAAGAAAACAGTGGTTTTCACACTCCCTCGCTCCGGACTCAAGCGAATGGCCGTGGGACATCGTCTGGACCTGATTTTCGAGGTGGTTGTCAAGCCAAGTGAGGCGGTCCTAGTTCCTTAACTTCGTGTTAATCGGACTTCCGATGTGCGGTCTAGACCTAATACGGAGTTTCAATTCATTCCCAAGAGTAGCCGGGTAATGAGTTTGATCCTAAACTTTAGGGTAACCTAGAGTCAATGATTTTGCAAGTTTTGGGTCTTGCATATCGTATTTAAAGCGATTCCAACGGATTTCATGGCTAATCGAGTTTAGCACTTAGTTACCTTGTTAAATTTCTAAAGGATTTAATCCTAATTGATTTCTGGTCGAGGTGGTACTCGAGTCATAGTACGGAAATTTACGGGTCGTTACACCTTTACAATTTGTCTTTTTAACTTGGGCTTACACAATTCAAAAACCCACACTTCTGAGTTTTCTGACTCTCCTCAGATAACAACACACTTTGAGATTTTTCTGGCGAATCCCAAACAAAAACCAAAAAGGAATGGAATTTACAGAATTGTAAAATACCTGGATTTCTCCTCTTGTAGCTGCCCGGAAGAACCAATTGGAGTAGACATTCGAATATAGAAGTTTAATGTCCACAACTCACTTTAATATGGTTCTAAGTTCTAATTGATTTTAGATTTAAACCAGTTGGGCGTAGCTATATTTGATTTTGATTCCAAGAAGAAGGAATAAGTCAATTCCTCTTTTCAAATTAGATTGGAATACAGAAACAAAATCAAATTAAATAAGCTATCAAAAAGAGAAAGAAATTATGCACAAAATAGCTTAAAATAAACACAAACTTATCTCAGAGTGGAGCCTTGAATTTACTTAATTATTCAATAAAAAACTCTAAAATTCGTGTGCTATTTATAGCAAAAGAAATTCGTCTTCGACTGGTCCTAGGGTCACCACGACTGGTCTTGAAATAAACTGATTTTGAATTTTTGAGCGCGATCGCATCAGACCGTTGTACGACCGGTCGTAAGTAGTCCACGACTGGTCGAAGGCAGTCCATGACCGGTTGAGACCCCTCTACGACTGGTCGTGTGACACTTGATTTAGTTGCTGGAGTTTGAGTCGTAACTTTACGACTGGTCGAAGGTCGAGTCGAGACCATCTCACGACCGGTCGAGCAGACTCCAGGACTGGTCGTAGGCAAACCAAAAAAATCGACAAATTGCAACCATTTTAGGACTGGTCTTGGAACTTCTTAGACTGGTCGAGACAATACTAGGACTGGTCGAACAAGGTCTAGGACTGGTCTTAGAGTAGACCAAAATCATGTAATAATATTCATTTGGATTATGTATCCAAAGTGACCTACCCTAAGGTCAATCTAATGGTCTATCAAACCTAAAACATGAAGTATGGACATTGAACACTTCATTTGCTTAGACTTTGATCTTTACGAAGCTTGATTTCTTCTCGATGTAGCTTAACTACTTCAGAAGCTTCAATGTTACTTTAAGTTGTACTTGAGTCCCGCATTTAGTTTTGAATCTTGAACTTGCACTTGAACTTGAGTCTTGACCCGGAGTTCTCTCTTAATATTGTAGCTTGAACTATCATGAAGCTTGAAGAATTCTTTGAGCTAGACTTCAAGTGTTGACGAGGTGTCTCGAACAAATTTATCAAGATATAAACACACAACATACAAAGAAGTTTTGACGCACAAAATTTGACAATCAAAGAGGAATCAAATCATAGCACTTACAGTAGTTTCGGTATTTTGGTAAAATTCTATGTCCAGGGGTAGTTTAGGTATTTTGGTAAAATTCCATGCCCAGGGGTAGTTTGAGTTATTTGACGTAAAATATATGATTTTAGGGTAGAACGAGCTACTTTAGCAAACCAACCCGGCTAAGCCGAGTTGCCCAAGCCGAAATTGAGAAATACTGCCAAAGATTGATCAGAAAAGGCCCGGTCGACGACAGAAGTGATCCAAACCATCGGACTTTAAATCAGGCGTATCTCGCAATCCGGAATGAGTTATCTGACGTAAAATATATGATTTTGTGGTAGAACGAGCTACTTTAACCTACCACCAAAGATGAGTGTGAAAATGCTCGGTCGACGACAAAAGTGATCCGGATTATCGGACCTTAAATCGGGCGAATCTCGCAATCTGGAATGAGTTATATGACGTACTTTATATGATTTTGGGGTAGAACGAGCTACCTTAGTCCACCGCCAAAGACAGATCTGAAAAGTCAGGTCGATGACAGAAGTGATCAGAAAAAGCCAGGTCGACGACAGAAGTGATCTAGACCATCGGACCTTAAATCGGGCGTATCCCGCAATCCGTAATGAGTTATCTAACGTAAAATATTTGATTTTGGCGTAGAACGAGGTAGTTTAACCTACCGCCAAAGATGGATCAGAAAAGGCTCGGTCAATGACTAAGTGATCTAGACCATCAGACCTTAAATCGGGCGTATCTTGCAATCCGGAATAAGTTAACTGACGTAAAATATATGATTTTGGGATAGAACAAGCTACTTTAGCCAGCCAACCCGGCTACGCCAGTTTGCCCAAGCCGGATTTGCGAAATACTGCCAAAGATGGATTAGAAAAGGCCCGGTCAATGACAGAAGTGATCTAGATCATTTGAACTTAAATTGGGCGTATCTCACAATTCGGAATGAGTTATCTGACGTAAAATATTTGATTTTAGCATAGAACGAGCTACTTTAGCAAACCAACCCCGCTACGTAGGGTTACAAAACCCGGATTTGTGAAATACCGCCAAAGATATATTAGAAAAGGCCCGGTCCACAACAGAAGTAATCCAAACCATCGAACCTTCAATCGGGTGTATCTCGCAATCCGGAGTGAGTTACCTGACGTAAAATATATGATTTTAGGCTAGAACGAGTTAATTTAGCCTACCGCCAAAGATGGATCAGAAACGGCCCGGTCGACGACAAAAGTGATCGAGACCATCGGACTTTAAATCAGGCATATCTCGCAATCCGGAATGAGTTATCTAACATAAAATCTATGATTTTGGGGTAGAACGAGCTACTTTGGCCAACCAACAAGGCTTCGCCGGGGTACCGAATCCGGATTTGTGAAATACCGCAAAAGATGGATTAAAAAAGGCCCAGTCAACGATAAAAGTGATCCAGACCATCGGACCTTAAATCAGGCATATCTCGCCATCCGGAATGAGTTATCTAACGTAAAATATATGATTTTGGGGTAGAATGAGCTACTTTACCCTACCGCCAAAGATAGATCCGAAAAGGCCCAGTTGACAATAGACGTGATCCAGACCATCGGACCTTAAATTGGGCGTGTCTCACAATCCGTAATGAGTTATCTAACGTAAAATATATGATTTTGGGGTAGAATGAGATAGTTTAGCCTACCGGCAAAGATGGATCAGAAAAGGCCTGATCGACGACAGAAGTGATCAAGACCATCGGACCTTAAATCAGGCGTATCTCGCAATCTAGAATGATTTATTTGATTTAAAATATATAATTTTGGGGTAGAACGAGCTACTTTATCCAACCAACCCGGCTACGTCGGTTTGCCCAAGATGGATTTGAGAATTACCACCAAAGATGGATTAGAAAAGGCACAGTCAACGACAGAGCGATTCAGACCATCGGACCTTAAATCAGGCGTATCTCGCAATCCGAAATGAGATTTCGGATGTAAAATATAAGATTTTGGGGTAGAACGAGGTACTTTAGCCAACCAACCTGGCTATGCCGTGTTGCCCAAGCCGGATTTGTGAAATACCGCCAAAGATGGATTAAAAAAGTCATCGAGACCATCGGACCTTAAATCGGGCGTATCTCGCAATCCTGAATGAGTTATCTGACGTAAAATATATGATTTTGGGGTAGAACGAGCTACTTTCGCCTACCGCCCAAGAAGGATCAGAAAAGGCCCGGTCGACGACAGACGTGATCTAGACCATCGAACCGTAAATCGGGCGTGTCTCCCAATCCGAAATGAGTTATCTAACGTAAAATATATGATTTTGGGGGAGAACGAGCTAGTTTAGCCAACTGCCAAAGATGGATCAGAAAAGGCCTGGTTGACGACAAAGGTGATTCAGACCATCCAACCATAAATTAGGTGTATCTCACAATCCGAAATGAGTTATCTAATGTAAAATATATGATTTTCGGGTAGAACGAGCTACTTTCGCCTACCGCCCAAGAAGGATCAGAAAAGGCCCGGTCGACAACAGACGTGATCCAGACCATCGGACCGTAAATCGGGCGTGTCTCCCAATCCGAAATGAGTTATCTGACGTAAAATATATGATTTTGGGGGAGAACGAGTTAGTTTAGTCGACTGCCAAAGATGGATCAGAAAAGGCCCGGTTGACGACAGAGGTGATCCGGACCATCAAATCATAAATTGGGTGTATCTCACAATCCGAAATGAGTTATCTAACGTAAAATATATGATTTTAGGGTAGAAAGAGCTACTTTATCCAACCAACCCAACTACACCAGTTTGCCCAAGTCAGATTTGCAAAATACCCCTAAAGATTGATTAGAAAAGGCTCGATCAATGACAGAAGCGATCCAGACCATCGGACCTTAAATCAGGCGTATCTCGCAATGCGGAATGAGTTATCTGACGTAAAATATATGATATTGGGGTAAAACGAGCTACTTTTGCATACCGCCGAAGATGGAACAGAAAAGGCCCGGTCGACGACAGAGGTGATCTAGACCATCGGACCTTAAATCGGGCGTACGCGCAATCTGGAATGAGCTATCCGATGTAAAATATATGATTTTGGGGTAGAACGGGCTACTTTAGCCAACCAACCCGGCTACGTCGGTTTGTTCAAGGCAAATTTGTGAAAAATAAAAAAAGATGGATTAGAAAATGCCCGATCAACGACAGAAGTGATCCAGACCATCGAACCTTAAATTGGGCGTATCTCGCAATCCAAAATGAATTATCTGACGTAAAATATATGATTTTAGCATAGAACGAGCTACTTTAGCCAACCAACTCCTCTACGCAAGGTTACCCAAGCTGGATTTATGAATTAACACCAAAGATGAACTAGAAAAGGACTGGTCCATGACAGAAGTGATCCAGACCATCGGACCTTAAATTGGGCGTATCTCGCAATCCGAAATGAGTTATCTGACGTAAAATATATGATTTTAACATAGAACGGGTTACTTTAGCCAACCAACCCAGCTACGCGGGGTTACCCAAGCCGAATTTGTAAAATAACGCCAAAGATGGATTAGAAAAGGCCCGGTCCATGACAGAAGTGATCCAAACGATCAGACCTTAAATCAGGCGTATCTCGCAATCCGGAATGAGTTACTTGACGTAAAATATATGATTTTGGGCTAGAACAAGTTAATTTATCCTACTACCAAAGATGAATCTGAAACGGCTCGAACAACGACAGCAGTGATCGAGACCATCGAACTTTAAATCGGGCGTATCTCGCAATCCGGAATGAGTTATCTGACATAAAATATATGATTTTAGAGTAGAACGAGCTACTTTATCTTACCGCCAAAGATGGATCAAAAAAGGCCCAGTCGACGACAGAAGTGATTCAGACCATTGGACCTTAAATCGGGCGTGTCTCGCAATCCGGAATGAGTTATCAAACGTAAAATATATGATTTTGGGGTTGAATGAGGTAGTTTAACCTACCGCTAAAGATGGATCAGAAAAGGCCTGGTCGACAACAAAAGTGATCTATACCATCAGACCTTAAATCGGGCGTATCTCGAAATCGAAAATTAGTTATCTGACGTAAAATATATGATTTTATGGTAGAACGAGCTACTTTAACCATCCAACTCGGCTATGTCGGGTTGCTCGGGCCAGATTTGTGAAATAATGCCAAAGATGGATTAGAAAAGGCCCGGTCAACGACAGAAGTAATCTAGACCATCGGACCTTAAATCGGGCGTTTCACTCAATACAGAATGAGTTATCTTATGTAAAATATATGATTTTGGGGTAGAATGAGCTACTTTAGCCTACCGCCAAAGATGGATCAGAAAAGGTCCGGTCGACGATAGACGTGATCCAGACCATCGGACATTAAATCTGTCGTGTTTCACAATCCCGAATGAGTTATCTAACGTAAAATATATGATTTTAGGGTAGAACGAGCTAGTTTAGCCTACCCCCAAAGATCGATCAGAAAAGGCACGGTCGACAACAGAAGTGATCTAGACCATCGGACCGTAAATCGGGCGTATCTCGCAATCGGGAATGAGTTATCTGATGTAAAATATATGATTTTGGGGTAGAACGAGCTACTTTATTCAACCAACCAGGCTACGCCGGTTTGCCCAATCTGGATTTGAGAATTCTCACCAAAGATGGATTAGAAAAGGCCCAGTCAACGACAGAAGTGATCCAAACCATCAGACCTTAAATCATGCGTATGTCACAATCCGGAATGAGTAACCTGACGTAAAATAAATGATTTTGAGGTAAAATGAGCAACTTTAGCCAACCAACCTGGTTACACCGTGTCTCCCAAGCCGAATTTGTGAAATACCTCCAAAGATGGATTCGAAAAGGCTCGGTCAATGACAGAAGTGATCCAGACCATCGGACCTTAAATCGGGCATATCTCGCAATCCGGAATGAGTTATCTGACGTAAAATATATGATTTTGGGTTAAAACGAGCTACTTTCGCCTACCGCCAAAGATGGATTAGAAAAAGCCTGGTCGACGATAGACGTGATCCAGACCATCAGATTTTAAATCGAGCGTGTCTGCCAATCCGGAATGAGTTATCTGACATAAAATATACGATTTTGGGGTAGAATAAGCTAGTTTCGTCGATTGCTAAAGGTGAATCAGAAAAGGCTCAGTCGACGACAGAAGTGTGTTAGACCATCGGAATGAGTTATCTATTGTAAAATATATGATTTTGGGGTAGAACGAGCTACTTTATCCAACCAACCTGGCTACGCCGGTTTGCCCAAGCTAGATTTGAGAATTACTACCAAAGATGGTTAGAAAAGGCCCGGTCAACAACAGAAGTGATCCTGATCATTGGACCTTAAATTGGGCGTATCTCACAATCCAGAATGAGATTTCTAACGTAAAATATATGATTTTGGGGTAGAATGAGCTACTTTAGCAGACCAACCCTCTATGCCATGTTGCCTAAGCCGGATTTGCAAAATACCGCCAAATATGGATTAGAAAAGGCCCGGTCAACGACAGAAGTATCTCGCAATCCGGAAGGAGTTAGCTGAAGTAAAATATATGATTTTGGGGTACAGCGAGCTACTTTCGCCTACCGCCAAAGATAGATTAGAAACGGCCCGGTCGAAGACAGAAGTGATCCAGACCATCGGACCTTAAATCGAGCTTGTCTCGCAATCCGGAATGAATTATCTAACGTAAAATATATGATTTTGGGGTAGAACGAGCTAGTTTAGCCTACTACAAAGATGGATCAGAAAAGGCCCGGTCGACGACAGAATGATCGAAACCATCGGACCTTAAATCGGGCGTATTTCGCAATCCGGAATGAGTTATCTGACGTAAAATATATGATGTTAGGGTAGAACGAACTACTTTAGCCAACCAACCCGGCTATGCCAGTTTGCCCAAGCCGGATTTGCGAAATACCGCCAAAGATAGATTCGAAAAAGCCCGATCAACGACAGAAGTGATCCAGACCATCGAACCTTAAATTGGGCGTATCTCGCAATCCTGAATGAGTTATCTAACGTAAAATATATGATTTTAGAATAGAACAAGCTACTTTAGCCAACCAACCCTGCTCCATAGGGTTACCGAAGCTATATTTCTGAACTAACACCAAAGATGGACTAGAAAAGGCACGGTCCACGGCAAAAGTGATTTAGACCATCGAACCTTAAATTGGGCGTATCTCGCAATCCGAAATGAGTTATCTAACGTAAAATATATGATTTTAGTATAAAATGAGTTACTTTAGCCAACCAAACCCGCTACGCAGGGTTACCCAAGCTGAATTTGTGAAAAAATGCCAAAGATGGATTAGAAAAGGCCCGGTCCACGACAGAAGTGATCCAAACGATCGGAACTTAAATCGGGCTAATCTCGTAATCCGGAATGAGTTATCTGACATAAAATATATGATTTTGTGCTAGAATAATTTAATTTATCCTACGGCCAATGATGGATCAGAAACGGCCCGGCCGACGACAGCAATGGTCGAGACCATCGAACTTTAAATCGAGCATATCTCACAATCCAAAATGAGTTATCTGACGTAAAATATATGAATTTGGGGTAGAACGAGCTACTTTATCCTACCGCCAAAGATGGATCGAAAAGGCCCGGTCGACGACAGAAGTGATCCACACCATCGGACATAAAATCGGGTGTGTGTCGTAATCCAGAATAAATTATCTGACGTAAAATATATGATTTTGGGGTAGAACGAGCTAGTTTAACCTACCGCTAAAGGTGGATTAGAAAAGGCCCAGTCGACGACAAAAGTGATCTAGACCGTTGGACCTTAAATCGGGCGTATCTCGCAATCCGAAATTAGTTTTTTGACGTAAAATATATGATTTTGTGGTAGAACAAGCTACTTTAGCCATCCAACCCGGATATGTCGGGTTGCCCTAGCCAGATTTCCGAAATAACGCCAAAGATGGATTAGATAAGGCCCGGTCAACGACAGAAGTGATCTAGACCCTCGGACCTTAAATCAGGTGTATCTCGCAATACGGAATGAGTTATCTAACGTAAAATGTATGATTTTGGGGTAGAACGAGCTACTTTAGACTACCGCCAAAGATGGATCAGAAAGGCCAGTTCGACGACAAACGTGATCCAGACCATTGGACCTTAAATCGGGCATGTCTCACAATCCCTTATGAGTTATCTGACGTAAAATATATGATTTTGGGGTAGAACGAGCTAGTTTAACCTACCCCCAAAGATCGATCAGAAAAGGCCCAGTCGACGATAGAAGTGATCTAGACCATCGGACCTTAAATCGGGCGTATCTCGCAATCTGGAATGAGTTATCTGATGTAAAATATATTATTTTGGGGTAGAACGAGTTACTTTAGCCAACCAACCCGACTACGCCTGTTTTCCCAAGCCGGATTTGAGAATTCTCGCCAAAGATGGATTAGAAAAGGCTCGGTCAACGATAGAAGTGATTCTTAAATCAGGCGTATCTCGCAATCCAGAATTAGTAATCTGACATAAAATATATAATTTTGGGGTAAAACGAACAATTTAGCCAACATTAAATTGGGCGTATCTCGCAATCCGAAATGAGTTATCTGACGTAAAATATATGATTTTAGCATAGAACGAGTTACTTTAGCCAACTAACCCAGCTACGCAGGGTTACCCAAGCCGGATTTGTGAACTAATACCAAAGATGGACTAGAAAAGGACTGGCCCACGACAGAAGTGATTCAGACCATCGGAACTTAAATTGGGCGTATCTCGCAATCCAGAATGAGTTATCTGACGTAAAATATATGATTTTAGCATAGAACGAGTTACTTTAGCCAACCAAACCAGCTACGCAAGGTTACCCAAGCTAGATTTACGAAATAACACCAAAGATGGATTAGAAAAGGCTCGGTCCACAATAGAAGTGATCCAAACGATCAGACCTTAAATCGGGCGTATCTCGTGTCACTCCCCAAACTCAAAAACGGGCTCACAAAATTCCCGATCACCGAATCCGGTGCCAACAGCCTCCGTAATACCCCATTCTCGGTTCCCAGCGCCCATATGCTAGATTCCAATCATGGGATCCTACAAGGAGGATTTTCAGTATGAATTTTTTTTTGTAATGAAGCATAACCACAAGTATACCCAAATCATAAAGGCAACATCATCATCACATATCCACTAATATAATCATTTGAATACACTGCTGAAAGGGAAATACATATATCGAAATCAAAGCTCCAGAAGACAGTTGCGTGCTCCAAGCTCAACGCTGCTGCAACCTAACGCCACCTGCACGCATCTATCGTGCATAAGCTTACAAAAGCTTAGAGGGTGGTGAAAGTGTGTGCACAAGATGAGTGCCAAGTATACCATAAAGCACATAAATCATACATCATCGAGATAAGCAGAAATACTAACAAGATCATGAATCATATGACATCAGAGTAAGCGGAAGTATATTGGTAAATCCATGAATGCTATCAGCCGTACCAAGGCTATGCGATGCAAAACATAATAAGACATAACAGATGCTAAGGATGCAATGCAATATGTAAATCCTGATGAGCCACGAATACCATCAACCCCATCTAGGCCATATAAGTGCAAAAATATAGTAACTCTAAATGCTAAGTACTGCAGATGCAATGTAATATGCGGTGCGAATGAAATGAACATGTAGGAATGTGAAGTCAGGATGATAGTACGAAGTATCACAGGCTATGGGGTCCATCACAAGGGACTTCTATCCAAACCAGTCCCATACCTAAATTTAGATAGTCAGAGACAATGTGGTAAACTCCTGATCTCAAGTTAGTCATGCGCCCAACCGAAATCGTGGTCATGCGAAGGTACACGTAACAAATAGTTATGCACCACCAGCCCGAGTGGATAGTGAATGAATGAATGAATGGATATGCAATTCCTGTTCAATAAGTCCACATCTCAGTACGGTTGCTCTCTGGGGAAATCACCGGGGTCTATTACACTCGACACCGACTGCCTCCTCCCTAGCAGCACAGCCCAGCGAGCGGAATAGACCTCACTATCCGCCTGACCAGTAGTCTGCCAACACCTACTCGGCTCGTCGATAACGGACCCATTTACGAGCTGGTCATACTCAGCCTAGCTTATAGCCCCCTCACTCGGGCGGATAAGGCCACATCCCCTCCCAATCGACCACGACACAGTGGGAGACGCGACCTACTGGTATTTGGCACTCGGGCGCTCATGTTCCACTAGTCCAGACATTGGGGCTACTCCTGGCGTCGGAGGTTCTGGGATTTTCACCCAAGGACATCCTAAGTGCCTACAGTGCTAGAACAAATATTTCCAGTGTCCCATCTAGCCATCCACAATGTGCCTGTGGAGGCCACGGCCCTGATGTCACTAGGGCGTATAATGATCAAGTCACACATATGCGAGATGCATGAGTCACACTATCCAGTCATGCGCAATCTTGCGCGTACGGTGCGATAATGTGGGCACTCTGTCTCATAAGGAGTCCCGTAAATAGTCTGCCCAATGACGTATGTTATGATCAAAACATTCATCATATCAGGCATACTATGATACGTATGGGCATGAATCATGGAGTTATACTAAGCATGTTATATGGTGATGAACTATCCTCACAACGAAGATGGGCCTTGATGGCCTATACACAACAAGTATGGGCCTATTAATGGGCCTTAGGGAGAAGTACAATGCGGACATTTAACCAACATTATCCTTACAATGTGGACGTCAAACTAACATTGTTCCCAAGGCATGACCCGCCTTAAAGGTCAACACATAAACCACGGTGGAATCACATTACAATGGGCCTCAACCCATGGGCTTCAAATACATCACTATGGGCCTCAACCCATGGGCCTTATACACATCACAGTGGGTCTCAACCCACGGGCCTTTATACATCACAATGGGTCTCAACCCATGGGCCCTAATACATCACAATGGGCCTCAACCCATGGGCCCTATACACATCATAGCGGGTCTCAACCCACGAGCCTTTATACATCACAATGGGTCTCAACCCATGGGCCCTATACACATCACAGTAAGTCTCAACCCACGGGCCTTTATACATCACAATGGGTCTCAACCCATGGGACACAAATGCAACAAGATGGGACAATTCACATGAGCCTCATATATATTAAGGTGGGCCACACCAATGGGCCACAAAGACATTAAGAAGGGCCCACATTATATGGGCCTTATGTATATCAGATGGGTCACACCAATTGGGCCCCATACGTACATCAAATGGGTCACAACCAAATAAGTGGTGATAATGATTTCCACCATTGAAATCCCAAGGCCCACGATAACATTATTCCCCATCCAACCTGATCATATGGTCACAATGACCTGAAAGGGGAAAAGCAAATATCATATTGGTCCAAAATGCGTGGCCCAAGGGTTTTAATGGCGGACGTTCAAACCCACTACTTTCTATAATGTGGCCCACCTAATCCTGGATCTGTCTTGCTCTTGGTCTCAAGCCCTAAAATAAGCTTTCAAAATGGTTGGGCAGATTGGATGCAACACATGCATCAAGGGTGGGGTCCATTGAACTATGGATTTGACTCATTCTTTAGCTCATGCCCAAAAATGAGCTTTTGAAATGGATGGACAATTGGATGCAACACATGCATCATGGTGGGGTCCACATGAAGGCCCACCATCTTGTATATTATGCATAATATAATGTATAATTTATATATAGTATATATACAATATTATATATAATATAATATATATATATATACATATATTTAGCTGTACACACACTCACACACACACACGCTCACACACACATCACAGTGGGCTCCACCGTCCGTCTGGATGGTGGGGATGAAACATAGACATCACAGTGGACTCCACCGTCCGCCTGGACGGTGGAAGCAAAACACATACATCTCTGTGGGTCCCATGTGGGGCCCACCATAATGTAAATTTGACATCCAACCCATTGGTAAGGTCATGCGGACCTGGATGAACAGGAAAAACAAATTTCATCTTGATCCAAAACTTTTGTGGACCCAAAATGGGTTTCAATGGAATACACTCAATCCCACTGTTTCCTCTGACGTGGGCCACCTGAGCATTGGATATGGCTGATTTTTGAAGGGCGGCTCGATGCCACAGGGGCCCACCATATGAACGGCTTGGATGACAGATATACATCACAGTGGGGCCCACAGCTGGAGTCGTGGGACCCTGCTGGTCGTCCGTCAAAACGTAGCAGCGTTTTTTTTTTTTTTTTTGAAAACGTGGTATTTTCGTGGTTTTTCACGTGCGGGGCCTACATTGTAAGAATTCGCCTCATCCACTGATTCCCACAGTCCATAACAAATCCATCAAGCCCAATATTGGGCATGTTTTGGCGTGTAGAAAAATTAAAATGTGTTTAAACGGTGAAAAATCGCTATTTCCAAAGGTATGGCCCGCCCGAAAGTCGGATTGACTTCCTTTTTCGGTTCAACGCCTAAAATGGGCTTGGGAACGGGGTGGACGGCGTGGATTCCATTTATGTATCAAGGTGGGGCCTATACAAGTGGCCCACCCCATTGCTTCCTACCAAGCTAATATTTGTGTTTTCATTTTAGTCCAGGGACGTCCCTGGACGTCTGGGCGTCACACATGCTCAAGGTGGGCCCTACTCAAGTGGGCCACCAAATGGATAAACGGCATGTATAAAACATACATTAAGGTGGGGTCCATCCAAGTGGGCCACATGACCACCTCATCACACACAAAGATAAATAAATAAATAAAAAGAGAGGGAGAGAGAGATAGAGAGGGAGATGGTACACGCATGATGGAGGGCTCCGCCACTATGAGCCCTCCCTTACAATCAATCGTACATCAAGTGGGTCCCATTACTCGTGGGCCCATCAAATTGAAAATCAACGGTGGAGATCCTTTCTCTACCAAAATGGAAGGTCTAGATGACCCTATTCATGTAAGAAAATAACATCATGATGGGGTCCATGGAGAATGACCCCATCATGGAATGATCATGAAGATCAAGGTGGGCCATCAGCCACATCTAGGGTCCCAAGTGAGATCCGTACCATCAATCAGTAAGCCTTACTTGGCCCTTCATCATAAAAATGAAATCTAGGCCTATGGACAACACCCACCTTTCGATCTAATCGGTCCGTTGGAACGCCTATCTTCTTGTGCTCCTCTTTGACAGAAGAGATGAGAAATGGAGGGCTAAGATGATGGATTTTTGGGATGGAAAAGGTGGGCCTCACACATGCACTTTTCTCTCCATGGGAAGAGCTTGGACGTGGGTGCTCTTTGCTTGGAATTGTGAAGGAAAAGAGAGAGAGGTGTGGTGGTTGTAAGAGAAGTGATGGGAGATGGGTGATGGATGTGAGTGATGGGTGAGGTGATGGATTGGTTGAATTTTGTGGTTGCTTTACTTATGGAGAAAGGAAGCATGGGGGTGCTTTGTACTTGACATAAGGGGTGATTGATGGGATTGATTTGACATGTTGTAGAGATTCTCTCGGGATCGTAAAAGCGCGGCGTTTCTTTGAAATAAACGCCGGCCCACATCTTCCGACTTCGGTATCGGATCGGTGCGCGAGTCGCGGCGTTGGAACCGCGGCGACGGTGCGGTCGCAATGATACTAGTTTCGGATTAAGCCGACTCAATTCTACAGGATACTACTTAGGGTCGATCGTAAACGTCGGTTATCAGTCGCAGATTACCAGACTTCAACGGAAAGGATCGCGGGATTCGACGGAACAGTACGAACTAGGATACGGGTCTTACATCTCGCAATCCGGAATGAGTTACCTGACGTAAAATATATGATTTTAGGCTAGAACGAGTTAATTTATCCTACCGCCAAAGATGGATAAAAAACGGCCCAGTCGACAACAGTAGTGATCGAGACCATCGGACTTTAAATTGGGCATATCATGCAATCAAGAATGAGTTATCTGACGTAAAATATATAATTTTGGAGTAGAACGAGCTACTTTATCCCACCGCCAAAGATGGATCAGAAAAGGCCCTGTCGACGATAGAAGTGATCTAAACCATCGGACCTTAAATCGGGCGTGCCTCGCAATTCGGAATGAGTTATCTGACATTAAATATATGATTTTGGGGGTAGAACGAGCTAGTTTAACCTACCGCTAAAGATGGATCAGAAAAGGCCCGGTCGAATACAAAAGTGATCTAGACCATCGAACCTTAAATCGGGCGTATCTCGCAATCCGGAATTAGTTATCTGATGTAAAATATATGATTTTGTGGAAGAACGAGCTACTTTAACCATCCAACTCGGCTATGCCGGGTTACCCTGGCCGAATTTACGAAATAACGCCAAAGATGGATTAGAAAAGGCCCGGTCAACGACAGAAGTGATCCAGACCATCGGACCTTAAATCGGGCGTATCTCGTAGTACAAAATGAGGTATCTAACGTAAAATATATCATTTTGGGGTAGAATGAGCTACTTTAGCCTACCGCCAAAGATGGATCAGAAAAGGCCCGGTCGACGACAGACGTGATCCAGGCCATATGACGTTAAATCGAGCGTGTCTCACAATCCCGAATAGTTATCCGACGTAAAATATATGATTTTGGGGTAGAACGAGCTAGTTTAGCCTACCCCCAAAGATCGATCAAAAAAGGCCCAGTCGACGACAAAAGTGATCTTGACCATCGGACCATAAATCGGGCGTATCTTGCAATCTGGAATGAGTTATCTGATGTAAAATATATGATTTTGGGGTAGAACGAGCTACTTTATCCAACCTACCAGGCTACGCCGGTTTGCCCAAGCCAGATTTGAGAATTCTCGCCAAAGGTGGATTAGAAAAGGCCCGGTCAACGAAAGAAGTGATCCAGACCATCGAACCTTAAATCAGGCATATCTCACAATCCAGAATGAGTAACCTGACGTAAAATTTATGATTTTGAGGTAAAATGAGCAACTTTAGCCAACCAACCTGGCTACACCGTGTTACCCAAGCCAGATTTGTGAAATACCTCCAAAGATGGATTAGAAAAGGCCCGATCAATGATAGAAGTGTCCAGACCATCGGACCTTAAATCGAATGTATCTCGCAATCTGGAATGAGTAATCTGACGTAAAATATATGATTTTTGGGTTGAACGAGCTACTTTCGGCTACCACCAAAGATGGATAAGAAAAGGCCCGGTCGACGATAGACGTGATCCAGACCATCGGACCTTAAATCGAGTGTCTGGCAATCCGGATGAGTTATCTGACGTAAAATATATGATTTTGGGGTAGAACAAGCTAGTTTCGCCTCCCGCTAAAGATGGATCAGAAAAGGCTCGGTCGACGACAGAAGTGAGTTAGACCATTGGACCTTAAATCGGGCCTATCTCGCAATCTGAAATGAGTTATCTATTGTAAAATATATAATTTTGGGGTAAAACAAACTACTTTATCCAACCAACCCGGCTACGCCAGTTTGCCCAAGCCGGATTTCAGAATTACCGCCAAAGATGGACTAGAGAAGGCCCGATCAACAACAAAAGCGATCCTAACCATTGGACCTTAAATGAGGTGTATCTCGCAATCCAGAATGAGATTTCTGACGTAAAATATATCATTTTGGGATAGAACGAACTACTTTCGCCTACCGCCCAAGAAGGATCAGAAAAGGCCCGGTCGACGACAGACGTGATCCAGACCATCGGACCGTAAATCGAGCATGTCTCCCAATCTGAAATGACTTATCTGACGTAAAATATATGATTTTCAGGGAGAACGAGCTAATTTAGCTGACTGCCAAAGATGGATCAGAAAAGGCCCGGTTGACGACAGAGGTGATCCAGACCATCAAACCTTAAATCGGGCATATCTCGCAATTCGGAATGAGTTATCTAACGTAAAATATGTGATTTTGGGGTAGAACGAGCTAGTTTCGCCTACCGCCGAAGATGGATCAGAAAAGGCCCGGTTGACAACAGTAGTGATCAAGACCATCGGACATTAAATCGGATGTATCTCGCAATCCAGAATGAGTTATCTGACGTAAAATATATGATTTTGGGGTACAACGAGCTACTTTAGCGAAACAACCTAGCTAAGCCAGTTTGCCCAAGTCAGATTTGCGAAATATCACCAAAGAAGGATTAGAAAACGGTCGATCAACGACAGAAGTGATCCAGACCATCAGACCTTAAATTGGGCGTATCTCGCAATCCGGAATAAATTATCTGACGTAAAATATATGATTTTAGCATAGAACGAGTTACTTTAGCCAACCAACCTAGCTACATCGGGTTAACCAAGCCGGATTTGCTAAATAACGTAAAAGATGGATTAGAAAAGACCCAGTCCACTACAGAAGTGATCCAAACAATTGGACCTGAAATCGGGCGTATCTCGCAATCCAGAATGAGTTACCTGAGGTAAAATATATGAATTTGGGCTAGAACGAGTTAATTTATCCTATCGACAAAGATGGATCAGAAAAGGCCCGGTCGACGACAGAAGTGATCTAGACCACCGGACCTTAAATCGGGTGTGTCTCGCAATCCGGAATGAGTTATCTGACGTAAAATATTTGATTTTGGGGTAGAACAAGGTAGTTTCGCCTACCGCCAAAGATGGATCAGAAAAGGCCCGGTCAATGACAGAAGTGATCTAGACCATCGTACCTTAAATCGGGCATATCTCGCAATCCAGAATGAGTTATCTGACGTAAAATATATGATTTTGGGGTAGAACGAGCTACTTTAGTCAACCAACCCGGCTACGCCAGTTTGCCCAAGACGGATTTGCGAAATACCGACAAAGATGGATTTGAAAATGCCCGATCAACGACAGAAGTGATCCAGACCATCGAACCTTAAATTGGGCGTATCTCGCAATCCGGTATGAGTTATCTGATGTAAAAAATTTGATTTTTGCATAGAATGAGCTACTTTAGCCAACCAACCCTGCTCCGTAGGGTTACCCAAGCTATATTTACGAACTAACACGACTAGAAAAGGCCCGGTCCATGACAAAAGTTATTCAGACCATCGGACCTTAAATTGGGCGTATCTCGCAATCCGGAATGAGTTATCTGTCGTAAAATATATGATTTTAGCATAGAATGAGTTACTTTAGCCAACCAAACCAGTTACGCAGGGTTACCCAAGCCGGATTTGCAAAATAATGCTAAAGATGGATTAGAGAAGGCCCGGTCCACGACAGAAGTGATCCAAATGATCGGACCTTCAATCGGGTGTATCTCGCAATCCGGAATAAGTTACCTGACATAAATGATATTATTTTGGGCTAGAACGATTTAATTTATCCTACTGCCAATGATGGATCAGAAACGGCCCGGTCGACTACAGTAGTGATCGAGACCATCAAACTTTAAATTGGGCGTATCTCGTAATCCGGAATGAGTTATTGACGTAAAATATATGATTTTGGGGTAGGACGAACTACTTTATCCTACCGCCAAAGATAGATCAGAAAAGGCCCGGTCGACGACAAAAGTGATTTAGACCATCGGACCTTAAATCGGGCGTGTCTCAGAATCCGGAATAGGTTATCTAACGTAAAATATATGATTTTAGGGTAGAACGAGCTAGTTTAACCTACCGCTAAAGGTGGATCAGAAAATGCCCGGTCGACGACAAAAGTGATCTAGACCATCGGACCTTAAATCGGGCGTATCTTGCAATTCAGAATTAGTTATCTGACGTAAAATATATGATTTTGTGGTAGAACAAGCTACTTTATCCATCCAACCGGGCTACGTCGGGTTGCCCAAGCTGGATTTGCGAAATAACGCCAAAGATGGATTAGAAAAGGCCCGGTCAACGACCAAAGTGATCTAGACCATCGGACCTTAAATCGAGCGTATCTCGCAATACGGAATGAGTTATCTAATGTAAAATATATGATTTTGGGGTAGAACGAGCTACTTTAGCCTATCGCCAAAGATGGATCAGAAAAGGCCGGGTCGACGACAGATGTGATCCAAACCATCGGACGTAAAATCGGGCATGTCTCACAATCCCGAATGAGTTATCTAACGTAAAATATATGATTTTAGGGTAGAACGAGCTAGTTTAGCCTACCCCCAAAGATCGATCAAAAAAGGTCCGGTCGGTGACAGAAGTTATCTAGACCATCGGACCTTAAATCGGGCGTATCTCGCAATCCGGAATGAGTTATCTGACGTAAAACATATGATTTTGGGGTAAAACGAGCTAGTTGAACCTACCGCTAAAGATGGATTAGAAAAGGCCCGGTCGACGACAAAAGTCATCTAGACCATCGCACCTTAAATCAAGCGTATCTCGCAATCCGGAATGAGTCATCTAACGTAAAATATCTGATTTTGGGGTAGAACGAGCAAGTTTAACCGTCCGCTAAAGATGGATTAGAAAAGGCCCGGTCGACGACAAAAGTGATTTAGACCATTAGACCTTAAATCGGGCGTATGTCGCAATCCAGAATTAGTTATCTGACGTAAAAGATATGATTTTGTGGTAGAACGAGCTACTTTAGCCATCCAACCCAGCTATCTCAGGTTACGCAAGCCGAATTTAAGAAATAATTGCAAAGATGGATTAGAAAAGGCCCGGTCAACGACGGAAGTGATCCAAACATCGGACCTTAAATTGGGCGTATCTCGCAATACGGAATGAGTTATCTAACGTAAAATATATGATTTTGGGGTAGAATGAGCTACTTTAGCCTACCGCCAACGATGGATCAGAAAAGGCCCGGTCGACGACAGACGTGATCCAAACCATCGGACTTTAAATCGGGCGTGTCTCACAATCCCGAATGAGTTATCTGACATAAAATATATTATTTTGGGGTAGAACAAGCTAGTTTAGCCTACCCTCAAAGATCGATCAGAAAAGGCCCGGTCGACGACAGAAGTGATCTAGACCATCGGACCTTAAATCGGTCGTATCTCGCAATCTGGAATGAGTTATCTGATGTAAAATATATGATTTTGGGGTAGAACGAGCTACTTATCCAACCAACCCAGCTACGCTGGTTTTCCCAAGCCGAAATTGAGAATTCTCGCCAAAGGTGGGTTAGAAAAGGCCCAGTCAATGACAGAAGTGATCTAAACCATCGGACCTTAAATCAGGCGTACCTCGCAATCCGGAATGAGTAACCTGAGTTGAAATATATGATTTTGGGGTAAAACGAGCAACTTTAGCCATCCAACCCGGCTACACCGTGTTGCCCAAGCCAAATTTGTAAAATACCTCCAAAGATGGATTAGAAAAGGCCCGGTCAATGACAGAAGTGATCCAAACCATCGGACCTCAAAACGGGCGTATCTCGCAATCCGGAATGAGTTATCTGACGTAAAATATATGATTTTGGAGTAGAATGAGCTACTTTCACCTACCGCCAAAGATGGATCAAAAAAGGCCCAGTCGACGATAGACGTGATCCAGACCATCGGACTTTAAATAAGGCGTGTCTGGCAATCCGGAATGAGTTATCTGGCGTAAAATATATGATTTTGGGGTAGAACGAGCTAGTTTTGCCTACCGCCAAAGATGGATCAGAAAAGGCTCGGTCGACGACAGAAGTGATTTAGATCATCGGACCTTAAATCAGGCCTATCTTGCAATCTGGATTGAGTTATCTGTTGTAAAATATATGATTTTGGGGTAGAACGAGCTACTTTATCCAACTAACCCGGATACACCGGTTTGCCCAAGCCGGATTTGAGAATTACCGAAAAAGATGGATTAGAAAAGGCCCGGTCAACGACAGAAGCGATCCTGACCATCGGGCGTATCTCGCAATCCAGAATGAGATTTCTGCCATAAAATATATGATTTTGGGGTAGAACGAGCTAATTTACCCGACTAACCCGAGGATACCGTGTTCCACAAGACGGATTTACGAAATACCACAAAAGATGGATTAGAAAAGGCCCGGTTGTATCTCGCAATCCGGAAGGAGTTACCCGACGTAAAATATATGATTTTGGGGTAAAACGAGCTACATTCGCCTACTGCCAAAGATAGATCAGAAATGACCCAGTCGACAACAGAAGTGATCCAGACCATCGGACCTTAAATCGGGCTTGTCTCGCAATCCGGAATGAATTATCTAACGTAAAATATATGATTTTGGGTAGAACGAGCTACTTTAGCCTACGGCCAAAGATGGATCAGAAAAGGCCCGTCGATGACAGACGTGATCCAGACCATCGGATGTTAAATCGAGCGTGTCTCACAATCTTGAATGAGTTATCTGACGTAAAATATATGATTTTGGGGTAGAACGAACTAGTTTAGGCTACCCCCAAAGATCGATCAGAAAAGGTCCGGTCGACAACAGAAGTGATCTAGACCATCGGACCTTAAATCAGGCGTATCTCGCAATCTAAAATGAGTTATCTGATGTAAAATATATGATTTTGGGGTAGAACGAGCTACTTTATCCAACCAACCCTGCTACGCTGGTTTGGCCATGCCGAATTTGAGAATTCTCGCCAAAGATGGATTAGAAAAGGCCCGTTCAACAACAGAAGTGATCCAGACCATCGGACCTTAAATCAGGCATATCTCGCAATCCAGAATGAGTACTGAAAAGGCCAAGCTATATGTCCTGGGGGGGGGGGGTGAATAGGACTATGCCAAAATTAATATAAAATCAGCGGAAATAAAGTAAACCAATAGCCTTACAATTATGAATCAATTCACAATGCTAAATTTAAATCACCTTGATAAATAAGTATTGAGAGATTGATACAAATTCAGTTCTAAGGACAACCTTACACCATAATAAACAAGGGCTTATGGTAGGACAACCTTATTTCTAGAACATCTTTTGGATCAAGGACTCAATTTCAATAGAAGTAAATGAAATAGCAAGGAATTGAAATTAAATGCAGAAGTATAGATCTAAATTATTACAACAATCCCCACACTTGCTTGAAAAGTAAATAGTTACAACATTCACATCCACTTGTACATTCCACACAATTGAATGATAAAAGATATGAAAATTAAGCAAGCATTCAATCCACAAGACAAAGAGTTATAGTGGTTCGCCTATGTGTACACCAACTGTCTTTCAACAGCCACACAGAAAGCTACTCCACTCCTAATATCCTCACACAGGGGATATTAGCATTCACTATCAAATAGGTTTTTACAGGTTCACCAAAAAACCTTTACAATTGTGTCTTTTTCACTTGGGCTTACACAATTCAAAAACCCCTCTTTTCTGAGTTTTCTGGCTCTCCTCAGATAACCAATACAATGAGATTTTTTCTGGTTCAACCTCAAACAAAACCAATACAATGAGATTTTTCTGTCTTAACCTCAAACAAAACCAAAAGTAAATAAATTTTACAGAATTGTAAAATACCTGGATTTCTCCTTTTCGTAGCAGCCCGGTAGAACCAATCGGAGTAGATGATTGAATGTCAAAGTTCAATTTCCAATACTCACATTCATATGGTTCTAAATTCTAATTGATTTTAGATTTTAACTAGATGGGCGTAGCTATATTTGATTTTGATTCCAAGAAGAAGGAATAAGATAATTCCTCTTTTCAAAAAAAGATTGGAATACAGAAACAAAATCAAATTAAATAAGCTAGCAAAAAGGAATATTAAATAAGCACAATGTAGCTTAAAATAAACACAGACTTATCTCAGAGTGATCACTTGAAATTTCTTGAATTGAATCGAGTTGAAGTGTGAAAACTCTGAATTTTGTTTTCAATTTATAGAAGCAGAAATCGCTCCTACGACTGGTCTTAGAAACCTTTGACTGGTCGTAGCTCTAACGGATATTTGAAATATTGAGCGCGATCTTTGAAAGTCGTTCCACGACTGGTCGTGAGAAGCCTACGACTGGTCGTAGGTCACCTACGACTGGTCGTAGGACCATAGATTAGGTTGTTGGACTTTGAGTCGTAGCTCTACGACTGGTCGTGGATGAGTCGAAGCCACACCTACGACCGGTCGAAGGATCTCCAGGACTAGTCGTGGGTGTACCAAAAAATTCCGAAAAATCTTCAACAACTTAGGACTGGTCGTGGAATTTCTTGGACTAGTCGAACCAATGCTAGGACTGGTCGAACAAGAGCTAGGACTGGTCGTAGAATAGACCAAACTTATGTAAAATAAACATTTGATTTATGTATCCAAAGTGACCTACTTAAAGGGTCAACCTAAGGTCATTCAAACCTGAACCATGTCGTATGGACATTGAACTTCAACTATTCAACGAATGTAGATTTTTTTGAACCATATCAAGCTTGAGATCTTGAACTTGTTGTAGCTTTAAACTTGAGATCTTCATCAGCATAAAAACTACTTCATGCGTTGCTTATTAGTCTTGAAGTCATTTCTTGAGATGTTTCTTAAGACTTGAACTTCAACATTGTAGCTTCTTGAACTTCAATAATGTAGCTTCTTGAGACTTCAACATTGTAGCTTCTTGAACTTCAATAATGTCATGAAGTGTTTATGCAGTGTCTTGAATACATATAAATCACCATACAAGCACAAGACACAGATAGATGTTTTGACACATCAAAATTTGACAACCAAAGGAGCATGAGACTATAGCACTTACAATCTCCCCCTTTGTCAAATTTGTGACAAAACACCCAAATAATAATACTTCCAATAGAAATAAGAGAAGTACAGGCACAACAGGTTAAGTACAGGCACAACAGGTTCAAAATAGAGAAGCATGCACAGTTATATAGATATGATAAGTAATAACTAGCATCATTCTCCCATAACTACCCCTGAAAAGCTTAACTCCCCCTGAGTAATAGGAGCACATCATAATCATTAAATTCAAATAAAGCCAAAGCCTCCCAAAACTTCTCCCCCTTTTTGACACAAAATGACAAAGGAAGAAGAGCAACAATGATAATGAAAATAGGAGTTGATTCAAGAGAGCATAGTGCATAATTCAAAAAGTCAGTAAGCATGTAAAGTTCAGACTTAAAAAAAAAATTATTACAGACCCATCAAAAAATTCAGTCAGAACCAGAAGAGGGAGCAGGATTAGATGGATCAATTTTGTGTAAACCCCTAGCAACCCGCCTCATATATTTGCGTAAATAAGAAAATTGCGTGTCTTGGGTAACACGAATTTGAGCCACCTGCTCTTGAAGGGAATTCAATCTCTCATCAAAATCAGAAGGCTGAAAATCAGGATCATCAGCCGAGTCTGACTCAAGTTCTTCAAATAAATCATCCATATTCACGTCTTCAGGAAGATCACCAGCTTGATCTGTATTTCCTGCTTCAGCACCACTGCTACCAGCATCCACATGGCCATCAGCCAATTCTAAATTCATCTTGATAATATTGGAATTATTAAAAGCGAGATGATGGATGGGTTTTTCTCTAGCAGGCATAGCCACGAGCATATGATTTGCCAGCATAGTCAACAAATAACCAAAGGGAATATCACTATGTCCTGGATGGTGACGTGACAAAATAATGGAATGACAAATTAAAGAAGGTAGACATATTTTTGCACCAGAGATGACAAAATGCAAAACACGAACCATGAAAGCAGTGAGTTCGGTTTTATTACCAGAACGTGGATAAAGATTTGAGATGAAAATCCTATGAAGTACTCTGTGTCTGGGTAACAAGTACCTTAAGGGAAGTGCATGACCTTTATGAGTCCAGTGAACATCCAAATTACATAAATCTCTAGTAAGCATTTTTCGTTCAGATTCTGAGAGTCTGTCATGTAAAATATGAATTGGAATGCCCTCATCATTGACAGGTATGTCGATCCACTGAAAATAATCCTTCTTGAGTATCAATTTTAAAAGTTAAATTCTCAAGAGAAAAATCACAGATACATGCAAACATGGATTGGGCAATGGACTGGTATGCAGCTCCACCCCAATGTAAGATGTTATCCCATCCCACAGATTGCAACAGAGGAAGGATACCAAAGGAAGCAATGTGATTAACATTAACAGGATGCTCAACAATAATATTGCGCAAACGTAAATCCCGAGCATCAGAAGGATCATTTTCGGGAGAGCGAAGATGACGTTGTGCAATAGATGCTGATCTAGATGAAGAGGGACCTCGTGTAGTTTTCTTTTTACCTCTAGCATCCATTTTCAAAGGAGGACTCAACGAAACAAAAAGATGCAAGATAGAAGAAATGGGGTTTTGATAGAACAGATTTTTCAAGATAAAAACCCCAAACTTGCAATGAACGACCAAATAGATTCTACAAGAATGAGATTTGAAACACCAATAATAAGAATCTACAAGAAAATTACAAAAGAACCACTAACCTTGAAGTACCATGAAGGTGGGTTCGACAGGTCGTAGCTAGGACCGTTGGAGAGTAAAAAGGAAATGAAGAAGAAGAGTCAAATCCCCAAAATAAAGTGAAATCACGAGTTTCACGACCGGTCGTGTAAGTGTTCGACCGGTCGTATCATGATCGGTCGTGTACACTCACGACTGGTCGAGTACCGACTCAAAATTTGCAATTTTTTTTCAAATAATTTTCAAATTTAAGCAAATAAAACATCAAACTTATGTACATTATGATACACCAAATCATGCAAATTCAATTTAAATTGCACATACCGAGATCAAACTTTAATTTATTAAACCTGCTTTTGTCGAGCGGTTTAGTGAAAATGTCCGCAAGTTGAGTCTCGGTTGGAATGTAATCCAAATATATTAATTTTTCTTCCACTAATTCATGAATGTAATGAAATCTAATGTCAATATGCTTAGTACGTGAATGCTGAACTGGATTTTTAGAGATATTTATTGCACTGGAATTATCACAAAATAAAATCATAGAATCCTGAGTAATTCCATAATCGCTTAACATACGTTTCATCCAAACAAGTTGAGTACATGCATTTCCAGCAGCAATGTATTCAGCCTCAGCTGTTGATAGCGATATAGAACTTTGCTTCTTGCTAAACCAAGAAACAAGACAATTTCCAATGTAGAAACAACCACCACTGGTTGATTTCATATCATCAATGCTTCCAGCCCAGTCAGCATCTGCATACCCGGCTAATTGAACATTAGTCTCATGTGGATACCAGAGACCCAGTTTAGTAGAACTTGCGACATATCGCATAATCCGCTTAACAGCAGTTAAGTGAGATTCTTTAGGATTTGATTGATAACGAGCACAAATACCAACACTCAAAGCGATATCTGGTCTACTAGCAGTCAAATAAAGCAAACTACCAATCAAACTACGATACAATTTAGGATCCACATCATTACCTGTAGAGTCTTTTGAGAGTCTCAAAGTTGTACTCATAGGAGTATCAAAATTTTTACCTTTCTCAAATCCAAATTTCTTAATTAAATTCAGAGCATATTTGGTTTGAGAGATAAAAATTCCATCAGGTTTGTTTTTGAAAATCCATTTTGTTCCAATAATATGTTTATCTTTAGGTCTAGGAACAAGGTACCAGACATCATTTCTGACAAACTGATTAAGTTCTTCTTGCATCGCAAGAATCCAGTTTTCATCCGAAAGTGCTTCTTTTACGTTAACTGGTTCAATCTGGGATGTAAAGCATACGTAGTTACATATGTCCTCTAATTGTCTACGAGTGCGCATACCAGTGAGAGGGTTTCCAAGTATTTGAGAAGTTAGATGATCTTTAACAGTCCTTAATTCAGAATTAGTTTCACTTGATGAAGTTTCTTGTTTTACAAGTATAAGAACTTCATCATTATCTGAACTATGGACAGGTGTATTCAAAAGATCGTCAATCACAACATTTATTGACTCTTGAATCACACCAGTCCTATTGTTCAGAACACGATATGCACGACTGTTTAAAGAATAACCTAAAAAGATCCCTTCATCACTTTTAGTGTCGAACTTTCCCAAATTTTCACGGTCACGTAAAATATACCACTTGTTGCCAAAAACTCGAAAGTATTTCACAGAAGGCTTTTTCTCAAACCATATTTCATAAGCCGTTTTATTATTAGATTTACAAATATAAACACGGTTAATAATGTAGCAAGCTGTATTCACTGCTTCAGCCCAGAGATTCCTAGGGAGCTTCATGCTATTTAACATAACATTTCCCATTTCTTGAAGCACTCTATTCTTCCTCTCGACAATTCCATTTTGTTGAGGAGTTTTAGGTGCAGAGAATTCATGCGATATTCCCTGATCGCTACAGAATTTCTCAAAACCGCTATTTTCGAATTCGGATCCATGATCACTACGGATCTTGTTGACTTGAGAACATTTTTCAGTTTGAATCCGTTTTATAATCTTTTTCACTTCATCAAGGGTTTCTAATTTGTCTCTCAAGAATGAAACCCAAGTGTATCTTGTATAATCATCTACAATAACTAAGATGTACTTTTTGCCACCTCGACTTTCCGTTCTTGTTGGTCCTATAAGATCCATGTGGAAAAGCTCGAGTGGTCTTGTGGTGGTATTGGAGTTCACCTTTTTGTGAGAGCTCCTAGTTTGTTTACCATACTGGCATTCACCACAAATCTTGTCTACTTTTTGCATCTTAGGTAGACCTCTAATTAGTTCACTTTTGCTCAATCTGTATAAATTTCGGTAGTGTACATGTCCAAGGCGTTTATGCCATAATTCTATCTCATCGGTATGGACCATGTAGCACGTTTGTTTAGATGAGCTACTATTGCTTACTATATAGCAGTTTTCAGAAGTTCTGCGACCAGTTAATATTACAGAACCCTTTTCGTTTATAATTTCACAACCTTGATTAGAAAATTTAACATTATGGTTGTTATCGCATATTTGAGATATGCTCAACAGGTTGTGTTTTAAACCCTTAACATATAAAACATTTTTAAATAAGGGAAGGTTATAGAGTTGGACCGTACCTTTGCCAATTATCTTACAGTTGCTACCATCACCAAATGTGACTGACCCATCAGTCATATCTTTAAGATCGGTGAATAGTGCCTTGTCGCCTGTCATATGTCTGGAGCATCCACTATCTAGGTACCATTTCGAATGGCTTGTAGCTTTGAAAGCAGTGTGAGCAACCAACCAGGCAACCTTAGGAACCCATTTTAGAACTGTTTTGGGTTTAGGAGAATAGTTGGTCTTCTTTTGTTTACAGTTGTAAGAGTGTCCTACAGAGTTAGATTTTAATAGTTCCTTAAGTAAATCAACAATTTTTTCAGCTAGTGGGTTTCGAATCTGATTTTTGAAATTTATATAGCTGCTTTTGGGTTTTTGAAAAGTTTTTGTATTTTTAGAAAAAACTTGACTAGTACCTTTTCCTTTTGAGTTAGAAGTCTCTCCTTTCACAAAATTGGAAGGAGTATTCTTCTGTTTAGGAGATGTGTTTTTATCATAGCTCAACCCGGATCGATCGCCACATTTTCTTGATCCGGATAATAATTTTTCTAATTTTGGATCACCTTGGGCATATCTCCATGTGTCCTTCAAACTCAGAAGAGAAGATACTTCATTTTTAAGTTTCTCATTTTCAAATTTCAAATTTTCAATTAGGGAGGTTTTGAATTCCAGATCACACTTTGATTTTTCAAAACAATCTGAAATTTGGGATTTTTCTAAAACAAGGGTTTCAAAACATTCTTTAAGTTTAAAAAACTTTTCTTTTTGAAGTTTAAGTTTGACAGCAATTTTACAACTTTCCTTATATAAGGCATTGTAAGCATCTTGAAGATCTTCATCATTTTCATGATCACTATCCAAATTTTTTTCACTTGTTGAATCATCGTGATCTGAAAAAGTAAACTTGGCTAGAGTCATAAGGGCCTTAAGTTCACTGCCCGACGCGGTTTCTGAATTTTTTGATTCAGAAGAGGCTTCAGAATCAGACGATTCATCCCAAGTAGCCAACATACCCTTCCTTTTGGATCTGTCCTTTTTAGGACATTTGTTTGCTAAATGCCCATATTCTTGACAGTTGTAACATTGACTATCTTTCAATGACTTCCAAGTTTTAGACTTAGGTCTAGAACGTTTCTTTTCATTTGCCTTTTGAAAGTCGACTCTTTTCTTACTTTTGAAAATCTTATAAAACTTTTTCACCAAAAGGGCCATATCATCTTCAGACTTTTCTGAATCTGAATTTTCTTGAGTAATACTTTTAGATGACTTCAAAGCAATAGATTTACCTTTAGGAGCTTAAAAACTTAATTCATAGGTTTGTAAAGAACCAACTAATTCTTCTACCCTCATATTATCCGTATCACGAAGTTCCTGGATTGCGGTTACCTTAGAATTGAACCGTTCAGGAAGAGAGCGTAGTATTTTTGCACACACTTTACTTTCTAGGATCTTATCGCCAAGACCCCACATTGAGTTTACAATGTCATTCAATCTAGTGTAAAAGTCCATAAACATTTCATTTTCCTCCATATGAATTTCTTCAAATTTAGTTGTGAGGAGTTGGACTTTAGATTTCTTGATAATTGATGTACCTTCGTGTGTCATTTCTAAAATATCCCACGCTTGCTTTGCAGTATCACATGATATGATTCTTTTGAACTCATCCGGTGATAGTGCGCAAGTGATTGCATTTAGTTCTTTAGCATTAACACTACTCTCATTTTTCTGAAGTGTGGTCCATTGGAAATACGGTGTAATTTTCATAGATTTTAAACCATCAACTCCAGTTACTTCCATGATAGGAGGATTCCATTCAGTCACTGTGGCTTGCCACACACTTTCATCCATTGATTTGAGGAAGATCCTCATTCTGGCTTTCCAATAGGCATAGTTGGAGCCATCAAAGCGTGGAGGCCTAGTAACTGAAAGGCTATCAAAATTTGACATCTTTTTATATAGCTTAGATCGTTAGCTCAGGAAATAAATCCAAATAAAAAGCAACAAAAATGAGCTATTAGGCTCTGATACCACTTGAAAAGGCCAAGCTATATGTCCTAGAGGGGGGGGGGTGAATAGGACTATGCCAAATTTAATATAAAATCAACGGAAATAAAGTAAACTAATAGCCTTACAATTATGAATCAATTCACAATGCTAAATTTAAATCACCTTGATAAATAAGTATTGAGAGATTGATACAAATTCAGTTCTAAGGACAACCTTACACCATAATAAACAAGGGCTTATGGTAGGACAACCTTATTTCTAGAACATCTTTTGGATCAAGGACTCAATTTCAATAGAAGTAAATGAAATAGCAAGGAATTGAAATTAAATGCAGAAGTATAGATCTAAATTATTACAACAATCCCCACACTTGCTTGAAATGTAAATAGTTACAACATTCACATCCACTTGTACATTCCACACAATTGAATGATAAAAGATATGAAAATTAAGCAAGCATTCAATCCATAAGACAAAGAGTTATAGTGGTTCGCCTGTGTGTACACCAACTGTCTTTCAACAGCCACATAGAAAGCTACTCCACTCCTAATATCCTCACACATGGGATATTAGCATTCACTATCAAATAGGTTTTTACAGGTTCACCAAAATACCTTTACAATTGTGTCTTTTTCACTTGGGCTTACACAATTCAAAAACCCCTCTTTTCTGAGTTTTCTGGCTCTCCTCAGATAACCAATACAATGAGATTTTTTCTGGTTCAACCTCAAACAAAACCAATACAATGAGATTTTTCTGGCTTAACCTCAAACAAAACCAAAAGTAAATAAATTTTACAGAATTGTAAAATACCTGAATTTCTCCTTTTCGTAGCAGCCCGGTAGAACCAATCGGAGTAGATGATTGAATGTCAAAGTTCAATTTCCAATACTCACATTCATATGGTTCTAAATTCTAATTGATTTTAGATTTTAACTAGATGGGCGTAGCTATATTTGATTTTGATTCCAAGAAGAAGGAATAAGATAATTCCTCTTTTCAAAAAAAGATTGGAATACAGAAACAAAATCAAATTAAATAAGCTAGCAAAAAGGAATATTAAATAAGCACAATGTAGCTTAAAATAAACACAGACTTATCTCAGAGTGATCACTTGAAATTTCTTGAATTGAATCGTGTTGAAGTGTGAAAACTCTGAATTTCGTTTTCAATTTATAGAAGCAGAAATTGCTCCTACGACTGGTCTTAGAAACCTTTGACTGGTCGTAGCTCTAACGGATATTTGAAATATTGAGCGCGATCTTTGAAAGTCGTTCCACGACTGGTCGTGAGAAGCCTACGACTGGTCGTGGGTCACCTACGACTGGTCGTAGATCTCTACGACTGGTCGTAGGACCATAGATTAGGTTGCTGGATTTTGAGTCGTAGCTCTACGACTGGTCGTGGACGAGTCGAAGCCACACCTACAACCGGTCAAAGGACCTCCAGGACTGGTCGTGGGTGTACCAAAAAATTCCAAAAAATCTTCAACAACTTAGGACTGGTCGTGGAATTTCTTGGACTAGTCGAACCAATGCTAGGACTGGTCGAACAAGAGCTAGGACTGGTCGTAGAATAGACCAAACTTATGTAAAATAAACATTTGATTTATGTATCCAAAGTGACCTACTTAAAGGGTCAACCTAAGGTCATTCAAACCTGAACCATGTCGTTTGGACATTGAACTTCAACCATTCAACGAATGTAGATTTTTTTGAACCATATCAAGCTTGAGATCTTGAACTTGTTGTAGCTTTAAACTTGAGATCTTCATCAGCATAAAAACTACTTCATGCGTTGCTTATTAGTCTTGAAGTCATTTCTTGAGATGTTTCTTAAGACTTGAACTTCAACATTGTAGCTTCTTGAACTTCAATAATGTAGCTTCTTGAGACTTCAAATTGTAGCTTCTTGAACTTCAATAATGTCATGAAGTGTTTATGCAGTGTCTTGAATACATATAAATCACCATACAAGCACAAGACACAGATAGATGTTTTGACACATCAAAATTTGACAACCAAAGGAGCATGAGACCATAGCACTTACAATCTCCCCCTTTGTCAAATTTGTGACAAAACACCCAAATAATAATACTTCCAATAGAAATAAGAGAAGTACAGGCACAACAGGTTAAGTACAGGCACAACAGGTTCAAAATAGAGAAGCATGCACAGTTATACAGATATGATAAGTAATAACTAGCATCATTCTCCCATAACTACCCCTGAGAAGCTTAACTCCCCCTGAGTAATAGGAGCACATCATAATCTGTAATGCCCTGAAAATCGGGGGTCGAGCATAAACTCAACTCCCGAGTTCCAGAACATCACTTATGCAACAAAATGAATGATGATTGAATGTTGACTGTATTCGTGCATTGAACATGAGTGAGATTAAGCCAAAACAGCATATCATACTCCAGAGACAGTTAAATTTGCAAGCGGAAGACTGTGATAGATAGATAAAATATATAACTTATGATGAGTCTCCAGAGTGTGATAACATTACCAGGTTAAATAAATACAAGTGCAGTTCTAAAATGTACCAAATGTGAGGAAGTGTAATGCCTCCTATCCCATGTACCATAGCCCCGTCAATACAATATCAGGTCTTCATTGACCTGCCAGAGAGATACAGATAGGAGAATTCCTCCTATCATCATAGAAGTAGTCCGACTCTGCTTCACAAGCATCGCCACCACCTGAAACTCAACAAATCTGGTTGGTGTGTACAACACCGTCCCATAACGTGGGAGTGAGTGATCAACTCAGTGGAACAATAAAGCATAGGTTAACATGTTATCAATTCAATCAAGCAATAATGATAAAGCAGTACAAATCAAACAAGTTTAACTACTCTTATTAAATGCGAGAATGAAATGACATGATGCTGTATGCCCTTGCCAAACCACCCTCAAGCGACATCATCTTACGTTCGCGAATGCTTACTCCCTCAGTGCGCCACATCTACAAAGCACATACGGTGCGATGATGCTCATGATTACCAAGTTTTTATTAGTCCATTTCAAACAGCAGTATTGGGAAACTAAGGTACCTCCCTTGTATCATTCCCAAACATGATCCATTCTAGGGTCGTCAATCCTAGTTAATCTCATACGACATTATGGTTTGAGAGGCTTAGCGAAGGCATCACAAAGGGCTCGTCACCCGTCAGTACGGATACAGATCTCACCGTATGTGGCTCATTTGCTGACCGTCAGCTCGAGTACAGGTCTCACCGTACTCGGCTCAATCACTAGCCGTCAGCTCGAGTACAGGTCTCACCGTACTCGGCTCCACTCATACTCTAGTTGCTGTAAAAGACTCGTCGCCAATCACAGACCCTTGGAGTATACTCGAAGATACTACGGAGGACTCGTCGCTCGTCAGCACGAGTACAGGTCTCACCGTACTCGGCTCTCGCCGTAAGTATCGACAGCTCGAATATAGTGTCCCATACCACCATATTCGGCTCACGAGTTTGGTTGCGCAATGGTCACTACGGGGAGGCACATGGCCCCAGCGTAGGCCGACAGCTCGACCACGGTGTCCTATACCACCATGCCCGGCTCATGCGTCTTAGCGGATCGAGGTACCATGGTTAAAAGGGGGTTTCACTGGTAAGTTTGGTACCCTAGGTTCAAGCAGTAGCGTCCAAACAGGGTGAACATGCATAAGGCATATCGGGTTACATGACGAGCTCGACTAGCACGATCGCCCGTTGAGCTGCACGACATGAAGTGCATAAACAACTTCGTGTGGCCTAGCCACTGCCGACAGGAAACGCACGACTCGAGTTCGTCGAACACATCCCACGTGGCAAATGAATCTCAGCCACGAGTTCAATCTCGTTACCGATTGCCTGGGCCATAATCATAGCCCCAAACACAATCAGTTGCAGATAGACAAAGCAGTAATGGATCAAGATTCAACTCATACAGTCAAGGTCTGGTATTATCCGTTTAGGGCTGCCAGGGCTGTTGCACGCACTCGTTGCTCCGCTCCCCCATCACCCATGACGAATCATACAACGTAAATATAAATTTAAACATATGCATTACATAGTTAAAATCATAAAGCAGTTGAGCATGTTATGAATCACAACACAAGCATGCGTTTGTACATGTTCAATTCCTAATCACACAACTATCAAAGGAGATCATACACATAGTTAAAAGAGGTTGAGAATCATATCTCAACACCCTTATACTTTACAATTTGCTAACTACTACTCATTCAGACATTTCAAGAAACATTTAAACAAACATACATCAACATACACGACATATGTCGATCACATAGGCATTAGGCCAAATCCTTTCACTAGGGAGTTGCCCCAATCATAACACGCGTACACCCACGACGGATAGTCATGGCAAGCAGGAATCCAAGTTCCATATCCATTCAGTCATTTCCACAAACACTTGGGCCACACATTTTAGCATATATAGTGTATATTGGTCGTGGCGTGACTTAGGGCAAATCCTTTCGTCAAAGGGGGTATCGCCAATACATCAATCATGAATCCATGACAATTAGTCATGGCGAGCACGAATGAGAATTCTATACTCATTCAGCCATTTCCACAAACACTTAGAATACACTATTACAACATACATGGTGTATGTTAGTAAAACATGTATTAGGGTTATCCTTTAGCCAAACGAGTATTTTATCCATGTATACCATAATCATACAACAAATAATCATGACAATTACATTTCCAAAACTTACACATATACGGTATTTCTAGAATACACAATTTCAACATACGTAGCATTTACAAGTGAACATGTATTACGGCGATTCCTTTTGCCAAACTAGTATTTTATCCATATATAGTATAATCATACATTAAATAAACATGTCAAACATTTCTCCAAAAAAAATACGTATACGGTATTTCTACGTATACCTAGAGTATGTGAAATTCCATATTCTACAACGTTAATCGAAACAGGAAACGGAAAGCACTTTGTACATGTGCAATTGCATGCAGATCATGAATCTATCATTATCTGACATTGAAAGCGTTGAAAACCCTAACCTATACACCTAAAGTCCGCACCTTTTGTCGTAGAATCGCAATGGAATCGATAGGTTTGCTAAGCTTCCGTATTCGGCAGTTTGGCAACCTATAGAACGAAATAGGTTAGCTATTTCATAACCTACAACCACCCAAGCCCCAAATCAGATTAGGGTTAGGGTTTCTTACCTAGAAACGGGGCTGGAATCGCCGGGAAAGCAATGAGAACGATGCAGTGGGGCATGGATAGCAGCAGGGAAGGACGGCAGGGAGATTCTCCCACTTCTCCCTCACTTTCTCTCTCTTTTCCCTCTCTCAAATCCCAAATTCGTATGGCTACCATGAGAGAGGGTTTAAGGTCCTTATATAGTCTCAAAACTCACCGAAATAGACTCCTGTTCAAGGGTTACTGCTAATATAGGTATTTCGTCACTTTTCTAGCTCAAAAGAGAGGTTCTGGTGGCCCTCCTTGAGTCAAACGTCAGACTTAAGCTCACCACACATGGATCTATGTGGGATTACGTTTTCGACTCGATCGGATTCCCAGATCGCACGTGGCGGACCACTTTCAGTTCGACGGTCAGTGGGCCATGATCCGAAATTCCAAGTACATGTAAATGTTCCTGAAATTTTTCCTGATCCGAGGGTGTAATTTGGTCTGATTCTGACGGTCTGGTTACTTAATACTGATGCGCAAGCGAATGTTTCCAGATCACTATTCCTGATATTTATTTTGGAATGGGAATAGTGTTTTTCACACTCCCTCGCTCTGGATCCAAACGAATGGTCGTGGGACATCGGCTGGACCTGATTTTCGAGATGATTGTCAAGCCCAGTGAGGCGGTCCTAGTTCCTTAACTTCGTGTTAATCGGACTTCCGAGGTGCGGCCTAGACCTAATACGAAGTTTCATTTCATTCCTGAGAGCAACCGGGAAATGAGTTTGGTTCTAAACTTTAGGGTAACCTAGAGTCACTAATTTTGCAAGTTTTAGGTCTTGCAGATCGTATTTAAATCGATCCCAACGGATTTCATGGCTAATCGAGTTTTGCACTTAGTTAACTTTGTTAAATTTCTAAAAGATTTAATCCTAATTATTTTCTGGTTGAGATGGTACTTAGGCCTTTATAGTTTGTATATAAAGTGATCCAAGTTTTACTACTTAGATAGTTTAAGTTAGTGTCTAGGGCGAAAGTGCTTTGAAAAATTGAAAGCATAAGGTAGTGAAGGGTGGGATTTGTGAAGAAAATGGTTTAAAGAGCAATTTTAGACTGTGGGATTGAGTTTTGACAAGTTGATAAGGTCTTAGGATCGACCCATTGCCCTAGGACGTCTAATCCCAGGTTGGCAAAAATCTGGGATGTTACAATCTACCCCCCTTAAAACAAAATTTTGTCCCCGAAATTGGATAAGGGTAATAAGGGAAGATTTCTATTATTTCATTCGCCTAAGACTTATTGATTCCAAGTTTCCACACGTGGTAGGGTATATACCAGCTGGTTCATTTTAGTCTACCCCCCTTAAAACTTCATTCTTTATCCATTCCTCATACCCTGATGGTTTGCTACCATTTATTTCTTTACCTATTTGGAATCTCGACGACAATTCCCAACAATTTAGAATAAGATAGCTGTTTTCATTGTTTGACCAACACGGAGAGACGTTTATGGTGGGCTTAATCCTGATACATCGATCATCTACCGGGCCAGGGTAGAAAGCTCATCGTATCCCTTCTGAATCCTGGTGGATCCTGGTCTTCTGCTCGGCCAAGCAGTGAGTCCATTGGTAGTCACCCAGGATTGAGAATTGGGTCAAGTCACGAATGTTTCGCAGTTGTATATTTCAGTAACTCCGTAGTCCGATCACTCTCTAAGAGTAGGGAATGTCCATCATTGAAAGGCTCAAATTGTTTATTCTAAGGTTGCCCTTTAGGTCTTAGTCTAAGAGAGTCCTCGATATTATCTATGTCCAAGGAAAGGGTGAATCAAATCTTACTAAATCATCCTAAAACGGGTTCTCATAGTAGAACTTGCTAGGGCTTCTATAATGTTCGGATTCATCGAGTACCGTTTTGATCCTGGGCCAGTGGTGTAGGGTCCACCATGTTTCCGCTGCGCCACCCAGGTCAAAGAGGTGTACTAGGTGACCTAACTAGAGCAGGTTCATCATGTCCTACCCCCCTTAAAATTTTATTTTCACCCTCAAGGCTCAAGAGCTATGTCCTGATCCGTAAGTCGGATCAAGGTGTAATTTATAACTTATCCTTGACATGAAATGGGAAATACATTGGTCTGCCTTTCATCGACGATGTGTACTCTGACATTGATACGTATGAGTATCGAGAGGATTCAACAAAGGAACGGGGTCTCGTTCCAACCTATTCAAGCCAACTAACTACGTCCATCACTCAATTATCTTAGTATTGTTAGTTGTTTACATTTCTTAGTCTAATCAGCAGTCTAGGCTCAACGTATGCGTAGCGGTAATCCACTAGTTGTGATTCAAAGTCTATGCCTCTACGCTAGATGATTTCACTTCATTTCTAATACAAGGAAGGGTTTTGTCACTTAGGGTCAAAGTTGTCTAATTGGAACTGAGTTGCCTATAGTTGAATTTAACTACGCCCGAGCATTTCACATATGCTCATACCAGCTAAGAGGATCCTAAGGTTCACATTATTAATTTGTTGGGTTTCCTCTACGGTCAGGTCTGTCGAAATCTAAGAGCACTGCTCTAGGTCCAAAACTCCGAGGGTCTATTTGTCAAACAACCATTTACTCAAAAAGCTTAAGCTATCAGAGTGCAGTAGGTTAATGTATATCAAGGGACTTTATTACTTCAACACTATTTGACAAGTGGTCTTAAGTTGTATTGAATGGGACGGCATTACTAATCCTACCTTGGAATTAGAAGTGGCTTGTTTGGTAGGAGGGTGGGAGGGGATTAAAATTAATGGACGGCATTAATAATGTCATGAAGTGTTTATGCAGTGTCTTGAATACATATAAATCACCATACAAGCACAAGACACAGATAGATGTTTTGACACATCAAAATTTGACAACCAAAGGAGCATGAGACCATAGCACTTACAATCTCCCCCTTTGTCAAATTTGTGACAAAACACCCAAATAATAATACTTCCAATAGAAATAAGAGAAGTACAGGCACAACAGGTTAAGTACAGGCATAACAGGTTCAAAATAGAGAAGCATGCACAGTTATATAGATATGATAAGTAATAACTAGCATCATTCTCCCATAACTACCCCTGAGAAGCTTAACTCCCCCTGAGTAATAGGAGCACATCATAATCATTAAATTCAAATAAAGCCAAAGCCTCCCAAAACTTCTCCCCTTTTTGACACAAAATGACAAAGGAAGAAGAGCAACAATGATAATGAAAATAGGAGTTGATTCAAGAGAGCATAGTGCATAATTCAAAAAGTCAGTAAGCATGTAAAGTTCAGACTTAAAAAAAATTATTACAGACCCATCAAAAAATTCAGTCAGAACCAGAAGAGGGAGCAGGATTAGATGGATCAATTTTGTGTAAACCCCTAGCAACCCGCCTCATATATTTGCGTAAATAAGAAAATTGCGTGTCTTGGGTAACACGAATTTGAGCCACCTGCTCTTGAAGGGAATTCAATCTCTCATCAAAATCAGAAGGCTGAAAATTAGGATCATCAGCCGAGTCTGACTCAAGTTCTTCAAATAAATCATCCATATTCACGTCTTCAGGAAGATCACCATCTTGATCTGCATTTCCTGCTCCAGCACCACTGCTACCAGCATCCACTTGGCCATCAGCCAATTCTAAATTCATCTTGTTAATATTGGAATTATTAAAAGCGAGATGATGGATGGGTTTTTCTCTAGCAGGCATAGCCACGAGCATATGATTTGCCAGCATAGTCAACAAATAACCAAAGGGAATATCACTATGTCCTGGATGATGACGTGACAAAATAATGGAATGACAAATTAAAGAAGGTAGACATATTTTTGCACCAGAGATGACAAAATGCAAAACACGAACCATGAAAGCAGTGAGTTCGGTTTTATTACCAGAACGTGGATAAAGATTTGGGATGAAAATCCTATGAAGTACTCTGTGTCTGGGTAACAAGTACCGTAAGGGAAGTGCATGACCTTTATGAGTCCAGTGAACAGCCAAATTACATAAATCTCTAGTAAGCATTTTTCGTTCAGATTCTGAGAGTCTGTCATGTAAAATATGAATTGGAATGCCCTCATCATTGACAGGTATTTCCATAATGTGAGCAATCAAATGTCGATCCACTGAAAATAATCCTTCTTGAGTATCAATTTTAAAAGTTAAATTCTCAATAGAAAAATCACAGATACATGCAAACATGGATTGGGCAATGGACTGGTATGCAGCTCCACCCCAATGTAAGATGTTATCCCATCCCACAGATTGCAACAGAGGAAGGATACCAAAGGAAGCAATGTGATTAACATTAACAGGATGCTCAACAATAATATTGCGCAAACGCAAATCCCGAGCATCAGAAGGATCATTTTCGGGAGAGCGAAGATGATGTTGTGCAATAGATGTTGATCGAGATGAAGAGGGACCTCGTGTAGTTTTCTTTTTACCTCTAGCATCCATTTTCAAAGGAGGACTCAAGGAAACAAAAAGATGCAAGATAGAAGAAATGGGGTTTTGATAGAACAGATTTTTCAAAATAAAAACCCCAAACTTGCAATGAACGACCAAATAGATTCTACAAGAATGAGATTTGAAACACCAATAACAAGAATCTACAAGAAAATTGCAAAAGAACCACTAACCTTGAAGTACCATGAAGGTGGGTTCGACAGGTCGTAGCTAGGACCGTTGGAGAGTAAAAAGGAAATGAAGAAGAAGAGTCAAATTCCCAAAATAAAGTGAAATCACGAGTTTCACGACCGGTCGTGTAAGTGTTCGACCAGTCGTATCACGACCGGTCGTGTACACTCACGACTGGTCGAGTACCGACTCAAAATTTGTAATTTTTTTCAAATAATTTTCAAATTTAAGCAAATAAAACATCAAACTTATGTACATTATGATACACCAAATCATGCAAATTCAATTTAAATTGCACATACCGAGATCAAACTTTAATTTATTAAACCTGCTTTTGTCGAGCGGTTTAGTGAAAATGTTCGCAAGTTGAGTCTCGGTTGGAATGTAATCCAAATATATTAATTTTTCTTCCACTAATTCATGAATGTAATGAAATCTAATGTCAATATGCTTAGTACGTGAATGCTGAACTGGATTTTTAGAGATATTTATTGCACTGGAATTATCACAAAATAAAATCATAGAATCCTGAGTAATTCCATAATCGCTTAACATACGTTTCATCCAAACAAGTTGAGTACATGCATTTCCAGCAGCAATGTATTCAGCCTCAGCTGTTGATAGCGATATAGAACTTTGCTTCTTGCTAAACCAAGAAACAAGACAATTTCCAATGTAGAAACAACCACCACTGGTTGATTTCCTATCATCAATGTTTCCAGCCCAGTCAGCATCTGCGTACCCGGCTAATTGAACATTAGTCTCATGTGGATACCAGAGACCCAGTTTAGTAGAACTTGCGACATATCGCATAATCCGCTTAACAGCAGTTAAGTGAGATTCTTTAGGATTTGATTGATAACGAGCACAAATACCAACACTCAAAGCGATATCTGGTCTACTAGCAGTCAAATAAAGCAAACTACCAATCAAACTACGATACAATTTAGGATCCACATCATTACCTGTAGAGTCTTTTGAGAGTCTCAAAGTTGTACTCATAGGAGTATCAAAATTTTTACCTTTCTCAAATCCAAATTTCTTAATTAAATTCAGAGCATATTTGGTCTGAGAGATAAAAATTCCATCAGGTTTGTTTTTGAAAATCCATTTTGTTCCAATAATATGTTTATCTTTAGGTCTAGGAACAAGGTACCAGACATCATTTCTGACAAACTGATTAAGTTCTTCTTGCATCGCAAGAATCCAGTTTTCATCCGAAAGTGCTTCTTTTACGTTAACTAGTTCAATCTGGGATGTAAAGCATACGTAGTTACATATGTCCTTAATTGTCTACGAGTGCGCATACCAGTGAGAGGGTTTCCAAGTATTTGAGAAGTTGGATGATCTTTAACAGTCCTTAATTCAGAATTAGTTTCACTTGATGAAGTTTCTTGTTTTTCAAGTATAAGAACTTCATCATTATCTGAACTATGGACAGGTGTATTCAAAAGATCGTCAATCACAACCTTTATTGACTCTTGAATCACACCGGTCCTATTGTTCAGAACACGATATGCACGACTGTTTAAAGAATAACCTAAAAAGATCCCTTCATCACTTTTAGTGTCGAACTTTCCCAAATTTTCACGGTCACGCAAAATATACCACTTGCTGCCAAAAACTCGAAAGTATTTGACAGAAGGCTTTTTCTCAAACCATATTTCATAAGCCGTTTTATTATTAGATTTACAAATATAAACACGGTTAATAATGTAGCAAGCTGTATTCACTGCTTCAGCCCAGAGATTCCTAGGGAGCTTCATGCTATTTAACATAACATTTCCCATTTCTTGAAGCACTCTATTCTTCCTCTCGACAATTCCATTTTGTTGAGGAGTTTTAGGTGCAGAGAATTCATGCGATATTCCCTGATCGCTACAGAATTTCTCAAAACCGCTATTTTCGAATTCGGATCCATGATCACTACGGATCTTGTTGACTTGAGAACATTTTTCAGTTTGAATCCGTTTTATAATCTTTTTCACTTCATCAAGGGTTTTTGATTTGTCTCTCAAGAATGAAACCCAAGTGTATCTTGTATAATCATCTACAATAACTAAGATGTACTTTTTGCCACCTCGACTTTCCGTTCTTGTTGGTCCTATAAGATCCATGTGGAGAAGCTCGAGTGGTCTTGTGGTGGTATTGGAGTTCACCTTTTTGTGAGAGCTCCTAGTTTGTTTACCATACTGGCATTCACCACAAATCTTGTCTACTTTTTGCATCTTAGGTAGACCTCTAATTAGTTCACTTTTGCTCAATCTGTATAAATTTCGGCAGTGTACATGTCCAAGGCGTTTATGCCATAATTCTATCTCATCGGTATGGACCATGTAGCACGTTTGTTTAGATGAGCTACTATTGCTTACTATATAGCAGTTTTCAGAAGTTCTGCGACCAGTTAATATTACAGAACCCTTTTCGTTTATAATTTCACAACCTTGATTAGAAAATTTAACATTATGGTTGTTATCGCATATTTGAGATATGCTCAACAGGTTGTGTTTTAAACCCTTAACATATAAAACATTTTTAAATAAGGGAAGGTTATAGAGTTGGACCGTACCTTTGCCAATTATCTTACAGTTGCTACCATCACCAAATGTGACTGACCCATCAGTCATATCTTTAAGATCGGTGAATAGTGCCTTGTCGCCTGTCATATGTCTGGAGCATCCACTATCTAGGTACCATTTCGAATGGCTTGTAGCTTTGAAAGCAGTGTGAGCAACCAACCAGGCAACCTTAGGAACCCATTTTAGAACTGTTTTGGGTTTAGGAGAATAGTTGGTCTTCTTTTGTTTACAGTTGTAAGAGTGTCCTACAGAGTTAGATTTTAATAGTTCCTTAAGTAAATCAACAATTTTTTCAGCTAGTGGGTTTCGAATCTGATTTTTGAAATTTATATAGCTGCTTTTGGGTTTTTGAAAAGTTTTTGTATTTTTAGAAAAAACTTGACTAGTACCTTTTCCTTTTGAGTTAGAAGTCTCTCATTTCACAAAATTGGAAGGAGTATTCTTCTGTTTAGGAGATGTGTTTTTATCATAGCCCAACCCGGATCGATCGCCACATTTTCTTGATCCGGATAATAATTTTTCTAATTTTGGATCACCTTGGGCATATCTCCATGTGTCCTTCAAACTCAGAAGAGAAGATACTTCATTTTTAAGTTTCTCATTTTCAGATTTCAAATTTTCAATCAGGGAGGTTTTGAATTCCAGATCACACTTTGATTTTTCAAAACAATCTGAAATTTGGGATTTTTCTAAAACAAGGGTTTCAAAACATTCTTTAAGTTTAAAAAACTTTTCTTTTTGAAGTTTAAGTTTGACAGCAATTTTACAACTTTCCTTATATAAGGCATTGTAAGCATCTCGAAGATCTTCATCATTTTCATGATCACTATCCAAATTTTCTTCACTTGTTGAATCATCGTGATCTGAAAAAGTAAACTTGGCTAGAGTTATAAGGGCCTTAAGTTCACTGCCCGACTCGGTTTCTGAATTTTCTGATTCAGAAGAGGCTTCAGAATCAGACGATTCATCCCAAGTAGCCAACATACCCTTCCTTTTGGATCTGTCCTTTTTAGGACATTTGTTTGCTAAATGCCCATATTCTTGATAGTTGTAACATTGACTATCTTTCAATGACTTCCAAGTTTTAGACTTAGGTTTAGAACGTTTCTTTTCATTTGCCTTTTGAAAGTCGACTCTTTTCTTACTTTTGAAAATCTTATAAAACTTTTTCGCCAAAAGGGTCATATCATCTTCAGACTTTTCTGAATCTGAATTTTCTTGAGTAATACTTTTAGATGACTTCAAAGCAATAGATTTACCTTTAGGAGCTTTAAAACTTAATTCATAGGTTTATAAAGAACCAACTAATTCTTCTACCCTCATATTATCTGTATCACGAAGTTCCTGGATTGCGGTTACCTTAGAATTGAACCGTTCAGGAAGAGAGCGTAGTATTTTTGCATACACTTTACTTTCTGGGATCTTATCGCCAAGACCCCACATTGAGTTTACAATGTCATTCAATCTAGTGTAAAAGTCCATAAACATTTCACTTTCCTCCATATGAATTTCTTCAAATTTAGTTGTGAGGAGTTGGACTTTAGATTTCTTGACAATTGATGTACCTTCGTGTGTCATTTCTAAAATATCCCAGGCTTGCTTTGCAGTATCACAGGATATGATTCTTTTGAACTCATCCGGTGATAGTGCGCAAGTGATTGCATTTAGTGCTTTAGCATTAGCACTACTCTCATTTTTCTGAAGTGTGGTCCATTGGAAATACGGTGTAATTTTCATAGATTTTAAACCATCAACTCCAGTTACTTCCATGATAGGAGGATTCCATTCAGTCACTGTGGCTTACCACACACTTTCATCCATTGATTTGAGGAAGATCCTCATTCTGGCTTTCCAATAGGCATAGTTGGAGCCATCAAAGCGTGGAGGCCTAGTAACTGAAAGGCTATCAAAATTTGACATCTTTTTATATAGCTTAGATCGTTAGCTCAGGAAATAAATCCAAATAAAAAGCAACAAAAATGAGCTATTAGGCTCTGATACCACTTGAAAAGGCCAAGCTATATGTCCTAGAGGGGTGGGGGGGTTGAATAGGACTATGCCAAATTTAATAAAAAATCAGCGGAAATAATGTAAACCAATAGCCTTACAATTATGAATCAATTCACAATGCTAAATTTAAATCACCTTGATAAATAAGTATTGAGAGATTGATACAAATTCAGTTCTAAGGACAACCTTACACCATAAAAAACAAGGGCTTATGGTAGGACAACCTTATTTCTAGAACATCTTTTGGATCAAGGACTCAATTTCAATAGAAGTAAATGAAATAGCAAGGAATTGAAATTAAATGCAGAAGTATAGATCTAAATTATTACAACAATCCCCACACTTGCTTGAAATGTAAATAGTTACAACATTCACATCCACTTGTACATTCCACACAATTGAATGATAAAAGATATGAAAATTAAGCAAGCATTCAATCCACAAGACAAAGAGTTATAGTGGTTCGCCTGTGTGTACACCAACTGTCTTTCAACAGCCACACAGAAAGCTACTCCACTCCTAATATCCTCACACAGGGGATATTAGCATTCACTATCAAATAGGTTTTTACAGGTTCACCAAAAAACCTTTACAATTGTGTCTTTCTCACTTGGGCTTACACAATTCAAGAACCCCTCTTTTCTGAGTTTTCTGGCTCTCCTCAGATAACCAATACAATGAGATTTTTTCTGGTTCAACCTCAAACAAAACCAATACAAAGATTTTTCTGGCTTAACCTCAAACAAAACCAAAAGTAAATAAATTTTACAGAATTGTAAAATACCTGGATTTCTCCTTTTCGTAGCAGCCCGGTAGAACCAATCGGAGTAGATGATTGAATGTCAAAGTTTAATTTCCAATACTCACATTCATATGGTTCTAAATTCTAATTGATTTTAGATTTTAACTAGATGGGCGTAGCTATATTTGATTTTGATTCCAAGAAGAAGGAATAAGATAATTCGTCTTTTCAAAAAAAGATTGGAATACAGAAACAAAATCAAATTAAATAAGCTAGCAAAAAGGAATATTAAATAAGCACAATGTAGCTTAAAATAAACACAGACTTATCTCAGAGTGATCACTTGAAATTTCTTGAATTGAATCGAGTTGAAGTGTGAAAACTCTGAATTTCTTTTTCAATTTATAGAAGCAGAAATTGCTCCTACGACTGGTCTTAGAAACCTTTGACTGGTCGTAGCTCTAACGGATATTTGAAATATTGAGCGCGATCTTTGAAAGTCGTTCCACGACTGGTCGTGGGTCACCTACGACTGGTCGTAGGACCATAGATTAGGTTGCTGGACTTTGAGTCGTAGCTCTACGACTGGTCGTGGACGAGTCGAAGCCACACCTACGACCGGTCGAAGGACCTCCAGGATTGGTCGTGGGTGTACCAAAAAATTCCGAAAAATTTTCAACAACTTAGGACTTGTCGTGGAATTTCTTGAACTAGTCGAACCAATGCTAGGACTGGTCGAACAAGAGCTAGGACTGGTCGTAGAATAGACCAAACTTATGTAAAATAAACATTTGATTTATGTATCCAAAGTGACCTACTTAAAGGGTCAACCTAAGGTCATTCAAACCTGAACCATGTCGTATGGGCATTGAACTTCAACCATTCAACGAATGTAGATTATTTTGAACCATATCAGGCTTGAGATCTTGAACTTGTTGTAGCTTTAAACTTGAGATCTTCATCAGCATAAAAACTACTTCATGCGTTGCTTATTAGTCTTGAAGTCATTTCTTGAGATGTTTCTTAAGACTTGAACTTCAACATTGTAGCTTCTTGAACTTCAATAATGTAACTTCTTGAGACTTCAACATTGTAGCTTCTTGAACTTCAATAATGTCATGAAGTGTTTATGCAGTGTCTTGAATACATATAAATCACCATACAAGCACAAGACACAGATAGATGTTTTGACACATCAAAATTTGACAACCAAAGGAGCATGAGACCATAGCACTTACAATCTCCCCCTTTGTCAAATTTGTGACAAAACACCCAAATAATAATACTTCAAATAGAAATAAGAGAAGTACAGGCACAACAGGTTAAGTACAGGCACAACAGGTTCAAAATAGAGAAGCATGCACAGTTATATAGATATGATAAGTAATAACTAGCATCATTCTCCCATAACTACCCCTGAGAAGCTTAACTCCCCCTGAGTAATAGGAGCACATCATAATCATTAAATTCAAATAAAGCCAAAGCCTCCCAAAACTTCTCCCCCTTTTTGACACAAAATGACAAAGAAAGAAGAGCAACAATGATAATGAAAATAGGAGTTGATTCAAGAGAGCATAGTGCATAATTCAAAAAGTCAGTAAGCATGTAAAGTTCAGACTTTAAAAAAAATTATTATAGACCCATCAAAAAATTCAGTCAGAACCAGAAGAGGGAGCAGGATTAGATGGATCAATTTTGTGTAAACCCCTAGCAACCCGCCTCATATATTTGCGTAAATAAGAAAATTGCGTGTCTTGGGTAACACGAATTTGAGCCACCTGCTCTTGAAGGGAATTCAATCTCTCATCAAAATCAGAAGGCTGAAAATCAGGATCATCAGCCGAGTCTGACTCAAGTTCTTCAAATAAATCATCCATATTCACGTCTTCAGGAAGATCACCAGCTTGATCTGTATTTCCTGCTTCAGCACCACTGCTACCAGCATCCACATGGCCATCAGCCAATTCTAAATTCATCTTGATAATATTGGAATTATTAAAAGCGAGATGATGGATGGGTTTTTCTCTAGCAGGCATAGCCACGAGCATATGATTTGCCAGCATAGTCAACAAATAACCAAAGGGAATATCACTATGTCCTGGATGGTGACGTGACAAAATAATGGAATGACAAATTAAAGAAGGTAGACATATTTTTGCACCAGAGATGACAAAATGCAAAACACGAACCATGAAAGCAGTGAGTTCGGTTTTATTACCAGAACGTGGATAAAGATTTGAGATGAAAATCCTATGAAGTACTCTGTGTCTGGGTAACAAGTACCTTAAGGGAAGTGCATGACCTTTATGAGTCCAGTGAACATCCAAATTACATAAATCTCTAGTAAGCATTTTTCGTTCAGATTCTGAGAGTCTGTCATGTAAAATATGAATTGGAATGCCCTCATCATTGACAGGTATTTCCATAATGTGAGCAATCAAATGTCGATCCACTGAAAATAATCCTTCTTGAGTATCAATTTTAAAAGTTAAATTCTCAAGAGAAAAATCACAGATACATGCAAACATGGATTGGGCAATGGACTGGTATGCAGCTCCACCCCAATGTAAGATGTTATCCCATCCCACAGATTGCAACAGAGGAAGGATACCAAAGGAAGCAATGTGATTAACATTAACAGGATGCTCAACAATAATATTGCGCAAACGCAAATCCCGAGCATCAGAAGGATCATTTTCGGGAGAGCGAAGATGACATTGTGCAATAGATGCTGATCTAGATGAAGTGGGACCTCGTGTAGTTTTCTTTTTACCTCTAGCATCCATTTTCAAAGGAGGACTCAAGAAAACAAAAAGATGCAAGATAGAAGAAATGGGGTTTTGATAGAACAGATTTTTCAAGATAAAAACCTCAAACTTGCAATGAACGACCAAATAGATTCTACAAGAATGAGATTTGAAACACCAATAACAAGAATCTAAAAGAAAATTGCAAAAGAACCACTAACCTTTAAGTACCATGAAGGTGGGTTCGACAGGTCGTAGCTAGGACCGTTGGAGAGTAAAAAGAAAATGAAGAAGAAGAGTCAAATCCCCAAAATAAAGTGAAATCACGAGTTTCACGACCGGTCGTGTAAGTGTTCGACCGGTCGTATCACGACTGGTCGTGTACACTCACGACTGGTCGAGTACCGACTCAAAATTTGTAATTTTTTTTCAAATAATTTTCAAATTTAAGCAAATAAAACATCAAACTTATGTACATTATGATACACCAAATCATGCAAATTCAATTTAAATTGCACATACCGAGATCAAACTTTAATTTATTAAACCTGCTTTTGTCGAGCGGTTTAGTGAAAATGTCCGCAAGTTGAGTCTCGGTTGGAATGTAATCCAAATATATTAATTTTTCTTCCACTAATTCATGAATGTAATGAAATCTAATGTCAATATGCTTAGTACGTGAATGCTGAACTGGATTTTTAGAGATATTTATTGCACTGGAATTATCACAAAATAAAATCATAGAATCCTGAGTAATTCCATAATCACTTAACATACGTTTCATTCAAACAAGTTGAGTGCATGCATTTCCAGCAGCAATGTATTCAGCCTCAGCTGTTGATAGCGATATAGAACTTTGCTTCTTGCTAAACCAAGAAACAAGACAATTTTCAATGTAGAAACAACCACCACTGGTTGATTTCCTATCATCAATGCTTCCAGCCCAGTCAGCATCTGCGTACCCGGCTAATTGAACATTAGTCTCATGTGGATACCAGAGACCCAGTTTAGTAGAACTTGCGACATATCGCATAATCCGCTTAACAGCAGTTAAGTGAGATTCTTTAGGATTTGATTGATAACGAGCACAAATACCAACACTCAAAGCGATATCTGGTCTACTAGCAGTCAAATAAAGTAAACTACCAATCAAACTACGATACAATTTAGGATCCACATCATTACCTATAGAGTCTTTTGAGAGTCTCAAAGTTGTACTCATAGGAGTATCAAAATTTTTACCTTTCTCAAATCCAAATTTCTTAATTAAATTCAGAGCATATTTGGTTTGAGAGATAAAAATTCCATCAGGTTTGTTTTTGAAAATCCATTTTGTTCCAATAATATGTTTATCTTTAGGTCTAGGAACAAGGTACCAGACATCATATCTGACAAACTGATTAAGTTCTTCTTGCATCGCAAGAATCCAGTTTTCATCCGAAAGTGCTTCTTTTATGTTAACTGGTTCAATCTGGGATGTAAAGCATACGTAGTTACATATGTCCTCTAATTGTCTACGAGTGCGCATACCAGTGAGAGGGTTTCTAAGTATTTGAGAAGTTGGATGATCTTTAACAGTCCTTAATTCAGAATAGTTTCACTTGATGAAGTTTCTTGTTTTTCAAGTATAAGAACTTCATCATTATCTGAACTATGGACAGGTGTATTCAAAAGATCGTCAATCACAACATTTATTGACTCTTGAATCACACCGGTCCTGTTGTTCAGAACACGATATGCACGACTGTTTAAAGAATAACTTAAAAAGATCCCTTCATCACTTTTAGTGTCGAACTTTCCTAAATTTTCACGGTCACGCAAAATATACCACTTGCTGCCAAAAACTCGAAAGTATTTGACAGAAGGTTTTTTCTCAAACCATATTTCATAAGCCGTTTTATTATTAGATTTACAAATATAAACACGGTTAATAATGTAGCAAGCTATATTCACTGCTTCAGCCCAGAGATTCCTAGGGAGCTTCATGCTATTTAACATAACATTTCCCATTTCTTGAAGCACTCTATTCTTCCTCTCGACAATTCCATTTTGTTGAGGAGTTTTAGGTGCAGAGAATTCATGCGATATTCCCTGATCGCTACAGAATTTCTCAAAACCGCTATTTTCGAATTCGGATCCATGATCACTACGGATCTTGTTGACTTGAGAACATTTTTCAGTTTGAATCCGTTTTATAAACTTTTTCACTTCATCAAGGGTTTCTGATTTGTCTCTCAAGAATGAAACCCAAGTGTATCTTGTATAGTCATCTACAATAACTAAGATGTACTTTTTGCCACCTCAACTTTCCGTTCTTGTTGGTCCTATAAGATCCATGTGGAGAAGCTCGAGTGGTCTTGTGGTGGTATTGGAGTTCACCTTTTTGTGAGAGCTCCTAGTTTGTTTACCATACTGGCATTCACCACAAATCTTGTCTACTTTTGCTCAATCTGTATAAATTTCGGTAGTGTACATGTCCAAGGCGTTTATGCCATAATTCTGTCTCATCGGTATGGACCATGTAGCACGTTTGTTTAGATGAGCTACTATTGCTTACTATATAGCAGTTTTCAGAAGTTTTGCGACCAGTTAATATTACAGAACCCTTTTCGTTTATAATTTCACAACCTTGATTAGAAAATTTAACAATATAGTTGTTATCGCATATTTGAGATATGCTTAACAGGTTGTGTTTTAAACCCTTAACATATAAAACATTTTTAAATAAGGGAAGGATATAGAGTTGGACCGTACCTTTGCCAATTATCTTGCAGTTGCTACCATCACCAAATGTGACTGACCCATCAGTCATATCTTTAAGATCGGTGAATAGTGCCTTGTCGCCTGTCATATGTCTGGAGCATCCACTATCTAGGTACCATTTCGAATGGCTTGTAGCTTTGAAAGCAGTGTGCGCAACCAAGCAGGCAACCTTAGGAACCCATTTTAGAACTGTTTTGGGTTTAGGAGAATAGTTGGTCTTCTTTTGTTTACAGTTGTAAGAGTGTCCTACAGTGTTAGATTTTAATAGTTCCTTAAGTAAATCAACAATTTTTTCAGCTAGTGGGTTTCGAATCTGATTTTTGAAATTTATATAGCTGCTTTTGGGTTTTTGAAAAGTTTTTGTATTTTTAGAAAAAACTTGACTAGTATCTTTTCCTTTTGAGTTAGAAGTCTCTCCTTTCACAAAATTGGAAGGAGTATTCTTCTGTTTAGGAGATGTGTTTTTATCATAGCCCAACCCGGATCGATCGCCACATTTTCTTGATCCGGATAATAATTTTTCTAATTTTGGATCACCTTGGGCATATCTCCATGTGTCCTTCAAACTCAGAAGAGAAGATACTTCATTTTTAAGTTTCTCATTTTCAGATTTCAAATTTTCTATCAGGGAGGTTTTGAATTCCAGATCACACTTTGATTTTTCAAAACAATCTGAAATTTGGGATTTTTCTAAAACAAGGGTTTCAAAACATTCTTTAAGTTTAAAAAACTTTTCTTTTTGAAGTTTAAGTTTGACAGAAATTTTACAACTTTCCTTATATAAGGCATTGTAAGCATCTTGAAGATCTTCATCATTTTCATGATCACTATCCAAATTTTCTTCACTTGTTGAATCATCGTGATCTTGAAAAGTAAACTTGGCTAGAGTCATAAGGGCCTTAAGTTCACTGCCCGACTCGGTTTCTGAATTTTCTGATTCAGAAGAGGCTTCAGAATCATACGATTCATCCCAAGTCGCCAACATACCCTTCCTTTTGGATCTGTCCTTTTTAGGACATTTGTTTGCTAAATGCCCATATTCTTGACAGTTGTAACATTGACTATCTTTCAATGACTTCCAAGTTTTAGACTTAGGTTTAGAACGTTTCTTTTCATTTGCCTTTTGAAAGTCGACTCTTTTCTTACTTTTGAAAATCTTATAAAACTTTTTCGCCAAAAGGGCCATATCATCTTCAGACTTTTCTGAATCTGAATTTTCTTGAGTAATACTTTTAAATGACTTCAAAGCAATAGATTTACCTTTAGGAGCTTTAAAACTTAATTCATAGGTTTGTAAAGAACCAACTAATTCTTCTACCCTCATATTATCCGTATCACGAAGTTCCTGGATTGCGGTTACCTTAGAATTGAACCGTTCAGGAAGAGAGCGTAGTATTTTTGCACACACTTTACTTTCTGGGATCTTATCGCCAAGACCCCACATTGAGTTTACGATGTCATTCAATCTAGTGTAAAAGTCCATAAACATTTCATTTTCCTTCATATGAATTTCTTCAAATTTAGTTGTGAGGAGTTGGACTTTAGATTTCTTGACAATTGATGTACCTTCGTGTGTCATTTCTAAAATATCCAAGGCTTGCTTTGCAGTATCACAGGATATGATTTTTTTGAACTTATCCGGTGATAGTGCGCAAGTGATTGCATTTAGTGCTTTAGCATTAGCACTACTCTCATTTTTCTGAAGTGTGGTCCATTGGAAATATGGTGTAATTTTCATAGATTTTAAACCATCAACTCCAGTTACTTCAATGATAGGAGGATTCCATTCAGTCACTGTGGCTTGCCACACACTTTCATCCATTGATTTGAGGAAGATCCTCATTCTGGCTTTCCAATAGGCATAGTTGGAGCCATCAAAGCGTGGAGGCCTAGTAACTGAAAGGCTATCAAAATTTGACATCTTTTTATATAGCTTAGATCGTTAGCTCAGGAAATAAATCCAAATAAAAAGCAACAAAAATGAGCTATTAGGCTCTGATACCACTTGAAAAGGCCAAGCTATATGTCCTAGAGGGGGGGGGGGGGGGTTGAATAGGACTATGCCAAATTTAATATAAAATCAGCGGAAATAAAGTAAACCAATAGCCTTACAATTATGAATCAATTCACAATGCTAAATTTAAATCACCTTGATAAATAAGTATTGAGAGATTGATACAAATTCAGTTCTAAGGACAACCTTACACCATAATAAACAAGGGCTTATGGTAGGACAACCTTATTTCTTGAACATCTTTTGGATCAAGGACTCAATTTCAATAGAAGTAAATGAAATAGCAAGGAATTGAAATTAAATGCAGAAGTATAGATCTAAATTATTACAACAATCCCAACACTTGCTTGAAATGTAAATAGTTACAACATTCACATCCACTTGTACATTCCACACAATTGAATGATAAAAGATATGAAAATTAAGTAAGCATTCAATCCACAAGACAAAGAGTTATAGTGGTTCGCCTGTGTATACACCAACTGTCTTTCAACAGCCGCACAGAAAGCTACTCCACTCCTAATATCCTCACACAGGGGATATTAGCATTCACTATCAAATAGGTTTTTACAGGTTCACCAAAAAACCTTTACAATTGTGTCTTTTTCACTTGGGCTTACACAATTCAGAAACCCCTCTTTTCTGAGTTTTCTGGCTCTCCTCAGATAACCAATACAATGAGATTTTTTCTGGTTCAACCTCAAACAAAACCAATACAATGAGATTTTTCTGGCTTAACCTCAAATAAAACCAAAAGTAAATAAATTTTATAGAATTGTGAAATACCTGAATTTCTCCTTTTCGTAGCAGCCCGGTAGAACCAATCGGAGTAGATGATTGAATGTCAAAGTTCAATTTCCAATACTCACATTCATATGGTTCTAAATTCTAATTGATTTTAGATTTTAACTAGATGGGCGTAGCTATATTTGATTTTGATTCCAAGAAGAAGGAATAAGATAATTCCTCTTTTCAAAAAAAGATTGGAATACAGAAACAAAATCAAATTAAATAAGCTAACAAAAAGGAATATTAAATAAGCACAATGTAGCTTAAAATAAACACAGACTTATCTCAGAGTGATCACTTGAAATTTCTTGAATTGAATCGAGTTGAAGTGTGAAAACTCTGAATTTCGTTTTCAATTTATAGAAGCAGAAATCGCTCCTACGACTGGTCTTAGAAACCTTCGACTGGTCGTAGCTCTAACGGATATTTGAAATATTGAGCGCGATCTTTGAAAGTCGTTCCACGACTGGTCGTGAGAAGCCTACGATTGGTCGTGGGTCACCTACGACTGGTCGTAGATCTCTACGACTGGTCGTAGGACCATAGATTAGGTTGCTGGACTTTGAGTCGTAGCTCTACGACTGGTCGTGGACGAGTCGAAGCCACACCTACGACCGGTCGAATGACCTCCAGGACTGGTCGTGGGTGTACCAAAAAATTTCGAAAAATCTTCAACAACTTAGGACTGGTCGTGGAATTTCTTGGACTAGTCGAACCAATGCTAGGACTGGTCGAACAAGAGCTAGGACTGGTCGTAGAATAGACCAAACTTATGTAAAATAAACATTTGATTTATGTATCCAAAGTGACCTACTTAAAGGGTCAACCTAAGGTCATTCAAACCTGAACCATGTCGTATGGACATTGAACTTCAACCATTCAACGAATGTAGATTTTTTTGAACCATATCAGGCTTGAGATCTTGAACTTGTTGTAGCTTTAAACTTGAGATCTTCATCAGCATAAAAACTACTTCATGCGTTGCTTATTAGTCTTGAAGTCATTTCTTGAGATGTTTCTTAAGACTTGAACTTCAACATTGTAGCTTTTTGAACTTCAATAATGTAGCTTTTTGAGACTTCAACATTGTAGCTTCTTGAACTTCAATAATGTCATGAAGTGTTTATGCAGTGTCTTGACTACATATAAATCACCATACAAGCACAAGACACAGATAGATGTTTTGACACATCAAAATTTGACAACCAAAGGAGCATGAGACCATAGCACTTACAAGTACCCTGACGTAAAATATATGATCTTGGGGTAAAACGAGCAACTTTAGCCAACCAACCTGGCTACACCATGTTGCCCAACCCGGATTTGTGAAATACCTCCAAAGATGGATTAGAAAAGGCCCGGTCAATGACAGAAGTGATCCAGACCATCGGACCTTAAATCGAACATATCTCGCAATCCGGAATGAGTTATCTGATGTAAAATATATGATTTTGGGGTAGAACGAGTTACTTTCGCCTACCGCTAAAGATGGATCAGAAAAGGCCCGGTAGATGATAGACGTGATCCAGACCATCGGACCTTAAATCGGGCTTGTCTGGCAATCCAGAATGAGTTATCTGACGTAAAATATATGATTTTGGGGTAGAACGAGCTACTTTTGCCTGCCGCTAAAGATGGATCCGAAAAGGCTCGGTCGATGATAGAAGTGATTTAGACCATCGGACCTTAAATCGGGCCTATCTCACAATCTGGAATGAGTTCTCTGTTGTAAAATATATGATTTTGGGGTAGAACGAGCTACTTTATCCAACCAACCCAGATACGCTGGTTTGCCCAAGCCGGATTTGAGAATTACCACAAAAGATGGATTAGAAAAGGCCCGATCAACAACAGAAGCGATCCAGACCATCGGACCTTAAATCGAACATATCTCGCAATCCAGAATGAGATCTCTGCTGTAAAATATATGATTTTGGGGTAGAACGAGCTACTTTAGCCGACCAACCCTACTATGCCGTGTTACCTAAGCCGGATTTGTGAAATACCACTGAAGATGGATTAGAAAAGGCCCGGTCAACGACAGAAGTATCTCGCAATCTGGAAGGAGTTACCTGATGTAGAATATATGATTTTGGGGTAGAACGAGCTAGTTTAGCCTACCGCTAAAGATGGTTCAGAAAAGGCCCGGTCGACGACAGAAGTGATCTAGACCATCGGACCTTAAATTGGGCATATCTCGCAATCCGGAATGCGTGATCTGACGTAAACTATATGATTTTGGGGTAGAACGAGCTGCTTTAGCCAACCAACCTGGCTATGCCGGTTTGCCAAAGCCAGATTTCTGAAATACTACCAAAGATGGATTAGAAAATGCCCGATCAACGACAAAAGTGATCCAGACCATCGAACCTTAAATTGGGCGTATCTCGCAATTTGGAATGAGTTATCTGACGTAAAATATATGATTTTAGCATAGAACGAGCTACTTTAGCCAACCAACCCCGCTTCGCAGGGTTACCCAAGCTATATTTGCGAACTAACACCAAAGATACACTAGAAAAGGCCCGTTCCACGACAAAAGTGATCCAGACCATCGGACCTTATATTGGGCATATCCCGCAATCTGGAATGAGTTATCTGACGTAAAACTATGATTTTAGCATAGAACGAGTTACTTTAGCCAACCAAACCCGCTACGTAGGGTTACCCAAACCAGATTTGTGAAATAACGCCAAAGATGGATTAGAAAAGGCCCGGTCCACGATAGAAGTGATCCAGACGTCGGACCTTAAATTGGGGGTATCTCGCAATCCGTAATGAGTTACCTGACGTAAAATATATGATTTTGGGCTAGAACAATTTAATTTATCCTATCGCCAATGATGGATCAGAAACAGCCCGGTCGATGACAGCAGTGATCAAGACCATCAGACTTTAAATCGGGTGTATCTCGCAATCCGGAATGAGTTATCTGACGTAAATATATGATTTTGGGGTAGAACGAGCTACTTTATCCTACTGCCAAAGATGGATCAGAAAAGGCCCAGTCTACGACAGAAGTGATCTAGACCATCGGACCTTAAATCGGGCGTGTCTCGCAATCCGGAATAAGTTATCTTACGTAAAATATATGATTTTGGGGTAGAACGAGCTAGTTTAACCTACCGCTAAAGGTAGATCAAAGAAGGCCCAGTCGACGACAAAAGTGATCTAGACCATCGGACCTTAAATCGGGCGTATCTTGCAATTCATAATTATTTATCTAACATAAAATATATGATTTTGTGGTAGAACGAGCTACTTTAGCCATCCAACCCCGGCTATGTCGGGTTGCCCAAGCCAGATTTGCGTAATAACGCCAAAGATGGATTAGAAAAGGCCCGGTCGATGACAAAAGTGATCTAGATCATCAGACCTTAAATTGGGCGTATCTCGCAATATGGAATGAGTTATCTAATGTAAAATATATGATTTTGGGGTAGAACGAGCTACTTTAGCCTACCGCCAAAGATGAATTAGAAAAGGCCCGGTCGACAACAGACGTGATACAGACCATCGGACCTTAAATCGGGCGTATCTCACAATCCCGAAGGAGATCTATTGTAAAATATATGATTTTCGGGTAGAACGAGCTACTTTATCCAACCAACCTGGCTACGCCGGTTTGCCCAAGTCAGTTTTGAGAATTACCGCCAAAGATGGATTAGAAAATGCCCGGTCAACGACAGAAGCGATCCTGACCATCGGACCTTAAATCGGGCGTATCTTGCAAACTAGAATGAGATTTCTGAAGTAAAATATAAGATTTTGGGGTAGAACGAGCTACTTTTGCAGACCAACCAAGCAATTCCACGTTGCCCAAGCCGAATTTGTGAAATACCACCAAAGATGGATTAGAAAAGGCCCAGTCAACGACCGAAGTGATCCAGACCATTGGGCGTATCTTGCAATCTGGAATGAGTAACCTGACGTAAAATATATGATTTTGGGGTAAAACGAGCTACTTTAGCCAACCAACTTGGCTACGCCGTGTTACCCATACCAGATTTGTGAAATACAGCCAAAGATGGATTAGAAAAGGCTCCGTCAATGACAGAAGTGATCCAGTCCATCGGACCCTAAATCAGACGTATCTCGCAATCCGGAAGGAGTTACCTAGCGTAAAATATATGATCTTATGGTTGAGCGAGCTACTTTCGCCTACCGCCAAAGATAGATAAAAATCGGCCAGGTCGATGACAAATATATGATTTTAGGGGAGAACGAGCTAGTTTATCCGACTGCCAAAGATGGAGCAAAAAAGGCCCGGTCGACGACAGAAGTGATTTAGACCATCGGACCTTAAATCGGGCATGTCTCACAATCCGGAATGAGTTATTTGACATAAAATATATGATTTTGGGGTAGAACGAGCTAGTTTAAACCACCGCTAAAGATGGAACAGAAAAGGCCTGGTCGATGACAAAAGTGATATAGACCATCAGACCTTAAATCGGGTGTATCTCGCAATCCGGAATTAGTTATCTGACGTAAAATATATTATTTTTTGGTAGAACGAGCTACTTTAGCCATCCAACCGCTATTTCGGGTTGTGTAACGCCCTGAAATTTGAGGGTCGAGTAGGAACTCAACTCTAGAGTTCCAGAACATCACTTATGCAACATAGATGATGATGATTGAATGTTGTCTGTGTCAGTGCAATAAACATGAGTGAGATTATACCAAAACAGTAATTCATACTCCAGATCAATTGTATAAAGGCAAGCGGAAGACTGAAACTGTATATATAAGGTATGTAAAGAAATAAAACCATCACGATCTCCAGAGTATGAACACTAACTAAGTAACCATATACATGTATTATTTCTGAATGAAGAGGTCAAAATACAACTAAAAGATAAATCCTGAAATCCCTGCGATCCAGTCAGCCTAAGCAAAGCCGTCTGAGTACTACATGTATGAGAACTCGTCCTGGTCCTCATCGTAGTCTGGCTCAGCCTCCTGAATCGACATATCATCTACACCTGAGACAGAGTCTGGGTTGGTGTGTACAACATCGTCCTGTAACGTGGGAGTGAGTAGCTAACTCAGTGGAACAATAAAGTATAAGTTAATATGTTATCAATTCAGTCAAGCAGTAATGATAAAGCAGTACAATCAAACAATCCTAACTACTCTTATTTAATGCAAGTATGAAATGACATGATGAATGCCCTTGCTAAACCACCCTCATGCGACACCATCTTACGTTTGCGATATGTGCTCATCCCTCAGTGCTCCACATCTACCAGGCACATGCAGTGCGATGATGAGCATGATTACCGAGTAGTTATTAGTCCATTTCAAACAGCAGTATTGGGAAACTAAGGTACCTCCCTTGTATCATTCCCAAACATGATCCATTCTAGGGTCGTCAGTCCTAGTTAATCTCATACGAAGGTGTATTTCTAGGTCTATGCAGAGGCTGCCAGGGCTATTACGCACAATGGTTACACCACTCCCCCATCACCTCTTTAACAGTTCATCACTATACAGATACAGGCCTAGTTCATACTCTATACACCGTGGCAAAACTCTAAGGCTCACCGCAATTTCAGAGTATGCTCGAGGTCACTACAAAGGGCTGTCAAGGCTGTTACGCATAAAGGTTACACCACTCCCCCATCACCTTATCAATGTAGGCCGACAGTACGAATATAGTGTCCCATACCACCATAATCGGCTCACGAGTCTGTTTGCTCACTGGTCACTACGGGGAGGCACATGGCCCCAGCATAAGCCGACAGCTCGACCACGGTCTCCCATACCACCATGCCTGGCTCATGAGTCTTAGCGGATCGAGGTACCATGGTTAACAAGATTTCACTGGCAAGTTTGGTACCCTAGGTTCAAGCAGTAGCGTCCAAACATGGTTAACATACATTAGACATATCGGGTTACTTGACGAGCCTAACTAGCTTGAGCACACGATCAACTGAACGACATGAAGTGCATAAGCACTTCGTGTGGCCTAATCACTGTCGCCAACCGAAGTACGACTCGGGTTCGTCAAACACATCTTACGTGGCGAAATGAATCTCAACCACGACCTCAAGTCTAGTACCGATTGTCTGGACTAAAATCATAGTCCCAATCGTAATTAATCCATATTCAAAGCATGTGGAGTAAAGCAAAATAAACAAAGTAATTCAAGCATGATAACAAGCATGTCATAAAGCATGTTATAAAGCACCATGTAAATAAGAAATACAAACACATATATTTCATAAGTAAGCGGTTAAGTAAACAATCAACATGGAGGAAATCATGCACGTCTCTAAGGTAATTGAGAATCCCATCTCAACACCTACCTAAGGCATCATCATCCAAACACTTACTCTCACATGCATTTTCACAAACACTTAGAATACACTATTTCAACATACATAGTGTATGTTAGCAAAACATGTATTAGGGCGAATCCTTTCGCCAAGCAAGTATTTTACGCATATATAATATATTCATACAACAATTAGTCATGGTAAACACATCTCCAAAATATATACGTATACAGTACTTTCTAGAATACACTATTTCAACATACGTAGTGTATACTAGCAAAACATGTATTATGGCGAGTCCTTTCGCCAATTAAGTATTTTATCCATATAGATTATATTCATACAACAAATAATCATGGCAAACACATTTCCAAAATTTACACGTATACGGTATTTTCTACGAATACCTAAAATATGTAAAATTCCATATTCTTCATCTCTAATTGAAACGGAAAACAGACAGCACTTTGTACATGTGCAATTGCTTGCAGATCATGAATCTATCATTATCTGACATTGAAAACATTGAAAACCATAACCTAAACATCTAAAGTCCTTACCTTTCATCTTAGAATCGTAACGAATCAGCTAGGTTTGTTAAGCTTCCGTATTCGGCAGTTTGGTAGCCTAAAGAATGAAATAGGTTAGCTATTTCCTAGCCTACAACCCTTACAACTCCAAAACAGATTAGGGTTAGGGTTTCTTACCTAGAAACAAAGTCGGTATCACCGGGAAAGCGACAAGAATGGAGTGGTGGAGCTTGGGTAGCGGCAGGAAATAGTAGCAGGGAGTTTCTCCCACTTCTCTCACTCTTTCTCTCTCTTTTCTCTCTTCTCTCTCTAAGGTTTCTCTCAAATTCGTATGGCTGTGAGAGAGAGTTCTAAGGTCCTTATATAGCCTAAAAATGCACTAAACTAGACTTAAGGTTAAGGTATACTTGGGTTATAACCAAAGTGACACTTTTCCAGCTCAACGGAGGACTTCTGACGAGCTTCCTTGAGCCAAAAGTCGGACTTAAGCTCACCAACCTTGGATCTAGGTGAAGTTAAGTTTTCGTTTCAGTCGGATTCCTAGATCACGCGTGGCTGACCAGTTTCAGTTCAACGGTCAGTGAAACCCGATCTGAAATTCCAAGTACATGGATATGTTTATGAAATTTTTCCTGATCCGAGGGTGTATTTGGGTCAAATTCTGACGATCTGGTTGCTTACAAAATGACCGCAAGTAACAAGTCTCAGATTACTATTTGAGATATTTGTTTTGTAAATAAAACAAGTATTCTCACACTCCCTCGCTCCGGACTCAAGCGAACAGCCGTGGGACACTGTCTGGATTTGATTTCCAAGATGGTTGTCAAGTCTATCGAGGCGGTCCTAAGTTCTTAACTTCGTATTATTTGGACTCCTATTGTGCGGTCCAGACCTGATACGGAGTTTCAATGTACTCCCAAGAGCAGTCGGGTAATGAGTTTGATCCTAGATTTTAGGGTAACCTAGCGTCAATGATTCTATAAGTTTTGGGTCTTGCAGATCGTATTTAAAGCGATTTAAATGGATTTCATGGCTAATCTAGTTTAGCACTTAGTTAACTTTGTCAAATTTCTAAAGGATTTAATCCTAAGTGATTTCTGGTCGAGGTGGTACTCGGGTCTTTGTACGGAAATTTACGAGTCGTTACAATCTACCCCCTTAAACAAAAATTTCGTCCTCGAAATTTGTACCTTTTCGTGCTCCTCGAGAATCTGAGGGTAGTTCTTTCTGACCTCAGCCTCTGTCTCCCAAGTAGCTTCCTCTTCTGAATGATGCGTCCTTAGTACCTTCACAAGTGGAATGACCTTGCTATGCAGTACCTGCTCCTTCCTGTCAAGTATACGCGTCGGACGCAGCTCATATGTAACATCCTCGCTCAGCTGTACCTGCTCCCATCTGATGATATATGAAGGATCAGGAACGTACTTCTTCAGCATAGATACATGAAATACGTTGTGTACAGCTGCAAGTGGTGTGGGCAAAGCGAGACGATATGCCACAGCACCCACTCGATCCTGTATCTGAAACGGACTGATAAATCTCGGTGTGAGCTTCCCCTTCTTCCCGAACCAAAGGACTCCCTTCATAGAGGAAACCCTGAGGAACACATGGACTCCAACCTTAAACTCAAGCGGTCGCCGCCTCGTATCGACGTAGCTCTTCTGCCTGCTCTGCGCTGTAAGAAGTTGACACCTGATAATGTCGATCCTCTCTGAAGTCTCTTATACCAACTCTGGGCCAATCAGACAGCGCTCGCTAACCTCAGCCTAACAATGCGGTGCTCTGCAAGGACGACCATACAGGGCCTCATATGGCGCCATACCAATACTCGCCTGGGAGCTATTGTTGTAGGCGAACTCTACATAAGAAAGACAGTCATCCCAACTGTCCTTGAAGTCCAACACACATGCTCGCAACATATCCTCCAGAATCTGATTCACCCGCTCTGTTCGCCCATCAGTCTGAGGATGAAATGCCGTACTGAACTTCAACTTCACACCCATCGCTTCCTGGATACGAGTCCAGAAGATAGATGTGAACCGAGTGTCTCTGTCCGACACGATCTCTAAAGGAACTCCATGCAGACGGACGATCTCTGTAACGCCCTGAAAATCGGGGGTCGAGCATAAACTCAACTCCCGAGTTCCAGCACGTCACTTATGCAACAAAATAAATGATGATTGAATGTTGACTGTATTCGTGCATTGAACATGAGTGAGATTAAGCCAAAACAACATATCATACTCCAGAGACAGTTAAATTTGCAAGCGGAAGACTGTGATAGATAGATAAAATATATAAACTATGATGAGTCTCCAGAGTGTGATAACATTACCAGGTTAAATAAGTACAAGTACAGTTCTAAAATGTACCAAATGTGAGGAAGTGTAATGTTTCCTATCCCAAGTACCATAGCCCCGTCAATACAGTAAAGCATAGTTAACATGTTATCAATTCAATCAAGCAGTAATGATAAAGCAGTACAAATCAAACAATTCTAACTACTCTTATTAAATGCAAGAATGAAATGACATGATGCTGTATGCCCTTGCCAAACCACCCTCAAGCGACATCATCTTACGTTCGCGAATGCTTAACTCCCTCAGTGCGCCACATCTACTAAGCACATGCGGTGCGATGATGATCATGATTACCGAGTTAATATTAGTCCATTTCAAACAGCAGTATTGGGAAACTAAGGTACCTCTCTTGTATCATCCCCAAACATGATCCATTCTAGGGTCGTCAATCCTAGTTAATCTCATACGATATTATGGTTTGAGAAGCGTAGTGAAGGCATCGCAAAGGGCTCGTCACCCGTCAGCGCGGATACAGATCTCACCATATGCGGCTCAATTGCTGGTCGTCAGCTCGAGTACAGGTCTCACCGTACTCGGCACAATCACTAGCCGTCAGCGCGAGTACAGGTCTCACCGTACTCGGCTCAACTCATACTCTAGTTGCTGTGAAAGACTCATTGCCAATCACAGACACTTGGAGTATACTCGAAGATACTACGGAGGACTCGTCGCCCGTCAGCACGAGCACAGGTCTCACCGTACTCGGCTCTCGCCGTAAGTATCGACAGTTCGAATACAGTGTCTCATACCACCGTAATCGGCTCACGAGTTTGGTTGCGCAATGGTCACTACGGGGAGGCACATGGCCCCAGCGTAGGCCGACAGCTCGACCACGGTGTCCCATACCACCATGCCCGGCTCATGCGTCTTAACGGATCGAGGTACCATGGTTAAAAGGGGTTTCACTGGTAAGTTTGGTACCCTAGGTTCAAGCAGTAGCGTCCAAACAGGGTGAACATGCATAAGGCAGATCGGGTTACTTGACGAGCTCGACTAGCACGATCGCCCGTTGAGCTGCACGACATGAAGTGCATAAACAACTTCGTGTGGCCTAGCCACTGCCGACAGGCAACGCACGACTCGAGTTCGTCGAACACATCCCACGTGGCAAATGAATCTCAGCCACGAGTTCAATCCCGTAACCGATTGCCTGGGCCATAATCATAGCCCCAAACACAATCAATTGCAGATAGATAAAGCAGTAATGGATCAAGATTCAACTCATACAGTCAAGGTCTGGTATTATCCGTTTAGGGCTGCCAGGGCTGTTGCACGCACTCGTTGCTCCGCTCCCCCATCACCCATGACGGATCATACAACGTATATATAAATTTAAACATATGCATTACATAGTTAAAATCATAAAGCAGTTGAGCATGTTATGAATCACAACACAAGCATGAGTTTGTACATGTTCAATTCCTAATCACACAACTATCAAAGGAGATCATACACATAGTTAAAAGAGGTTGAGAATCATATCTCAACACCCTTATACTTTACAATTTGCTATCTACTACTCATTCAGACATTTCAAGAAACACTTAAACAAACATACATCAACATACACGACATATGTCGATCACATAGGCATTAGGCCAAATCCTTTCACTAGGGAGTTGCCCCAATCATAACACGCGTACACCCATGACGGATAGTCATGGCAAGCAGGAATCCAAGTTCCATATTCATTCGTTCATTTCCACAAACACTTGGGCCACACATTTTTGCATATATAGTGTATATTGGCCGTGGCGTGACTTAGGGCAAATCCTTTCGTCAAAGGGGTATCGCCAATACATCAATCATGAATCCATGACAATTAGTCATGGCGAGCATGAATGAGAATTCTATACTCATTCAACCATTTCCACAAACACTTAGAATACACTATTACAACATACATGGTGTATGTTAGTAAAACATGTATTAGGGTTATCCTTTAGCCAAACGAGTATTTTATCCATGTATACTATAATCATACAACAATTAATCCTGACAATTACATTTCCAAAACTTACACATATACGGTATTTCTAAAATACACAATTTCAACATACGTAGCATTTACAAGTGAACATGTATTACGGCGATTCCTTTCGCCAAACTAGTATTTTTTCCATATATAGTATAATCATACATTAAATAAACATGTCAAACATTTCTCCAAAAAAAATACGTATACGGTATTTCTACGTATACCTAGAGTATGTGAAATTCCATATTCTACAACGTTAATCGAAACAGGAAACGGAAAGCACATTGTACATGTGCAATTGCATGCAGATCATGAATCTATCATTATCTGACATTGAAAGCGTTGAAAACCCTAACCTATACACCTAAAGTCCGCACCTTTTGTCGTAGAATCGCAACGGAATCGATAGGTTTGTTAAGCCTCCGTATTCGGCAGTTTGGCAACCTAGAGAACGAAATAGGTTAGCTATTTTACAACCTACAACAGTCTAAACCCCAAAACAGATTAGGGTTAGGGTTTCTTACCTAGAAACAACGCCGGAAACACCGGAAAAGCGTCAAGAAAGGGATGGTGCAGCCCGTGTGGTGGCAGGGAACGACGACAGGGAGATCCTCCCACTTCTCCCTCACTTTCTCTCTCTTTTCCCTCTCTCAAATCCCAAATTCGTATGGCTGCCATGAGAGAGAGTTTAAGGTCCTTATATAGTCTCAAAACTCACCGAAATAGACTCCTATTCAAGGGTTACTGCTAATATAGGTATTTCGTCACTTTTCCAGCTCAAAAGAGAGGTTCTGGTGGCCCTCCTTGAGCCAAACGTCAGACTTAAGCTCACCACACATGGATCTACGTGGGATTACATTTTCGACTCGATCGAATTCCCAGATCGCACGTGGCAGACCACTTTCAGTTCAACGGTCAGTGGGCCACGATCCGAAATTCCAAGCACATGTAAATGTTCCTGAAATTTTTCCTGATCCGAGGGTGTAATTTGGTCTGATTCTGACGGTCTGGTTGCTTAATACTGATGCGCAAGCGAATGGTGCCAGATCACTATTCCAGATATTTATTTTGGAATGGGAATAGTGTTTTTCACACTCCCTCGCTCCGGATAGAAACGAATGGCCATGGGACATCGGCTGGATCTGATTTTTGAGATGATTGTCAAGCCCAGTGAGGCGGTCCTAGTTCCTTAGCTTCGTGTTAATCGGACTCCCGATGTGTGGTCTAGACCTAATACGAAGTTTCGTTTCATTCCCGAGAGCAGACGGGAAATGAGTTTGATCATAGATTTTAGGGTAACTTAGCGTCAATGATTCTACAAGTTTTGGGTCTTGCAGATCGTATTTAAAGCGATCCCAACGGATTTCATGGCTAATCGAGTTTTGCACTTAGTTAACTTTGTTAAATTTCTAAAGGATTTAATCCTAATTAATTTCTGGTCGAGGTGGTACTTAGTCCTTTGCAGTAATGTTTAGATTAAGTATTGTTCTTCATTACCTAAACTTTAAGATAGTGTCTAGTGTGAAAGTACTTAGAAAATTTAGGGAACAAGGTGGTGAAAGGTGAGATTTGTGAAGGAAAATGGTTTAAGACGGGATTTGAGGCTTGAATTGAGCGTTTGAAAAGTTAATCAGGTGTTAAGATTGACCCAATGCCTAAGGATGTCTAATCCCAGGTTGGCAAAAATACGGGATGTTACAATCTCTCTGATGTACAATCTAGCCAGCTCGTCCGCAGAGTTCGTGAATCTGATAGGGAGAAAATGGGCCGACTTGGTCAACCGGTCCACAATCACCCAAATGGAATCGTGTCCCTTCCTCGTCTTTGGCAATCCCAATATGAAATCCATGGAAATGAAGTCCCACTTCCATTCCGCTATGGGCATGGGCTGAAGCAGTCCAGGAGGTCGGCGATGTTCTGCCTTGACCTGCTGGCACGTCAGACAACGAGAAACAAACTCAGCGATGTGGGCCGTCATATTATCCCACCAATACGACCATCTCATATCCGGTACATCTTCATGCTACCAGGATGCATCGCAAGCTTCAAGTTATGGGCAGACTCGAGAAGCTCATGTCTCAAGTCAGGTATGTCAGGAACACATAGGCGGCCACGGAATCGTAGACCCCCATACCTTATATATACAGTTTCAGTCTTCCGCTTGCCTTTATACAATTGATCTGGAGTATGAATTACTGTTTTGGTATAATCTCACTCTTGTTTATTGCACTGACACAGACAACATTCAATCAGCATCATCTATGTTGCACTTGTAACACCCTGAAATTCGAGGGTCGAGTAGTAACTCAACTCTCGAGTTCCAGAACATCACTTATGCAACATAGATGATGATGATTGAATGTTGTCTGTGTCAGTGCAATAAACATGAGTGAGATTATACCAAAACAGTAATTCATACTCCAGATCAATTGTATAAAGGCAAGCGGAAGACTGAAACTGTATATATAAGGTATGTAAAGAAACAAAACCATCACGATCTCCAGAGTATGAACACTAACTAAGTAACCATATACATATATTGTTTCTGAATCAAAAGGTCAAAATACAACTAAAAGATAAATCCTGAAATCCCCACGATCCAGTCAGCCTAAGCAAAGTCGTCTGAGTACTGCATGTATGAGAACTCGTCCTGGTCCTCATCGTAGTCTAGCTCAGCCTCCTGAATCGACGTATCATCTACACCTGAGACAGAGTCTGGTTGGTGTGTACAACACCGTCCCATAACGTGGGAATGAGTAGCTAACTCAGTGGAACAATAAAGTATAGGTTAACATGTTATCAATTCAGTCAAGCAGTAATGATAAAGCAGTACAATCAAACAATCCTAACTACTCTTATTTAATGCAAGTATGAAATGACATGATGAATGCCCTTGCCAAACCACCCTCATGCGACACTATCTTACGTTCGCGATATGCGCTCATCCCTCAGTGCTCCACATCTACCAGGCACATGCAGTGTGATGATGAGCATGATTACCGAGTAGTAATTAGTTCATTTCAAACAGCAGTATTGGGAAACTAAGGTACCTCCCTTGTATCATTCCCAAACATGATCCATTCTAGGGTCGTCAGTCCTAGTTAATCTCATACGAAGGTGTATTTCTAGGTCGCTGCAGAGGCTGGCAGGGCTGTTACGCACAATGGTTACACCACTCCCCCATCACCTCTTTAATGGTTCATCACTATATAGAAACAGGCCTAGTTCATACTCTATACACCGCGGCAAAACTCTAAGGCTCACCGCAATTTCAGAGTATGCTCGAGGTCACTACAAAGGGCTACCAAGGCTGTTACGCACAAAGGTTACACCACTCTCCCATCACCTTATCAATGTAGGCCGACAGCACGAATATAGTGTCCCATACCACCATAATCGGCTCACAAGTCTGGTTACTCACTGGTCACTACGGGGAGGCACGTGGCCCCAGCGTAAGCCGACAGCTCGACCACGGTGTCCCATACCACCATGTCCGGCTCATGAGTCTTAGCGAATCGAGGTACCATGGTTAACGAGATTTCACTGGTGAGTTTGGTACCCTAGGTTCAAGCAATAGCGTCCAAACATGGTGAAAATACATTAGACATATAGGGTTACTTGACGGGCTTGAGTAGCTCGAGCGCACGATCAACTGAACGACATGAAGTGCATAAGCACTTCGTGTGGCCTAATCACTGTCGCCAACCGAAGTACGACTCGGGTTCGTCAAAAACATCTTACGTGGTGAAATGAATCTCAACCACGACCTCAAGTCTGGTACCGACTGTCTGGACTAAAATCATAGTCCCAATCGTAATTAATCCATATTCAAAGCATGTGGAGTAAAGCATAATAAACAAAGTAATTCAAGCATGTCATAAAGCATGTTATAAAGCACCATGTAAACAAGAAATACAAACACATATATTTCATAAGTAAGCGGTTAAGTAAACAATCAACATGGAGGAAATCATGCACGTCTCTAACGTAATTGAGAATCCCATCTCAACACCTACCTAAGGCATCATTATCCAAACACTTACTCTCACAAGCATTTTCACAAACACTTAGAATACACTATTTCAACATACATAGTGTATGTTAGCAAAACATGTATTAGGGTGAATCCTTTCGCCAAGCAAGTATTTTACGCATATATAATATATTCATACAGCAATTAGTCATGGCAAACACATCTCCAAAATATATACGTATACGGTACTTTCTAGAATACACTATTTCAACATACATAGTGTATACTAGCAAAACATGTATTATGGCGAGTCCTTTCGCCAATTAAGTATTTTATCCATATATATTATATTCATACAACAAATGATCATGGAAAACACATTTCCAAAATTTACACGTATACGGTATTTTCTACGAATACCTAGAATATGTAAAATTCCATATTCTTCATCTCTAATCGAAACGGAAAACAGACAGCACTTTGTACATGTGCAATTGCATGCAGATCGTGAATTTATCATTATCTGACATTGAAAGCGTTGAAAACCATAACCTATACATCTAAAGTCCTCACCTTTCGTCTTAGAATCGTAACGAATCAGCTAGGTTTGCTAAGCTTCCGTATTCGGCAGTTTGGTAGCCAAAGAATGAAATTGGTTAGCTATTTCATAACCTACAACCCTTACAACTCCAAAACAGATTAGGGTTAGGGTTTCTTACCTAGAAACGAATTCGGTATCGCCAGGAAAGCGACAAGAATGGAGTGGTGGAGCTTGGGTAGCGGCAGGAAACAGTAGCAGGGAGTTTCTCCCACTTCTCTCACTCTTTCTCTCTCTTTTCTCTCTTCTCTCTCTAGGGTCTCTCTCAAATTCGTATGGCCGTGAGAGAGAGAGTTCTAAGGTCCTTATATAGCCTAAAAATGCACTAAACTAGACTTAAGGTCAAGGTATACTTGGGTTATAACCAAAGTGACACTTTTCCAGCTCAACGGAGGACTTCTGGTGGGCCTCCTTGAGCCAAAAGTCGGACTTAAGCTCACCAACCTTGGATCTAGGTGAAGTTAAGTTTTTGTTTCAGTCGCATTCCCAGATCACGCGTGGCGGACCAGTTTCAGTTCAACGGTCAGTGAAACCCGATCTGAAATTCCAAGTACATGGATATGTTTATGAAATTTTTCCTGATCCGAGGGTGTATTTAGGTCAGATTCTGACGGTCTGGTTGCTTACAAAATGACGGCAAGTAACAAGTCTCAAATTACTATTTGAGATATTTGTTTTGTAAAGAAAACAAGTGTTCTCACACTCCCTCGCTCCGGACTCAAGTGAATAGCCGTGGGACACTGTCTGGATTTTATTTCCGAGATGGTTGTCAAGTCCAGCGAGGCGGTCCTAAGTCCTTAACTTCGTATTATTCGGACTCCCATTGTGCGGTCCAGACCTGATACGAAGTTTCAATGTACTCCCGAGAGCGGTCGGGTAATGAGTTTGATCCTAGATTTTAATGTAACCTAGCGTCAATGATTCTACAAGTTTTTGGTCTGGCAGATCGTATTTAAAGCGATTCAAATGGATTTCATGGCTAATCTAGTTTAGCACTTAGTTAACTTTGTCAAATTTCTAAAGGATTTAATCCTAAGTGATTTCTAGTTGAGGTGGTACTCGGGTCTTTGTACGGAAATTTACGAGTCGTTACAGGTTGCCCAGGCCGGATTTATAAAATAACGCCAAAGATGGATTAAAAAAGGCCCGGTCAACGACAGAAGTGATTCAGACCATCAGACCTTAAATCGGGCGTATCTCGCAATACGGAATGAGTTATCTAACGTAAAATATATGATTTTGGGGTAGAACGGGCTACTTTAGCCTACCGCCAAAGATGGATCAGAAAAGGCTAGGTCGACGACAGACGTGATCCAAATAATCAGACGTTAAATCGGGCATGTCTCACAATCCCGAATGAGTTATCTGACGTAAAATATATGATTTTAGGGTAGAACGAGCTAGTTTAGCCTAACCCCAAAGATCGATCAGAAAAGGCCTGATCGACGACAGAGGTGATCTAGACCATCGGACCTTAAATCGGGCATATCTCGCAATCTGGAATGAGTTATCTGAAGTAAAATATATGATTTTGGGGTAGAACGAGCTACTTTTTCCAACCAACCCTGCTAGGCCGTGTTGCCCAAGCCGGATTTGAGAATTCTTGCTAAAGATGGATTAGAAAAGTCCCAGTCAACGATAAAAGTGATCTAGACCATCAGATCTTAAATCAGGCATATCTCGCAATTCGGAATGAGTAACCTGACGTAAAATATATGATTTTGGGGTAAAACGAGCAACTTTAGCCAACCAACCTGGCTACACCATGTTGCCCAAGCCGGATTTGTGAAATACCTCCAAAGATGGATTAGAAAAGGCTCGGTCAATGACAGAAGTGATCCAGACCATCAGACCTTAAATCAGGCGTATCTCGCTATCTAGAACGAGTTATCTAACAAAAAATATATGATTTTTGGGTAGAATGGCTACCTTTGCCTACCACCAAAGATGGATCAGAAAAGGCCCAGTCGACGATAGACGTGATCCAGACCATCGGACCTTAAATCGGGCGTGTCTGGCAATCCGGAATGAGTTATCTGACGTAAAATATATGATTTTGAGGTAGAACGAGCTAGTTTCGCCTACCGCCAAATATGGATCGAAAAAGGCTTGGTCAATGACAGAAGTGAGTTAGACCATCGGACCTTAAATCTGGCCTATCTCGCAATCTGGAATGAGTTATCTGTTGTAAAATATATGAATTTGGAGTAGAACGAGCTACTTTATCCAAACAACTCGGATACATAGGTTTAACTGATCCGGATTTGATAATTACCGCCAAAGATGGATTACAAAAGGCCAGGTCAACGACAGAAGCGATCCTGACCATCGAACCTTAAATCGGGCGTATCTCGCAATCCAGAATGAGATTTCGTACATAAAATATATCATTTTGGGGTAGAACGAGCTACTTTAGCCGACCAACCCCGCTATGCCATGTTGCCCAAGCCGGATTTGCAAAATACCGCCAAAGATGGATTAGAAAAGGCCCGGTCAACGACAGTAATTCTCACAATCCGAAAGGAGTTACCTGACGTAAAATATATGATTTCGGGGTAGAGCGAGCTACTTTCGCCTACCGCCAAAGATAGATCAGAAACGGCCCGGTCGACGACAGAAGTGATCCAGACCATCAGACCTTAAATCAGGCTTATCTCGCAATCCAGAATGAATTATCTAACGTAAAATATATGATTTTGGGTTAGAACGAGCTAGTTTAGCCTACCGCCAAAGATGGATCAGAAAAGGCCTGGTCGACGGCAGAAGTGATCTAGGCCATCGAACTTTAAATCGGGCATATCTCGTAATCCGGAATAAGTTATCTGATGTAAAATATATGATTTTAGGGTAGAACGAGCTACTTTAGCTGACCAACCCGGCTACGCCGGTTTGCCCAATCCGAATTTGCAAAATACGGCCAAAGATGGATTAAAAAACGCCCGATCAACGACAAAAGTGATCCAGACCATCGAACCTTAAATTGGGCGTATCTCGCAATCCGAAATAAGTTATCTGACGTAAAATATATGATTTTAGCAGAGAACGAGCTACTTTAGCCAACCAACCCCACTCCGCAGGGATTCCCAAGCTGTATTTGGAAACTAACACCAAAGATGGACTAGAAAAGGCCCAGTCCACGACAAAAGTGATCCAGACCATCAGACCTTAAATTGGGCATATCTCGCAATCTGAAATGAGTTATCAGTCGTAAAATATATGATTTTAGCATAAAACGAGTTGCTTTAGCCAACCAAACCAACTACACAGGGTTACCCAAGCTGAATTTACGAAATAATGCCAAAGATGGATTAGAAAAGGCTCGGTCCACGACAGAAGTGATCCAAATGATCGGACCTTAAATCAGGCGTATCTCGCAATCCCAAATGAGTTACCTGACGTAAAATATATGATTTTGGGCTAGAACGATTTAATTTATCCTACCGCCAATGATGGATCAGAAACAGCCTAGTCGATGACAACAGTGATCAAAACCATCGGAGTTTAAATCGGGCAATCTCGCAATCCGGAATGAGTTATCTAACGTAAAATATATGATTTTGGGGTAGAACGAGCTACTTTATCCTACTGCCAAAGATGGATCAGGAAAGGACCGGTCGACCACAAAGTGATCCAGACCATCGGACCTTAAATCGGTCGTGTCTCGCAATCCGGAATAAGTTATCTGACATAAAATATATGATTTTGGGGAACGAGCTAGTTTAACCTACCGCTAAAGGTGGATCAGAAAAGGCTCAGTCGACGACAAAAGTGATCTAGACCATCGGACCTTAAATCGGGCATATCTCGCAATCCGGAATTAGTTATCTGACATAAAATATATGATTTTATGGTAGAACGAGCTACTTTAGCCATCCAACCAGGCTATGTCGGGTTGCCCAAGCTGGATTTGCGAAATAACGCTAAAGATGGATTAGAAAAGGCCTAGTCAATGACAGAAGTGATCCAGACCATCGGACCTTAAATCCGGCGTATCTCGCAATACGAAATGTGTTATCTAACGTAAAATATATGATTTTGGGGTAGATCGAACTACTTTAGCCTACCGCCAAAGATGGATCAGTAAAGGCCCGGTCGACGACAGATGTGATCCAGACCATCAGACCTTAAATCAGGCGAGTCTCATAGTCCCTTATGAGTTATCTGATGTAAAATATATGATTTTGGGGTAGAATGAGCTAATTTAGCTTACCCCCAAAGATCGATCAGAAAAGGCCCGGTTGGCGACAGAAGTGATCTAGACCATCGGACCTTAAATCGGGCGTATCTCGCAATCTGGAATGAGTTATCAGATGTAAAATATATGATTTTGGGTAGAACGAGCTACTTTATCCAACCAACCCGGCTACGCAGGTTTGCCCAAACCAGATTTCAGAATTCTCGCCAAAGATGGATAAGAAAAGGCTCAGTCAACGACGGAAGTGATCTAGACCATCGGACCTTAAATCAGGTATATCTCGCAATCCAGAATTAGTAACCTAACATAAAATATATAATTTTTTGGTAAACCGAGCAACTTTAGTAAACATTGCCCAAGCCGGATTTGTGAAATACCGCCAAAGATAGAGTAGAAAAGGCTCGGTCAATGACAAAAGTGGTCCAGACCATCGGACCTTAAATCGGGCGTATCTCGCAATCCATAATTAGTTATCTGACATAAAATACATGATTTTGGGGTAGAACGAGTTACTTTCGCTTACCGCCAAAGATGGATCAGAAAAGGCCCGGTCAACGATAGACGTGATCCAAACCATAGGACCTTAAATCGGGCGTGTCTCGCAATCCGAAATGAGTTAACTGACATAAAATATATGATTTTGGGGTAGAACAAGCTAGTTTCGCCTACTGCCAAAGATGGATCAAAAAAGGCCCAGTCGACGACAGAAGTGAGTTAGACCATTGGACCGTAAATCGGGCCTAAAATGAGTTATCTGTTGTAAAATATATGATTTTGGGGTAGAACGAGCTACTTTATCCAACCAACCTCGCTACGCCGGTTTTCCCAAGCTGGAGTTGAGAATTACCGCCAAAGATGGATTAGAAAAGGCAACGACAGAAGCGATCCTGACCATCATACCTTAAATTGGGCGTATCTCGCAATCCAGAATGAGATTTCTGACGTAAAATATATGATTTTGGGGTAGAACGAGCTACTTTAGCCGACCAACCTCGCTATGCCGTGTTGCCCATGTTGGATTTGCAAAATACCGACAAAGATGGATTAGAAAAGGCCTGGTAAACGATAGAAGTGATCCAGACCATCGGACCTTAAATCGGGCGTATCTCACAATCCGGAATGAATAACCTGATGTAAAATATATGATTTTGGGGTAAAATGTGCTACTTTAGCAAACCAACCTGGCTACGCCGTGTTGCCAAAGCTGGATTTATGAAATACCGCCAAAGATGGATTAGAAAAGGCCCTGTCAATGACAGAAGTGATTCAGTCCATCGGACCTTAAATCAGGCGTATCTCGCAATCCGGAAGGAGTTACCTGACATAAAATATATGATTTTGGGGTTGAACGAGCTACTTTCGCCTACTGCCAAAGATATATCAGAAACGGCCCAATGGATGACAGAAGTGATCCAGACCATCAGACTTTAAATCGGGCGTATCTTGCAATACAGACTGAGTTATCTGACGTAAAATATATGATTTTGGGGTAAAACAAGCTACTTAGCCAGCCAACCCAGCTATGCCGGGTTACCCAAGCCGGATTTGGAAAATACCGCCAAAGATAGATTTGAAAAGGCCCGATCTATGACAGAAGCGATCCAGACCATCGGACCATAAATCGGGCGTATCTCGAAATCCGGAATGAGATATCTGACGTAAAATATAAGATTTTTGGGTAGAACGAGCTACTTTAGACTACCCGGTCGACGACAGACGTGATCCAGACCATCAAACCTTAAATTGGGCGTGTCTCCCAATCCGGAATGAGTTATCTTACGTAAAATATACAATTTTGGGGGAGAACGAGCTAGTTTAGCCGACTGCCAAAGTTGGATCGGAAAGGCCCGGTTGAGGATAGAAGTGATCTGGACCATCGGACCTTAAATCGGGCGTACCTCGCAATCCAGAATGAGTTATCTGACATAAAATATATGATTTTAGGTAGAACGAGCTACTTTAGTCAACCAACCGAGCTATGCCAGTTTCCCAAGTCGGATTTGCGAAATACCGCCAACGATTTTTAGAAAAGGCCCGATCAACGACAGAAGCGATCTAGACCATCGAACCTTAAATCGGGCATATCTCGTAATTCGGAATGAGTTATCTTACGTAAAATATATGATTTTGGTGTAGAACGAGCTAGTTTAGCATACCGCCAAAGATGGATCAGAAAAGGCCTGGTGGACGACAAAAGTGATCTAGACCATCGAACCTTAAATCAGGCGTATCTCGTAATTTGCAATGAGTTATCTGATGTGAAGTATATGATTTTGGGGTAGAACGAGCTACTTTAGCCAACCAACCCGGCTACGCCGGTTTGACCAAGCCAAATTTGTGAAATACAGCCAAAGATGGATTAGAAAATGCCCGATCAACGACAGAAGTGATCCAGACCATCGGACCTTAAATTGGGCATAGCTCGCAATCCGGAATGAGTTATCTAATGTAAAATATATGATTTTAGCATAGAACGAGCTACTTTAGCCAACCAACCCCGCTACGCTGTGTTACCTAAGCCAGAGTTGTGAAATAACGCCAAAGATGGATTAAAAAAGGCCCGGTCCACGACAGAAGTGATCCAGATGATCGGACCTTAAATCGAGCGTATCTCAGAATCTGGAATGAGTTACCTGACGTAAAATATATGATTTTAGCTTAGAACAAGTTAATTTATCCTACCACCAAAGATAGATCAAAAACGGCTTGGTCGACGATAGAAGTGATTGAGACCATCAGACTTTAAATAGGGCATATCTCGCAATCCGGAATGAGTTATCTGACGTAAAATATATGATTTTGGGGTAGAACGAGCTACTTTAGCCTACCTCCAAAGATGGATCAGAAAAGGCCCGGTCTACGACAGAAGTGATCCAGACCATCGGACCTTAAATCAGGCGTGCCTCGTAATCCAGAATGAGTTATCTGACGTAAAATATATGATTTTAGGGTAGAACAAGCTACTTTAGCCTACCGCCAAAGATGGATCAGAAAAGGCCCGGTCGACGACAGAAGTAATCTAGACCATCGGACCTTAAATCGGGCGTATCTCGCAATCCGGAATGAGTTATCTGACATAAAATATATGATTTTGGGGTAGAACAAGCTACTTTAGCCAACCAACCTGGCTATGTCGGGTTGCCCAAGCCGAATTTGTGAAATATCGCCAAAGATGGATTACAAAAGGCCCGGTCAACGATAGAAGTGATCTAGACCATCGGACCTTAAATTGCGCGTATCTCGCAATACGGAATGAGTTATCTAACGTAAAATATATGATTTTGGGGTAGAATGAGCTACTTTAGCCTAACACCAAAGATGGATCAGAAAAGGCCCGGCTGACGACAGAAGTGATCCAGACCATTGAACCTTAAATCGGGCGTGTCTCGCAATCCGGAATGAGTTACCTGACGTAAAATATATGATTTTGGGGTAGAACAGGCTAGTTTACCCTACCACCAAAGACGGATTAGAAAAGGCCCGGTTGACGACAGAAGTGATCTTGACCATTAGACCTTAAATTTGGCGTATCTCCCAATCCGGAATGAGTTATCTGACGTAAAATATATGATTTTGGGGTAGAACGGGCTTCTTTACCCAATCAACCAGACTTCACCGGGTTGCGCAAACCGAATTTGTAAAATACTACTAAAGATGGATTAGAAAAGGCCCGGTCAACGACAGAAGTGATCCAGACCATCGGACCTTAAATCGGGCGTATCTCACAATCAGGAATGAGTTCTCTGATGTAAAATATAAGATTTTGGGTTAGAACGAGCTGTTTTAGCCTACCGTCAAAGATGGATCAGAAAAGGCCGGGTCGATGACAAATGTGATCACGACCATCGGACTTTAAATCGGGCGTGTCTCGCAATCCAGAAAGAGTTATCTGACGTAAAATATACAATTTTGGGGTAGAACGAGCTAGTTTAGCTTACCGTTATAGATGGATCAGAAAAGGCCCGGTTGACGACAGAAGTGATCTAGACCATCGAACCTTAAATCAGGCGTATCTCGCAATCCGGAATGAGTTATCTGACGTAAAATATATGATTTTGCGGTAAAACGAGCTAGTTTAGCCTACCGCCAAGGATCAGAAAAGACCTGGTCGACGACAGAAGTGATCTAAACCATCGGACCTTAAATCGGGCTCACAATCCGGAATGAGTTCTCTGACGCAAAATATATGATTTTGGGGTTGAACGAGCTACTTTAGCCTACCACCAAAGATGGATCAAAAAAGGCCGGGTCGATGACAGACGTGATCCAGACCATCGGACCTTAAATTGGGCGTCAATCCCAATTGAGTTATCTGACGTAAACTATATGATTTTGGGTAGAATGAGCTAGTTTAGCCTACCGCCAAAGATAGATCAGAAAAGGCCCGGTCGATGACAGAAGTCATCTAGACCATCGGACCCTAAATCGGGCGTATCTCGTAATCTGGAATGAGTTATCTTATGTAAAATATATGATTTTGTTGTAAAACGAGCTACTTTATCCAACCAACCCAGCTATGTCGGTTTACCTAAGCCGGATTTGAGAATTACCGCCAAATATGGATTAGAAAATGCCCGGTCAACGACAGAAGCGATCCAGAGCATCAGACCTTAAATCAAGCGTATCTCCCAATCCAGAATGAGATTTCTGACGTAAAATATATGATTTTGGGGTAGAACGAGCTACTATAGCCAAACAACCCTGGTATGCGGGGTTGCCGAAGTCAAATTTGTGAAATACCGCCAAAGATGGATTAGAAAAGGCCTAGTCAATGGCAGAAGAGATCCAGACCATTGGACCTTAAATTGGGCGTATCTCGCAATCCGGAAAGAGTTACCTGATGTAAAATAAATGATTTTGGTGTAAAACGAGCTACTTTAGCCAACCAACCTCGCTATGCCGTGTTGCCCAAGCTGGAATTGTGAAATACCACCAAATATGGATTAGAAAAGGCCTGGTCAACGACAAAAGTGATCCTGACCATCAAACCTTAAATCGGGCGTATCTCCCAATCCAAAATGAGTTATCTGACATAAAATATATGATTTTGGTGTAGAACGAGCTACTTTCGCCTACCACCAAATATGGATCAGAAAAGGGCTAGTCAACGACAGACCTCATCCAGACCATCAGACCTTAAATCAGGCGTGTCTCGCAAACCGGAATAAGTTATCTGACGTAAAATATATGATTTTGGGGTAGAACGAGCTAGTTTAGCCTACCGCCAAAGATGGATCAGAAAAGGCCCGATCGATGACAGAAGTGATCTAGACCATCGGACCTTAAATCGGGCGTATCTCGCAATCCGGAATGAGTTATCTGACCTAAAATATAAGATTTTGGGGTATAACGAGCTACTTTAGCCAACCAACCCGGGTACGCTAGTTTGCCTGAGCCAGATTTATGAAATACCACCAAAGATGGATTACAAAAGGCCCGGTCAACGACTGAAGTGATCCAGACCATCAGACCTTAAATTGGGCGTATCTCGCAATCCGGAATGAGTTTTCTGACTTAAAATATATGATTTTGGGGTAAAACGAGCTACTTTAGCCAACCAACCTTGGTACGCTTGGTTTCCCAAGACGGATTTTTGAAATACCGCTAAAGATGGATTAGAAAAGGCCCGATCAACGATAGAAGTGATCTAGACCATCGGACCTTAAATCGGGCGTATCTCGCAATCTGAAATGAGTTTTCTGACGTAAAATATATGATTTTGGGGTAGAATGAGATACTTTAGCCAACCAACCCTGCTATGTCGTGTTGCCCAAGCCGGATTTGCAAAATACTGCCAAAGATGGATCAGAAAAGGCCCGGTCGACTATAGAAGTGATCCAGACCAACGAGCCTTAAATCGGGCATATCTCGCTCTCTAGAGTGATTTATCTGACATAAAATATATGATTTTGGGCTATAATAAGCTATTTTAGCTTACCGCCAAAGATGGATCAGAAAAGGCCTGGTTGACGACAGAAGTGATCCAGACCATCGAGCCTTAAATTGGGCGTGTCTCGCAATCTGGAATGAGTTATCTAACGTAAAATATATGATTTTGTGGTAGAACGAGCTATTTAGCATACCGCCAAAGATGGATCAGAAAAGGCCCGGTCGACGACAGAAGTGATCTACACCATCGGACCTTAAATTAGGCGTATCTCGCAATCCGGAATGCGCTCGCAATCCGGAATGCGTTATCTGACGTAAAATATATGATTTTGGGGTAGAACAAGCTACTTTAGCGAACCAACTCGGCTACGCCGAGTTTGCCTTAAGCCAGATTTGTGAAATACCGACAAAGATGGATTAGAAAAGGCCCGGTCAACGACAAAAGTGATCCAGACCATCGGACGTTAAATCAGGCATATCTCGCAATCCAGAATGAGTTATCTGACGTAAAATATATGATTTTGGGGTAGAACAAGCTACTTTAGCCTACCACTAAAGATAGATTAGAAAAGGCCTGGTCGACGACAGAAGTGAACCAAACCATCAGACCTTAAATCAGGCGTGTCTCGCAATCCGGAATGAGTTATTTGACGTAAAATATATGATTTTGGGGTAGAACAAGCTAGTTTAGCCAACCAACCCCGCTACACCAGGTTACCCAAGCTGGATTTGTGAAATACCACCAAAGATGGATTAGAAAAGGCCCTGTCAACGACCGAAGTGATCCAGACCATCAGACTTTAAATCGGGCGTATATCACAATCCGAATGAGTTATCCGACGTAAAATATATGATTTTGGGGTAGAACGAGCTACTTTAGCCAACCAACCCTCTATGCGGGGTTACCCAAGCTGGATTTGTGAAATGCTGCCAAAGATGGATTAGGAAAGACCCGGTCAACGACAGAAACGATCCAGACCATCATAAAAAGGGCAAGCTATATGTCCTAGAGGGGGGTTGAATAGGACTCTGCCCAATTAAAAAATACATAGCAAAATTAAAGAATATGATAGCCAAATAAAGGAAAGTAAGTCACAATGCTGGAACGAAAAGTAACCTCAATAATCAAGTATTGAGAGGTTGATACAAATGTTGTTCTAAGGACAACCTTACACCATAAAAACCAAGGGTTTGTGGTAGGACAACCTTACTAGAACGATGAGTATCAAATTCTCAAACTGAAGAGGAAAATAAAAGGAAATAGCATGAATTGAAATTTGTAATATTATAACATTCCCATAATGGTTGAAATATAAATATTACAACATTCACATTCACACATACATCCCACAACTTTAAATGATAAAAGATAGGAAAAATAAATCACACATCCACAAAACACAAAGAGTTATAGTGGTTCTCCTATGTGTTCACCAACTGTTAAACAACAGCCACACAGTTTGCTGTTCCACTCCTAATATCCTCCCACAGGGGATATTAGTGTTCACTAATCAAATAGGTTTTTCTCAGGTTCACCTAAAACCCTCACAATTGTGTCTTTGAGTGGACTTACACAATAAAAAAATAAAAAAAATAAAAACCTCCCACTTCTGAGTTTTTTGGCTTTCCTTAGATAACCAATAGATTAAGATTTTTCTGGCTTAATCTCAAATAAAACCAAAAGAAGAAAATTTACAATAATGTAAAATACCTGGATTTCTCCTTTTGTTGCAGCCTGGAAAGAACCAAGTCGGAGTAGAAGTTCGAATATAGAAGTTCAACGTCCAATACTCACTTTAAAATGGTTCTAAGTTCTAATTGATTTTAAATTAAATCAAGTTGGGCTAGCTCTATTTGATTTTGATTCCAAGAAGAAGGAATTCAGCAATTCCTCTTTCAAATCAGATTGGAATATAGAAACAAAATCAAATCAACAAAGCTAACAAAAGAGAATATTAAATATGCACAATGTAGCTTAAAAAAACACTAACTTATCTCTCAGAGTGATGCCTTGATTTTACTTGAATTGGATTATTAAACTCTGAAATTCATGCTCTATTTATAGTTGTAGAAACTCGTCTACGACTAGTCCTTAGGACACTACGACTGGTCGTAGGAGAAACGGTTTTTTGAAATTTTAATCGCGATCGGATAAAACTGTTCCACGACTGGTCGAAAGTTATCCACGACCGATCGTGAGTCCTCCACGACTGGTCGTGACCTGGCTACGATTGGTCAAACAAAGCCTGATTTAGTCACCTGAGTTTGAGTCGTAACTATAGGATTGGTCATGAACGAGTCGTGCACTGTTCACACGACCGGTCGAGCAGTCTCCAGGACTGGTCGTAGCTGAACCAAATAATTCCGAAAATTTGAAACAACTTAGGACTGGTCCTGAAATTTCTTGGACTAGTCGATCTAGTTCTAAGACTAGTCGAACAGGGTCTAAGACTAGTTTTAGAACAGACCAAATACTTATAAAAAGATTCAATTTGAATTATGTATACAAAATGACCTACCCTAAGGTCAATCTAAGGTTAATCATACCTCGAAAGAGATGTATGAACATTGAGACTTCATTTCTTCAGATGATGGTTGACCTTTGAAGATTATGAAACTTGAGATCTCTATACTTGATGTAGCTTGAACTTGAGATCTTCTAAAGCTTAGATTTGAATTATACTTCATCTTGAGTTGTACTTGAGTGTTGTACAAGAACTTGTCTTTTGATGTAGCTCTTGAAAGACTCTGATCTTTGAAATTTACAGGAGTGGACAATGTACTTGACCTTGCATGTCTTGAAGTAGATCTTCATTCTCAACTTGAAGCATTGTGATGCAGTGCCTTGAACATATATATATATATATATATATATATATATATATATATATATATATATATATATATATATATATATATATATATATATATCTTCATGCTACACAAGACACAGATAGTGTTTTTGGTACCACAAAATTTGACAAACAAAGGAGCTATCAGCCATAGCACTTACAATCTCCCCTTTGTCAAATTTGTGACAAAACACACTTAACAATAATATGACTAATCTGTACACAAGAATCATGCACCAGTTATAAAAGAAAACCAGTTACAGCCTAGCTAAAGAATCATGCACCAGTTATCATCAACTAGCACATAACATCATGAACTAGGCAAAACACCTTCTTACTTACTCCCCCTGAGTAGCACACATAATTAAAAATAATAATAATAATTATTATTATTATTATTATACAACTACCCTCACAATCCATATCCATTCCATATATCCATAAGCAATCAATCCAAATATTTCTCCCCTTTTTTGTCACAATATGACAAAGGAAGAAAATAAGAAATGGAAAAGGATAATAAATAAGAGTAATAAAGAAATTAACTAGCGACGATATAAGCAAAGTCAAAGTTCACATATCATTAACCAGCATAAAGCAAAGTCAACTAAAGTCAGTATCACAAACTGAAAGAAAGCAAAGTAGTATAAGAGTTATTACAGACCATAGGATAAAAACACCTAATCAGATCCTAAAGAAGGAGCAGGTATGGTAGGATCAAGTTGATGAAGGCCCTTGTTTAAGCGCTTAAGATACTTGCACATATATTTAAATTGTAAATCATGGGCAACATTCATGTTCTCTACCGTTTCCTCAAGTGCACGTAGACGCGCATTAAAATCAGATGGCACATAGTTAGGATCATTAGCAGAATCTGATTCAATTTTAGAAAAAATGTCATCCATATTTATATCATCAGGAGGAAAATCACCACCTTCTTCTTCATTCCCTGCTTCAGCACCACCACCACCCACATCCACTTGGTCGGGAGCTAATTCCAATTTCATCTTGTTAATATTTGAATTGTTAAAAATAAGGTGATGAATAGGAGCCTCTCCAACAGGCATAACAACTACCATGTGAGTAGCTAACATAGTCATAAGATATGAAAATGGAATATCACTGTGTCCTGGATGGAGACGAAACTGAATAATGGAATGACATATTAAAGAAGGCAGACAGATATTTGCACCAGTGATGACAGAATGCAAAATACAGACCATAAAGGAAGTCAGTTTTGTTTTGTTACCAGAATGTGGATACAAATTGGAAATAAAGATTCGATGCAAAACCCTGTATCTGGGTAACAAGAATTTGAGGGGAGCGCATTCCCCTTATGAGTCCATTGCACATACATATTGCATAAAGCTCTAGTGAGCATGCATTTTTCTGATTCTGAGGGTTTCTCAACTAGAGTATGAATAGGAATACCCTCGTTATTAACAGGTATGTCCATTAGAGCTGAAATCAGATGACGTTTAATCTCAAATGGACCTTCTCTAGTAGCAATTTTAAACGTTAAATTCTCAGTCGAAAAATCAGAAATGCATGCAAACATGGATTGAGCAATAGACCGGTATGCAGGCCCACCCCAATGTAAGATGTTATCCCATCCTACAACTTGAAGGGTCTTCAAAACCCATTAGTTGTTCAACATAAACTTCTTCATGCAGATCACCATTTAAAAACGTACTTTTTACATCCATTTAATAAATTTTAAACTTTCTAAAGTAAGCAATGGATATAAATAGTCTGATTGATTCAAGACGAGCTATTGGGGCAAAGGTTTCATCATAATCAATGCCTTCTATTTGAGTGTACCCTTGTACAACCAGCCTGGCCTTGTTTCGAATTATATTACCAAGTTCATCAGACTTATTTTTGAAAACCCACTTAGTTCCAATAATATGTTTATCTTTAGGTCTAGGAACAAGATACCAAACATCATTTCTAACAAATTGGTTAAGCTCTTCTTGCATCGCAACTATCCAGTTTTCGTCAGTAAGGGCTTCTTTTACGTTAGCCAGTTCTATCTAGGATGTAAAATATACATAATTACATGTCTTCAAGTTGCTTACGAGTGTGAACACCAGTGAGAGGGTTTCCAAGAATCTGAGTGGTTGGATGATCTTTAACAGTCCTTAGTTCAGAGTTAGTTTGATTTGATGAAGTATCTGGTTTGTCAATTAAGAGAACTCCATCATTATCTAGACTTGAGGTAGTTGTATTTAAGTGATCGTCAATGACCACATTGATGGACTTTTGAATCACACCGGCCCTCTTGTTCAGTACTCGATATGTGCAACTGTTTACAGAGTATCCTAAAAAGATCCCTTCATCACTTTTAATGTCAAACTTACCCAGATTTTCATGGTCATGTAAAATATAGCACTTGCTGCCAAAAACTCGAAAGTATTTGACAATAGGCTTCTTATCGAACCATATTTTGTAAGACATTTTATTATTAGATTTATTTGTATAAACCCGGTTGATTATATAGCAGGCAGTATGTAACGCCCTTAAAATCGGGGGTCGAGTATAAACTCAACTCCTGAGTTCCGACGCATCACTTATGCAATATATATGCTGATGATTGAATGTTGTCTGTATTAGTACATGAAACATGAATGAGATTAAGCCAAAACAGCATATCATACTCCAGAGATGATTAGTTTAAACAAGCGGAAGATTGTAATAGATATATAAAATATATAAACTGTGGCAAGTCTCCAGAGTGTGATAATGTTACCAGGTTAGATAATTATATGTAAATTTTTAAATTATACCAAAGGTGTAATGTTATCTAGTCAACATCCCAGAAAGCCCCGTTGATCAGGACATGGCTCACAGGAACCTGCCTGAAAACTGCATAAAGGAGAAATCCTCCTCATCATCATAAAAGTACGGCTCCGCTTTGCAGCATCGCCATCATCTGAAACTCAAATAAGGTCTGGTTGGTGTGTACAACACCGTCCAGTAACGTGGGAGTGAGTGATCAACTCAGTGGAATAATAAAGCATAGGTTAACATGTTATCAATTCAGTCAAGCAGTACAATCAAACATTCCTAAATAATCTTGTTAATGCAAGTATGAAACGCAGTCATGATGCATGCCCTTGCCAAACCACCCTCGTGCGACACCATCTTACGTCCGCGGCATGCGTTCATCCCTCAGTGCTCGACATCTTCCAGGCACATGCAGTGCTATGTTATGAGCATGATTATTAAGTTATTATTAGTCATTTTCATACAACAGTATTGGAAAACTAAGGTACCTTCCTTATATCATTCCCAAATAATGATCCATTCTAGGGTCGTCAGTCCTAGATAATCTCATACGATGATACGGTTCTAGGTCGCCGTAAAAGGCTGTCAAGGCTGTTACACGCACTCGTTGCACCGCTCCCCCATCACCTTATCAATATAGGCCTAATTTATACTCTGTTTACTATAAGAAGGCTCGTCGCCTCTCCGCAGATTCAGATTATGCTCGAGGTCACTACAAAGGGCTGTCAAGGTTGTTACATGCAATTGTTACACCACTCCCCCATCACCTTATCAGTGTAGGCCGACAGCTCGAATACGGTGTCCCATACCACCGTATTCGACTCACGAGTCTGGGTTGCTCACTGGTCACTACGGGGAGGCTCGTGGCCCCAGCGTAGGCCGACAGCTCGACCACAGTATCCCATACCACCATACCCGGCTCATGAGTCTTAGCAGATCGAGGTACCAAGGTTAACGGGTTACACTGGTAAGTTTGGTACCTTAGGTTCAAGCAGTAGCGTCCAAACATGGTGAACATACATTAGACAGATCAGGTTGCTTGACGAGCTCGACTAGCACGAGCGCACAACCAGCTGAACGACATGAAGTGCATAAGCACTTCGCGTGGCCTAACCACTGTCGCCAACCGAAGTATGACTCGGGTTCGTCAAATACGTCTTACGTGTCGAATAAATATCAGCCACAAATTCAATCCCGTTACCGACTGCCTGGACTATCACGTAGCCCCAATCACATTCAAGTTCTAACCAGAAAGCATGCATAGTAGTCTAAGCAGAATTAACAAGGCAATTCAAACATATGAATAAGCATGTTATGAAACACCATATAAACAGGAAATACAATCACATACACTTCATAAGTAAGCGATGAAATTAAACAATGAACATGGAGGAAATCATACACATCTCTAAGGTAGTTGAGAATCCTATCTCAACACCTACTTAAAGCACAATTATCTAAGTAGTTACTATTCCAAGCATTTCACAAACACTTAGAATACACTTACTTATCATACATAACGTATATTAGCAAAAACATGTATTCGGGCGAATCCTTTCACCGAGTAAGTATTACACGTATATATAGCATGTACATACAGTAATTTATCATGGCAACCACACTTTCAAAATTTGTACGTATACGGTAATTTCTACAAATATACAGAATACACAATATGCCATAATTTGCATACGCAACAGAAACGCAAAACGAACATCACATTATGCATGTACAATAACACTCAGATCATGAATCTATCATTATCTGACATTGAAAGCTTTGAAAACCTTAACCTATACGTCTAAAGTCTGCACCTTATGCCGTAGAAGCGTAATGAATTTGATAGAAATGTTAAGTCTTCTTCAACGATGCTATATCAACCTATAACAAGAATTAAGTCAGCTATTTCGCAACTTACAACCTTTGAAACCCTAGAACAAGTTAGGGTTAGAGTTTCCTTACCTAAGAATAATGTCAGAATGGTCAGAAGAGCGATTAAAAGGTGATGGCTAAGCACGTATAGCAGTGGGATAGAGTATCAGGAAGATGCTCCCACTACTCTCACACTTTCTCTCTCCTTTCTCTCTTCGAGAGTGAGGGTTTAAGGTCCTTATATAGGCCAAGAACTCACCAAATTAGACCCAGGGCCAAGGTATACTTAGGTTATGTCCAAACACGGACAGTTCTGTCTCAATGGAGCACTTCTGGAGCTCCTCTTGAGCCAAAGGTCGGACTTAAGCTCACTGACTATGGATCTAGGTCGAGTTAAGCTTTCAGTCCGATCGGCTTGATAGATCGACCGTGGCGGACCAGTTTCAATTCAACGGTCCCTGAAACTCAATCAGAGTTACAAGTACACTGACCTATGTATGAAATTTCCCCTGATCTGAGGGTGTATTTGGGTCAGATTTTGACGATCTGATTGCTTATATCAGGCCCGCAAGTGACAAGTCTCAGATTACTTCAATTCAGAATTTATTTCTAATTATTTTCACGTTTCTCACACTCTTCACTCCGGGCTCAAGCGAATAGTCGTGGGACACTATTTGGATTTGATTTTCGAGATGGTTGTCAAGCCCAGCAAAGCGGTCCTAATTATATAATTTCGTAGTAATCGGACTTTTGACGTGCGGTCCAGATCAGATACGGAGTTTCAATGTACTCCAGAGAGCAACTGGATAATGAGATTGATCCTAAATCTTAGAGTAACCTAGCGTCACTGATTCTACAAGTCTTGGGTCTTGCAGATCGTATTTAAAGTGGATCGAGCGGATTTCGTAGGTAATCTAGTTTAGCACTAGCTAATTCTCGCCTAATTCCTAAAGGATTGTCCTGTAAGATTTTGTCTGAGGTGGTACTTGGGCCTATGTAATTTGTATATAAAGTGATCCAAGTAATTAATACTTAACTAAATCACGCCCTAATTACAACAGAAGAAGGTCCTACGGCAGGAGAGGCTAATGTTTCTAAATAACCTATTCGTCGATGATTCCATAAGGTTAATGGTCAAAAGCCCATTTTATTTATGTATGTACTATTTACAGTAATTTTGAGTTTGAGTATTGTTCTTCATCACCTAAATTTTAAGATTAGTGTCTACTGTGAAAGTACTTAGAAAGATTTAAAGAACGAGGTGGTGCAAGGTGAGATTTGTGAAGGAAAAGGGTTAAAAAGCGATTTTAAACTTTGGGATTGAGTTCTGACAAGTTAATAAGGTTTTCGGATCGACCCATTGCCTAAGGACGTCTATCTCCAGGTTGGCAAAATTCGAGATATTACAATCTACCCTTCTTAAAAATAATTTCTTCCCCGAAATTGGCTAAAGGTAATAAGTAATGATTCTATTATTTCATTTGCCTAAGATTTATTGATTCAAGTTTATATGCGTGGTAGGGTGTATCTTGTGCATGCTAGTCTAGTACATTTTAGGCTACTCCCCTTAAAAATTTATTTCTTTATCCCTTGCTTCTACCCTAATAGTTTGCTACAATTTATTTCTTTATCTATTTAGAGTCTTGACGACGATTCCCAACAATTTAGAGTAAGATAGTTGTTTTCAATGTTTGACCAACACGGAGAAACGGTTATAGTGGGCTTGATCCTGATACATCAATCATCTACCTGACCAGGGTAGAAGGCTCATCGTATCCCTTCCTAGTCCTGGTGGCTCTTGGTCTTCTGCTCGGTCGAGCAGTGAGTCCATTGGTAGTCGCCCAGGATTGAGAATTGGGTCAAGCCGCGAATGGTTCGCAGTTTATATTTCAGTAACTCCGTAGTCCGATCACTCTAAAAGCTTAGCCCATCACTGAACGGTTCAAATTTCCTATTTCTAAGGTTGCCCTTCAGGTCTTAATCTAAGAGAGTCCTTGTCTTGATTTAGGTCCAAGGTAGGAGTTAATAAATAGCTTACTAGATCGTCCTAAAAAAAGTTTCTATTAGTATATATTTGGCTAAGGCTTCTATTGGGTTCATATCCAACGAGCACATTTGTGGTTACACCGACCTTGGCTATTATAATTCATCTCATACCCATTGCTAGGCTTATTCTTTAATACAAATTGGTTTAATACTTGATCCATAATTTCTTTCCTTCTAGTAACTTCATGATTGACATTCTAATGGAGATTCAGATCCTATTTAGTGACCTATCTTTACGTATAGTCTGCATCAATTCCATTCAATCTTGGGCCAGTGGGCTATCGGCCCACCAAGTTTTCGTTGCGCCTATGAGTGGGTAGACATGTATACCTACCTAACTCGACCGAATTCATAATCTTCCTATCCTCCTTAAAAATAATTTCTACTCTAAGGGCTCAAGAATCCATCCTGATCCGTATGTCGGAACACGGTGTAATTTAGGACCTATCCTTGACATGAAATGGGATACGATTTTCCAATACATTTGTCTCCCTTTCATCGATGATGTGTGCTATGGCATAGGCACCTATGGTCATAGAAAGGAGCTAAAAATAATGGGCGTTGAGGTTGATTCCCAGGGACGGGAGTGAGTTTGAGGCAAGATGTCTAATTTTACCAAGGAGTTTTGTCACGGTCCAGACTTATCCTATTTAATCATGTCTAGCTTAACAGGCAGGCTATCTTTCTAAGTTCATATGCACAATATGTATGCCAACATGGCATGTGATTTGGGACCAAATTCCTAACTGTCTGTTGCCCATTTGGGAAATTCCTTGGGCCTAAAAAGAAAATCTCTATTGGCTATATGTTCTTAACACTTCTCGAAGACGAAATAATAAACTTTGGGTGTAAATGGTAGGGCCAACAAGGAAGGAAAGTTGTATAGTGGGTCTGAGCCAGATACGTAAATTTTTTGCCTCGCGAGGACAAAAAATTTGTTATATCAGTTCTTAATCCTAGTTGATCCCGACTTTCTGCTTGATCAGAGCATAGAGTTCATTGGTAACTATCAGGATTGAGAATTCGATTCAAACCGCGAATACCTCGCTTATATATAGTTCTCTACTCCATGTTCTCATTTGTAATAAGTCTTTGGGAAGGCAATTTTAAGGGGTGTATTGATTTGACCTAACATTAAATCCAAGGGATATATGAGTTTCCTCTGAGTGTGAATAGTTACTAATCAAACAACCTTCCTAAGAGTTATCAAAGAAGTCTATGAGTACTGAGGGGATTCAATAAGGTAACGGGATTTTGCTCCAACCTAATCAAGCCAACTAACGAAATTTATCTTTCAATTGTCCTAGCATAATGAATCTCTTACATTCTTTAGTATAACCAGTAGCCTAGTCGTAACGTATGAGTAGCGGTAATCCACTAGTTGTGATCCAAAGTCTATGCCTCTAGACTAGATGATTTCATACCATTTTAAATAAGGGAAATTGTTTTATCACTTAGAGTCAAGCGTTGTCTGATTGGAATCGAGTTGCCCGAACTTAAATTTAACTACGCTCAAGAACTACACACATGCTCATACTAGCTAAGAAGGTCCTAGGGTTCACGTTATCAATTTATTGGATTTCCCATACTGTTAGGTCGTTCAAATCTAGGAACACCACTCTAAGTCCAAAACTCCAAGGGCCTATTTGACCAGTGATCTTAAGTTGTATTAAATGGGACTGCATTGCTAATCCCACCACGGGATTGGGAGTGGCATGTTTGATAGGAGGGTGAGAGGGGATTAAAATTAATTTCATAGGCTTTGGAAAATGAGTCTTGTGTTAGAAAGTGTAAGATGGGATTTTCAAATCCCATGATAATGAATTTCTAAGTGTAATTTGAAAGGAAATCTTAGAATTTTGGTGTTGAAAACCATGAGATATACCCAATCTAGGGACAATACCTTACACCTACCTTTATTGTTACCTTTACAATTCCATCCACCGTAAGTCACCTAATGCAGTTAGTTGAACAAGCCCTAAACGTCCTAACATTTGGAGGTTGTGAAGGTTATGAGACACAAATATGTGGATTTTTTGCTCATATGGGTGTGAAATGGTGAGGCTAAGAGGAGTAAGAGATGGGTTTAGAGGAGTAATGGTGGAGGGGTGGAAGGAGTTCATAATTGTCAAGTACAACTCCAACTTGTCAAGCATTCTACACCTTTGATAACAAAAGGAGCTTTATGCATTTCATTTAACTCAAAATCGTTACAATACATGGGATGTAGCCTTACGTGGACCATGACAGAAGATGCATGTGAGCTAATACAATTAAGGCGTCAAACAGTAGAATATACTACCAACAACTACACCACTAGGCCTAACGCAACAACAAACAAACCACGAGACAACGGCATGAACATCTAGGCGGAAATCGAGAAAATGGTCGTACTAAGCTAGAATAAAGCCATGGAAAAGTGAAGAAAAGGGAGGAAAGGGCTGGGGTCTTTAGGTCTCCATGGATTTGAGCCTCCAAGGGGTGTGTAAAGGCTCAAATGACAGGAGTTGAAGAAGGAAAATGAAGAGATGAGATGGCTAGTGGGTTTACACGAGTTTGAGCCACAAATGGGGGGTGTAAGAACTCAAATGAGAGAGAATGAAGAGGGTAGGGGGGTAGGTATTGTTGAAAAGGGTGGAGGTATGTGTGTTTTGATAGAAAATGACGAAATAGGTGAACAGAGGGAAGGTTTGAGAGAGAAAACAGAAACTTTTGGAGAAAATGAGAGCTTGGAGGGGTAGTTTGTGAAGGAGGTACTAGTTTGGGAGGGTTTTAATCGAAACCTCATGTACCAGTGGGCCATACAAAACCTCAAACACGGTCGGCCCAAAGCGGCCCGCCCGGCCGAGCCCATTGGTCGGCGAGGCCTGGCCAACCGGCGAGGGCCTCGCCACACTCTGGACCATCTGGCGATGTCTCGCCATTTGGGCAAGGTCCTCGTGCCCCCTAGGTCCCAAAAATGTCTGGGTCCCACCCTGGGTCCCTCTGGATGAGCGTGGGTAGGCCCACGACCCCGATTTGCTTCGTTTCGGGTGGTTTCTGATGCATAGCTATATTTACTGATTTTTAACGGCTGGGATGGGGTGAATTATGATCTAAACCCGTCGTTTGACGGTCTAGAAGTGTTTTAGGGTCGACTCATGCGATCCCGGTTGCATACAGTCTCCTACAACACGACCAATTTCAGTGAACTTCGCCGCTCGGTGAAATCGGGCTACCTATGACTGTCTCTACATTTTTCTCGCACCCACCTAAGTCGAAAAGCGTCAGCGTACATCGTGAGACCATAACCCAGGTCCGGTTTAATCCAAATCATGCTCTGATACCATCTTGTAACTCCCTAAAAATCGAGGGTCGAGTATAAACTCAACTCCCGAGTTCCAATGCATCACTTATGCAATATATATGCTAATGATTGAATGTTGTCTATATTAGTACATGAAACATGAATGAGATCAAGCCAAAACAACATATCATACTCCAGAGACGATTAGTTTAAACAAGCGGAAGACTGTGATAGATATATAAAATATGTAAATTGTGGTAAGTCTCCAGAGTGTGATAATGTTACCAGGTTAGATAATTACATGTAAATTTTCAAATTATACCAAAGGTGTAATGTCATCTAGTCAACATCCCAGAAAGCCCCGTCGATCAGGACACGGCTCACAGGAACCCGCCTGAAAACTGCATAAAGGAGAAATCCTCCTCATCATCATAAGAGTCCGGCTCCGCTTCGCAGCATCGCCATCATCTGAAACTTAAACAAGGTCTGGTTGGTGTGTACAACACCGTCCAGTAACGTGGGAGTGAGTGATCAACTCAGTGGAATAATAAAGCATAGGTTAACATGTTATCAATTCAGTCAAGCAGTAATGATAAAGCAGTACAATCAAACATTCCTAAATAATCTTGTTAATGTAAGTATGAAATGCAGCCATGATGCATGCCCTTGCCAAACCACCCTCGTGCGACACCATCTTATGTTCGCGACATGCGTTCATCCCTCGGTGCTCCACATCTTCCAGGCACATGTAGTGCTATGTTATGAGCATTATTACCGAGTTATTATTAGTCCTTTTCATACAGCAGTATTGGAAAACTAAGGTACCTTCCTTATATCATTCCCAAACAATGATCCATTCTAGAGTCGTCAGTCCTAGATAATCTCATACGATGATACAGTTCTAGGTCGCTGTAAAGGGCTGTCAGGGCTGTTACACGCACTCGTTGCACCGCTCCCTCATCACCTTATCAATACAGGCCTAGTTTATACTCTGTTTACTACGGGAAGGCTCGACGCCTCTCTGCATATTCAGAGTATGCTCGAGGAAACTATAAAGGGCTGCCAGGGCTGTTACACGCAATTGTTATACCACTCTCCCATCACCTTATTAGTGTAAGCCGACAGCTCGAATACGGTGTCCCATACCACCGTATTCGGCTCACGAGTCTGGGTTGCTCACTGGTCATTACAGGGAGGCTCGTGGCCCCAGCGTAGGCCGATAGCTCGACCACGGTGTCCCATACCACCATGCCCAGCTCATGAGTCTTAGCGGATCGAGATACCAAGGTTAACGGGGTTACACTGGTAAGTTTGGTACCTTAGGTTCAAGCAGTAGCATCCAAACATGGTGAACATACACTAGACAGATCGGGTTGCTTGACGAGCTCGACTAGCACGAGCGCATAACCAGCTGAACGACATAAAGTACATAAGCACTTCGCGTGGCCTAACCACTGTCGCCAACCGAAGTACGACTCGGGTTCGTCAAACACGTCTTACGTGGCGAATAAATCTCAGCCACGAATTCAATCCTGTTACCGACTGCCTGGACTATCACGTAGCCCCAATCACATTCAAGTTCTAACCAGAAAGCATGCATAGTAGTCTAAGCAGAATTAACAAGGCAATTCAAACATGTGAATAAGCATGTTATGAAACACCATATAAACAAGAAATACAATCACATACACTTCATAAGTAAGCGATGAAATTAAACAATGAACATAGAGGAAATCATACACATCTCTAAGGTAGTTGAGAATCCTATCTCAACACCTACTTAAAGCACAATTATCTGAGTACTTACTCTTACAAGCATTTTCACAAACACTTAGAATACACTTACTTATCATACATAACGTATATTAGCAAAAACATGTATTTGGGCGAATCCTTTCACCGAGTAAGTATTACACATATATATAGCATGTACATACAGTAATTTATCATGGCAACCACACTTTCAAAATTTGTACGTATACGGTAATTTCTACAAATATACAGAATACACAATATGCCATAATTTACATACGCAACAGAAACGCAAAACGAACATCGTATTGTGCATGTACAATAACACCCAATCATGAATCTATCATTATCTAACATTGAAAGCTTTGAAAACCTTAACCTATACGTCTAAAGTCCGCACCTTATGCCGTAGAAGCGTAACGAATTTGATATAAATGCTAAGTCTTCTTCAACGATGTTATATCAACCTATAGCAAGAATTAAGTCAGCTATTTCGCAACTTACAACCTTTGAAACCCTAGAACAAGTTAGGGTTAGAGTTCCTTACCTAAGAATGATGTCAGAATCGCCAGAAGAGCGATTAGAAGGTGATGGCTAAGCACGTATAGCAGTGGGATAGAGTATCAGGAAGATGCTCCCATTACTCTCACACTTTCTCTCTCTTTTCTCTCTTCTCTCTCCTAGGTTTTCTCAAATTCGTATGGAATGAGAGAGTGAGGGTTTAAGGTCCTTATATAGGCCCAGAACTCACCAAATTAGACCCAGGGCCAAGGTATACTTAGGTTATGTTCAAATACGGACAGTTCCGTCTCAACGGAGCACTTCTGGAGCCTCCCCTTGAGCCAAAGGTCGGACGTAAGCTCACTGACTATGGATCTAGGTCGAGTTAAGCTTTCAGTCCGATCGGCTTGACAGATCGACCGTGGCGGACCAGTTTCAATTCAACGGTCCCTGAAACTCGATCAGGGTTACAAGTACACTGACCTGTGTATGAAATTTCCCCTGATCCGAGGGTGTATTTGGGTCAGATTCTGACGATCTGATTTCTTATATCAGGCCCGCAAGCGACAAGTCTCAGATTACTTAAATTCAAATTTATTTCTAATTATTTTCTCGTTTCTCACACTCTTCACTTCCGGGCTCAAGTGAATAGCCGTGGGACACTATTTGGATTTGATTTTCGAGATGGTTGTCATGCCCAGTAAAGCGGTCCTAATTATATAATTTCGTAGTAATCGGACTTTTGACGTGCGGTCCAGATCCGATACAGAGTTTCAATATACTCCAGAGAGCAACTGGGTAATGAGATTGATCCTAGATTTTAGAGTAACCTAGCGTCGCTGATTCTACAGGTCTTGAGTCTTGCAGATCGTATTTAAAGTGGATCGAACGGATTTCGTAGCTAATCTAGTTTAGCACTAGCTAATTCTCGCCTAATTTCTAAAGGATTTAGTCTTGTAAGATTTCTGTCTGAGGTGGTACTTGGGCCTTTGTAGTTTGTATATAAAGTGATCCAAGTAATTAATACTTAACTAAATCGCGCCCTAATTACAACAGAAGAAGGTCCTACGCCAGGAGAGGCTGATGTTTCTAAATAACCTATTCGTCGATGATTCCATAAGGTTAATGGTCAAAAGCCCATTTTATTTATGTATGTACTATTTACAGTAATTTTGAGTTTGAGTATTGTTCTTCATCACCTAAACTTTAAGATTAGTGTCTACTGTGAAAGTACTTAGAAAGATTTTAAAAACGAGGTGGTGCAAGGTGAGATTTGTGAAGGAAAAGGGTTAAAAAGCGATTTTAGACTTTGGGATTGAGTTCTGACAAGTTAATAAGGTTTTCGGATCGACCCATTGCCTAAGGACGTCTATCTCCAGGTTGGCAAAAATCCGGAGTGTTACACTGTATTTACGGCTTCAACCCAAAGATTTTTAGATAGCTTCATACTATTCAACATTACATTAGCCATTTCTTGAAGCACTCTATTTTTTCTTTCAACAATTCCATTTTGTTGTGGTGTTTGAAATAGCGGTGAAGACCGCTTTAGTCAAAGTAGGAATATGTCAATATGTCCTAGAGGGGGGTAAATAGGACTTTTTAAATATTTTATGCTTATTAAAAATCCTATTGATCTAATCCTGAGTAAATAGACATGAAAGCATCAGGATATCATCAGAGTAACTCAATTAGCTTCCAAGCCAAGTTGAGGATCCAATCACAAAACTATTGAATGATGAACATGAACAGTTTATAGTTTATGATGGATGTGACTGTGTGTGAAGTGTGATCAATTATATGAGCATTTAAAGAAATCACACAAATAAAAAAAGACAAAGATCAATCACAAACACAGTCATTTTTATAGTGGTTCGACTACTTGTCTACTCCACTCCCGGTAACCGCAATCAACCCTTGAGTGTATCGGATTTCACTAAGGAGGTTTCACAGCGGTTCACCTCAAACCTAAGGTTTTAAATCAGGTTCACCTTCAACCTTTACAACCTATACTGAGGCTGACTGTTTATGCTCTCACTAGTAAGGGTCAACACAACGCACCCACTTTTAGGCACACTGGCCAAGGATCTTCCATTAGACCCTAACAGAGGTTTCACATGGTTCACCTCAAACCTAAGGTTTTGACTGGTTCACCTTTAACCAGATGTTTATGCTCTCCACAAAGCAAGGGTCCACACAACGCACCCACCACGTACACTCCCGCCGGAGGCCTCTTTGAGGACTTGTAAGGGTGAGAAACACCTTAAACCCAATCCTACAAAGGAATGATCAAAGGGTCCTCTAGACTCTAGATACTTACAGATAAGTGGATGAGTCCCATTCAGCACCTTGACGAAGATCTCCTCCTTGTTGATGAAGAATCTTCTGCTTCCTTGATCCGCAACTCAAATGATGTACCAATATATGGCTACGGGTTGGGTCAAGGTTATATGGAATCCTACTCTCAAATATTTTCCTATAAAGGAGATAGAGTGATTCCAATCATCTATGCATTCAAGGCATCCCAGGTTAATGATTTGTTATTAAGGTAGTAGCTGAAGGATCCTTGAATGCGGAAGTTCATTCCCCAATCCACTCTATTATCAATGATGAGGGTGGATTGGAGGATGAACTCCCTTAAGAGAAAGGGCTTTGGGTAAATGATCTAAGGTTAAACACTCAAAAATACTCTCTTCTTTCTCTGCCAGCAATAATAGACAAGTCCTCTTTATATAGGCAAAAGGTTCCAACGGATATAAAACGGTCACATTTATGACAGAGTTCGATATCATCAAGCGGTATCGATATCATCGAGCGTATACTCTCGATAGCATCGACGGTCCGCTCGATGACACAAACTCAAATGTCATACGCTTTTGAAACTTCTTGCCAGCTGGTCGATAGAATCGAAACACGTGTCGATGTCATCGGATTTCGAACTCCGATTTCATCGATGTGAGGTTTGATTCCTCGACATTTGAAAATGAGAGAGACTTGCTTTAAAATATTTCAGGTTTACAAGAATGATCAAGAGACCTTCGATATCATCAGAATTTGAATGTCGATGATATCGATAGTTGTGTAGAGGCATCGGTAAATCCAAAGGATTTTCATTTAAGCTTGCTGGGCAGTTTTTGTCCCTGTTCGATGCCATCGAAACCGTACCAATATCATCGATATTTGAATATCGATTCTATCGAGTGACCCTCGATCATAAATAAACTATCCTGAAATATTTTGCTGGAAAACTTTGCGCCTATGACCGATATCATCGAGAGCCTTCCGATATCATCAAGATTTGAACTTCGATGGTATCGAGGGAGGCTTCGATATATCGAAGCATATATAATTTTCTTAAGTAAAAATAGGGGTGTCAGAGATCTGTCTGTCGATATTATCGATTCACCTTCGATGGACTCGAGATTTAACTATCGATATCGATAGGTATATCGATACATCGGTAATTCCGTCCAGATGAATATGTGGTTACTGGACACTTTATGTCCTCATTCGATTTTATCGATTAAGCTTTCGAGGACATCGACAGCGCAAGTCGATCATATCGACATGTGTATCAATAAAATCGACAAAGCAAGAAAACTTAGAGATTTTCTGATTTTTGAAAAAGTTTTCTTACTTAAAAACCCTATGATGTTCTAACTTGTTTTAAGGGTTTTATGTACCTGGTGTTTTGGGATATGGGATGTGAGGCTTAAATTTACCTATGGCGAGCTTGCACACATCTGGTTGAGGCAGACGCTTTGAATTGATCTTCCTATGAGGCTCTGCAGTTTGACTGACCCAACACTCACACTAATTGACAAACCAGGGCACTTTCAATCTCCCCCTTTGTCAATTACGTGACAAAATACCAAAACACCCTAGACCAGCTTCTTATACTGACATCCTAAATTGTGTGTACATACACTTTACACAATTTTACAATGCTAATAATGTCATATACACAACACATCTGAAAGCTACTCCCCCTTATCTGTAAACTCCCCCTCGCTTATTTCAGCTGCTCCCCCTAACACCTGCAACACCATACTCAAGCAGATATACATTTCTTGACGGGGTGTTTGAACTTTTCTCCCCCTTTTTGTCAGTCATTGACAAAGATCGCATGATAGTAGATATTGACTGAAGTTAAAAGACGTGGGAGAGCCAACAGATATAGATGTATAAAGAGAAAATCAGTTTAAGCATATATCACTTTCAGAAAGAATGGATGCATATCATATCAAATAAAGCAGTGATCAGGGCAGATAAATAATCATGAGAACCACATGCACTCCATATCAGAAACTAGATACCCAGGGGATCATAAAACATAGTGTTCTTTCTGGAAACTACGTGGAATTGTTGAATAGCCTCTAGATGCATTGTTTGCTTCCATTAGGTATAAGGGGTGGCTTGATGCCATCCAAAGGATTTGGACAGCGGAAGGCACAAAGGGTATGTTCAAAGGCAGTGTCCCCAGAATCATTTGGTATGTTCCGGCCTCTGCTTTCACATTTATGGCAGTGGAATTCCTCAGGGACCATTTTAATGAAACACTAGATAGCGATGTTCATGAAGTCGCAAGCTCGTCTATAGACACAGGGTCTCCCATACAAGAAGCGGCTCGAAAGACCTCTTTCTAATAATTCATTTGCCATCTGTATTATATCACTCTTCCCTCTCATATTTTAGTAGAACATGAAAGCCTTCATGGCATTTTGTTTCAGTCTCTCAGTTTGAAAAAGAAAAGTCTTTAATATCAGGTGTAAAGAATATAGTTGATAATCCCAGATTCCCACCAAACCAATAGTAAACAGAATTGAAGGGTAGATTGTTGAATGTCTCAAAATTTTGGGGGAAATCACCTTCAGATGCCAGGAGTCAAATACTTCGACCTTTTTGCTCAAATCATGTATTTTGTTTTGCATTTTGGCTCTGTTTTGAACCCTCAATATCTAAAAGAAAGGAGGGAAATTGTTGACAGTCTTTGGATGACACCAATAGGCTATCGGTAAAGGACTTTTCTTCTTATTTTATCTTTAAAAGAAAGTGAAGAAAAACTGGAAGATGCACAAAAGGAAAACAGAATGGTGGCTTTATTTTAAACTACTCATAATAGATGGTAAACTTTTAGCAACTAGTGCAAATATGAGAACCCAAGTGCTGTTGCCTGTCGGGATGTGTATAAGTTGAGGGCAGTGAAAAGGCTTTGAAGTGGGCTACTGTGTAAATTTGGAAGTTTTTGGGTGTCTACCCATTATTTTCTATGGTATGGCCCACTTGATGAGTGGATACTCTGATTGTTGGTGCTTTTTTTTTTTTTAATTTTATTTAATGGGTAGGAAACCATGCATATGCCACAGTGGACAGCTAGTAGTCAACCTTCCTAATATTATTTACATAGATTTATCCATGATGTGCTGACGAATGAATTTTTAGATGCAACGTTTTCAGAGGGTGGAAGGCAACAACTAGAACTGTTGTTGATCTAGAGAAACAATTGCCATACTTTTTTGCAGCTCGATTCTATTGCTTCGGAGCTGAAGGTATTAATAACCACATGCACAAATCAAAGCATGCGATGTGGGCGGTGAGGAGTTGAGCATTGGGTCCATGATGAATTGAGGCTTTTGTGGACTGTAACCATTTATTTTGTGAGCTACACTATTTTGCAAGCAGCTTATTGTTAGTTATTCAGCTGAATGGTAAAAAGTTGTCAGTCCAATGCTTGGCAATACAACAAATTAGGCAAGAAATCTTTCTGATTAAAGCCAAAACGAACACTTTTAAAATGAAAAAGGTTTGAAAAGGGTTTCCAATGGGGAAAGGGTTACAAAAGAAATGTCTTAGTGCTGAAATTTAGCTAGTTTGTATGTGAACTTCTTAGAATCTCTACTGCAACCGTGCTGACCAGCTGAGTACATGGTTTGGATATTGTAGAAGTGTACCATAGCCCACCTCGTAAAATATTCCAAAGGTATAATCTTTTTGGATTCTCATTCATGAATAAGACTGATAAGAGGCGCAGTAAGATTAAAGATTCATACACCTCCATATCTAAGAGTTGAAACACAAAATCAAATGGACCCATCCTAAGGATTTAAAGATCCATGCACTTGGAAATAATCTATGCATCCAAGATGACCCGTACTAGCTTCTCTGTTTATTCCAAGATATCGAAACTCATTCAAGATAAGAATATTCAGAGAATTCTTCCCACGATATAAAAAAATCTGTAATTATCAATGAAGTTGTTTCTTTCCTTCTTTAAATCTAAAAAAAATATTTTATACATAGGCTGCCAATTTAGCATTGGATAAAAAAGAAGGGCCAGACACCCATCCCTAAGGAAATAATCCATGCATCCAAAATGACCCCTAGCAGCTTCTCTGTATATTCCAAGATATGGAAACTCATGCAAGATCAGAATATATGAAGGATGCTTCCCACGAGATTAAAATTTTTTGTAATTGTCAACAAGGTTGTCTCTTTCCTTTTCTTTTATTTTTTAAATCTAAAAAAAATATTTTATACGTGGGTTACCAATTTAGTATTGGATTAAAATAAAATTACAAAAAAAAAAAAATTAAAAAAGGAGAGGGCCAGACACCCATTTTTTTCAGTAAATGGTTCAAATTATTCACCGATATGAGCGTTCTATATTGGATAAATTGGTAACTATTTATTTTAGAACCATTCTCTTTAGCATAGAGGAAAAATCAGAAATCTGGAGAGTGCCTCCCTTGGGTAGTGGCAATCATGCATGCCAAGCCATTCCATCCTAAACAACCACACCAGTCCGTCCTAATCATCCATTTAGTAGGAAGATAAAAAAGGAAAACCGTCAGTTGTCTAAATTCAACGGTTAAATCATCTTTTTTTTTTTTCTTTTTTTTTGTGACTTCATGGTGGATAAAAATCATGCTTAAGATTGTCTCGTCTGTGACTTTTGGGCTATGCTACATAGATCTATAATCCATGCAACGTGCATAATGGTGGATGAGAAGCAAGGCTGTCATGTCAGCAAAGGATGTGGGAAATGTTTGCCCACACATGCTCTGATTGGTCCACATATGCATCTGCTCTCTCCTCTTAAATTTCTTATGGAATTTTGCATTTGTCGATAGGAAATATACAACTCTTAAGCCAATACAACCACCACCTTAGCCCCTCGAACGATGGAGACAAAGAGAGGAATAATATAATACCCGACGGAGGACTTGGGAGGGGTTTCCAATTCTGACAAGTTCACTATTTTAGACCAATGTTCTGTGGCAACCATGCATGGATAGACCCCACGCTTCAATCTCTTCTTGATAGGAAAGAACACAGCAATGGTCCACATTCAAATGTCACAATAAAATCTTGCATAAACTGTGGAAAGAATCACCATTGTCTTGGATCCTAAATTATTATTATTATTTTTGTGTGTGAGGTCGACATGAATTGAGGAAATAGCTCTAGCTACTCCTGAGTGGTGGTCACTGACATGCACCAAATGGGAAACATGCAACAGAATACAAGTCAAACACAAAGTAAAAATAAAAATAAAAATAGACACACACACACACACGCATATATATATATATATATATATATATATATATATATATATATATATATATATATATATATATACACACCATCATCAGTGATCATGCACTACAACATTAGTACCTGATTAGAAAAATTAAAAATAAAAGATCGTAACAGAATCTCCTTACTAATCAATGGTTCAAGAGAAACTTTGGCAGGATGTGGCATACAAGTAACTCAAGTTAACCTGTCCAACTTGTCAGCACCAACTTAGATGCATCATAATCCAAAAATTACCTTGATTTGATTACCAGATGGACAAGTATCAGAAGGTTAAAATTGAAAAAACAAAAATAAAATAAAAAATCCAACGGTTCAACAAATAAATTTGCACAAATCAAGGTTAAGATTGTTGAACCAATCTGATTTTCAGATTATAAAGTCTATCTACAGTGGACCCCACAAATTGAATGGCATAATGAGATAATGCACATCGCATTTACAGATCTCTATCTTTAAGTGCCTGTGTATCATGCATCAAACACTACCAAAGTATGAAATAACTTCCCATGTCCCAAACAGGGATGAAACTATTCTTCCTAGTGATTCTTTAAGTTCCAGAATTAGTTGGAAAAAAAAAAATAGATGTGCTCTTCTTTATTATGATTATAAAAGAATGCCATCTTACAATATTGAGAAGAATATTTTCTAACCTGAGAAGAAAAAGATGTGCTCCATGTGCACAGAAGGGTAGCTTAGCTATCGTAAAATACTCAGAACTTATACTTCCTTTGGTTCTGTAGAGCTGCTACGTTTGAGTTGAATCAATTGTGCTCGCAAGCTGCACTCTTCCACCTAAAGATCAAACCATAGTAATAGAAGCATTAGCTGACGAATTATTAGTGAAAAGAGATTGGTGAATGTTATTTTTTACTGATTGACGGTGTGTTAACTTGGACAAAATGTGTCCTTATTACATAGATTATTATAGTGTTTACAAGTAAAAAACCATACTGAGAGGTCCTACCTAATCAATTTTTAAGGTGCGATTTATAGTTCATACAAGTGAAGACACGCATGAGGAAGACATACCTGCATTATATGCACCTTGGACAATCGATCTCCGCATTCTTCAATAAGCGCTCTTTCCCTGGCAACTACCCCGGCAAGTTCTGAAATCACATGATCCACTCCTTCTGCCTGTGTTCATAGAAACTCTTAGTTCGAAATAGATATCCAAGCCAACCCAGAATAGCTGGGACAAGGCTACGGCGATGGGTTCAAAATAGATCCCCAACTGCCCAAATAGAAAAAGGTACCCGTTCCTTCTGCCTATATATTCACAAATACTCTTCAGCCAAAATATATATCCAAGCCAACCTCATAATAGGTTAGACAAGGCAATTATGAAGATGGTGATGAGTCAAAATTGATAATCTGCTCAAACAGATAGTCATACGGTAGATTATGCATTCCTTTTTCAACTAGAATTATAGAAATTAGAGAACTTTCCCTGTTGTGAAGCTAATGAACAAATACATAAATGATAGACTAGCCAAATCATCTGCTCAAGCTATTAAATTTTCAATGCTTTACATTTGTCCAAAAAGACTTTGCACTGTATATTATTTCCTACGGAATTTGCACTTACTTTGCTTCTACATGTATTCCTTTACACAAACTTATACTTACAAATTTGATAATTAAAAAATAAAAAATAAAAAAAAAATAAAAAGAGTAACAAATACAATAAAATAAAATAGAGCCTGCATTTGTCTTACCTTTGGCAAAAAGCTTTGAACAAAGGGAAAAATTGCTTCCAACACATTTGTTGCTGAGTTAAAAACATCATTGAGCTCTGTAGTATCAGCCTGCAAAATAAAAATATCCCAGATTATTGTCATTATAATTGGCAACAAAATGCAAATCTTAAGATTATTCGGGAACATTATTTATACAGTTTATAGTCGGTACTATTTGCAATTTTCACATGATTTGGAAACATTGGAGTTGCAAGCATCCAGGCAACCTACAAAACAACAGAATGCGATAGACAACTATCTTACCCTCACATTCCCAACAACTGGAAGTTGGAGTGAAGCATCCTGCAAAGCTTTGATTGCACCTGAAACAGAATTTGAATTATCTCCTTCTAGTAGTGCCCATTCATCTAAATATGGCAACTGCACATAGCACCAACCACATCTCTACGTTAGGAACATAAAAGGCCCTAATGATACAGATGAATGCAGAAGCATGGAGTTCCTCTAGTATAAAACAAACCCATATTTTCGGTTGCACACTTGCATAATATCCAGCCATTCAACAATAAAATAAAGTAGGGAAAATGACCATGTAATTTAACATGGAAACCAAAAATTTCAACATTTTAATACTTTTTTTTCCTTTCGCCAGGGATCTCATAACTTGAAAATACAAACCAAAAACAAGTATGCGACTGAACATGTGAAAATGCCCTTGCATTACTAGCAATTTTCTACTCCACCTTTGAGTTATCTCCAAAGCCCAAACACTTGGAAGAGAACCCCGTATACCGACTATCTTCAGTTAAAAACATAGACACCATCTATCAGGAGACTCAAAAGGTAGGAACTTATTTTCATCTACCATCAGGGACAAAGCTATGTTGATGGTAAACTTATTTTCATGTTTTATTTGACAAGACAAATGTTTAGTAGCTCATTACAACAAACTTCCAGATGTAGAAACATGAGTATAAACTCTGCAAATATAATGGATAGAACTAATGGCAGAAGAATAGGTATCACCAAATGTGGATGTTTAGATAATGTTTCCACCCGAAACTAAGGATATTTAGTAAATATAACACTGAACTAAAGCAAAATGGCATCCAAAAAAAAAAAGCCCTTACTTGTGCATCAAGAATAGTAGACAATCTTTCCATCTTTTTCAACTGCTCAAGTTCAATTCGCTTCGTCATCACAGACTTGCGCATTTCTGATATTTTAGCCACAATACTACAAAGAGATCTCTGGCATAAACATGAGCCAACCTTAGATTAATATGTATACAAATAGAGAGAAAACTAGAGAAACATGGATCAACGAGCAAAGAACTCAACACAATTGATGGTTCTTTTAGCACTTACTTCATACATAAAAACTTTGGAGAATGATTTCCCCAACTCATCACTAAAGAATGAGAAAAAATGTTCTCCACTGCAAATTTGATCGCATCCAAGTACAGCTAACTCTACCAAGCATAAAAAATATAAAATAACTGATTTGAAGTGCATCCCCAAATTAGGCCGAAGGAGGACCAAATTAGTGGACTTACACTCAATTCAGATTCACCAACAGTCTGATTTCTAGGATCTGAACACTCAGACAAGTGCCTGATTACTATATGTCCTTGCGATAGCATTATTATTGTCTCTATATGTTTTTGGCAATAGCAATTCAAAATAAGAAAGATGCCATAAAATTGAAACGTCTACACTAGCAAAACGATGGGGAGGAGAGCAAAAGCATGTGGTTAGCATCTTGGCCACATGACACTATGGTAAGATGATGTTGATGTTTGGTCAACAGAGAATTGGCATCTTTCAGAGGGTCCGTTTGCTCCAAAAGATAGGAGGCCCTTTTGCTTCTACTTTCCTAAGGCTCTTAATGAAAAGTGGCTAGATTCCTTTATTTCTTCTACTCTCCCAAGTCCAAGGGAAGACAGGGACTTCATGGTTGGCTGATCCTCTGATGATGTGGTTATGATAATGTCGGTGGTTGCTCCAAGTTGTGTCGTCACCTTTCAGTGGGTTCATTTGGGTAAGAAGAGTAGAGTAAACAGTGGCTATAGAGCCCTCTCTTTCCACTATTGTAAGTTCTTAATGTTGTGATCTACCACACCTTCTACTCTTCCGAGTCCCTTAATGAGCTGAAGTCCATCAAGGGAAGATGGGGGTTTCCTCGAAACCTTTGGTGATGTGGTGGTTATGAGTGGTCAATGCAGAGGGTGTTGGCACCTTTCAGTGAATTCATTTGGCAGTAGAGTAAACAAAGTGTCCAGAACCCTTTCTTTCTTCCACTCTCATAAATCCCTCAACAATGTGATCTTATCACACTTTCAAGCGAAAATAGATAGTGGTTTCCAGGATGGTTGATCTTTGTGTTGACGAGTGATCATGAGATAAGGAGGCAATGAGTGGGAAATTTAGTGGATAAGAGTAACTCAATAGGGTTATGGTAATGTGGGAAGGGTTTTTTTGAGTAGGATTAGGCTATGTGGGACATGGACCCTCCCGATCTTATTAGGCTAGGATTAAACATGGGCTATTCATGCAAAATTGAAAGTCCACTCTCTATAATGAAAGTGGAAAATAGAAAGCATAAATTAACATGTAAAAACATATGGAAAAACAACTAATCAACAAGGACAAGAATCATGAGTCCAAAAAATCAGTATCGGCAACTCTAAATTTTTTAAAGCATTCTATATACTACTATTAATCATATAATGCCATTCATAGATGATGTAATAACATCTTGATCAAAATTCCGCCACATCATTCATCGCTGAGAACACTACAGAGGTGGTCCACAAAGAGGCCAAGTTTTGAAGCTTCAAATGAGGGTCATAATATTCGACCCAGGTGGACAGCGAGTAACCTTATTCGTGACCTCCATGGGCACCTCAACCAGACATCCTGAGTACAGCTACAAACCCCTTAACCCCTTGACCAGCTGGCCTCACTTTATCTCGTCCCATGCCATCAAAATGCTTGCGTAGCAATGGAGTTGCTGTCACATGGATTTTTAACAAGCTACCGAATAACATTGCCTGTCGTAAAGCTCTGATCAACCACTCCACTTTTCGTAGAAAAAGGAGTGCCTACAGTTGTTCATGAACATGTTATTGCAGTTCAATTAAGCCACGAAACCGTAAGCCTGGTTCATAGGTTTCCCAATCACCCTTCAAAATCAATCTTTACAAGACATCTTAGGGTTTTCGTGTATGAAGGGCTCAACGAGACTCAAAAGCATGCAACCTAATCACAACCTAATTGGCGGAACTGTTTTGAAACACCACATGTAAAAAACTTCTACTCCTAGAAGCAATATAATGGTTTATTAGCAGAGATAAGCAGACAAACCTCAGCTTCAATTTGTTGCGCATTCATGGTGGCCTCTGCTTTTGCATTTGCTAATCTCCATTGCAGGCAACGGTTGTGAAGCATACGCAGTGAATGAACATCTTCTTGATGGCTCAATGGATTGGGTGGCAGACAAACTGTGCCTGGCGTTGTGGAGCCCGAATGCGATTTGGTGAAAACAGATGATTTACAGATAGACTTTGTGGGACTAAAGGACTGCTGGCAACTTGACAAGGCTGAATTAAGAGAGCGATAGCAAGGGGAGGCGGAGACACTGCACAAATCTCCACTTCCAACCACCTCACTGGAATTCCCCTCTCCCAGCAATCTTGCCGACATGGTCAGTAACAGATCTGCCTCCGGCATGGAGGAGCGGAAATCAGAGATGGGCCGGATCTTGCTGGTTTGGGCTGGAATAGGAGGGCTATCACACACGCCTCCCTGGCCGCTGATCGTGCACATTTCTGAAGAAGAATCACTTGAAACTGACTTGTCAGCAGAGACATCTAGGGTTCCAACATCGTTGTCGGATGATTCAGCAGAGACGGGATTTCCATGAATTGAACTCATCTCCTGGATTGCGTTTCTTTTAGCTGTCATTCCACTGGATTGGACCATCTTTGCAGCTGCTGTGCTCGCTGCAGATGCAACCCGAGAGCTGGTTGACCTAGGAAGGCTTTGGCTCGTGAACATGGATCTGGGTGCTGTGCTCGCTGCAGATGCAACCCGAGAGCTGGTTGACCTAGGAAGGTTTTGGCTCGTGAACATGGATCTGGGTGCTGTGCTCGCTGCAGATGCAACCAGAGAGCTGGTTGACCTAGGAAGGTTTTGGCTCGTGAACATGGATCTGGGTGTAGGCCTGACTGTGGGCGTGTCTGTCCTCTTCCTGCTTCCGGCTGGGAACTTGGTGGTGATGGATCTCAGATGGGTGCTATTGGGGGGTGGCTTTGAGGAATCTAACAGAAGGGGATCGTCATTCTCCTTATCGAGGGGATGATGATGATTCTTAGGAAGGGAAGAAGAAGGGAGATGGAGATCGCCGGAAGAAGAAGAGGAGACGATGGGGGACATGTAGCGAGAACTGACCTCCCTCACCCTCGGTCTACGGGAGGAGGTGGATCTTGCTGCTGCTTCCATAGGTTTATCGGTGGTGGTGGTGGGTTCTTGGGAGGCTAGTTGCATGATTTTCCAGAGAGATTGGGAGAGAATGAGATGAGAAATGAGGGTAGAAGTGGGGGATTGGATTGGAATGGGTAGCAGGTGGAATTCCTATGTTGATTGGAGATGAGTTTCTACGAGAGAGAGAGAGAGAGAGAGAGTGATGGAGTTTTTATGAGAGAGAGACTACCCCCGCCCGTCTGGAGCTCAGGACGGGCTGGACGTGTAGCTCGTTCAGCGGTGGAAAGCTTTTACGTCAAAACGCGCGGGAAACGGATTGGCTACTCCCCCTGACACCAGCCCCGGAGCTGATGGTCGGTGCTCTGTGGGCCCCACCATGATGTATGTGTTTCATCCATTCCGTTCATCCATTTTAAAATATCATTTTATGTCCTTATCCCAAAAAATTAGGGAGATATAAATCTCAAGTAGATCACACCACAGGAAACAAATAGTGATTGGATATCCATCATTTAAATCCTCTTAAGGCCGATGTACTGTTTATTTGACATCCAATCCGTTGATTAGGTCATAAAGACCCAGATGAAGGGAGAAAACAAAGATCAACTTGAGACTGGGATATACCTCATTTTTTGTGTATTATCATAAATTGATCTACAAAAATAGATGGACGGAATGGATGAAACACATACATCATGGTGGGCCCACAGAGCACCGACCACCAGCTCCGGGGCTGGTGTCAGGGGGAGTAGCCAATCCGTAGCCGCGTCAGTAAACGAAGGCGTTAGCACGCGTTTATACTCGGTCAAACAAACAACCCTAACCGTCTCCTACTTTTTACCGACAATGATACGTGTGTTGTATCCACACCGTCCGTATATTTGGAGAAATCATTTTAGAATATGATATAAAGAATAAGTCAGATTCAAGGCTAGAGTGGACCCCACCATAAAAAACAGTGGGGAGAGTGATGCCTACCGTTGAAACCTTCCAAAGGTCCACCATAATGCTTGATCAAAAACTTTTGTTGCCCCGTTAGGAAGCCTGACTCGGATGCTTCCAGGGCTGACTCACCACGTGGTTATAACCTACACCGTTCATCCATATGATCCACCATAGATTGGCTCTTGCCAGTTTGAAATCTCAGCTCGACATGCAAATATAGTTACACTCAACGGTTCATAAATGCAGTTTCAAACCCCCCTCTGTAAGGACGACCCTGATATTGAATTAATGAAGTTTGTGCCATGTGGTCTAATGTCGTCTATGGACGGTTGGGCCTTCTGGATGAACAGCCTAGCCGAGTGGCACGCTTGATATTTTCACGTGCACTTCACAGACCCAAATCACAAGAAGCCGACAAATTACTGTATCATATATGTTGAGATCTGGGCTATTCATCGGTGGGCCCCACCGTGATTGTGGCTCTCTTTTGATTCCCTTTCAGCCCCTGTGGGGTGCCTGTGTTTCTATATATATATATATATAAAAGAAAAAAAAAAAAAAAAAAAAAAAGATAATATTTGTGTGGTCTCTTCTTATAAGTCCCCAGTGACATCTTATCAACAGGTTGGATGGCAAATAAATACTCCCTTGGATTCCATGAATTTTTTAAGGGTGGGGATCAATAGCAGCTGTTTCTGCAGTGTGGTCCACTTAAGATTTGGGTATGCTTCATTTTTCAGATCATATATGCCCTAAAATAAGCTATGAAAATGGTTAGACATGACTAGACAGTGTCAATTGAAGGCACAGTCACCATGAGCCCCACAGTCGGTCCCACCCACCTAGGTGGATCTGGGTCTCACCTAATCCGCTGCCCTTGCTGCAGTGTCTGTGTGACCTTCACTCTTTGTATCAGTTTTGTCCTATTATGTTAGGCATACATTCACTCCATTCATTAGTTTCCTTGGATTATTTTAAAATATGAAACCAATAATGAGATAAATAGAAAACTCAAGCATGCCACGTAACAAGAAAATGTTAGGGTTATTCTCACACCCTCCGTGAAGGTAACTATGTCACGGATGCTCTAGCAAAGTTAGGCAGCAATAAACAGGCTAACTCCCTTTATCGCTCCAGAGCTGATCTCCCGAGACACATTAGAGGCTCCCTTGTGCTAGATTATGCCAGTATGGGCTTTATCAAGAGCTCCAGAGCAAGGCAAGGAGTGGGTTGAGAGATTCAATTTCAGTGAGTGGGCTGGGAGCTTGGACTGCTTCGCAGCTAGGTTCATCCTCTCATCCTACATGATCCCATGTCTCCCTCTTCTCATCCTCGAGAAGCACCCATTTTGTCTATCCTCTCTCTCTCTTTTTCCTTTCTTCCTTTTTCCTGCTGCCCATCTTGGCTATACGATAGGTGAGGCCCGATGTAACTGTGGAGCCCTCCTGAATGTCCAGTCTTTGTATATCTCTTTTTGCTAATTAATAAAAATAAAGGATAAAGCCCTCACTACACCAAAATCGTCATTCAGGAACGGTTCTAAACCGCTCCTAAATGCTTCAGGAACAATACCGTTCTTAAAAGAGGCGTCGCAGATAATCAGGAACGGTTCACAACCGTTTTGGGTACCGTTTCAATGGAATTTAAGGAACGGTTTTAAACCATTCTGGTGCCAACGGTCACATTTTGGAAACAAAATTTAAGATACGGTTTTGAATGCTTGCTAATGTTGCCAACGGTCAGATTTTAGAATGGAATTTTAAAAACAATTTTAAACCACCAAAAGTAAATTTCGGACCATTCATGTTATTGGGCTTTGGACGGCTAACACTTGACGACAACAACTTTCATTGGTTTAGGATCCTTACTCTTGCTCTCACTTCGGCTTGAGTGTGTGTGCGTGTACGAAAAAAAAAAAAACCGAACAACTATCATCAGTTTTAACAGGGACGCTACTACCTTTAACCGGACTCGGTTCACATGAGCCTAATGGGACCCACTGAGATGTCAGTGTGATATCTACTCCGTCCATTACTTTCACTAGCTCGTTTGTTAAGGAAATGATCCAAAAAGACCCCACTACATGAAAGAATGCATGTGGACAGAAACGTCCAGCGTTGAAACATTCCTGGCCCCACCGGGATGTTTGTATGCCCCTAACTCGTTTGTAAGGGGACCACAGGTACGAAGGGAAAGCACAAATATCAGTCTTGACACAAAATTCCCTCACACAGAAAGTTTCAACTGCAGACATTCAAATACCTGCTGTTTGCAGTGGTCTGGCTCATTTGATTCCTCATTTTTGGGCTCATGTAACAAAATGAGCTGGTGAAACGGATAAACGGAGTAGATTCCACACAAACGGATAAACTGTTTGCAGTGCCAACAGTTTTTTTTTTTTTTCTTATAAATTTCCTCTCATTTAGGTAAATTACATGAAAATGCATTGGATAAACAGAAACAGGTTACAAACAGGGTGTTGTACCACATTTACTGCCAAAAGCCACTTGCGTAGGAAATCAGTACTACAAAAAAGTATGGGACCTACCTTTTTCATGGTACTGCTGTCCTACACAAGTGTCATGGGGGAATGATCATAAGTTAACACAAATTGTGGTACCTGCAAGATGAAAGTAGAGGGAAAAGAAATTTTAGGTCGTCCAACACTCTAAATCTTCTCTCAAATAAAATTACAGTACGCTATATTTTAGTAGCGTCATGAGATACAGTATTAGAGGCAATGGGGAATGGATCTTGAAAGCATGGAGCCAAAACAAAAGCTCGGAACATCATAAAGCAGCAGGCCAGGTTCTGAACCAGCAGCTACAGTTGAAGGAGCTTGAACGCTTGCATTTTCAGCAGGTAATGGTGTGATCAAGGCCAGCCTGGCATCCCTCTCCAACTACTGGATGTATTGGTGGATGTAACTGTTGAAGGAAACTAAACGTGTCAAAAGCACATATGGACATATATCTAACTATAGGGAAATTGGATTTGTGTGCTTTACCTATAAAGGCTGCTCTCTGATAACTCCGGGCTCTTCAACTCAGGCAAATTGCTTAAATCCATCCATAAGTTCTCATAGCCTAGGTTGTGCTGGTAATACATGCTGTCCAAGCTTAGAGACAGAGCTTCCCTGTCAATGGATCCGTATTGGTGGGCTCCCATGGTTGCACCACCCAGGAAATCTTCAAGCTTGTGAGAGGAAGCTGGCATCACTCCTTCCATCAACAAAGAGATAGACATGACTTTATTTTTAGAAGCTATTTAAAAGAAACACAAAGACAAACCACATATCTTAGCAGTCAGGCCACAATTCAAAAAACTCAACCAAAAAACAAGAGAGAAGAGGGCTCCTACTGACCTTCTAACACCTCTATATTGTGATATTCTCTGCCCAAATGCATCAATGGATTTCCTATGAATTGGCTGCTTCTGGCCCACCTTCCCTCCCCTCTTCTTTGTGTCCATGGCTACAAAATCAGCCCCACCATGGGAAGATTCTCCTGCACCTGTTAGGAGAGAGTTGATGTCCTGCAAGCCAACAATCAGTATCACTTGCTAAGCTTTTGAATATTCATTTCTATTTGGACACACACACACACACACACACACACACAGAATCATCAATATTGATGGTAGAGAATCATCAATATTGATGGTATTTAATAAAATTTTCCGATTGTATGGAGGATAATTCAGTCTGGTATGTGGCCAGTGAGACTGTCCTTCTGCAAATTCAGTGATTTCAGATGCTTCAAATATCCGATTTCAATTGGGATACTTCCATTCAATTCGCAAGAAGCAAGACCCAAAATCTCTAAATCAGTGCAATTTGCAAGATATGGCGTAATTTCTCCTGATAGCATGTTATTTCCTATCCGAAGAACTTTCAACTTTTCCAAAAGACCAATTTCAGAAGGAATCTTACCAGAGAGGAAATTCGAATACAGGAGCAATTCTTCTAAATTCTTGAGACTTCCTAGCTCAGGTGGGATCGATCCAGTGAGAGAATTCGAAGATAACTCCAGCTTCTGAAGAGCAACGAGGTGAGCAAAGTCAGGTGATATCGAACCGGACAATCCAGCTCCTGATAAATCTCAGGACCCAGTGCAATTCAAGATATGGCGTAATTTCTCCTGATAGCATGTTACCTATCCGAAGAACTTTCAACTTTTCCAAAAGACCAATTTCAGAAGGAATCTTACCAGAGAGGAAATTCGAATACAGGAGCAATTCTTCTAAATTCTTGAGACTTCCTAGCTCAGGTGGGATCGATCCAGTGAGAGAATTCGAAGATAACTCCACCTTCTGAAGAGCAACGAGGTGAGCAAAGTCAGGTGATATCGAACCGGACAATCCAGCTCCTGATAAATCCACACCCACAACGCGGGTCCGATCATTCGAACATTTCACTCCATACCATCTGCACATATCACTCTGCAAAGACCAACTTGCAAGAACTCCTTCGGAATCCGTAAGCGCTGATTTGATTCTCAGAAGCCAATAAGAATCTGTCGAGCTATCTCCGAATGTAGCAGTAAGTGAGAAGCTTAGTACTGATAAAAACAGAACCAAACAGCTTTTTGAAGGAAAAAAAAGGTTATATTCCCTCATTGACTTGGGAAAGACCTAAGGCTAACAGTTTGTTGCGGCATTCTCCACTTTCTATGCAGAAAATCTTCTCGAGGTAAACTGAATGCTTCCCCTAATTTAACCTCGATCCAAAGACACCCTTGGTGTAAGAAAATTGACAACTATAACTTTATCTACCAGGATTCTGCAATTGAATGATCAACTAAAATGAATCGCAATAACTCGATTTAGTAAATTGGAAATATTAATGTGAGGCTAACCCCTCTTCATTCATGATGAAAGACTAGCCGCCCAAATTGGAATCATGATCCTTCCACATCCTACTTGAAACACATTTGGTTGCAATTAGGTGCTTGTCCATCATTATAAATTAACATGGCACAACCCCACTTTGTCCATTCATCTATATTGAATTCACTTAATTCAATTCAATTGAGCATCCAAATGCATCCTTGACATGAATACTAGTTCGTAAAGTTAGAGGCTTCAATAAAAATTTCACTGACTGGAACTTAAATTCATCCTTAGTGAGTAATATTAATTTACAAAATTGTAGGCTTGAATGAAAAGTTCAAGGACTGGAACTTACATTTTATTGAACATGGCTTTACGCATCGCAGTAACATCCAGATCCCTACGCCATCCACTCTGAGAAATTGTTTGACTATTTCCATGGAAATGATAAGTGTTTCCAACCAGTCGGGAAGGGCCCGTCATCAGCAGAGTAGGTTGATTTTGCCCCTGCTGTAAGAACCTTCCTGGCATATGTTCCATAACTTGACCTCCCTTAATATGCATCTAGTTCCACTGTAAATCAGACAACCAATCACAATCAAATTTCAAGCCAACAGAAAGTACAATAGAGACCTTGACAAAATCCACAGGCACGTCAGTTGAACTTATTACATAGGGAACCACTGTGTGTGCTTTGCACACATGGATAGGCTGTGCATGCATATCTACCACCGTCCTACAATCGCAGGTGGGAATCTTAAGACACTTTTAAATGGCATTTTAAAAATTTATATTTTCAAATGTGTACAGATCCCTACCAACTGTCAAGTGGTAGATAATGTCCGCACTGACCCTCTATGCTCCCTAGGGATATTGAAGTCAATGATCTATTAAATACTTACTTTACGATGCACCTGTAGCTCACTGCAAACTAGCATATGCATAACAAAGAAGCAAAAAAAGTAAACTGAAAATTACTACCAACTGCCCATTGTATGCAATTGTTACACAATATAAGAAATAGAACGAGAATAGCCAAAGACTACAAAAGTGTGTAGCCATGCAAATCCTTCTCTCCCCACGTGCTGATTTTGCACGTGTAAGATGTTTGTCATTCATTTGGTAGGGCCTAATGCAAATAGGATCAACAAGACTGAAACTAATTGCATAAAGTGAATCACACATCCAAGATTCGAACCAAAAAGATGATAAGCAGAAAGATAAATATGTGGGGTCGCACTGCAGAAGACTGACAGAGTCACACTGTCAGTTTATGGGGCAGCGCACATCTAAAAGAAAATTCCAATTGAAGGAAAATCAAAGAAAAATCACAGAATCTTGTTCATATGCATGACCTACTACCCTACTTATAGACTGAAGTACATAGGTTTCCAAGTGAAACACAAACTATCCCTAACTGGTGCAAACACACTACTAAACATATCCAAATACTAATAACAAATTGTTTCCTAAAATAAAATAAAAAACCAACTCATACTAGAACTCCAAACTACACTAGGGCTCAAGCATATTTTTAAAACTTGGTGACTCGACTTGAGACTTGGTCAAGTCAACTCGATTGGTGAAATTATGAATCCCACCCATTTGAAGATTCATGTTCAGGGCCAGTGTTTGAGAAAATTCAGAAACTTTCGATTGAGAACTTACGTCGTTCACTCTCCTAGAGCTCGATTCTATACACGATTGAAAAACGAGAAGATGGGGCCCGCATTCAATGTGTCTGGAAGCATATACACCAGCTAATTTTATAAGATAATTCACCTTAATTCAGTCTGAGATAAGTTTAAGGTTTATATTGTATGGAGGATAATTACTTTATTACCATTGAAGAAGATCATTAAAGCTGTTATCCGACCAACCATTACGTGTCTTTAAACTATACAACTCAACACTAACCGATAGTTTTGTGAGTTCTCTAGGGCAAGAAGGGTATAAAGATTGTCTTACATCATCAAATAAAGCCTTATATCTTTCTGCATCAAGATCTTCATGACAATTTTCATTTCTTCTAAGATCATCCATAAGAGTATCAGCATGCTCTCCAATATTTTTAAATGCATCATTAACAAGTTCCTCCATTCTAGGATACTCATCATCGGATTGATCATCAAACGTCGATGATGATGGTTTCTCGTTACTTTTCGCAAGACTTTCACCGTGAAAAATCCAATGTGTGTATGACTTATCAATGCCATTAATGAGCAAATGCTCATGAATCTCTCCAAGAGTGAACATCCCACTCCCATTTCTACATTTCACACACGGACACGAATAATGATCAAATCCACCATCGTTGTTCTTTGTAAACTCAATAAAATGCATAAGTCCATCCAAATATTCTGGACTTAACCTATGTTTGTCCATCCATGCTTTGTTACTTAATGACAACATTCTGCAACAAATGAGATAATCAAGTCAATTTTGATGTTCAAATGATGGTTGGACCCTACTAACTAAATGTGTTTAAAGTGAATAAACAAATTTTGATGCATTCTTCAGTGAAATAAAACAAGTTTTTTATTTCCATTTTCAATCGCAAGTATGATAACAAACTAAAATAATAAAAAAACACTGCGTCTCTTTTTTAGACTCAATGGGCAGATTTGGTAGTTCCACGCTAGGACCCTTAGGTCGACGTGAAAGCGGGCTCCAAAGGAGCTACTGCTTAGAAAGCACAGGTAGAGGTTAAATAAGACTAATTTAAAAATAAGACAAAAAGTTTTTCCTCAACCTCTGATCTGTCACTAATTTTAAAATAAGACTAAAATTTGAAAAATATCTCCTAAGAAATGTAGAGAAACTGTATTAGAGAGAGAGCTCTAATACAGTTTCACTACATTTCAAATATGGATGCTAGAAGGGTTCTCTGCTGACAATTAGGAAAATACATAACTGAATTAGGAACCCCAATTTTAATCAAACTCAATAAACCTAATCCTACCAGAATTAAGAAACAACAGAATCCAGCCCTGAAGCAATTGAATTTTGAGAAGAGAAATGGTAAAAATCTGAGAAGAGATAAAAAGACGAAGTTGTTGAGAATCCGCTCGGGATTGAAAATCGACCAACAACAAAATCATTCTACAAGAGAAATTATAACAAACCAATAAATAAAATCACCTACTTATCAAAAACCTGCCTCTGGAAGTCAAGCTACATGTAGAAGCGATAAAGAAACTATAACAATCCATCAATTAAAACTCCAACTTACAAAAATTGAGCTACTCACAGAAAAAATTCTAAGGAAAAAAGGAAAAAGAAAGAAAGAAAGAAAAAACAGTCTATCTAATTCCAACAACTTACCTTGCAGTGTTTTATCCTTTTAGCTACTTTCTTCTAACTCGAGTAGATTTCTGTCCAAAATTAGGACATCAAACACTCAATTAGGACACACCAACAAAAAATGGAAACAACAGAGTATAACAGCAACTAGCCGAGTACGGTTCATTACCGTTTCAGATCAGAAACGGTTCTAAGCCGTTTCTGAACCAAACATCCAACCGTACTAGGAACACGATTTTGGTGTAGTGATAGAATTTGGCAAACAACTGTAGCACAATCAGTGATAGCAGCTGACATGTTATTTTTCAGTTATAAAATAAACAATCCTCTAGATGACCTAATGCGTACTATGCATAAAAATAGTATGTAGAAAATATACTCACGAATCTCCTGTAAATTTTGCAAGAGAGCCCTCAGATGGTATCTTTCCGACCAAAAAGTTGAATGACGCATTGCTTCAAAGAAACATAGACAAATCCAATCTTTTAGCTGGAAATCAGAGTAATTCTTTGTTTGATACATATAGTTAACAATTAACATGCTAAGTGTAAGTACGCAGCCACTCACAATGCTGAAAGTTTTGCCAACCCCTCAAGTGATGGAGGTATCGCTCCACTTAGAGAATTGCTGGAGATATCCCTAAGGAATAAGCATGGAACGTAAAAAAATAAATGCAAGTCCTTCATTTTCCACAAAATTTGCGACATAGAAATAGCCAGGAACTGAATAACATGTCCCAAAACACATTAGAAACTAATAAAAATTCTAACCACACACTGAATAGGCAGGGCATGAACCAGTTCCATCAGAACCAGGTGAAAGTTGAAACACATCAATGACACAACAACAAAAATACAACTAAAAGAAAAGTGAAGTTGTAAATGATTAAAAATGTTATCCCTGGACGTAGATTTGTGACTTGCGCAAAAGTCTGACTGAGAAGCCTTTCGAATGCAAAATTGGATAACTGCTAAGAAAAATAACTCACAGGATATCAAGGTTTGAAAGGTTTCCCAACTCTGCAGGAATGAAACCACTTAAATAATTACCCTGCAAGTATCTGCAAAACAAGATGTGTTAGTTCATGTTCCTACAGCAAGGTAAAAGAAACAGATCCTCATGCACACACGCACATAAGCACATGACACAAGTTGTGTACATGCCACACATGTGCATACATACGAGATCCAATCCGTTTAGAGTACCACTATGTTGATGCCCTGCCTCAAGAATCAGGTTGATCCACTGTTAGATGGGTCATGGTTTAAGAAACAATTGTTTTGCTGAGAAAAACTAGGGAAGGTTCTGGAACTGTAATGCATTCACTTGTTTCTGAAGTCGTGTCCTACATACAACAAGGACAAGTTTCTTCTTCTTTTTCTCCTTTTTTATTTTTATTTATTTATTTATTTAATTTTTTTTAAGCAAGCAATGGAATTTCATTAAAATGCCCAATAGACCGAAGTACAAAGCTAGCAAGAGATAGCCAAAAGCAATGGACCACTTTTGTTTTTGGGTGACAACATCTACATGGTTGGACCCACCAAATGGATGGATGGCTTTGACCATAAGCTACCGTCCACGCAGCAGACAAATTCCAACCTGTCAAGTGCGTGTGAGTCTGCGACAATCAACATCCACCTTACAACAGAACACTCCAAAATATAAAAATACCTAAGGCATTATGCTAAATATAGAAACATCTGTTAATTGATAATTGACAGAAAAAAAAAAAAGAAAAAAAAAAGAAAAAAAAAAAAAAGAAGAGTATCATTGTTGTTGTTTAAATAATCAAGAGAATGCAGTCTAGAGAAACCAAAACAAGAACTAGTAGTCTTGCTTACCAATCGTACAACCACTGGCATAAAGGAAGAGAACAACCTAGATGGCAACATACATAACAGGAGTGTTGAAGATTTCAAATATGATCTGGTTGAAGCACGAGCTGCTGGCAAAGCAGCAAGAAATCGGTCCTTGTAGCTGAAAATCAACATTATTATTCAATTACATACAGATGAAAGATTACACAAAATTGCATACATCCAAGCAGGCTAACAGGCTGACATTCAACCGTCCTAGCATTTCTCAATGAAAACACCTGCAATAGGCATTTCTTACATAAAAAAAATCAATCAATTACTCAAAAAAAAATGAAAAGAAATAAAAGAACATCACAAAATCAACTAGATTTGCTTAATACTAGGCTGATAGAAAAGCATTACTCAGTAAATGAAATCCCAAAATGAAATCTATTTTGATGTCTTCCCATGGAGCATCAAGTACTGGAATTGGAGTATAAACAATTGGTATCACCCAGGGTTTGCAGGGAATCACAAAAAGGTGGGAAAATAGTGATGTTAAGAAAGGGTTGTATATTGTTGATTGGGTTAGGGACATTGCTAGGAACTGTTTGGACTGAACTTAATTGTTAATGGGGCTGAACTATGACTGATTCTGGGATTAATTTTCTGGATGAATTTGGGACTGAAATCTGGTTTGCAATAGGGATGGCATGAAGGCTGGTTTTGGGTAAGGGTCGGCAGGTTTGGCGACTGTTTGAGTGCAAGATGGCTGAATTTTAAGGGCTTTGCCTCTACAGATTTTGGGCTGAAATGTGGTACTTATTTTCTGGCTGAAATTTCTGACAGATTCAGGGACTGAGTAAGATGCATAATTTGGGGCCTGAAATTGCACAGATAAGGGGATTGTTTGGCAAGGAATCCATTCACTGGTTTAAGGGTAGATTTTGTGGTGGCTTGGGGTTGTGAATGGGCTACTTCTGCAGCGGTTGGGGACTGACTTGGTTTCTGAATATGGCTGTTATAGGATGGCTATGGGCTGTTCTGGGAGCAGGTAAGGGGACAGTTTTGGACCAATTTTGCAAGTTCACATACTGTTTTGGCAAAAACTGGACCACCATGGGATTGAATTGGTGATGGCTGGTTTTAGGACAGGTTTCAGCGATGGTTACTGAGGCTTCGAACTTGGCAAATTAGTGGGCTGGTTTGGACATGAGAAATAAATGGAAATAATAAAGAACTAGAAACATGAGAAACGACTAAAATACTCAAATCTACAGTTGGCAAGGACAATCATGGAAAGCTAAAATGCAGTGTGAACAGAAAAATAAAATAAAACGGTTATTCAACAGATCCAAAAACTAAATCCGTGTTCCTTCATGCTAGGATCTAAAAATCATGAAAATCTACAACCTCACAACCAAAAAATCGAAAAAAAAAAATGCTAAATAATCCACATATGGATCAGATCAAGAGACGAGATCTCGTCCATGACTACAGAAAACAGAAACTACATTGAGAAAAACATCAAACAAAAATCTCGCATCTACGACTACAATGCAGAGCTAAAGCAGAAAGAACGAAAAATCTAACAAATCGCAGCTTCGAGAGACGTAGAACGAGATCTGCGTCCTTAAAATCTGCTGGAGAGACGGTGACTGATATAGAAGATAGAAGAGGGAGATGAATTACTTTTCTAGGAATTCGTTGTTGCTGCTGCTGCTGCTGCACTCACTCCCTCCCTTCAGCCTTCCCCATTCAACCGTGGACGACAGATCACACACCCCATATGGAGCTGGTACTGCTGCTTCTACAATATTAGATACCCCATGTGTGGGGATTGTCGTGAGATGGTTGATGTTGCAGGGAGAGGGAGATCGAGAGAGGGAGGGAGAGTGGGAGAGGGAGATCGAAAGAGAGGGAGATCGAGAGAGAGGGCTGAGATCGGGAGAGGGAGAGGAAGATCGCGTTTTGGGCGTTTTGGAGGGATTAGGGCGTTGTTGGCGACGGAAATAATCCAGTAGTCTGCGGCATATTATATAAATGTGATTCTCGGGACATGTGGGGTCCACTTGGAGGGTTCTAACAGAATCCATTCCGTCCATCTGTTTCAAAATAATACAATAAACTATATTAATAATAACTAAGAATATACAACAATCAATCGGAACACACCAACAAAAAAGGGAAAATAACAATGCACAACAGCCACTATTCGAGTACGGTATACTACCGTCTCAAATCAAAAACGGTTTAGAGCCGTTTCTGAACCAAAAAGCCGACCGTACCGGTACGGCGATTTTGGTGTAGTGCCTTTTTACTTAAAAAAAAAAAAAAAAAAAGTTAATCGCTTTTTCATCTGTAAAGAAAAAAAAAAAAAAAAGTTAATCGCTTTTTCATCTGTAAAGACATGTTGGTTCATCTTGTTTTTCAAAGGTCCCCTGCATCCAACGGCTTGTGTCCATGGTTGACCGACAAATCCATATGCCTTGCAAGTTAAATAGGTTGCCTCAAATTCAAACAAGAAACAAAAAATAGGTCCTTTAAATTATCTCAAATACCAATTGATTCAACAAAACAATATATATATATATATATATATATATATATATATATATATAAAAGATGTTTGGCAATCTATCCAATCCAATCATTTGGCAGTCTTTATGCTTGATATTGATGTGCAAATGAAAACAAGCAAATAGACATTCATCCACAAGTTAGAAACTGCTAACATAAATAGATTTCATTTGTTTCACAGAATTTCATTTGTTTCTTTTAACAGAAAAATTGAGGAATTTCCAATGCTTACAGGAATCTTGGAAAATGCAGATTCCAAGGGTTGAAAAGGAGCAAAGGATTTGGAGATGGAGACTTGAGTGTCTTTTCACCATCTTGTATCAAGCAAGATAAAATACATCCACTTAACCTCAATGTGGCTGCCAGATGAATGAACCTACGTTTGTGCCAGGTGATCTTCACAAATGGATCCTATCTGATTCACAGTTGTAATCTCCCACAAGTAGTTTGAAAATATCATCCAAACAAAACACCTTAACATCGTCGAACCACCATATCCACCATGCTCCACATCTGTCTATCGTCATCACAATATCTCCTATGAGAAAAAAGGTCTAGGAATCAAATTTGTGATTAAAACTTGAAAGTTACATTTGTTTGCTTGAATCTATAAAAGTAGTCGAATATAGTTATCAATGGGAATCATAACCAAGTTACCTGAAAGTGAAATTTCCTGTCCAAATAACACCTGTGAGTTACCTGTAAACCCTTTACAACTAATAACACTTGCAGACATCTGAATGACCCCCAAAAAAGAATTCCTTCAGCTTATTGAATTTTCTTGAAATGATCAAACTCCCTGCCAGTTATATATCATCTACGTCAGCCCCGGAAAAAAAGGAATTTTATAGCGTATGGCTACTGATATGAAAACACTAAGTTGATGTGAAGAAACACGAGGATACACTTAAGGCCATAAGTAACTTCCACGGAAATGGGCAGCAATAGAAGACTTCCAGCCTGAAAAGAATTGAAAGAAACAACAAATAGAGCACATAAACACTTTATTATGGGGAATTCAATGATCATTTTATGATACAGATGGATCAAGATAATCCGAGTTGGGAGAAAACACTTGAACTGAAGCAGGAAAACAGAACCAAGTGAAATGATGCAATACCATGGGAGGTATGCACAAAACCCATAAAATTTATATAAAGATTTAAGATACCTGCTGGAAGCATGTGAATTGTGTAACCTCCATCCCATCCATCAAAATTTCCCAGCCCAATCCCCAAGCCCCAAGAACCTATCAACATTTCAAAAAATTTTAA
>JAJHSJ010000019.1:6520556-6891595 GCA_021015155.1 Magnolia officinalis
TTTCCAACAGCCACACAAAAAGCTACTCCACTCCTAATATCCTCACACAGGGGATATTAGCGTTCACTAACAAATAGGTTTTCACAGGTTCACCAAAAACCTTTACAATTGTGTCTTTTTCACTTGGGCTTACACAATTCAAAAACCCCTCTTTTCTGAGTTTTCTGGTTTTCCTCAGACAACCAATACAATGAGATTTTTCTGGCTTAACCTCAAACAAAACCAAAAGTAAATGAATTTTACAGAATTGTAAAATACCTGGATTTCTCCTTTTTCGTAGCAGCCCGGTAGAACCAATCGGAGTAGATGATTTGAATGTCAAAGTTCAATTTCCAATACTCACATTCATAAGGTTCTAAGTTCTAATTGATTTTAGATTTAACTCGTTGGGCGTAGCTAAATTTGATTTTGATTCCAAGAAGAAGGAATAAGATAATTCCTCTTTTCAAATAAGATTGGAATATAGAAACAAAATCAAATTAAATAAGCTAACAAAAAGGAATATTAAATAAGCACAATCTAGCTTAAAATAAACACAAACTTATCTCAGAGTGATCACTTGAAAATTCTTGAATCGTATGAAGTTTAAGTTGTGAAAACTCTGAATTTCGTGTTCAATTTATAGAAGCAGAAATCGCTCCTATGACTGGTCTTAGAAACCTACGACTGGTCATAGCTCTAACAGATTTTTGAAAAAATAAGCGCGATCTTTAAAAGCCGTTCTACGACTGGTCGTGAGTACCCTACGACTGGTCGTGGGTCACCTACGACTGGTCGTAGGACCAGTGATATCGTTGTTGGACTTTAAGTCGTAGCTCCACGACTGGTCGTGGATGAGTCGAAGCCACACCTACGACCGGTCGAAGGACCTCCAGGACTGGTCGTGGGCGTACCAAAAATTCTGAAAAAATCTTCAACTACTTAGGACTGGTCGTGGAATTTCTTGGACTAGTCGAACCAATGCTAGGACTGGTCGAACAAGAGCTAGGACTGGTCGTAGAATAGACCAACCTTATGTAATTTAAATATTTGATTAATGTATCCAAAGTGACCTACTTAAAGGGTCAACCTAAGGTCATTCAAACCTGAACCATGTCGTATGGACATTGAACTTCAACCATTCAACGAATGTAGATAATTTGAATCATATCAGGCTTGAGATCTTGAACCATATCATGCTTGAGATCTTGAACCATATCATGCTTGAGATCTTCATCAACATAGAACTACTTCATTCGTTGTTTCTTTAGATTTGAACTTCAACATTGTAGCTTCTTGAGGCTTCAACATGTAGCTTCTTGAGGCTTCAACATGTAGCTTCTTGAGGTGTCTTGAATTCCAATAAATGATCATACAAGTATAGAACACCGATAGATGTTTTGGCACACAAAATTTGACAACCAAAGGAGCATGAGATCATAACACTTACACATCGTTCATCGCTTTAATTCCAAAAATTCAAGGGGCAAATACTTTTTCAGAGTTTAGGCCTATCAGTCTTATAGGGGGCCCGTATAAAATCCTGACAAAATTCTCTCCCTTTGGCTGGGTTTGGTGATGGACAGACTTATATCAAAGCATCAAAACGCCTTCATCAAAGGCTGACAGATCATAGACGGAGCGTTAATCGCAAACAAATTTCTTCATTTTTGCCATAAGGCTGAGGTCAAAGTGGGTTTCTGCAAGCTCGACGTAGAAAAAGCCTACGATCACTTCGATCGGGACTTCCTACTTTACATGCTATATCGTATGGGCTTTAGGGCAAAATGGAGGTCCTGGATGAGGGCTTGTATCGAATCTCCTCGTTTCTCGGTGTTGCTAAATGGTGTACTGAATGGTTTCTTCACCAGCACGTGGGGCATCCGACAGGGTGACCCGTTATCTCCGCTATTATTTCTTATAGTTGCTGAAGCGTTCTCCCAGATGATGCTGAGGGGCCAAAGTGTTGGATTATTCTCGGGAATCTCGATGCTCGGGATCCAAACCCCGATCACTCACATCCAATTCGCAGATGACACTTTGATTACCTATGAAGCGGATCCGCTGTGTGCACAAGGTGAGTGTCAAGTATTCAACGCAATGTCATAATCATACAATGTCGAAATAGGCGTAAGGTCGTGAATCATATGTTATCAGAGTAGGCGAAAATACTGACAAGTCCATGAGTCAAGCAATATCAGAATGCGCAATACAATTCAACTATGCAAATGAGAAACAATATTAGAATACGCGATGCAGATCAACTATTCAAATGAGGAACAATATCAGAATACGCGATACAGATCAACTATACAAATGAGGGACAATATCAGAATACGCAATATAGATCAACTATACAAATGAGGAACAATAGCAGAATACGCGATACAATTCAACTATGCAAATGAGGAATTATAGAGAGCCAAATATTAGATGCAGAGGATGCAATGCAATATTCATTCCTGATGAGTATCACAAATAGCGTCAGCCGTACTATATGCCTCAGATGTAATGCAACATGCGGTGCGAATGGAATGACTATGCTGGAGTGTGAAGTCGGGATGGTAGTACGTAGTATCGCAGGTTATGGGGTCCATCACAATGGACTTCTATCCAAACTAGTCCCATACCTAATTTGGATACTCAGACTCAATGTGGTAAATCCTGATCTCAGGTTAGTCGCGCGCCCCAACCGAAATCTTGGCCATTGCGAAAGCACACATAACAAATAGTTGCGCACCACCAGCGCGAGTGGATAGTGAATAAGTGAATGAATGAATGAATATACAACTCTTGCCCAATAAGTCCACATCTCGGTAGTGTTCATCTCTGGGATCATCACCGGTGTTTAGTACACTCCAAATGGCACCGCCCGTCTCCCAGGATCACAGTCCAAGTGGGCGTAAGAAACCCCACTATCCGCCTGGCCAATAGTTTGCCAATACCTATCCGGCACGTCAATAGCAGACCCATTCGCGAGCTGGTCAAACTTAGCCTAGTATTGCCCCTACCCTCGGGCGAGTAAGGCCACACCCCCTCCTAACCGACCATGACACAGTGGGAGATGCGGCCTCCTAGTATTCGGCACTCAGGCGCTCATGTATCCACTCGGTCCCGACATTGGGGTGTCCTCTGGTACCAAGAGGGTTTAGGGATTTTCACCCAGGGCCATTTATGGCAACCCAATGCTAGTAACAGATTTTCGGTGTCCCATCTGGCCATCTACGATATGCCTGTGGAGGCTACGCCCCTGATGTCTCTAGGTCTTATAGTAATCACAATACAAGATGCATGAGTCATACAATCCAGTCATGCATCAATCCCACGCATACCGTGCGCTCATGTGAGATAACCTCCACCTATTTGGAAGTCTCATAACAACCTGCCCAATGACATATGCAATGGTCAATCACATCTCATAACAAACATGCAGATGATGCGTATGGGCATGTATCATGGTGCCATGCTGTGACTTACTCATGATCGGTATCAATAACCGGCATCAACAACCGGCATCAACAACCGGCCTTGATAATGTGGATATTTAACCAACATTGTCCCCAAGGAATGGCCCACATAGAGCCAAACATATAATGGGCCCACGGCCTCACACAAAGGCCTGATATACAACACAACGAGCCTTACTCAAGGGCCACATATACATAGCAGGTGGGCCCTGCTCATGGGCCTCAAATACATGACATGTGGGCCCTACACATGGGTCTCAAAAACATCAAATGGGCCATGCATCCTGGGCCTAATACATATCACAATGGGCCTTGCCCAAAGGCCACGAATACATCACAATGGGCCTTGCCCATGGGCCATGAATACATCGCAATGGGACTATCACATGGGCCTAACATACATCATATTGAGCCTTAGACACGGGTTGAATACACATCACATCGGGCCTCAAATGCGGGTCGCATACACATCACATTGGGCCCCGACAGTCAGAATCGGCAATCGACCACGACAAATCAGAATCGGTAATCGGCCTCAATCGATAATCGGCAATCGGCCACGACAAATCAGAATCGGTAATCGACCTTTATCAATAATCGACAATCGCCCACGACAAATAAGAATCGGTAATCGGCCATGACAAATCAGAATCGAAAATCGGCCTCGATCGATAATAGACAATCAGCCACGACAAATAAGAATCGGCAATTGGCCTCGATCGATATTCGGCAATTCGCCACGACTAATCAGAATCGAAATCGGCCTAACCAAGGGCCTAAGGGAAGGTCACAATGAGGACTTTCAACCGTCATTGCCCATCAATATAGACATTTAACCAACATTACTCCCAAGGAGTGGCCCACACAGAGCCAAATGTATCGTGGGGCCATGGCCTAATACAATCACCATGGGCCAAATCAATGGGCCTCACCAACGAGACTCATATGTATCGAGTGGGCCGTAACACATGGGCCTGACATACATCTCAATGGGCCTCATCATATAGGTCATAAACACATCACATCAGGCCTTGGCCATGGGCCTCGAATACATCACAATGGGCCACAACCCATGGGCTTCAAATACACAATAGGTGGTCCCCATCACATGGGCCAAATACACATCAGGTGGGCTACATTAATGGGTTTCGAATACATCACAATGGACCACATCAATGGGCCTCGATTACATCACAATGGACCACATCAATGGGCCGCACCAATGGGCCATCATATACATCGAGTGGGCCGCATCAATGGGCCTTAACCCATGGACCACAAATATATCAAGGTGGGCCCGACAAATGGGCCATAAAGTACATCAAGGTGGGCCTAATCACGTGGGCCTCATTTATATCTAGGTGGGCATCAACGTCGGGTCTCATATATCACATCGGGCCAAATCAATTGGCTGATCGAATGGGCCGCGCCAATCATCCGTCAATAGAGATCATTATAGATGTAACGCCCTGAAAATCGGGGGTCGAGTATAAACTCAACTCCCGAGTTCCAGAACATCACTTATGCAACAAAATGAATGATGATTGAATGTTGACTGTATTCGTGCATTGAACATGAGTGAGATTAAGCCAAAGCAGCATATCATACTCCAGAGACAGTTAAATTTGCAAGCGGAAGACTATGATAGATAGATAAAATATATAAACTACGATGAGTCTCCAGAGTGTGATAAGATTACCAGGTTAAATAAATACAAGTGCAGTTTTAAAATATACCAAATGTGAGGAAGTGTAATGCCTTCTATCCCAAGAACCATAACCCCGTCAGTACAATACCAGGTCTTCATTGGCCTGTCAGAAAGTTACATGTAGGAGAACTCCTCCTCCACATCATAGAAGTCCGGCTCTGCTTTATAAGCATCGCCATCACCTGAAACTCAACAAATCTGGTGGGTGTTCGGAACACCGTCCCGTAACGTGGGAGTGAGTGATCAACTCAGTGGAACAGTAAAGCATAGGTTAACATGTTATCAATTCAATCAAGCAGTAATGATAAAGCAGTACAAATCAAACATTTCTAACTACTCTTGTTAAGTGCGGAAATGAAATGACATGATGCTGTATGCCCTTGCCAAACCACCCTCAAGCGACATCATCTTACGTTCGCGAATGCTTACTCCCTCAGTGCGCCACATCTACAAAGCACATGCGGTGCGATGATGCTCATGATTACCAAGTTTTTATTAGTCCATTTCAAACAGCAGTATTGGGAAACTAAGGTACCTCCCTTGTATCATTCCCAAACATGATCCATTCTAGGGTCGTCAATCCTAGTTATTCTCATACGATGTTATGGTTTGAGAAGCGTAGTGAAGGCATCGCAAAGGGCTCATCACCCGTCAGCGCAGATACAGATCTCACCGTATGCGGCTCAATTGCTGGCCGTCAGCTCGAGTACAGGTCTCACCGTACTCGGCTCAATCATTAGCCGTCAGCTCAAGTACAGGTCTCACCGTACTCGGCTCAACTCACACTCTAGTTGCTGTGAAAGACTCGTGGCCAATCACAGACCCTTGGAGTGTACTCGATGATACCACGGAGGACTCGTCGCCCGTCAGCACGAGCACAGATCTCACCGTACTCGGCTCTCGCCGAAGTATCGACAGCTCGAATACAATGTCCCATACCACCATATTCGGCTCACGAGTTAATTGCGCAATGGTCACTACGGAGAGGCACATGGCCCCAGCGTAGGCCGACAGCTCGACCACGGTGTCCCATACCACCATGCCCGGCTCATGCGACTTAGCGGATCTAGGTACCATGGTTAAACGGGGATCGCCACTGGTAAGTTTGGTACCCTAGGTTCAAGCAGTAGCGACCAAACAGGGTGAACATGTATAAGGCAGATCGGGTTACTTGATGAGCTCGACTAGCACGATCGCCCGTTGAGCTGCACGACATGAAGTGCATAAACAACTTCGTGTGGCCTAGCCACTGCCGACAGGCAACGCACGACTCGAGTTCGTCGAACACATCCCACGTGGCAAATGAATCTCCGCCACGAGTTCAATCCCGTTACCGATTGCCTGGACTATAATCATAGCCCCAAACACAATCAATTACAGAGATATAGAGCAGTAATAGATCAGGATTCAAATCATACAATCAGTCTGGTATTATCCGTTTAGGGCTGCCAGGGCTGTTGCACGCACTCGTTGCTCCGCTCCCCCATCACCCATGACGGATCATACAACGTAAATATAAATTTAAACATATGCATTACATAGTTAAAATCATAAAACAGTTGAGCATGTTATGAATCACAACACAAGCATGAGTTTGTACATGTTCAAATCCTAATCACACAACTATCAAAGGATATCATACACATAGTGAAAAGAGGTTGAGAATCATATCTCAACACCCTTATACGTTACAATTTGCTAACTACTACACAATCAGACATTTCAAGAAACACTTAAACAAACATACAACAACATACATGACATATGTCGATCACATAGGCATTAGGCCAAATCCTTTCGCTAGGGAGTTGCCCCAATCATAACACGCGTACACCCACGACGGATAGTCATGGCACACAGGAACCCAAGTTCCATATTCATTCAGCTATTTCCACAAATACTTGGGCCACACATTTTAGCACATATAGTGTATACTGGCCGTGGCGTGACTTAGGGCAAATCCTTTCGTCAAAGGGGGTATCGCCAATATAACAATCATGAATCCATGACAATTAGTCATGGCGAGCATGAATGAGAATTCCATACTCATTCAGCCATTTCCACAAACACTTAGAATACACTATTACAACATACATGGTGTATGTTAGTAAAACATGTATTAGGGTTATCCTTTAGCCAAGCTAGTATTTTATCCATGTATAATATATTACTACAGCAAATAATCATGATACATACATCTCCAAAATTTATACGTATACAGTATTTCTAGAATACACAATTTCAACATACGTAGCATTTACAAGTGAACATGTATTACGGCGATTCCTTTCGCCAAACTAGTATTTTATCCATATATAGTATAATCATACATTAAATAAACATGTCAAACACTTCTCCAAAAAAAATACGTATACGGTATTTCTACGTATATCTAGAGTATGTGAAATTCCATATTCTACAATGTTAATCGAAACAGGAAACGGAAAGCACTTTGTACATGTGCAATTGCATGCAGATCATGAATTTATCATTATCTGACATTGAAAGCGTTGAAAAACATAACCTATACACCTAAAGTCCGCACCTTGTGTCGTAGAATCGTAACGGAGTTGATAGGTTTGCTAAGCTTCCGTATTCGGCAGTTTGGCAACCTAGAAAACGAAATAGGTTAGCTATTTCACAACCTACAACAGTCTAAACCCCAAAACAGATTAGGGTTAGGGTTTCTTACCTAGAAACGAGGCTGGAATCGCCGGGAAAGCGATGAGAACGAGATGGTGCAGCCCGTGTGGTGGCAGGGAACGACGGCAGGGAGATTCTCCCACTTCTCCCTCACTTTCTCTCTCTTTTCCCTCTCTCAATTCCAAATTCGTATGGCTGCCATGAGAGAGGGTTTAAGGTCCTTATATAGTCTCAAAACTCACCAAAATAGACTCCTGTTCAAGGGTGGCTGCATACATAGGCAGTTCGCCACTTTCCAAGCTCAAAAGGGGTGTTCTGGTGGCCCTCCTTGAGCCAAACGTAAGACTTAAGCTTACCATCTATGGATCCACGTGGGATTACGTTTTCGACTCGATCGGATTCCCAGATCGCACGTGGCGGACCACTTTCAGTTCAACGGTTAGTGGGCCATGATCAGAAATTCTAAGTACATGTAAATGTTCCTGAAATTTTTCTTAATCCGAGGGTGTAATTTGGTCTGATTCTGACGGTCAGGTTGCTTAATACTGACGCGCAACTGAATGATGCCAGATCACTATTCCAGATATTTTTATTTGGATGGGAATAGTGTTTTTCACACGCCCTCGCTCCGGATCGAAATAAATGACCGTGGGACATCGGTCGGAGCTGATTTTTGAGATGATTGTCAAGCCCAGTGGGGCGGTCCTAGTTCCTTAGCTTCGAGTTAATCGGACTCCCGATGTGCGATCTAAACCTAATACGAAGTTTCGTTTCATTCCCCAGAGCAGACGGGAAATGAGTTCGGTTCTAAACTTTAGGGTAACCTAGAGTCACATGTTTTACAAGTTTTGGGTCTTGCAGATCGTATTTAAAGCGATCCCAACGGATTTCATGGCTAACCGAGTTTAGTACTTAGTTAACTTTGTTAAATTTCTAAAGGATTTAATCCTAATTGTTTTCTGGGTGAGATGGTACTTAGGCCTTTGCAGTTTGTATATAAAGTGATCCAAGTTTTACTACTTAGCTAGTTTAAAATAGTGTCTAGGGCGAAAGTGCTTTGAAAAATTGAAAGCACAAGGTAGTGAAGGGTGGGATTTGTGAAGGAAATGGGTTCAGGAGCGATTTTAGACTGTGGGATTTAGTTTTGATGAAATAATAAGGTGTTAGGAGCAACCCATCGCCTAAGGACATCTAATCCCAGGTTGGCAAAAATCCGGGATGTTACAATAGAGCATTATAGAGCATTAAATAAATAAATAAATAAAATGACTCATATCCAAAGATCATCTGGACCAAACTACAACTAACCGAGGTGATACTAACTACCCACTTTCAACTTCCAGTGGGCCCACCGCAACATTTAATTTCCATCCAGACTATCCCCATTGTCACAAGGACCCGGGAGAGACAAATTTCATCTCGATACAAGGCTTTTGTAATCCAAAAGGGGTTTCAAAGGTAGGCATCCACTCCATTATTTTCTGTAGTGTGGTCCATCTGTCAACTGGATCTGTCTCATTTTTAGTCTCAAGCATTAAGATGGGCTTTCAAAATGGTTGGATGGCTTGGATGCAACCCATGCATCATGGTGGATCCCATAGGGATGGGAAGGATGGACATCATAGATGAGGTACATACCTCATGGTGGGGCCCACACAAATGGAAGGTGTGGATCACAATACATACATTAGTGAGTCCCATACGGGGCCCACCATAATGTTTATTTTCTGCTCGGCCTGTTGGCAAGGTTACACAGACATGGGGGCCCACTATAATGTTTATTTGCACCCAACCTATTGATGAGGTCACGTGGACCAGGGGCCCACCATAATGTATATTTGTCATCCAATCTGTTGAGAAGGCCACGTGGACCTAGGGCCCACTGAAATGTTTATTTTCCATCCAAACCGGTTGATGATGCCACATAGGCATGGGGCCCACCGTGCTGTTTATATGCCATCCAAACTGTTCACAAGGTCATGTGGACTTAGGGCCCACTGTATTGTTTATATGCCATCCAAACTGTTCACAAGGTCACGTGGACCTAGGGCCCACTGTAATGTTTATTTGCATCCAATCTGTTCATAAGGTCACGTGGACCTAGGACCCACTGTAATGTTTATTTGCATCCAATCTGTTCATAAGGTCACGTGGACTTTGGGGGCCCACCGTGATATTTATCTGCCATCCAACCGGTTAATAAGGTCCCACGGACCTGGATTGAGGAAAAACAAATTTCATATTGATACAAAACTTCCATGACCTATAAAGGGTTTCAATGGTAGCCGTTCAACCCAACACTGTTCCCTATGATGTGGATCACTTGAGTCGCATATGCGGCTGATTTTTGGGTGGCCCATTGCTGGGTGGAGGCCCACCATATGCACGGTGCAGATGTTCGACTCACATCACGGTGGGGCTTGAGATGCGGCCCACTGTCCAGCCCGCATAGCAGCGGACGCATCCATTTTTCAGATTATTATAGGGTATAATCCTGAAAAATGAGACAGATCAGAGATTCAAGTGGACCACACTGCCATGGTGTTAATGACGCCTACCGTTGAAACCTTCTTATGGCCCACCATGATGTTTATTTTACATGCAACCTGTTCATAAGGTCAGATAGACCTGGATGAAGGGATAAAAACAAATATCATCTTGATCAAAAGTTTTGCAGATCTTAAGAAGTTTTTAACGGTGGGTGTTTAATCCACTGTGTGGTGCACTTGAGCCTTGTATTTACCTCATTTTTTCTGTATTGTACAATAAAATAATCTGAAAAATTGATGGACAGAGTGGATAAAACACATACGTCAAGGTGGGCCACACAGAGCCCCTGCCTGGACCGAGTCTGTACAGTCTAGGCGGGGACTCGGTCCAGGCGGACGCGGATTTCCTGCCAAAGCCTTGTGCGGGAAAGTTCCTGCAGAAGGATGTTAGGTGGGGCCCAATCAAAATTCCATTCCGTCCATACGTTTTTATAGATTATTTTATTGTGTTTTACCAAAAAATAATGCATCTAACACTCAATTCGTCCACATGAGAGGAAACAGTAGTAATTCGGTGACCACGGTTGAAGCATTCTTATGGCCATAAATGTTTTGTATCAAACTATATTTCTAGTGTTTTCACTTCATCCCATTGTTAATGACCTTATAAACGGTTTGGATATCATATAAACTTCAATGTAGAGCCTAGGAAGGCTTCAACGATAGAAATTTCTTTCCCCAATTTTCTCTCTCGTGTGAACAACTTAAGTTTTTTATCACTTAATTTTTGTTATAAGTCCTAAAATTAGATCTAAAAACACATGGATGGAATGGATTTCTCACATACATTTCAGTGGGCCCCACCCAACATCCTTGTGCAGGAACCTGCGAAAGGCTTTGCACGAAATCCGCGTCCGGTCCAGACAGGGGCAGGACTTAATCCGCTTTCGATGAGGAATTGTATGATCCTCGACTGAGGATATGCATAGTACACTTGCGTTTCAGTCGTGCAAGTAGGACCCATGGTTTAGCAATCCAGTCCATTGTTCTGCTAGGGCCAATCAAGATGGACCGCCCATGTGAAATCTCAACTACAGGACCATTTTAACAACTAATCAACCGTCCATTTCTAGTGCATCAAATTGAAAGGTTAAGATTGTCCCATCAAAGATATGTTTGGAGGATGTCCCATCCATATTGCTTGGAAATAATAGATCAATGACTTGGATGACCGAACTATCGGCTTGAATTACACAAATTAATGGCATGATCTGTTAGAATAGTCCCGTCAAAGAACATTGGTTCATCTACTCCCCAAAGGACAGTAATTTTCTTCAAAATAGGAGTTTGCAAGTCCAAGTCTCAACCGAACGTGTTGTCATCATTTTTATTTTACTGATTTTGGATTGTTTGTGATAATGCATAAGAGAGATTTACTAAGTCATCACGGTTGTATATCCCTAGCCATCTACAAGCAAGCACATCTGGTACATGTTATCCTAAAATTTTCATAAGGTCGGTCCCACCATGTAACATCCTGGATTTTTGATATTTTGAATTTACAAAAATCTATGAAAATTTTTGATATAATTATCCTACATTGTCACTTATTGGCCCTTGACGCTTAAGGTGAGCTTATACATGAGTGGTACTGGTAAAAAACTACACAAATTCAATAAATCAACCGTAGAAGGCCAATAAATCCGTCTGATCACTTAAGTATTGAGTTTGGCCTCGTGATTTATTCACATGGGACTCAAATCTAGCTGACCTATCACTGACTAATTAAGACGACTACAGCAAGATTAAAGATCTATCCAAAGATGAGACAACTTGAATCGTAATTAACAAACCAAAATGACCTAATTATCAATTTAGCTTACGAACCAACGGTTTAAAGTGAGCTCCTTTTTTCAAGGTCTGACCCCCTATGAAGAGTTGGTCCATTCCATATCATCCAGGGAAGTGTTGATCCGTTCTTCAAGAGGACTTACTGAACCAGGAACTTTGTTTAAAAATCTAATGGCCACACTTAGAGATGTCGTTACCTGTTATGATGGGACAGTGAGAAACCTCTGCAGCAATTCTATAATTCAATTTGAGTATGGACAGATGGATGAAAATAGTCCTGGAAGTTCTCTTGCTGGTGAACCGGTTGGTGTATTAGCTGCTACTGCAATATCAAATCCTACATATACAGCAGTTCTTGATTCTTCTCAGAGTAACAACTCTTCATGGGAATCGATGAAGGTAATACTTTTGTACAAAGTTAACTTCAAGAATGATATTATTGATCGGAGAGTTATTTTATATTTGAGTGAGTGCTTCTGTAGGAAAATCCATTGCAAGGAGAATGGAGCATATTTAGTTCAGAATCGTTTGAAAAACATCACTTTAAAGGATGTTGCTTTTGACTTCTCCATTGAATACCAAAGGCATCGACAAATACCTGAAAGTTCAGAAGCAGATACAGGCCTTGTTGACCACATTCACCTTGATAAGATGCGCTTGAAAGGACTCGACCAGAGCATGGATGAGATCCTACACTCTTGTCAAGAGGTTATAAATTGCTTTGGGAGAAAGAAGCACTCTCTTTCACCTTTTTTTAAGAAGATTTATTTGTCTTCCTGCGAATGTTGCACACTTCAACAACAATCTGATGAGAAGTCGTCTCAGCTGCCATACCTGCAGTTCTTCTACAAACAGCAGGAACATTCATATCAAACAGCACTGAGTAGATTGTCTCTTTCAGTTGTCTTCTAGATTTCTTAGCAGATTCAGTATCTGAAGAAAATGAAAAAATAAAAAATGAAAAAAATAATAAGTAAATAAAATTGATGGACTGTCTTCTAGATGCCTTAGCAGATTCAGTTGTCTTCAGTCCATTACTATTGCCCCTATCAAGGAGAGATGATACCATTACCAGTTAAACTTCTGATTCCCACTGGGACACTATGCTAACTACACTTTGGGCATAACTTCCTCAATTGGGTCTGGACCACATTCTCCTCTTCTTCTTTTTTTGTACATAAATACCTAACTTTGCATATGCATTCCATGTTAGCACTAATGCCATTAAGATCTTTCTCAATCAAGTGCAGATTTGAGAACTTGATTATGCTCTCGTACTAATAGAAGACTTTATTTATGTCAGATCTCTCCAAATTAGTAGCACTCCACACTTGCTTTAAAACAGCATTTATAATTATAGAGATTATATCCTGTCAGCAGAACGAAGCAAATGGAGCACAACAATAGTAGCAGCAAAAAAAAAAAAAAGAAGTCCATGTACCCTGAGAGTATCCAATTCAGGCCCTTCTAAGGCATCATAGTAGTGATTTATTGGTAAAACATCAATTTCAGCAGTCTGTGTACTGTTAACCTCTGGTTCTCATTTTTTTTGGAATTGTATAATCATAAAGCAATGGAAATAATGTGAAATTAGATGATATTTTTTTTTTAAAGTTTTACCTTCTGATCACGCATAGGTTGCAGATGAAACACATTCCAGAACTTCTTACATGCATCAGTTTAAACAACGTAGAAGCACTTTACAGAAGAAATGGTAAAGAAAAAAAAAATCAAAGAAGACCAATGATGCCAATGCCCATCTTATGCATTTGAACTAAAATCCCATTCTTTCAAGCATAGAGAGGGAGAGAAGAAATCTAAAATTGACATCTTATTATATTAGAGCAAACACAAAACGTAAGTTCATAATATAATGGATATAGACTAGAAATAGTGCACTAAAATGTTTTTGGGATCAATATCCAAAAAGGTCATTGAACAAGAATCTTAAAGAATTTGTTCAACCAAGCAATCATTGGTCAACACAACATATTGTCCTGCTGCTCAGCCTACCCTCAATAGAACATTTCACGGATATGGGCACTATCTCATTTTTCACAACAGAGGAATCCTGATCATCAGATATGGGCACTATCTCATTTTTCATTTCAGCATAAGCTACCATGCGATACTTGGAATTTCTCCATCATTACGATTTTCACTGCCCATAAATTTAAAAAGAAAAAAAGAAAGAAAAAAAGTCATCTGTCAGGTCTTGAGCAAGGGGAGTCAAGTGTTAGTTTTGCACCATTTATAAAATGGTGGTGAGACTTTAGACATACACATGGCATGCTTGTATGGCAATCCAGACCATCCAAATCTATGGATGGAGCACAAGTGCATAATAAAAAAATCTTCACTGAGAAGATAACATTAACCATCAGATTTGTCCTTCCAAATTTGGACCATTTACTTTTATTTTTAACCATCTATCCATATGATATCCCTTAATTGGATGGTTAGGATTGCTTGATCAGTGTGATTTAGAAATGCTCCATCAACAATGAGATCCACAATCCGGATGGTGTGTATAGTTGTAAATCAATCTGATATGTAAGGTGGATGAGTCACTGCCAATTTTTAAATGGTGCCCGAAAAAAAAAAAAAAACAAATAGATGCAATAGCTCTATTGAATTTAGCATTTTATCCTAGAAAGTGAATTGTCTATCAGTGGAAGGAGAGTAATAAATATGAATTCCCTTTCTATTTTCAAATCAGGTGGAGAAGGAAAATGAAAAAAAAATAAGAAGAAGAAAAGTTGGGAGAGAAAAGTACAGAAAGAGAAGAGGGGAGTCTAACAACATAGAAAATCTGCTACACAAGAAAGAAATGCATCCACAACAGTCCTTGAAAATTCTGATTCAAGCTAAATTGTTGGATGTAGCTTGATGAGGCTGTTACCTGGCTCTAGTTTATGAACTCCTCTATTTCTCATTGCCTCTCTCACTCTTGTCACTTTGTTCCATTGGCTAGCACTTGCAAACATGTTCACTAGAAGAACATAATCCCCACTTTGAAAGAAGCGAATCCAACAGTCTGTAGATCAAACTATGTGTGAAGAAGTTGGACAAAGCAAAAACTTTCAAGGAAAGAAATCAGAAAAGAAAACAAATAGAAGAGAACTGCTGTAGTGTACAAACCTCAACTGTTTGAGAGCTAATGTTGACTTTTCACATCTATATAAAGGGTGGGAAAATTTTCAAGGAAATTATCGATGATGGTGCTTAGAAATTTCTCATGTAGGTGTTCTATTAGGCATTAATTGTTTGACTTCTTTGGTTAGTCGGAAAGAACCCAGGCAGGTTCATTGCAACTCTCCACCGTACAGTCGATTACAACCTGTAAGATGATATAAGTTCATATCCACCTCACTACAACAAAAATGGCATTGTGGCTAGAAATGAACAATCAACCAAACCATATACAAGAATTCCAGGACATGACAGTATATTCATATATATTTACAGATTTTAATGCATGGATTGTGACATCTTTGGAAGAATAACAGAAAGCTACTTTGTGTGTGCGTGTACATTTGGAAATTCATGAGAACCTATTTTCCTCACCCATGAGAACATGTTGATGTCAGCAGTTTCATGGCGGCTTGTTAATCTTCTCTCTTTGCCCTCCGCATATGCAGAAATGTGCTCCTTGTGGCGCAGGTGCAGCTTCTCGATGACCTTAATGATAACATCGATTCCATCGTTGGCTCTCATGGATTTGGTGCTAACAGAAGCGAATGAACATATGATTTTATTTAGAATTTTCAACTTCGAACACATGAATTGCAAGATTTTCAACCATAGAGCAAATATCAAATTTCTGACAGCAACCCATGTTAAGGAAGTATGTTTGACAGATGAAGAATTTTCAACCATAGAGCAAATATCAAATTTTCCTACACTTAGTACTACATGCGGAAAATGTCTATGCTTCAGTATGCTTTGTGATGGACAACAACCCATACACCAAAAACACCCACAACAATTAATAAGAAACTTCACATTCATCTGTAAAAATATGAATTCGCACAAGGAAAACAAAACAAAAAGGAAAAAGAAAATGTGAACTTGTGAAGATGTCAAGTGTAACGACCTGAAAATTTCCGTACATTGGGCCGAGTACCAACTCGACCAGAAATCACATAGGGTTAAATCCTTTAGAAATTTAACAAAGTTAACTAAGTACTAAACTCGGTTTATCATGAAATCCGTTGGGATCGCTTTAAATACGATCTGCAAGACCCAAAACTTGCAGAATTGGTAACTCTAGGTTACCCTAAAGTCTAGAGCCAAACTCATTACCCGTCTGCTCTCGGGACTGAAACGAAACTTCGTATGAGGTCTAGATCGCACATCGGGAGTCCGATTAACACGAAGCTAAGGAACCAGGACCGCCCCACTGGGCTTGACAATCATCTCAAAAATCAGATGATTCCGATGTCCCACGGCCATTGTTTTCACTCCGGAGCGAGGGAGTGTGAAAAACACTATTTCCATCCAAATGAAAATATCTGGAATAGTGATCTGGCACCTTTCGGTTGCGCGTCAGTATTAAGCAACCTGACCGTCGGAATCAGACCAAATTACACCCTCGGATTAAGAAAAATTTCAGGAACATTTACATGTACTCAGAAATTCTGATCGTGGCCCACGGACCGTTGAACTGAAAGTGGTCCGCCACGTGCGATCTGGGAATCCGATCGAGCCGAAAACGTAATCCCACGTAGATCCTCAGAGGGTGAGCTTAAGTCTGACGTTTGGCTCAAAGAGGGCTACCAGAACACCCCTTTTGAGCTTGGAAAGTGGCGAACTGCCTATATATGCAGCCACCCTTGAACCTAAGTCTATTTTGGTTATGTTCTAGGCTATAAAAGGGGCTTAGAACAGCCCCTCTCACAGCCATACGAATTTGGGTCCAAACCCTAAGAGAGAAAGAGAGAAAAGAGAGAGAAACTTGTGGAGATCGAGGCCGATCTTCCTCCTGCTGCTTCCACTTCTCCCACGGCCTACACCGCTCTATTCCAGGGGATTTTCCGGCGGTTTCCATCCCATTTGAAGGTAAGAAACCCTAACCCTAGGTCTGATTTGAGCTTGATTAGTGATAGGTTAAGGAAAGACTAATTGAATGCGCTCTTTAGGCTAGGAAACTCCCGTATACGGAAGCACCAACCCTCTTGCTGATTCATTGGAATTCCAAGGGCTGAGGTGAGGACTTTAAGCGTATAAGTTACGGTTTTCAACGCTTTCAATGTCAGATAATGATAGATTCATGATCTGCATGCAAATGCACATGTACGAAGTGCTTTCCGTTTCCTGTTTCGATTAGCGATAAAGATTATGGAATTTTACATACTCTTGATATGCGTAGAAATACCGTATACGTATTTTTGTTGAGAAAATGTTTGACATGTTTATTTAATGTTTGATTATATCATGTGTGGATAAAATGCTAGTTTGGCGAAAGAGATCGCGAAAATACATGTTCACGTGTAAATGTCATGTATGTTGAAATTACGTATTCTAGAAATCCCGCATACGTGCGGATTTTGGAAATGTAATTGTAATGATTATTTGCTGTATGAATACGATATACATGGGAAAAATACCCTCGAGGCTTAGGGACAGCCCAATCACGAACTTCCCTAACATACGTCATGTATGTTGGAAAAGTGTATTCTAAGTGTTTGTATAAGTGCATGTATGTGTACATGTGTATGTACTAGTGCCTTAGATAGGCGCTGATATGGGTTTTCCAACTCCCTTAGGGACATGTAGGATCCCCTCCATGCGGTGGTTCACCGCAACCACTTAATTGTATTGCACACACAATTGTATCCCTATGGGGATAGTGCTATATTACATGCATTACAACATGCTTTGCAACATGCTTGACTTCATGTTTTACTTCATGCTTTATAACATGCCTACTAACATGCTTGTATTGCTTGTTTATCATGTTTTCCTTCACATGCTAACGATGAAAACTGTTTGAGTTTGGGACTATGTTTATAGTCCAAACACTCGGTACCAGACTTGTGATTGTGGCTGAGATTCATGTCGCCACAAAGGACGGGTCCGGCGAACCCGAGTCGTACTTCGGTTGGCGATAGTGGTTGGCCACGCGGAGTGCTTTTGCGCTCCATATCGCTCAACTTGTGGTACGCTCGAGCTAGTCAGGCTCGCCAATTAAACCGAAGTGTAGTTGTGTGTTCATCCTGTTTGATCGCTACTGCTTGAACCTAGGGTACCAAACTTACCAGTGGTGATTCCCGTTTAACCATGGTACCTAGATCCGCTAAGACGCATGAGCCGGGCATGGTGGTATGGGACACCGTGGTCGAGCTGTCGGCCTATGCTGGGGCCATGTGCCTCCCCGTAGTGACCATTGCGCAACTATCTCGTGAGCCGAATACGGTGGTATGAGACACTGTATTCGAGCTGTCGATACTTCGGCGAGAGCCGAGTACGGTGAGATCTGTGCTCGTGCTGACGGGCGACGAGTCCTCCGTGGTATCATCGAGTACACTCCAAGGGTCTGTGATTGGCCACGAGTCTGTCACAGCAACTAGAGTGTGAGTTGAGCCGAGTATGGTGAGACCTGTACTTGAGCTGACGGCTAGTGATTGAGCCGAGTACGGTGAGACCTGTACTCGAGCTGACGGCCAGCAATTGAGCCGCATACGGTGAGATCTGTATCCGCGCTGACGGGTGACGAGCCCTTTGCGATGCCATCACTAAGCTTCTCAAACCATAACATCGTATGAGAATAACTAGGATTGACGACCCTAGAATGGATCATGTTGGGAATGATACAAGGGAGGTACCTTAGTTTCCCAATACTGCTGATTGAAATGGACTAATAAAAACTTGGAAATCATGAGCATCATCGCACCGCATGTGCCTTGTAGATGTGGCGCACTGAGGGAGTAAGCATTCGCGAACGTAAGATGATGTCGCTTGAGGGTGGTTTGGCAAGGGCATACAGCATCATGTCATATCATTTTTGCATTTAACAAGAGTAGTTAGAAATGCTTGATTTGTACTGCCTTATCATTACTGCTTGGTTGATTTGATAACATGTTAACTTATGCATTATTGTTCCACTGAGTTAGCTACTCACTCCCACGTTACGGGACGGTGTTGTACACACCAACCAGACTCTGTCGCAGGTTTAGAGGGCGCCTTGGTTCAGGAGCCAGAGCCCGACGTTGATGAGAACCAGGAGGAGTTCTCTTTCATGCAGTACTCTGACGGCTACGCTTAGGCCGGCTGCATCGTGGGATTCTCGGGGCCTCTTTTGAGGATGTATTTTGGGTTTTTGACTTACAAACATTACATGTATATTGGTGCTCAGCTAGTACTCATACTCTGGAGTTCAGAAAATTTTGTTACTTTACATACTTGAATATAAAATTTCAGTCTTCCGCTGCTTTTAAATGCAATTGAATTGGAGTATGAATTACTGTTTTGGTTTAATCTCATTCATGTTTATTGCGCTAACTCAGACAACATTTAACCGGCATTGTGTATGTTGCATAAGTGATGCGTTGGAACTCGGGAGTTGAGTTCATACTCGACCCCCGAATTTCAGGGTGTTACATCAAGACATGATACACAAAGCTCCCAACTCAAGAATACAAACCTGCAGTCAAACATGGAAAAGATACATGAAGCACTCTAAATAGTGAAGAAAAAGAAATGTATTCATGGACTTATAACCAATCTGTTTCAGAATTTTCCAATGGGACTCTTGATCCACACATGATTGAGATCCTGACTATTCATCGGGTGGAGCCACAACTTAGATGTGTTAGCCCAAAACTCAGGTCTATGGGCTAATCATGTGCTCCTCACGTGTAGACAAGAATAGATAGTTAAGAAAACTTGATTCATAGCACATTTGATGTATACATGTGTTCCACCAGATAGCAAGTCTGTTTTACAAATTCCAGGTTGGCATGGAAAACATGACTATTTCTATGGTGGAGAATCATGAACTGCATAGTCTTATGCATAGCGGTTAAATTGCAGACCTATCATGGATATAGCATGGCCTAACAATCATTTAACTGATAAAATAGACAAAGGGCCTCTGTTTTAGAGAAAACCCAAATCAAACCACTTGAAACTAAAAATTAAAAAATAAAATAAACCTCTGTTTTGCAGCCTTCTTTTGCAACAATCCAAAAACCAAAAAGAAGAAGAAGCAAAAATCCAAATCAAATTGTTTCTTTACTAACAAGTTATATATATATATATATATATATATATATATATATATATATATATATATATATATATATATAAAACAAGTTATTTTAGACTACTAAAGCTAAAATGGACAATCCTGTAAGTGTACCTGTTAGAATTCCTACTCCATCTTCGTATCCTATATAACAAAATACATAAATGCGGAGAGGCTCCCAATCAGCTCTTCAACTCTCCAGGAAAAATTGTCTTCGTGAAAGCTTAGGAACATTGGACTATTAGATCTCCTTCAGCTTTCTGTGTCCAATGCACCTCACAACTTTCTGTGACCAGCTGTGGTCCTTCATTATGGTGTAGAGAACACACAAAATAGTCACTTAAATACATCCAGACAAATCATAGTAGCACTTCTCTAACATTCAAAATTTCAAAACCGAATTGGAAAAAAGAGAATCAAAGTAAACTAAATTAGACTTTGTTACTAAAAATCCAACAACATACGAATTCAGCCAAACCCATCACAGAAACAGTACTCAAACTTTAAAAAAAAAAAAAAATTTAATCCCAAAAATAAAATCTTTTGAATTTCCAATCAGCTACACCAAAAATCAGTTTAAAACAGTAGTTAAGAAATTGCAAATGTTTTTCCCTACAGGTTAGAGAAATGCTTTACACAGGTCCAGGGGAAACAATTTGAGAACAGGGCAACAACATCATTATAGGTTCCTGAACATAGTAAATATTCTCGTGAGGCTAAACCTTTGTAACAATACTACAAATGAAGCCAACTGCTGCATTCATTAAAACAAAGAAAAATCATATCAACAATCAAATGATTAAAGATGGACATCAAAAGGATTAATTTGTTGTTACCAGTCCTGTTGCATTTTGCAAAACAAAAAACTGCTCCTAAGAGGACTCAGACCTTTCCAAACTGTCACTCTCTTTCCAATATGTCAGCTTCTCACAACCACTCAATTCCCACCTCAAGGAAAGAGATGATGAGTTTGCAAAATCCCTTCTTAATGAGGTGGATCTATGTTGATTGTTCCCCTCCCATATATCAGGTTAGTCCACTCATGGATGGGCCAAAAAAGTATGAAAGAAACAGAGAGATTAAATGTACAACAGTGGTACACGTTATTGGTTGAAGCATTTCTTCAAACAACTAACCTACAGATGTCAGCAGCCATGGACAACGGCTAATATGGCTTCCGTTGCTTGATAATCAAAAGGGGAAGTGAGAGAGACAGAGAGATGAAGGGAGAGAGATTGAGAGAGAGTACCTTCAATTTTCTCTTCTTCCTTCAATTTTCTTCGATTGTTGGAGAGAGATCGAAGAACGAACAACACGTTGAAGAAAACGAGGAGAGAGAGAGAGAGAGAGAGAGAGAGAGAGAGAGAGAGAGAGTTTTGGTCGGATATTGCAAGGAGGAGAGAAAATGAGAGATGGGTTTTGTAGAAAAGAGGTGGGAGAAGAAGAGGCGGGATGGATTTTGGGATAAGCACATAAGGGTTTTGGATATTTGGGGATAGGGTTTAATTTGGGGGATTTTTTATTAAAAAAACAAATAGCAGCGGTGGCCTGTTTGTACACGGGCGGCCACATAAAAACGCCCCTCATTCCATCTACAGTGGCGGTTTTTTGTGGTCGTCGGTGCGAAAAATGCCCCTAATAGCCATTTTTCTTGTAGTGAAAAATAAATAAATACGTAAATAAAAGAAAAGGAAGAGACTTACAAATTCTAATTAAAGTAACAAAAATATTAGTATTAATTAAAAATCGAAGATGGGTGTTTTTCACTTGGCCATCAAAGGTGTGCCCCGCCTATCTGCAAACTGATTGTTCATTTGGCTAGCCCATGTTGAATAGGTAGTGCTACAAAATCTCAAAAGTTGGAGAATATCACATCACCCTTTGTTTGTTGGGCCTCAAAAATCACAACCCATAATGCCACATGGTGCACATGAACGATTTTCAGTAAATATCTATTGGTGGGCCCACACTTCTTCTTGGCAGCTAAGGGTACAAAGGATGATATGGTCCACATTCAAACACAAATGAGTTAAATGATCAAATGCTTGAAAATTTTCAATGTGAAAGTTTGTTTCAAGGGCATGTATCTCCTTCTATCACAAGGCCCATCCTATGAATGGACATAAGTTTCCTGTGACACCTGCTATAGAAAGTTCCTGTTCTCAAAGTTCCATGGGGCCCACTTAGATGCCCATATGAATTCCACTCTGTTTGTCACTTTCGCTAGCTAGCACATGTTAAGATAAGAGTTGAAATTAATGACTTAAAAAGAACATGAGGATCAGATGAAGATGACAATACGAATGCTTAAAATTGAGTGGGCCATGATTAAAACTGTAACAGCCCATGCTTACACTGTATGATATTGTTCGCTCTGGGCATAGCCCGCATGATTTTGTTCTCGAGGTTTCCCCCAAAAGGCCTCATATAGTATAGGGTTGCAACTCCACATATTACCACCACAACTTCAGACGACACTTCCGATGTGGGACAAAGTTCACCTTCACTGTGTACACAGTAGCTTGCCAGCACAGTAGCTTGCCAGTCACACAGTAGCCTGCTAGCCACCATGGGGCCCGCCCACATGTGACCACAGTAATGGGGCGTCACAATATCCCCCACCGAGGGTAGAGTCGTCCTTGGCTCTGATACCATTTGTAACAGCCCATGCCCACACTGTATGATATTGTCCGCTTTGGGCACAGCCCGCACGGTTTTGTTCTCGGAGTTTCTCCCAAAAGGCCTCATACAGTATAGGGTTGCAACTCCACATATAACCACCACAACTTCAAACGACACTTCCGATGTGTGACAAAGTTTCACCTTCACTGTGTGCACAGTAGCTTGCCAGCCACCATGGGGCCCGCCCACATGTGTGCCCACCCACATGTGGCCATAGTGACGGGGCGTCACAATATCCCCCAACGAGGGCAGAGCCGTCCTCGGATCTGATACCATTTGTAACAGCCCATACCCACACTGTATGATATTGTCCGCTCTAGGCACAGCCCGCACGGTTTTGTTCTCGAGGTTTCCCCCAAAAGGCCTCATACAGTATAAGGTTGCAACTCCACATATAACCACCACAACTTCAGATGACACTTCCGATGTGGGACAAAGTTTCACCTTCACTGTGTGCACAGTAGCCTGCCAGCCACCATGGGGCCAGCCCACATGTGTGCCCGCCCGCATGTGGCCATAATGACGGGGCATCACAAAAACAGCGGTCATTAAACATTCCTCATCGAGTCTTGAATCTGCCTCATTTTAACAGGAGCTGATAAAGCTGAAGAATGGCATGGGTTTCACACGGTGGGCACCACAGAGCTCTATGTTACAAGAAACTCATGTCTCCTTTGAACGGTTTGGATCGGTGATTGTCATTCCAAATCTCTACAATGGCCAAATAAATGAAGGACATGGATTAATTGCATAGTTGTTGCTCTATGGCCCCTACCATGATGTATGTATTTTATCCACCCCAGCCATCCATTATATGATATCATTTTACGTCATGAACCCACAAGTGAGGCAGATCCAAATCTTAGGTGGACCGCACCATAGGAAAACAGTCATGATTGATCGCCCACCATTAAAAACTTCCAGAGCCTACACTGTAAGTGTAATGCTTATTTTTCATCCAATCCATTGATCCAAAATTTTTGTGGACCCGATAAGTTTTTAACCATGGGTGTTCAATCACCAAGGTTTTCCTGTTATGTGGTCCACCTGAGATATAGATGAACGGCCGTGTATAAAATAAATACATTACAGTCACCTAGCAAAGCACCGACCAGCAGCGATGGTCAGCAATCTGCGTACATAAATGATCCCTGCTCATTTATGTTTTTTACTGGCAGACGAATGCACGAGCAGCCCGCCGCCCTGTTTTGATGATACTGCTTCTATTCATGCTGGCATGAACCGTTATTCATTCATTATAGATTTATGCACACTTGGCTTTATATTTGTCGAATCCAAACCATTGATCTCCCATGACAATGGCCAATAATACAAGAAACACTCTTAAAACAATGATATTGTTTTTTGTGAAGCTTGGAAATGTACGGTGCAAAATGTAAATGACCAATGGTAAGGATTCTCACATTGTCTTTCTTTCTGTAATTTGAGGCATTAGTAGGAATCACAAGATGGACAATCCGGAGTCACGGACCGTTCAGCCACGTCAACGTCGATACGGCGACAAAACAAAGTCCGGTCTGTCGCAGGCAAATGATGATGGCTCTAATCCATCCCGCAATGAACTCAAATAGTCTATTGCCGTTCTCTGCCACTCCTCGTCCTATATTTAATAGTTTTAGACCGTTCATATGGTGGGATCTTCTCTTGTAGACAAATCTTCATAGAAAAATCACACGATACATAAAATCATAGCCGTCGGTTGGAAACCTCCAAAGGGATGGCGAAAGTTAAAATTCTTCACTCCAGATTTAACACAATACAAAAGTAGGATTATGGGGTTAATTAAAGAGGAGTTCCCAAATTTTGACGGTTGAGATTCACGTTCAGATAACCTATGTATTGCCAGATCCATGCTCTCAGCTCGTTGCTAGGTATTGCCAGATCCACAGGTTCCTTTTGCTACCTCGGTGTCCCCTTGTCAGTGGGTAGGCTGAAGTCCTCTGCTTTTCAGCCCTTGGTGGATCAAGTGGGGAGTCGTATTAAGGGTTAGACTTTTAGATTTCTATCGCAAGCAGGGCGACGGGTCCTCATTAAGCATGTGCTGGGTAGCATACCTATCCACTCTATGACAACTTCCTCAATTCGAAAACAGGTCTTGGCCGATCTTGACAAAAAGTTTGCCTCTTTCTTTTGGGGGTGGTCCGACGGAAAGTGCAAACTCCACTGGAAGAGCTGGAAGACTATCACAATGCCAAAGGATGAAGGTGGTCTCTGTTGCGCAGCACGCTAACAACGTAGTGAACCGAGATCCAATCTCAGGCCTCACCCACAAATGATAAACAGGAAGAAATATAAGCTAGAAATAGATCAAAGCATTCAAACAAACCACAAGACAAGATATACGTGGAAAAACCCCAAACTAGGGTAAAGAAAACCACGGATGCAAACTTCCACTATGAAGAACGAAGATTACAAGGCAATATACTAACCTCTCCCTTGGAAGCACATAGAAAATCCTTTGCCCACACCTTAAAATAACTTTCCCTTTCTTTTTCAATGCTTAGAAAAACCTTAAGAACCTCTGTTTATAGTTTAGGTAACTCCCCTTTCCGCATCCCAGTTGCGAAAGGACTTGTGACACGAAATTCACGCAAAATTGCGGAACGAATCTGCGTAACCTCGATTAGTCGTGCAGCCTGCACGACCGGTCGTGAATGGGCCACAACCAGTCGAGCACATCGGGATAAAAAACAGTGCTCACTGGACTTTGAGTCGAGCCGGACCGTACGACCGGTCGAGCATGGCTCACGACCGGTCGAGGACGGTCCCAGATGTGGCTCCACATCTTAACAATCTCCCACTTGGAGACACATCGCCTTAAACCTTCGTCTTCTTCATCCGGAGCACACCACCTCCCCGTCTTCAAGCCTGAAGACCAATCAAAGTTAAACAGAGCTTCAGCTTCTCCCGTGTGACCGCCTTGGTCAGCATATCCGCAGGATTCTCACTTGTATGAATATTCTCTAGAGTAATCGATCCATCTTCCAGTAACGAGCGTACGAAGTGATATCTGATGGCAATATGCTTGGTCATTGAATGAAAGGCTGAATTCTTAGCCAAGTGTATTACACTCTGACTGTCACTGTACAGCTTACAATCTACTTACTTCTTACCCAACTCTTCCATAAAACCTTGCTCCACACCATTTCCTTGCATGCTTCTGTAGACGCAACATATTCTGCTTCTGCCATACTGATAGATATTATCTTCTGTAACTGAGAGACCCAACTGACTGCAACAATACCCAGAGTAAAGACATAACCTGTAGTGCTTCTTCTGCTATCAATATCTTCTGCCAAATCTGAATCCACATAACCTTGTAACTGAATTTTCGATCCTCCATAGCAAAACCCAACATCCTTTGTACCTACCAGGTATCTGAAGATCAAATTCACAGCTTCCCAATATGTCTTCCCAGGGTTGTTCATAAACCTGCTAACAACTCCCACTGCTTAAGCAATGTTTGACCTCGTACTCACCATAGCTTACATAAGACTCCCAATAGCTGACGCGTATGGGACTTTAGCCATGTAGTCCCGTTTCTCCTCCATCTTTGCCCCTTGCTCCTTAGATAGCTTGAAGTGGTTGGCTAATGGAGTGTTAACCGGCTTAGCACCTCCTATATTGAATCGATCAAGTACCTCGGCTATCTACTCTGCCTGTGATAAAACTAGTTTCTTGTTTTTCCTGTTACGCTTTATCCTCATGCCTAGGATTTATTTTGCGGCTCCTAAATCCTTCATGGAAAATTCTCTAGACAGTTGTCTTTTGAGATCTGAGATGTCTTTCATGCTTGAACCGGCCACAAGCATATCATCAACGTACAGAAGAAGAATGATGTATGATGTATCAAACTTCTTCAAGTAACAACAGTGGTCTGCATGACATCTCCTAAAGCGGTTTCCCCACATGAAACTGTCGAAGTTCTTGTACCACTGCCTCGGGGCCTGCTTCAGGCCATACAAACTCTTCTTCAGTCTGCACACCTTATTCTCCTTTCCTGGTGCCACGTATCCTGTCGGCTGATGCATATATATCTCTTCTTCAAGGTCCCCATGAAGAAAGGTTGTCTTAACATCTAGTTGCTCTAGATGTAAGTCCTCTGTAGCCACTATGCTTAAGACCATATGAATCGTAGACATTTTTACTACCGGTGAAAATATTTTAGTGAAATCGATACTTGCCTTTTGTTGAAAACCTTTCACAACCAATCTGGCCTTGTACCATTTTGAACCATCGTGGTCCTCCTTCAATCCTTAAACCTACTTGTTATGAAGAGTTTTCTTACCCTTAGGTAGAGGGACTAGCTCCCATGTACGATTAGACTTAAAATAGTCCATCTCATTATCCATGGCCTGCTTCCACTTAACCCGTGTATTTGACTGTAACACCTCTTCAAAACACTCTGGCTCACCATTACCTGTCAACAGTAGATAATGTAAGGAGGGTGAGTAACGGACCGTGGATCTCCTCTCCCAAGTAGACCTCCTCACAACTAGTGTTTGTGCCTCATAATGCTCCTGTGCATGATCATCCTGTGACGTCGTAACACCCGTGTCCGGTAACTCTTCCAACTCCACGAATTCCTTTTCCTCGGCCTTATTTTCCTACATAATATCCTTATGCATCAATTTTTCATTGAAGACTACGTCATTGCTTCTGATGATTTTTCTATTTTTTGCATCACAAAACCTGTAGCCAAAATCATACTGCTCGTAGCCTATAAACATGCACCTCCTGGACTTTGCATCAAGCTTGTTCCTGTGCTCTGCATCAATGTGAACATATGAAGTACAACCGAACACTCTAAGATGTGCAAGGTTCACTTCTTTCCCAGTCCATGTTTCTTCTGGTAGCCCACCATCGAATGGTGCTGAGAGACTTCTATTGATAAGATATGTGGCAGTATTCACAGCATCTGTCCAAAACGTCTTAGGCAACCCTGCATGTAACCTCATGCTCCTGGCGCGCTCAAGGATGATCCTGGTAATGTGCTCAGCCACACCATTCTGCTGCGGTGTACCTGTGTTTCAACAAGAAAACAAATGTATTTGATTTGGGGGATTTTTTCAATGATAACAAAGAATTTGGCAAGAGAACATTGATCACATTTATCTGAGTTCATTTACATCCTCTAATTACCTTGATTCTGAAAACAAAGTACAATTAATGCAATGCAATTAAAGAGAAGATATTCTAATAGAAATTTTGGCAGCATTCCGACGCTATTTTGGTCATCTCCTAAATACTTAGGAGGAATTGTTGATTCAATCAGCTAATCTCCAATGAGATAGAAATTTCGACAGCACTCCGGTGCTATTTCGGTCATCTCCTAGGTACTTAGGAGGATTGTTGAATCCATCAGCTAATCTCGGGCTTGAAATCAGCTCTGAGCATCCTTCTAGTCATTCCTCCTTAAGATGTGGAGAGACAATCCCTTGAACTGTGAAAACTTTCAGTCATTCGTTGGTTTCGCGGACGGCCATTCTGCGGGTCGGTGGAACTGGAACTTCCGTTTCGCAGGTCGGTGGAACTGTAACTTCAGTTCCGCAGGTCGGTGGAACTGCAACTTCCGTTGCGTGGGTCGGTGGAACTACAACTTCCGTTCCGCGGGTCGGTGGAACTACAACTTCCGTTCCGCGGGTTGGTGGAACTGTAACTTTCATTCCGCGGGTCAGTGGAACTGCAACCTCCGGTCCGCGGGTTGGTGGAACTGTAATTTCTGCAACTTCCGTTCCACGAGTTGGTGGAACTGTAACTTCCGTTCCGCGGGTCGATGGAGCTGCTACTTCCACTCCGCGGGTCGGTGGAACTGCAACTTCTGTTGCGCGGGTCGGTGGAGGTGCAACTTCCGTTCCACGGGTTGGTGGAACTGTAACTTCCGTTCCACGGGTCGGTGGAGCTGCAACTTCCGTTCCGTGGGTCGGTGGAACTGCAACTTCCGTTCCATGGGTCGGTGGAACTGAAACTTCCGTTCCGCGAGTCGGTGGAGCTGCAACTTCCTCTCTCTCCTCACTTCTTCTCCATGTCTTGAGCCACCAAATGATCCAACCCTTCAAATGAAGCAGGGAGGGGTATTTATAGGCTCCATTACTCTTACGAAGTAGTGATCACCACCACTTATCCCTTCACATTTGGACATCTTCCTCTCTTAAACTATGGTGTCCACCAAACTCCTTAAAGGGTGGTGTACAGCCTCTCTTCACTAAAATGACACATGTGCACCTCTTTTTACCAAAATACCCTTTTTAATCCCTTTTACTAAAATACCTAAACTACCCTTGGACACTGACTTTTACCAAAATACCTAAATTACCCCTGGAGACTGATTTTTACCAAAATACCTAAACTACCCCTGAAGACTGATTTTTACCAAAATATCCTCGGACATGGAATTTACCAAAATACCCCCGGACATGGAATTTACCAAAATACTCCCGAACATGGAATTTACCAAAATATCCCCGGACATGGAATTCTCTGACCACTGCAATGAGATATTTTTTGTGCCTCAACATATGCCCCCTCGATCCTTCTTTGATTGATTCCTGAAATCAAATGAAGGATCAATCTTCCTCCGCCCGAAGAACTTGAATGAACTGTAACTGAAGGATGACTGGATGATCATGCTTATATGGAAGACTGGATGATCATTCTTGACTAGAAGACTTGAATGCTCATAATTGACCAGAAGATTTGAATGCTCGCGCTCGAATAGAAGATTTGAATGATCCCTGCTCGAATGGAAGACTTGAATGATTGCGATCGAACAGAAGACTTGAATGACCCTAGCCAGTACTGTCAAGCGGATGTTTCACTAGAGAAGATAAGATTCGATTTCGTCAAAAGTCATCTCTGCAACAGCTGTGACGACTTTGTCTTTGAGCAACTTGACCAGAGAGTTATCTTTCAACATTGTTGCGGTTGCAACGGTCTCTTTGATCAACTCCAGCGATTCTTTCTTGAATTCTGCAACAATCTCTTTGATTAACATCAGCGACTTTTTCTTTTAATTCTGCAACGGTCTCTTTGATCAATCTCCAGCGATTCTTTCCTTTAATTCTGCAACGATCTCTTTGATCAACACCATTGCTCTTACCGCAACAACCTTTTTTATTGTTTCCTTTATTCATGATCTGCATAATCCGATCTTTCAAATGATAATCTTTCCTTCCAAATTAATCGAAATTAGTATCTCGAGACATTATAATTCTTTCAATTTAGCTTTATGAAGCATTGATAATTTTGAAATATATATTGAAAGCTTCTCTCTTTTAGGCTGATTGTGATCTTCGTAATATGATAATGATTTAATCATTTCATCTTTGCGCTTTGTCATCGTGCTTCGCATTGCATTCTTTGTATTCTTTATATCGCGCTCTTAGAGACGTCATCTCCAACTCCAAAAGGTTCAATCACTGAGTCTTTTTACTGAGTCTTCTCTAGTTTATGCTCCTTAGCATTTCTTCATAGACTTTTCCTTGGATCTTTACTGATTCTGAAAAATTGAAAACAAGATAAGACTTCTTTTCAATTTTCATTTAATAATTTTTCAAAGGTCATAGAAGTTACTGATGAAGATTCTGTTTGTTCTTTGTCTTCATCAGATTTGGTACTTGGAGACTTGCAATATCATTGTTAGAATAATGAGGAGTTACGGCATCGGACTATATAATTGGACTTTTATATAGAAGCAAATATTGAACATCCACACTGAATCATGCTTCATAATTCTCGATATATGAATTCCTCCACATTGCATAAGAGATTATCAGAAAGACCAAGGCATAGATAACTTTGAAGACCAAGGCATAGATCCTGCCCCCTTTCCCGGTCAATCTTCACATAAAGATTTCTTCAAAAGATAATATTTCCTAAGTGAAGCTTGCAGATATTCCTGAAGGATGGATAATTTTGCTGCTCCTTTAACAAATCCAAAGAATATATCTGAATCTTTAGATTGTCCGGGAGAGATTAATATATTAGTTGACCTTGAAGACTTGAGCTTTCACTACAAGAAATATGGTTTTTACCTACGAAACTTTTACCTACGAAACTTTTTTTCGTAGGTAAAGATGACTTTTACCGACGAAAATATTTTTCGTAGCTGAAAGCCTACTTTTACCGACGAAACTGAATTTCGTAGGTAAAAGGCATCTTTACCTACGAAAATTTTCGTAGGTAAAGGGTCCTTTGACTTTTTTAGATAGAAAACCCAACCTCTCCCTACGAAATTGTAATTCCGTAGGTAAAACACATATTTACCTACGAAAATATTCGTAGCTAAATGGTCTTTTCAATATATAAATTTCCAAAGTTTACTTTTACCTACGAAATTTAATTTCGTAGGTAAAACCCTTATTTACCTACGAAACCATTTGTAGCGAAAGGGTCTTTTGAATTTTTCAACCTTGCCAGCTTTACTTTTACCTACCAAATTAAATTTTGTAGCTAAAACATAGTGTTACCTACGAAAATATTCGTAGCTAAAGGGTCATTTGAATTTTTCACCTCGCCACCAATTTGGAAAACGCGTTTTGAATTTCCTTTTACCTACGAAATAGAATTTTGTAGCTAAAAGCCATCTTTACCTACGAATATTTTCGTAGCTAAAGTGTGTTTTTAATTTTAAAAAAAGCAAAAAAATGGAAAACGCTCCCTTTTACCTACGAACTTTAATTTCGTAGCTAAAAGTCATATTTACCATGTTTTGAATTTACTTTTACCTATGAAAACAAATTGCGTAGCTAAAAGCCATCCTTGTTTTGAATTTACTTTTACCTACGAAATAAATTTCGTAGCTAAAGCGTCATTTGAATTTTTCGCTCCCCCGCCGTTAGGGGTGCACACGGTTCGGATCCGGTTCCAAAAGGGAAGAGAAATAAAGGTGGCCCCCTTCACATTGACGGTCCATATCGACAGCTGGCAGGATCCATTCATCTACATCCTTGGTCACTCGGTTCCAGTTTCAAAACCGAAACCGAACCGTGTGTGCCCCTACCCGCCATAAAAATTGAAAGCGTGTCTTGATTTTACTTTTACTATCGAAATCGAATTTCGTAGCTAAAAGCCATCTTTATGTACGAATATATTCTTAATTTCACCTATGGATAAAAGTATTTGTACCGGCTCTTGGACTTTACTAAAGAACAAAAATATCAAAAAATTTACATTTGCCTACGAAATCGACGCAAAACCTATCTTCGCCTACGAAAATATTCGTAGCTAAAGGGTCTGTTCTATTCCCGTAAAATTCAAAAACTTCACATTTGCCTACGAAATTGAAATTCGTAGGTAAAAGGTCTCGCACTCACCTTTGGCTACGAAAATATTCGTAGCTAAAGGGTCTTAAAAATCTTTTCACCTTTCCCGCCTGGTGAAAAATGTTGACGGTAAGACTTTTGCCGACGAAAATTTTCGTCGGGAAAAGTTTTTCCTAAATATTTAAATAACATTTTTGTCAGTAACCTAAATGTGTGTGTGTGTGTGTGTATATATATATATATATATATAAAATTAAAAGGCAGTATTTAATTAATTTGTAATATCACATGAAATAGAATATTTAAAAGTTACAAAATTTTAAATATGTTTTAAATAATATTTTGAGAACAAAATAATCCTATTGAAGAGAAAAATTGCCATTTTGAAATTTTTGAAAAAAAATTAAAATATGAGAAGTTTTTTGAGATTTTGCAAATAAAAACTCAAAATTTGTTTTTAAAATATTTTTGAAATATTTTATAATAAAATGCTATTTATTTAAAAGAGTAAAAAAAAATATACCTTTAAAAAAAATGTTAAATTTATTTGTGAAAAATAAAATTACTAAATTATTAGGCACACCCACTAATTGAATCTTTAATTGTTTTTGGACAATCTAATCAGTTTAAATTAAAGAGTAAATAACTTCAGATGTTTAAATCAAATTTCATTAAAATTGTTGATCAATCTTGTATTCCCAATATCTTTCTCATATGTAGCTTAATTGAGGCGAGTTACTTGTCAAATTGAGAGTATTGATCAGTAAAATAGAGTGAATGAATCAAACATGTAAAATGGGCCAAATATTATGGTTAAAATTGTGACCCAACTTACTGACCTCGTGAGAACCTAAGAATTGATGTTTGTAAGTTTTGTGGGCCCCATCATGATGTCTGTTGAACATCAACACCGTGGACTGGATATGTTGTTTATATGTTGCTAACAGAAATTATGTGTCAGAGATTAAGATCTCTAATACATAATTACTGCTAAGTAAAATGAGATGAACTCATTTTTAGGCATCTATCAAACAGGGTCTAAACTTGTCCAACATAGCCCATCCACGCCAAACACAACTAAATGATGGTCTGGAACTGGTTCCAATAACAACAAGTACAGAGTAGCGCAGTCTCCAACATGGTTAATGTTTATCTCTAACAAGCACAAAGCTTTTGCAATTACAAGTGGTGTTTATTTATGTTTTGAGCAGGTTGCAAGATGCACAAAAATAATAAACCTGAATTCTAAGGAAGCAAAGTATGTAATAAATGTTAAGCAAATTCCCAAGGTATATTTTCTATGCGATGTTTTGTTATTTCAGGTTGGTATAACTTAAGAATCTTGGCACATTTTGATGGACCTAATTCTTTCTGTACCCTTTGTTGTTGGTTTGGGCGATAAAGTTTCACCAACAAATATTGACGAAGGCATGCGTGTCAGGTAAGTTCAATTTTCGACTCTATATATAGTTTCCATTATTTATTTCTTTGACTTTCTTTCTTTGTTTTTTTTTTTTTGGAAATGGCTTTCTAATGTCTTGTGTAGTTTATGTTTGGATGAATTTATTTATGTACTTTAGAGTTAAATGGATGTGAATGTGAATATGATGAAATATATTACATAACAGGTGTATATCAAGAAATATATTGTAACAGCTGTATATCAGGTGTATATCAAGAATTTGTGTAGAAAAAAAAAAAAAAAAAAAACTTTTACCTACGACAATTTTCGTAGGGAAAAGTCTCGTCAAAGTTTTTACCTACGAAAATATTCGTAGCTAAACGTTTAGTAAGTATTTTTACCTATAATATCATTCGCAGGAAAATGTTTGGTAAATGAATTTTTAGCTACGAAATTGGTGGTAGGTGAAAGTTTTCTAAGTATTATTACCTACGAATATATTTGTGGGTAAAAGTCTTGTAAATACCTTTTAGCTACGAAACTAGTGGTAGGTAAAAAGTGTTTTCAATATTTTTAGTTACGAAAATATTCGTAGGCAAAAAGTCTTTTAAATATTTTTAGCTACGAAATTGTTGGTAGGTAAAAAGTGTTTTAAATATTTTTAGCTATGAAATTGTTGGTAGGTAGAAAGTCTTGTAAATATTTTTAGCTACGAAATTGTTGGTAGCTAAAAAGTCTTGTAAATATTTTTATCTACAAAAGTATTCGTAGGTAAAAAGTTTTGTCAATACTTTTACCAACGGAAATTAGTGTTGGTAAAATGTTTTGCCTACGAAAAATTTCCTCGGCAAAAGTATTACCTTTGCCCACGAAAATTTTTTTTCGTGGGTAAAAGGTGTTCCCCACAGTCTTTTAACGACGAATTTGCCAACGAAAATTTTCGCGGGTAAAAGTTTTTGCCTACGAAAATAAGACTTTTGCCTACGAAAATTTTCGTTGGTAAAGGTGACTTTTCTTGTAGTGTTTTAAGTGGATAATTGATAATATCTTGAAGGCATTTACTGTCGTTGTAATTTGAACCTGATTCAAGAGAAACGCATTTTTGCATATTTTGTTTACTTAATATTTAAAGATTTCATCATGCAATTGCATATTTGAGCATATCTAATATGTATCTGCAACATTTTGAATGCTACACGTAGTTGATGCTTTTGAGCAATGGTGCTAGTGTACTTTTGACTGACCATACTTTAACTGAACAAGACTGACCTTGACCTGACTTGACTGTACTAGTCTAGATTGAACTAGACTGGACTTGACTTGACTAGTCTAGATTGAACTAGACTGGACTTGACTTGACTAGTCTAGATTGAACTAGACTGGACTGGATTGGACTGACACATACACACACAGTTTAAGCTCTTGAGTAGTGGAGCAACACACAGTTTAAGCTCTTGAGTAGTTGGACCAACACACAGTTTAAGCTCTTGAGTAGTTGGAGCAATCACTAGTGAAAAACACAGTTTAAGCTCTTAAGTAGTTGGAGCAAGCACGACCGTGAATGGGATTCACGCACAGGGTGGCCACAGTAACTCTCCAAAGTTCACGGGGCTTTTCTTGCCTGGCTACCTTAGGTACCAAATCCAAGGTCGCCGATCCATCAATGAGTAGGTTTAGTCTAGTCCTTCCTCATGAGTTAGTACCGAAATCAAACCAGGGATCTGGGTTTTCTTCGTCTGTGAGCTCAGACCCATTCCTGGGAGGGTATTTTCCTCCTCGTTCATGACGCTGTCGGAGAGCTCACAGACGGCTTGGTCTCACGCGTGACTGGCCATTGAGGATGGCTTCGTCAGCTGCCCGCATGGGTTGCGAACGATAGCCTTCACGGGCTTTTTAGGGCCCCTGGCTTCTCGCCGCACCCAAATGGCGATCTTAATAGGTCTTATGCGTAGCTAGTCCTTTTAGGACTTGATCCTTTTAGAGCTTGATCCTTTTAGGATTTAGCCCTTTTTAGGATTTGGCCTTTTTTAGGATTTGGCTAGACTGCCTTAAATAATCATAGGTCTTATGCGTAGTTGGCCGTATAGGCTTGGCTAGGCTGCCTTAAATGATAAGCTACCATCACTGCCGTCAACTTTATGTGTGGTTGGCTATATAGTTTATTCCACTGTCAAAAGATGATCAATAATTGATATTTCGCCGCTGCTGATAATATGATGGAAATCTTTGGTGTTAGTGCTTGACATCAACCATCAATGCTTTGCAGCGATCATCAACGCTTGGCAGCGATCATCAATGCTTGGTAACGATCATCATTAGCGCTTCACATTTGGCAATGACTTGATATGCTTAAAAGCCTGCATTTTATTCATATACAAGAGAAATACATTCTATGGTGAGAAATATATTTCACAGTTTCTTAGTCACCTGTCTTGCTTTAGCGATGACTTAATATGCTTGAAAGCCTGCATTTCATTCATATACAAGAGAAATACATTCTATGGTAAGAAATATATTTCACAGTTTCTTACTCGCCTGTCTTGCCCCCTTTTGATTAGGAAGCATTGCTCTGGGAATCTTCGTAATCAAAATCACGATGTTACGACCTTTTCTTCTTCATTTTTTTTTATGTCGCACACCTTAATAATTTCACTTTTATCAACCGTCTTCTGTAACTTGTTCTTAAGCCATTCACTTTTCTTTCTTCTTCAATTGTATCTTTTAAATTTCTCCTGAAATTCAAAGTCAATTAGAAATTTGCATTTTTATTCATTCGCCTAGAGGAGAATACATGACCTTGTCTTTTGCAATCCTTTTGCTCCTTGAATTGTCGGTGACAATCGTCAATGCTTGATAAGCATCATCAATGCTTTTTATTTTCTCAACTTTGATCTGCAAAATTGATATAGGCAATTATTATAAACAATTATCATCTCGGGGAATCAACAATTACCTTACTTATGATTCTGAGATTTTGTCATTTTGAGACTTTACTGGCATTCTGAGATTGCTTATCTTGCCCCTTAAACAATTGTGCCGTGGATTTTCTGAATCAAAACACTGTGATTCTTCTATTAAGTGACCGTTTTCCTTCGAGATCATATGTCATTACTTTCTCTTTTATTTCTCATGTCTTCTTTTATGACAATTTTACTATTGCCAATCATCTCCTGTAGAATATTCTTTTCTTCTTTACTTCTTTCCTTTGAATACTCTAACTGTGGCAGTTTGATTGCCCCTACAGCTAGCAATTGATTCCTCATAAGCATTTTTTTTTTTTGTAAAATTGTCGATGTTTTCTTCATCGGAAGATTCAATCCTTTACTTTTTTGACAATCTTTCGTTTTGCTTCCTTTCTTCGGCAATATTTGCTGCTACACTTTTAAGAATTTCAAATAGCTGATTCATATAAGAGTTAAGTAGCTTCACTTTGACCCTTTTCAAATTGCAAATTGGACTTGTTCTTCTACTTTGGTAAGTTGTGACGATGCCCCCAGGGTTCTTTCTCATCTGAAGGCTTTCCTCAAGGTTTACTGTTGTTCACGGTAGTTGCTATTGGAAGAGTAAGGTCTTGAGTAACACGTTCATTTGATAAAGGATGATGAACACCTTATTGGCGAATTTTCTATTTTCTGCACACTTCGAATGTACTGATATCCATACTCGGCAGGATGATATTCCTTTCACCAAATCTCAGCCGTTTCTGTCAACTTAATCTAATCACCATTGTTCCTATACGCTAATCACCGTTGTCCCTGTACGCGCAGTACCCTATAACTTTTGTGCAGATCTCATTCTTCTTTACATATCCTTTCTTCCTAATCTTCTTTCTTCTTTCTTTCTTGTCTCCAATATCTTCTCATTTCTCAAAGGCAATGCATGATGGAAACTTTGTATACTTTTGTACAGTACTGCACCATCATCCATCCTTTATTGTTTTGTCATGCTACTGATGGAGCAAAAACTGTTGTGGACCAGAGCATTATCTATCTTTGATCCCAACTGATTTGAACTTCTCTGATACATCTTCCATTCAGAAGAGAGTGTTAGTTATTTTATTTAAATAAAATCGTACTTTGTTTTTAGAGATGAAAGGGAGGATGTTCCCACTGAGAGTCGCCATTTTGGCATCTATACAGATGCCAAAAAGTGATAAATGTTCTCAGAATATTTTCTAAGTTACCATCAAATAATAATTCCCCAGTGGAGTCGCCATTTTGTTTCGACAAAAAAACAAACGTATTTGATTTGGGGGATTTATTCAATGATAACAAAGAATTTGGCGAGAGAACATTGATCACATTTATCTGAGTTCATTTACATCCTCTGATTCCCTTGATTCTGAAAATAAAGTACAATTAATGCAATGCAATTAAAGAGAAGATAGTCTAATAGAAATTTTGGCAGCATTCTGACACTATTTTGGTCATCTCCAAGATACTTAGGAGGAATTGCTGATTCGATCAGCTAATCTCCAATGAGATAGAAATTTCGACAACACTCCGGCGCTATTTCGGTCATCTCCTAGGTACTTAGGAGGAATTGCTAAATCGATCAGCTAATCTCGGGCTTGAAATCAGCTCTGAGCATCCTTCCAGTCACTCCTCCTTAAGATGTGGAGAGACGATCCCTTGAACTGTGAAAACTTCCAGTCATTTGTTGGTTTCACGGATGGCCGTTCGGCAGGTCGGTGGAACTGCAACTTCCGTTCCGTGGGTCGTTGGAACTGTAACTTCCGTTCCGCGGGTCGGTGGAACTGCAACTTCCGTTCCGCTGGTCAGTGGAACTACAACTTCCGTTCCGCGGGTTGGTGGAACTGTAACTTCCGTTCCGCGGGTTGGTGGAACTATAACTTCTACAACTTCCGTTCCACGGGTTGGTGGAACTATAACTTCCGTTCCGCAGGTCGGTGGAGCTGCAACTTCCGATCCGCGGGTCGGTGGAACTGCAACTTCCGTTGCGCGGGTCGGTGGAGCTGCAACTTCTGCAACTTCCATTCCGCGGGTTGGTGGAACTGGAACTTCTGTTCCGTGGGTTGGTGGAGCTGCAACTTCCGTTCCGCAGGTCGGTGGAGCTGCAACTTCAGTTCCGCGGGTCGGTGGAACTGGAACTTCCTTTCCGCGGGTCGGTGGAGCTGCAACTGCCTCTCTCTCCTCACTTCTTCTCCATGTCTTGACCCACCAAATGATCCAACCCTTCAAATGAAGCAAGGAGGGGTATTTATAGGCTCCATTACTCTTACGAAGTGGTGATCACCACCACTTATCCCTTCACATTTGGACATCTTCCTCTCTTAAACTATGGTGTCCACCAAACTCCTTCTTAAAGGGTGGTGTATAGCCTCTCTTCATTAAAATGACACATGTGCACCTCTTTTTACCAAAATACCCTTTTTAATCCCTTTTACTGAAATACCTAAACTACCCTTGGACACTGACTTGTACTAAAATACCTAAACTACCCCTTGAGACTGATTTTTACCAAAATACCTAAACTACCCCTAGAGACTGATTTTACCAAAATACCCTCTGACATGGAATTTACCAAAATACCCCCGGACATGGAATTTACCAAAATACCAAATACCCCCGGACATGGAATTTACCAAAATATCCCCGGACATGGAATTTACCAAAATACCCCCGAACATAGAATTTACCAAAATACTCCCGGACATGAAATTTACCAAAATACCCCGGACATGGAATTTACCAAAATACCCCCGAACATGGAATTTACCAAAATACTTCGGACATGGAATTTACCAAAATACCCACGGACATGGAATTCTCTGACCACTGCAAAGAGATATTTTTTGTGCCTCAACAACCTGAAATCGTTTTTTGATGTTTAATTCCACTTGTTGCACAATACTCCTCAAACCACTTGTCACAATACTCTCCCCCATTATCAGATATGAGACATTTTACTCTTTTACCTATCTCATTTTCTACCATAACTTTTCACTTCTTAAATACATCAAATAAATTAGATTTGTGCTTTAAGAAATAGACCCACAGTTTTCTACTAACATCATCAATAAAGGAAACAAAATAACATGAGCCACCAAGAGATGATACCTGTGTCGGTCCCCACACATCAGTGTGTACAAGGTCCAACAGATGCGTCTTTGGAGCGCGTACCGTCTACTTGAAGCTTACCCTCTTCTGCTTGTTATACACGCAGTCCTCGCAGAATTCCAAGTAAATAGACTTCAGCCCTGGTAGCTTCCCTTTTGACAATAGAACTTTCATCCCTTTCTCACTCATATGTCCCAATATCTGATGCCATAACTGCCCTTTCACTCCAGTTGATGTGACTGCTAGTGAACTATATGATCCTGAAGTCACGTACAAAGTACCTTCCTTCTTGCCTCTAAATATCACCAAGGCACCTTTTGTGATCTTCCAGGACCACTAGTGAATGTCGTCACATAGCCGGTATCAGCCAACTACCCCACTGAGATCAAGTTTCGTTTCAAACTCGGTACATGTCTGACATCCTTAAATTTTAAAATTGCTCCGTCTTTCTAATAGACATGAACGCCTCCCTTTCCAACAATACTGCACGGTTCATCATCACCCAGGTATACTCTCCTAAAGTCACCTGACACATAATTACGCAGAACTTCCTTGCATGAAGTGGCATGAAACGAAACACCCGAGTCTATAACCCAAGACTCATTCCTCGCATCCAGAGACAAGATCAACGCCTCTGTGTCACTCTCCTCAGATAGATTCACTGAATTTTTCCTGCCTGAGAGCTTCCTTCTTGTTTCTTGAGCACCCTGCAATCACGTTTCATATGCCCCTTCTTGCCGCAATGCCAACACCCATCTTTGTCTTTCGGTCACTTGGACTTCTTCCTTGACTTAGAACACCCGTGTTTATTGCCTCTTTTGTTCAGCAATCTTCCTCTTCTTTCAACGTTTAGAGCATTCCCTGAATTCCCTGAAACTCCTGATGCCTTATAGATTCTTCGCTGAGAATTATACCGGCCACATCATCAAATTTCAGCTTTGTCGACCCTGAAGAATTGCTCATACCAATCACCAAACCATTCCAACTGTCTGGCAAACTGGACAAGATCAGTAATGCCCTGACCTCAACTTAAAAAATAATGCCAATGGATTTCAACTGGCTCGTGACTGTATTAAACTCGTTTAGATGTTCGGCCATGCTCCCACCATTTGACATCTTCATGTTGAATAGTTGTTTCATAAGACGAACCTTGTTGGATGCCGATGGTTTTTCATACATGGTGGTTAGGGCTTCCATTAATTCTTTTATCATTTTTACCTTGGATATATTGAAGGCGACGCTCTTAGACGAAGAGAGTCGGATCGTTCCTAAAGCCTTCTTATCCAATAAAAACCATTCATCATCTGTCATCTTTTCTGGTTTCTTCTCTTTTCCTCCTAGAGGAATATAGAGGTCCTTCTGATACAGATAATCTTCCATCTGCGTCTTTCAGAAGGCAAAGTTTGAACCATCAAACTTCTCAATTCTAGTTTTCCCATCTTCTGCCATCGCTCCCAATAGAACTAAACCAATAGCTCTGATACCAGTTGTCGCGCAACACGATAACAACCCAGTGAACTGAGATCCAATCCCAGGCCTCACCTACAAAGGATAAATAGGAAGAAATATAAACTAGAAATAGATCAATGCATTCAAACAAACCACAAGACAAGATATACGTGGAAAAACCCCAAACTAGGGTAAAAACCACGGATGCAAACTTCCACTATGAAGAACGAAGATTACAAGGCAATATACTAACCTCTCCCTTGGAAGCACATAGAAAACCCTTTGCCCACACCTTAGAATAACTTTCCCTTTCTTTTTCAATGCCTAGAAAAATCCTAAGAACCCCTGTTTAGGTAACTCCCCTTTCCGCATCCGAGTTATGAAAGGACTTGCGACACGAAATCCGTGCAAAATCGCGGAACGAATCTACGTAACCTCGACTGGTCGTGCAGCCTGCACGACCGGTCGAGAGGACCCCACAACCAGTCGTGAATGGGTCACGACTGGTCGAGCACCTCGGAATAAAAAACAGTGCTCGCTGGACTTTGAGTCGAGCCGATCCACGACCGGTCGAGCTGGACCCTACGACCGGTCGAGCATGGCTCACGACTGGACGAGGACGGTCCCAGATGTGGCTCCACATCTTAACAATCTCAGTATCAGGAAACTTACTGATGTGTTGTAAGCCTTTCATATTAAAATGGCATGGGTACTCAAATTCCACAAAGAATCTAGTCTCTGGGCTTCCTTCATAGCAGCTAAATATAATCCTTCCCAAGGTTCGATGAGGGCTGATCTCATCCGACGAAGAGCTTCCCCCTTCCTGAAGATGATCCTCTTTAAGGCTTCTTTCCTTTATGAGAAGGTTCAATGGAGTGTTGGCGCAGGTGAATGTGATTTCTGGAAGACAAACTGGACTAGTCTTGGCCCCCCTTCAAAATTTTCTGTCATCTGATGTTGCCGCCACCGTACATCCCCTGAAGCTTAATCAAGTATTAGGCCCTCGGGGTCCGCTTTCGCCTTCGATTGCCATGTCCAAGCTCCCCAATGAGGTGACTGATTTCATTTTCCAACATGGCTTCTGCGTCTCTGCTGAGCCCAACTCCCCCTTTTAGCCCTTTACTTCTTCAGGCTCCTTTTCTGTCAAATCTGTGCGAAACGTCAACAGGCGGACTGGTCGCAGAATGCACTAGGCAAGGTGGGTTTGACACAGTTTGCTTCCGCCAAAAATTTCTCTCTTCCTTTGGAGGTGTAACACCCCAGCTCCCGAAACCCGAGAACACTACTCGTTTTCCAAAAACCCAAGTGTTAACCTTTAAAATATCTTGAAATTTTCACGTACTTTTTTTTTTCTTTTTATCAGAGTTAATAAACTAGCGGAATATGAGAAAATCAAGTATAGGAGGGAGTCCAAACATACATAACCAAAATTTCAAGTGGTTACCCGAAAACTTATACAAATCAATGTCTTAACTTTTACAGAACATGACAATACAAATTAAATACAAATGTAAGCGAGGATAGAGAGTCGCAAGGTAATTTGGCTCTTCCTATTCCACATGAACACCAACATGAGCATCCTCTGCGTCCCCTGCACACTGATTATGGTTTGAGAGCATCAATGGCTATCCAGTGAAGTATAATCCCCAAGATTTATCGCATCATCAAGATGATTAAACATAGTTATCAGAGACAATATATAATAAATATCATGTAATGATTGTCACGGGAATTCGATAAAGTCATCAGATATGCATCCATTAAATAAATCACACAAGTAATATTGTTTAAATGCATGGACGCATGCACACGCTCACAGCCCTGGGGATGTACATCAGCTAGTAAAAAGTCGCCCAAGGAGAACTAACCACCCGGAAGAGACCATACAGGCCGCCCACGATAGATTAACTATCTGGAAAAGGCCATCTAGACCGCCCGCAGTAGATTAACTACTTGAAAAAGGCCATATAGACTGCTCGCGGTAGATGAATTACCTGGAAAAAGCCATGTAGACCACCCGCGGTAGATGTACTACCTGGAAAAGGCCATAATAATATATAGATCGCCCAATGAGGACTAGTCATCCGGAAAAGTACACAAAGGTACGCCCGAGAAGGACTAACCACCGGGAAAAGACTGTGATATATGCCATGAAAATGCATAATTAGCCCAACCATTATTAATCCAATTTCCACTAATCTATTTAGGAAAGCTCAAAGGTCACAATGGGGGGGGGGGGGGGGGGGTTGTCACCCAGCATAGGTCGACAGCTCATGCACAGTGTCCCACTCCACCATCCTTAGCTCATGAGACTAATAAATATGATGTTTTAAGGGTAACCCCTTCAACTAGTGGCCAATTGTAGTCTAACAAGTAGAACTTACCATCGTAAGGTTGTATAAAATAATCCATTAAAACCACAAAATGACAAGTATTCCATAAAAGCCTCGAGGGCCAAATATTCCACCTAATGGTGTGATTTAAAAGGGATTATTACCCAAAAGCCATGTAGGCACAAATGATACACAATGTAGTAAGTCCACAACAAGGACATTCCATTTAATCTATTTGACAGAAAGGCCACTAGTTTAAGGATTTCCACAAACATCATAAAATACCCACAAGTGGCAAAACGAGTCAAGAACATTGTCAAAAGTAATTACACATGTAAAGAAGAATATTTGAGACCTATCGCATGTTCACATTTAGATATAAATTTAATCATCAGTCATTATCAAGAATTACTCAATTAGAAACTAGCATTTATCAACAACTTCACTAAATATTATTTTAGGCAAGCTACGCTAATTATCAGGATGTAAAAAAGCTTGAAGGGTGATCCTCACCTCGAATGAACATTCCTCTTGATTTAATCCTTCTTTATACAGTGAGTTTATGAGTTCCTAAATCCAAGCAATGAGAATTAATTGCTGTCTTAATACATGTATGGACAATGTGTGATTAGAGATTGCCTTTATTTATTTGATTTGAAATCGATTGAAGGTAAGTATCCTTCAAGGATCACAATTGTAAACAACCCTGAATAAGTTGTTACCAGATTCCAGTGAGTCACGACTGAGTTAACTCGGTTGGACGTCTCAACCCACAATTAGTTAAGTCTCAAATCTAGGAAAACCATTTGTTGCAGTAATCGATTACTGGGTTTCCGGATCTGTGGTGATATTTCAGATTTCCAGTAAATGTGCAGCTAGAATTAGATTAGATTCAACCCACTTAAGAGACCGAGTGAGTCAACTCATGACCGAGTTGAGAAGGAATTTCAAATGTAGGCAGAAATGTTGGGTCTCATACCTAGTTATTGTTTGATCTAGTCGATGGGGTGGAGTAGGTTCGAACAGATATTACTAAATCGAAACTGAAATCGTCTACTGATCGAGATTGTTCCATGGCTGATGGGGTCCTTCGATCTACAGCAGACAGACGTTGCTGGACTTGACGAATCGAGCAGGAATGGTCAGGATCTGTGGTGAGTCTGGTCAGTTTTCTAGGTGCCCGAGTTGATGTAGAATCGCTGGGTCTACAACAGAGTTGAATCGATCCAGGGATCGGGCTTCTGCTGGGGTAGACAAAGCTTTCTCCCTCCCCCTTTCGCTCTCCTTCTTCTTCTGAGCAAATGGACGGCCAGATCTGATTCTGACCCGACTCCCAATGGGACTGAGTTGGGTCGCAGCTGGAACTCGTTCCAGCGGCTGGCTCCCTCTCTCCTTCTTTCTCTAGATTCCCTTCCTCTCTCTCGTCTTCCTCTTCTTTTTCTCTTCTCCTCAGCTTTCTCTCCGTCTTCTCCCTTCTGCAATTCATGTCTAGCAACTGGACTGAGCACGGCCCGCCTCGACTCACTACGACTCGAATCGAGTCAACTCAGTCTCGTGCGGCATGATAGACGATTCCTTTTCTCTTTCTCTCTTTCTCTTTCCATTTTTTTGGATTGGATGCCCTAAAAAGTAGCCTTTTATAAGGCTTCTCTAATCTCCTTCTCGAATGGTCGGCTGTAACGAATCGCCGGATTAGTTACGCACTAGTGGCTTTTAATCTTGGGAGTTTACAATAGTATACTCGGATTATGTTTGTATGGCTGAGATCGGACGGTGTGGATGAACTTCTGGGACCATAGGCCACACGATGAAGGTCTCAGATCTGTGAATGGGATCCACCCAATGAAGATGGGTTTTTCAGCTTAACAAAGAAGATGGTCCAAGCACCGATGGTAGATCTTTGTTTAATGGCTAAACCGGCGGTCTACTGCACATGAACGATTTTGATTGGGGTACTTTATAGCATGGGACCCATATTTTGGATGGAGACCTACAAAACTTGGTGGTTTCTGAGTTTTTCTCGTGGGAGATCTCGTGGGAGATCTCCAAACCGCTGCGAGTGAGGCTATAGAGATAGCCCTAGGTTTAAGGGTCGGGATGCAATTGGGAGGTTTCTAGAAGGAAAACGATCGGCTGAGATCGTGCCAGCACACCACTACTTACAATAAGCGAGATTCCTTCTGTCGCTCCACATGCCCTAAAGAAAGCTATTTCGTGGTTGTGTGGAGGGCTGAGATTGAGAAAAATCTGCATCCGGTTAGACAGCCTGGCAGCTGTGTTTCCATTTTCAGAAATGAACGTGCTCACAACTGAGCTTGCGCTGAATCGCGTGTGCACACGGGTGCATAGTGACGGGTGTGAAGAGTTGGGTTTTGGTCTGTTTCGAGAGCCTGTTAAGATTGATGGTTCAGATTATCCATATGATCTCGTATGGTGGCCCGAAATCAAAACTCCAAAAGGCACTTTTCAAACGCTGTTACTAGCGGGAAAAATGGAGAGAAATCTCCTTTTTCTATTTTTTTGTTTTATCGGGTCAGCGCCCATTTGACCGGGTCGTCTGAACTCGTGTGCTGCGTGCAGACAAGTTCTTGGTGCACATGCACCATGATTGTGGGTTCCACATAGATGTACTTCGCAAATCTACTCCGTCCATTTCATTTGGAAGACCATGATATGGTAAGGGATTTAAAAATGAGGGAGATCCAAAGCTTAAGTGGGCCATGCCAATCGATCTTTAGGTTTTACATTACAATTTCTATCGGTCTGATGGTTAGATATCTCTAATCTTATTTCCTGGGTTCCTTAGTAAATTCTAGAGAGATTTTAATGGTTTTCTTTTATATTACTCATATAGTGTTTGATTAAGAGATGGATTCTTAATTTGAGTGTTACGGTCCATTGAATGACAGATTGGATGAATTGGATTCTAATTATTAAGGTCAGGGCTGCCATAGTCTATATTGAACATTCTCAATGGTTTCTGAGGTTGTCTAATCGCAACCTAAAGATTGATTTTTACAATCTGATGATTGGGTTAGGGAAATCAAGTATTAGACCAGTCGACCTGATGCTTCTCTAAGGAGTCCTAGTGCATATGTACGGTCTACCTTAAGATTGAATGGTCAGTTTAGTGATCTAGGAAATGGTGTTGGTAATGAATGGCTTGATTTGTCTCTAACATGGTTTAATGAATTGATAAAGATTTCTCTTCTCGGTCTCATTAGGCTAGAATGTAGGTGATCATTCTATTACTTTAGATTTGTGTTCATGCCAAGTTAGGTTCCACAGTAACACCCGAGTATGGAAAAGTACAGGGTGTTATAGGAGGCTTCTTCAAAAGGCTATTTTTCTCTAGTCAGCAGTCCAAGCAAGAGGTGTTTCCCTTACATCAAAATGTCTGTGCTGCAGAGACGACATCGACCCGGGCCCAGCTGCAGAATCCTTTGTGCACCAGTTTATGGATGGCCAGATTGCGCAATCGGTGTGGAATTTCTTCAGTGTGCAAGCGGAGATCTCCATCTTACGGGCGTTGACGATGGAATCCAGAATCGTGCAATGGATAAGTGCATGTGTGGATAGGAGAAACCAGGGGAAGCGTCATCTGCTCACTCCAATATTTATAGTGTGGGAACTCTGGCGCACTCGGAATGGGGCCTTTTTCGACGACAGATTGATGAACCACCGGGCGGTCATAGCCAAGGTCTCCTGGTGGTTGTCATGCGATAGGGAGGAGGTTGTCAGAAACAGGTTCTCCCAGCGTCTCCAAACCAAGGACGGGCTTAAAAATAATTGTCCATGACAAATGACACAAGCGGTAATCCGATGGCAGAAACTTCCTACTGGATGGTTAAAGGTAAATGTAGACGGTTCCTCTAGTGGCAATTCGGGCTTGGCAGGAGGCGGCGGTGTTTGTAGAAATGACAAGAGGGATTTCATTTTTAGTTTCTCTTATGGTTATGGAAGTCCAATGACAAACACAGGCGTGGAGTTCAAGGCGGTTCATGATGGCATTCTTTTATGCTTGGAAAGAGGCTTCTCACATATCATAGTGGAGTCGGACTCGAATCTAGTGATTAAGGTTTTTTAAGATGGGGCTAAGTGTAAGCCCCGTATCCTAGACCGTACCGTTCCATAGGTTCCCATAGTCTTTCCGGTCGAATTCTGGTAACCTTCGACCCTTAACCGGCGTTGCGTGCGACCTTGATTCACATGTCATTAATCTGATTCGACTCAACCCGAGACTAGTACCCTTGCGATCGCATTGTCGCCGCGGTTTAGATGTCGCGACTCGCGCAATAAGGCAATGCTCTAGCCAGGAGATGTGGGCCAATATTCAGTACGAGGAAAATGCTGCGCGTTACGAAACCCAAGGGAATCTCTATGAGATGTCACATCAGTCATCCATCAATCAATCCCATCAAGGGTCGAGTACACATCACTTTTCACCCATTTTCAAGCAACCACAAAAGTCAAAAAGTTCTTACAAGCCCATACCTTTCTTACACAAAATGCCTCAAAAGTCAAAAAAGTATCTTACACACCCATCACCACCACATCCATCACTCCATCACCCATCACTCCTCTCTCTTTACAACCCTCTTTCTCTCTTTTTTTTTAAAACCATTCCCAAGCAAGAAAGAAATCCACACGTCCCAAGCCTCTCCAACTCTTCCAAGAGAACCACAAGTGTGGCCCACCTTTCCATCCCAAGATCTCCCATCCTACCCATCCATTTCTCATCTTCCTCCATCAAAGAGAAGCACAAGGAGACCGGCAAGCCAAGGGTGCAAGAAGATCAAGTGGCGGGTGCTTTGATAGAGTAGTTTTCATTTCTTTTAAGATGGGCCAAGTGAGGCCAATCGATCAATGGTTTGGATCTCACTTGGGACCCTAAAATGTGGCCGATGGCCCACTTTGATCATCATGATGTTTATTTTCTTGTATACCTAGGGTCATCTATACCATCTACTTTAGTGGAGAAGGGATCCCTACCGTTGGATTTTGGATTTAATGGGCCCATGTGTACTGGGACCCACCTTGATGTATGTTGAATGCAAGAGGGGCCTATAGTGGCGGGGCCCCTCCATCCTCACCGATCTCCCTCTATCTCTCTCTATCTCTCTCTTTCTCTATCTTCCTTGTATTGTGGACCCCACCATGAGGCATGTATTCTATCCAAACCATCTACAAGTGGGGCCCACTTTGTGTGTGTTGTACCCACACCATCCTCCATGTGGTGGCCCACCTAAGCAAGGCCCACCTCTAATGTATTTACGTGCAACGTCCAGCGTCCAGAGACGCTGAACGTGGTTTGGAAAAAAACACAAATGTCAGCTTGTTTCCAATCTCATGGGTGGCCCACTCATGTAGGCCCCTCCTGGATGTATGGACTTAATCCACGCCGTCCATTCTATTTGCCGACTCGCTTTAGGCGTTGAGCTGAAAAATTAGGTCAATCCGATAATCAGGCGGACTACACCATAGGAAACTGTATTTCCTACTGTTCAAGGCTATTCAGGCCCACCTTCCTGTTTCTATACGCCAAAAATGCCAAATATTAGACTGGTTTGGTGTATTCTGAGCGATAGAATCCATTGGACGGAGTGGATTCTCAGGCAGCGGGCCCCACATGCGATTTTTCGTGAAAAAAAAAAAACGCTATTACTGCAGCACTGCTGCTGTCAGAAGAGCAGGCGTTGCCTGCGGACGATGAACGGCCAGCCATCCACGGCTTCCAGCCGTGGGCCCCACCTTGATGTGTATTTGTTATCTAATCCATTCATACGGTGGACCCCCTCCTCAGGTGGGTCCCCTCCAAAAATGAGCCGCATCCAACGCTCAGGTGGCCCACACTGCAGAGAACAGTGGAATTGAACCTCTGCCATTGAAACCCTTCTACGTGCCACAGAAGTTTTGGATCAAGATGAAATTTGTGTTTTCCTTTCACTCAGGTCCGTGTGACCTTGTCAATGGGTTGGATGGCATGTAGACATTGTGGTGGGCCCCACGTGGAGCCCACATGATGTATGTATTTTGCCTCCACCGTCCACCTCGACGGTGGAGCCCACAGTTATGTATTTATTAAATCCCCACTGTCAAGGGACGGTGGGTGTGTGTGCATGGGTGCATGCGTGTGTGTGCGTGGGTGTGTGCGTGGGTGCAGGCGTGTGTGTGCGTGGGTGTGTGCGTGGGTGCGTGTGTGTGTGTGTGTGTGTGTGTATACATATGTATATATATTTATATACATATATTATTGTGTGTGTGTGTGTGTGTATATATATATATATATATATATATATATATATATATATATATATATATTACTGTATATAGGTATATATATTATTGTATATATATACAAACATATTATATTATATTAGGTAATATACCGGATGGTGGGCTTTCATGGGCCCCACCATGATACATGGGTTGCATCCAATCCGTCCAACCATCTTAGAAGTTCATTGTTGTTGGCATGAGCTAAAGAGTGTATTAGATCTATAGTTCAAGTGGGCCCACTTTGATACATGTTATGAGGCCCATCTTAGTTTATTTGTGGCCCATCAGTTGAGGCCCACTTTGATGCGAATGAAAGGCCCATGAGACCAGGCCCATTCGATGCATTCTAAGGCCCATGGGTTATGGCCCATTGCAATGTACATAAGGCCCGTTGGTGAGGCCCATTAATCCGGCCCATTTGATGAATGTAAGGCCCATGTGATACGGCCCATTTGATGTATTTAAGCCCCAATGGGATGTACCTAAGGTCCATTGCAATGTGTGATCCCAACATGGTTTATGTAATGATGTTTACAAAGGGCAATGCCTTGGGAGCAATGTTGGTTTGACGTCCATATTGTAGAATAATGTTGGTTAAATGTCCGCATTATGATTCTCCCTAGGGCCCATTGATAGGCCCGTGCTGGTTGTGTGTAGGTCGTCTATGTCTAGGCCCATCTGCATTGTAAGGATAGTTCACTACTTTATGACATGTTTAGTATAGTTCCATGATTCATGATCATACGCATCATATGTATGCTTGATATGAGAAGTGACTGATCATAGCATATGCCTTCGGGCAGATTGTTTAGGGGCTCTCGGATAGGCGGTGTTGCCCCACATGAGCGCACGAGACACGCAGGATTGTTGTATGACTGGATAGTGTGATTCATGCATTCACATTGTGTGATATGGTTACTGTACGCCCTAGCGACATCAGGGCCGTAGCCTCCACAGGCATATCGTGGTTGGCAAGATTGGATACCGAAAATCTTGTTCTACATGGGGTGCTATAGATATCCCTGGGTGAAAGTCCCTAAACCCTTATGGTACCAAGAGGTTGCTCCAACGTCTAGATCGAGTGGGTGTAGGAGTGCCGAGTGCCGATTACCAGACGGCTGCGCTTTCCACTGTGTCGTGGTCGGTTGGAAGGGGGTACAACCTTACCCGCCCGAGAGGAGGGGGCAATGCTAGGCTAAGTTTGACTAGCTCGAGAAATGGGTTCGCTATTGACGAGCCGAGCCCGATATTGGCAGGCGGGTAGTGAGGTCTCTTCCACTTGCCTTATTGCGCGCGATGGGGCAGCAATCTGGTTTAGAGTGTACTAGACCCCGGTGATATTCCAGAGATGAGCTGTACTGATATGTGGACTTAGATGAGGATTTGTATGCTTGAGTTGCATTTCGCATCGCATGGCCTTGGTATGGCCGACACCATTTATGCCTTGCATCGCATAGCCTTGGTACGGCTAGTGGTACTCATGGATTCATCAGCATGTTCCGCATTACTCTGATACTGCATATCTGCATTACTACCTTGTGCACACACTTTCACTACCCTCTAAGCTTTCTATAAGCTTATGCACGACCATTGCGTGCAGGTGACGCGAGGACGCAGCAGCGCTGAGGCATGAGCGCAGAGCAGATCTTTTTGGAGCTTTTTGTCCAATCTCATTGTATTTCCCTTTATGCTCATTGTACTTGTAAAGTTTTTATCATAGTGGAAATGTGATGGAGTTTTTGGTTGCTGTTTGTGGGTTATGCCTTTGGTTATGCTTATTACGAATTAAACCGATGTTGAAAATCCTCCTTGTAGCATCCCAGGATCGGAACCTGGCGTATGGACGCTGGGAGCCGAGAATAGGGTTCTAAAGAGGCTGTCGGCACCGGATTCGGCGATCAAAAATTTTGTGAGCCCGGTTTCCGAGTTTGGGGCGTGACACTAAGAGTGGCTGGGTATGGAAAGGTTGGAAAACTCTTACGGACTTGCTTCAGAATATCGTAACAGTGAATTTCATGCACATTTTTAGGGAGGGGAACGGCACGGCAGACGCTCTTGCTTGGATGGGCAGCTTGTCCCAATCTCGGTTAGTTTTCTCATGTTCAAATGATCTGCCTAGTTAAGTGAGGGGTGCCCTTTTCTTGGACAAGGTTAGGCTCGGTGCATTAAGGGAGAGGAAGATATCCTCTGATTTTTTTGTAATTTTCTGTTGGCAGCTTTGGTTCGGCCTTTACGATAGGTCTTTCTGTGATCCTTTTTTCCACGGCAGACCCTAATCCCTATATTTTTGTCCAAAATGAATATATTCTCTTTTTCAGAAAAAAAAAAAAAAAGATAACCTACGTGGTCTAATATAGTTGCAACGAATTACACGGTAATGATGCGAAACGGACCGTACAACTCCTCTTTTACTATCCCTTCTGTTTTGCTGAAACTCAAGAAATTCTCATTCATTTTCAGAAGAAGAGAAGAAAAATCTCAAAAAAGCACATAATAAAAACCGTTAAAATACAAAGGCAGTCGAAGAAAATGAAGTCCCAGATGGAATTACTCACATGTCAGTAATCCTGGTCAATGGTGAGCAACTTGGTGATGGCGAAAGTGCCTACTACGAGAACAATCGTCGTGTTAATCGCCCTATCAAAGAACCGGTCGAAATCCTCCACCTCTCCCTCCTCCCCCAACGACGCTGAAGGGGACCAGAATCCCTGAAAATCCCCACCTGCACCCTCAAAAGAGAACCGCCCCTCGTTGGAGAAGCCACCGACCTGGTTTACACTCTCAATCTCCTCCTCTCGGACGATGTGGGCTGATGCTCCTCCGTCCTGCTGGTCGGTCAAATCGTTGCTCTGAAACGGAATCATGTCGTGCTCATCCACAACGGAACCAATCTTCCAATTCCTCAGGTTTCTGCAGAAAAGGTTGGATCTTGGAGCTTTGTTGGGGTGGAGAGGAGGTGGAGGGAGGAGCCTGAGAACCCATTTACAAGAATTAGAAGATTGGGGCATGTTTGGCAGATTGGTTTTTGAGATTTCGTGAAATCTATGGGAAGGTGTGATGCTCTGTACAGATGTCATCTCTCAGATATCTCTAGAAAACAGAAGCGCGCGAAATCAATAAACGGTTTTTTCCTGTTTTTTAACGTTCTTTCCTTTTTCCGACATAGCAGACGACTGAGGAGGAGATGAATCAAAGGGTTGGAGTTTTTATTTATTTTGTTTTCTTGGCTGATGAATACAGTTCACCCATTCATCAGTGAGCCCCACTTTATTATTATTATTATTATTATTATAAAATTTAACATATGCCAGAGGGTGATTGTTCAGTGCGATACGGATAAATCAATTTAATCTGTCCAAATCCTAGAACCACTAATCAGATTAGTTAGACAATCTAGTCCCTTGATTCAGTGGACATTTGCTTGTTGGATTCCAACCGTTAAGTGTTTTAGATATGCAAAATCCAGTCATTTATTTTATGATTCCAGTGTAATTATTTGGTTATGATAAATCTAAAGTGTGGCCCACTACTTGTACATTTCAATTCCATGTGTACGGTTTATGAGTGCATGTGTATCGATCATCAGAACTTTTCTTTAATTTCGTAAAATACATATGCCAATCATAAGTGGCAGAGATGTTGTTCCATCAAGATAATTTGAATTGTGGGCACCATTTTTTTGGATGGAAACAATCAAAGTGATTGGACGGTCGTAACAGTTTTGAACAATGCCCACAGAATGAATGGCTTGGATGTAGAAGGGTTAAAAATCGACTTGTTTGGAGAGTTGAGGTCTTCCAATCAGTGTGTTTAGTAGGGTAGGACAGGAAGCGGATTGCATACTACCCCCGTCCATCTCCAACTGGTAGCGAGCAGGAGCTTTGAGTGGCCACCGTGATGTATGAGTCTTAGCCACACCGTCCATCCATTTTTTCGTATGATTTTAGGATATAATCCCAAAATTGAGGCAGATACAAGGTTTCGTGGGCAGTCGGTTGGCGAGTGGCTCTCCCACTGATGGGGTTCGCATTCAGTTGTTGGACCCAATGGGCCCTTAAAGAACCAGCTACCGTGTTTCATTTTGTGGGAGTTATGGGTTTGTAGGAATGCCTCCAGGTTTGAAGGGAGAATGCTGAACACGGAGAGCCTCATTGTTTGCATCTCCGGTTGGCTAAAAAGAGTTGTTCAGGGATGGGTCTTACCGGGTTTGCATGCTGGCAGCCATAGAACTCTTAACAGGGTGTTGTTTTCTGTGGGGATTGATGTGCATCCCCATGACGAAGAATTCCAAGTAGTGAGGTGGAGGAAACCCCCACTTGGGTGGGTTAAACTTAACATGGATGGTGCGTCTCGGCGTAATCCGGGAGTGGCAGGAGGGGGAGGAGTATGCAGGGGTGAGGACGGCAAGCTTCTTTTTGCGTTCTATGCGGGCTATGGCCTCGCTTCAAACACTAGGGCTGAGATTCGTGCGATCCATGATGGCCTAGTCCACTATATCAATCTCGACTTCAAGAATATAATTGTTGAATCCGACTCATTTTTGGTGGTCAGCTTCATGCAGGGAAGCGCTTGTCCGGGTTGGGAATAGAAGAGTTGGATGGACAAAATTAGGCTTCTTAGTTCCTCCTGTAATGTTGAATTTCAGCATATCTACAGAAAAGGAAATGGGCCGGCGGATGGCATGGCAAATTTAGGTTGCAACACACAAGAATTTTCCCTTCTCTCCTCTTTTGCGGCCCTCCCTCAAGAGGTGAGAGGCCTCCTAGTTCTTGATAGGATAGGTTTAGGGGCTATCAGGAAGCGTACCAATCAGTGCTGGCTGCGGTAGTTGCTTCTCTTTCGATTTTTGGTTTGTGCAATCCTGTTTGTTCCCCCCCCCCCCCCCCCCCCCCCCCCAAATCAGTTCTCCGGGGGAGTTTTTCTTTTCTTAGCTTATACATGCAATTTGGATATGATAGGCAGCTTGTCGCCACCCGAAGGCAGTTCCATTGGGGGTTAGTGAAATGGCCAAGCTATATGTCCTAGAGGGGGGGGGGGGGTGAATAGGACTATGCCAAATTTAAAATAATTACAGCGGAATTTAAATAACAAGATAGCCAAATAAAGTAAATCAATCCACAATGCTAAAATGAATAGCAACCTCAATAAACAAGTATTGAGAGATTGATACAAAAGTTGTTCTAAGGACAACCTTACACCAAAAACCAAAGTTAATGGTAGGACAACCTGATTTCTAGAAAGATCTTTGTATCAAGAACTCAAACTTTCTAGGAATAATCAAATTGAAACAAAACAGAGGAATAGAATGTAATCTCAAATATTAATTGTTCTAAGGACAACCATACACCATAGAAATGGCAAGGCAACCTTACTATAACAATTTAGAGAATCTAAAGCTCAAACAAATTAAAGAATAACTTGAAATAAATTGCAGAAATTTAAATCTAAACTATTACAACATTCCCCACTGAGCTTGAAATTAAAATGATTACAACATTCACATCCACATACACTCCACAAAAGAAGAATCAAAGATAGGAAAATAAAGCACACTTCCACACAACACAAGGAGTTATACTGGTTCGCCTGTGTGTACACCAACTGTTTAACAACAGCCACACAAAATGCTACTCTACTCCTGATATCCTCACACAGGGGATATTAGCTTTCACTATCAAGTGGGTTTTCACAGGTTCACCCAAAACCTTTACAATTGTGTCTTCTTCAAAGGGCTTACACAATTCAAAAAACCCTCACTTCTGAGTTTTCTAGCTCTCCTCAGATAACCAACAGTTTTGAGATTTTTCTGGCTTAACCTCAAATAAAACCAAAATAAATGAATTTATAATAAATGTAAAATACCTAAATTTCTCCTTCGATGTAGCAGTCCAAAAAGAACCGAGTTGGAGTAGAGATTTGAATGTTCAAGATCAATGTCCAATACTCACTTTATAATGGTTCTAATTTCTAATAGATTTAAAATTAAAACAAATGGGCTAGCTTGAATTGATTTTGATTCCAGTAAAAGGAAAATAAAACTTCCTCTTTACAAATTAGATTGGAATGCAAGAAACAAAATTAATTAACAAAGCTAAAGAAAGATAATATTAAATAAGCACACTTAGCTTTAAACGGAGCATAGATTTATCTCTCAGAAGGCCGAATTAAATTAGCTTGAATGGTCTGTTTAATTCTAAGATTCGTGCTCTATTTATAGTGTAAATAAATCACGTCTTCGGCTGGTCTTATGTCACTACGACTGGTCAAAGATCCAACAGATATTTGAAAATTCAGGCGCGATAAGTTAATACAGTTTCACGACTGGTCGTAGGGCACCTTCGACTGGTCGAAGGTCACACACGACTGGTCGAAGCTAAGTGCAAATCATCGTTGTAGTTTGAGTCGAAGGTCTACGACTGATCGAAGAACCAGTCGACACTGTTCCTACGACTAGTCGAATAGTCCCCAGGACTAGTCGAAGCCTAATAGAAAATATCCTAATTTTCAAACAAACTTATGACTGATCCAGGAAATCCTTAAACAGGTCGAAGCAATGCTAGGACTAGTCGACCAAAGACCAGGACTAGTCTTAGAACAGGCCAGACTCACTTATATAAAATATGTGAATTATGTATCCAAAGTGGCCTACTCTAAAGGTCAACCTATGGTCAGTCAAACCTCAATAGTGAAGTAAGGACATTGAAACGTTAGGACCTTGAAAGTGGTGAAGCTTGAAGTCTTGATGTAGTTCAAACTTGAAAGCTTATTCAGATCTTGAGATTAAACTTGAAGGCTTCTTGAGATCTTGAGATTGAACTTGAAAGCTTCTTGAGATCTTGAGATTGAACTTGAAAGCTTCTTGAGATCTTGACTTGAGAGCAGTGCTTGTCCATCAAAGTTGATCTTGAGTAGCGCTTTGATCTTCACATATGCAAGCTTCATAACAGTGTCTTTGGCACCATAAATTTGACAACAAATGGGGCTATCAACAATAGCACTTACAATCTCCCCCTTTGTCAAATTAGTGACAAAACACACTTCCAAGATATGTTACAAAACACAAGGCATTGGCTTTAACGGATCATGCACCAATTGTTATTAACCGTTATTAACCGACATGCTAAACATGAACCTGCATATCAATAGTCAACAGTCCTCCTCCTCTACACATACTCCCCTTGAGTATCATCATACTCCCCCTGAGTAACATATGCATAAAAGCAAATGCGCAATGCTACTCCATTCACCATTCATATGAGCATGAGCATAAGCATTATTAGACATTAGACATTAGACATAATATGCATTCTCCCCCTTTTTGTCACAAGAGGACAAAGGAAGCACAGAACAAATAAACTGAGGAGAAATAATTAGAGAGATAAATGAGAGGTAACAATACAAGATAACAGAAAATAGAATAATCAACTCACATAATTCATAGACTGAGCTAAGTCATCGATAGCTACAATCTCCCAACCAGTTGTAACACAAGAATAGTAAAGTTATTACAAATTAGATAGCTGAAAAGAACTAATCTGAACCGGATGAAGGAGCAGGGATGAAAGGATCAAGTTTATGCATGCCTTTGTTCAAGTGCCTAAGATATTTACGCATATACTTGAATTGTAAATCATGAGCAACAGACATGTTTTTCATCTTTACATTTATATTCTCAACCTTATCCTCCAATGCATGCTGACGTGCATCAAAGTCAGAAGGCTCATAATCTGGATCATTCGTCGAATCAGAATCAAGTTCTTCAAAGATATCATCCATATTAATATCATCAGAAGGAAGATCACCAGCTACTTCCTCATGTGCTGCTTCAGCATTGCCAACACCATCACCTTGACCAGGGAGTAACTCCAACTTCATCTTATTTAAGTTAGAATTATTGAATATTAGATGACGGATAGGGGCCTCTCCAACTGGCATATCGACTAACATATGAGTAGCCAACACAGTCATCAAATAAGCAAAAGGAATGTCACTGTGTCCAAGATGGAGACGAAAATTAAGAATTAAGTGACAAATCAAGGATGGTAAACAGATAGACCTACCACTGGCAACAGCATGAAGAACACGAACCATGAAGGAAGTCAATTCAGATTTATTACCCGAACGTGGATATAAGTTAGACACAAATATTTTGTGAAGAACTCTGTATTTGGGTAACAGATACCTTGAGGGAAGCGCATTCCCTTTATGAGTCCATTGAGCATTCAGATTGCATAAATCTCTAGTGAGGAGACGTTTTTCAGATTCTGAGGGTTTGTCAGATAAATTATAGATAGGAATCCCCTCATCATTCATAGGAATATCCATAAGAGCTGAAATCAAATGACGATCAATGTCAAATGGTCCTTCTCTAGTGGTTATTTTAAAAGTTAAATTCTCCAGTGAAAAATCACATATACATGCAAACATGGACTCTGCAATGGACCGGTATGCTGGCCCACCCCAATGTAATAAGATATCCCAACCTACAGCTTGATGCATAGGAAGGATATCAAAAGGAACAACATGATTAATAGAAACTTGGTGTTCAACAATAACATTACGTAATCTGATGTCCTGAACATAAGACGGATCATCATTGGGAGGTCAAAGATGACGCTTAGTGAGAGGGGCTGATCTGGAAGAAGAAGACGGACCACGAGATGTTACTTTTCTCCCTCTAGATACCATTTGCAACAAAGATTTCAAGAAAATAAAGAGTTGCAAAGGTTTGAGAAGAGGGTTTGCCCAAATCAGATTTTTCAAAAAGAAAACTCCAAATCTCAACAAAATTTGAAATAGATAACTTTAAAAGTAAAATGGAAGTGATCTAGACACAAATCTACAAGAAAAATGCAAATGGAGCACTAACCTCGAAGAATTTAGAAGGTGGGTTCGACTGGTCGACCGTCAGCCCGTTGGAGAGTGAAGAGGAAATGAAGAAGAAAGGTTTTTCCCCAAATTTAAGTGATTCACGCGATCTACGACTGATCGTGGGTTTTCTTCAACCGGTCGTGCCATGACAGGTCGAGGAAATCCTCTACTGGTCGAGTACCACCAAAAAATCAAAATTTCATGCATATTAAAAAAAATTAAAAATTTAATCTAGCAAATATATACAATATGATACAAATAGGCATAAATAATCATTTTAGAATGCACATGCCAAGATCAAATTTCATTTTGTTAAACCTGCTTTTGTCGAGCGGTTTAGTAAAAATATCAGCACGTAGATTCTCGATAGGGATATATTCCAATGATATTACCTTTTCATCTACTAAATCTCGAATATAATGAAATCTAATATCAATATGCTTAGTACGAGAATGCTGAATTGGATTTTTCAAAATATTTATGGCACTGTATTATCACAATATAATAACATAGAATCTTGTTTAATTCCATAATCACTTAACATACGTTTCATCCAAACAAGCTGTGTACAAGCATTACCAGCTGCGATATATTCAGCTTCAGCTGTTGAAAGTGATATAGAACTTTGTTTCTTACTAAGCCAAGAAACTAAACAGTTTCCAATATAAAAACAACCACCACTGGTTGATTTTCTATCATCAAGATTACCAGCCCAGTCAGCATCTGAGTACCCAGTTAATTGAATACTAGTCTCCTGCAGATACCATAGACCGAGATTAACAGTACTAGCAACATAGCGTATAATTCGTTTGACTACAATCAAATACGATTCTTTAGGTTCAGACTGATATCTAGCGCAAATACTAACACTTAGAGCAATATTGGGTCTACTAGCAGTTAAATACAGTAAACTACCAATCATACTCCGATATAATTTTAGATCCACATTCTTATCTGTAGAATCTTTTAAGAGTTTTAAAGTTGTACTCATGGGAGTATCAAAATTCTTACTATTCTCAAATCCAAATCTCTTAATCAAATTCATAGCATATTTAGATTGAGAGATGAACATTCCATTAAGTCGTTGTTTTACTTGTAACTCAAGGAAGTAATTCAATTCCCCAACCATACTCATTTCAAATTGAGATTTCATCAAATCTGCAAACTCAATAGTCATGTCAGTACAAGTAGATCCATAAATGATTTCATCTACGTAGATTTGAACCATTAAGATATCTTCGTTATGTTTCTTAACAAACAATATTTTATCAACACTTCTCATCTGAAAGTTATGACAAAGTAAAAACTTAGTCAATTTCTCATACGATGTTCTAAGAGCTTGTTTTAGACCATGGAGAGCTTTTTTCAGACGGTATACATGATCAGTAAACTTAGGATCTTCAAATCCTATAGGTTGTTCAACATATACTTCTTCATGTAAATCATCATTTAAAAAGGCACTCTTAACATCCATGTGAAAAATTTTAAACTTTCTAAAGCAAGCAATGGATATAAAAAGTCTTATTGATTCAAGACGAGCAACTGGGGCAAAGGTTTTATCATAATCAATACCTTCAATTTGAATGTACCATTGTACAACTAATCTTGCCTTGTTTCGAATAATATTCCCAAGCTCGTCAGACTTATTTTTAAAAATCCATTTTGTTCCAATAATATGTTTATCTTTAGGTCTAGGAACAAGATACCAGACATCATTTTGAACAAATTGATTAAGTTCTTCTTGCATTGCAACAATCCAGTTTTCATCAGCAAGAGCTTCCTTTACGTTAGATGGTTCTATCTGGGATGTAAAACATACATAATTACATATATCCTCAAGTTGTCTACGTGTACGAACACCAGTGAGAGGGTTTCCAAGAATCTATGTGGTTGGATGATCTTTAACAGTTCTCAATTCAGAATCAGTTTGAATAGATGAAGTGTCAGATTTATCAATTACTAGAACTTCATCATTATCTGAACTTGAGACTGAAGTGTTCAAGTGATCATCAATGACCACATTGATGGACTCTTGAATCACACCAGTCCTTTTGTTCAGAACCCTATAAGCTTGACTGTTTAAAGAGTATCCTAAAAAGATCCCTTCATCACTCTTCGTATCGAACTTTCCCAGATTTTCACGATCTTGTAAAATATAGCACTTGCTGCCAAAAACTCGAAAGTATTTAACAGTAGGCTTTTTATCGAAGCACATTTCATAAGCCGTTTTATTGTTACCTTTACTAGTGTAAACTCGGTTAATAATGTAGAAAGCTGTATTAACTGCTTCAGCCCAAAGATTCTTAGAGAGCTTCATGCTATTCAACATGACATTAGCCATTTCTTGAAGCACTCTATTTTTTCTTTCAACAATACCATTTTGTTGAGGAGTTTTGGGCGCTGAGAATTCATGTAATTTCCCTGGTGACAACAAAACTTCTCAAAACCGCTATTCTCAAATTCAGATCCATGATCACTACGAATCTTACTGACTTGAGAACTCTTTTCAGTTTGAATCCTTTTTAGAACCTCACTTCTTCAAGGGTTTCTGTTTTGTCCCTTAAGAAGACAACCCATGTATATCTGGTAAAATCATCTACTATTACCAAGATATATCTTTTACCACCTCGACTTTCTGTCCTTGTAGGTCCTACAAGATCCATATGGAGAAGCTCGAGTGGTCTTGATGTGGTATTGGAATTCACCTTTTTGTGTGAGTTTCTCGTTTATTTGCCAATCTAACATTCACCACATATTTTATCCAATTTTTGTAGTTTGGGTAGACCTCTTATAAGTTCTTGTTTGCTCAATCTATATAGATTTCGGTAGTGTACATGTCTAAGACGTTTGTGACACAAATCAGTCTCGTCTGTGTGGACCATGTAACACAATTAATTAGATGATCTGGATTCACTTACAATATAGCAGTTTTCAGACGTTCTTTGTCCAGTTACTATTATCGAGCCTTTGTTATTTAGAATCTCACAGCTTTGATTAGAAAACCGTACACTATGGTTATTTTCGCATATTTGAGATATGCTAAGCAAGTTATGTTTTAGACCTTCTGCATATAAGACATTTTTGAATAAAGGAAGGTTATAAAGTTGAACCGTACCTTGGCCCATAATCTTGCAGTTGCTGCTATCACCAAATGTGACTGAACCATCAATCATGTCTTTGAGATCGGTGAATAGACTTTTATCACTAGTCATATGCCTTGAACATCCACTGTCTAGGTACCATTTAGAATGGCTTGTAGCTTTGAAAGTAGTGTGATCAACCAAACAAGTGACTTTGGGAACCCATTTCAGAACTGTTTTGGGTTTAGGAACATAGTTGGTCTTCTTCTGTTTATAGTCGTGGGAATGACCTACTGAGTTAGATTTTAAGAGCTCCTTGAGTAAATCAACTATTCTTTCAGCCAATGGGTTTCTGTTCTAATTTTTAAAATTGATATAGCTACGTTTAGGCTTTTGAAAAGTTTTTGTATTTTTAGAAAAACCTTGACAAGTACCTTTCTCTTTTGAGTTTGAGGCTTCTCCTTTCACAAAGTTGGGAGGAGAACTCTTTTGTCTATGAGGTATGTTTTTATCATAACCCAACCCGGATCGATCGCCACATTTTCTAGATTCGGATAAAAGTTTTTCTAACTTTGGATCTCCTTGGGCATACCTCCATGTATCCTTCAAACTCAGAAGAGAAGATACTTCATTCTTGAGTTTCTCAATTTCAGATTTCAAATCTTCAATCAGGGAGGTTTTGAATTCCACATCACATTTTGATTTTTCAAAGCTATCTGAAATTTGGGATTTTTCTAAAACAAGTAAGTCGAAGCATTCTTTGAGTTTAAAAAACTTTTCTTTTTGAAGTTTAAGCTTCACAGCAATTTTACAACTTTCCTTGTATAGGGCATTGTAAGCATCTTGAAAATCTTTTTCATTTTCATAATCACTATTCAGATTTTCTTTACTAGTTGAATCATCATAATCTGAAAAAGTGAATTTGGCTAGAGTCATAAGGGCCTTAACTTCATTGCCCGACTCGGCTTCAGAATCTTCTGAATCAGAAATAGTTTCAGACCAGATGATTCATCCCAAGTAGCCAACATACCCTTCCTTTTGGGTTTGTCCTTTTTAGGACATTTGTTTGCTAAATGCCCATATTCATGGCAGTTGTAACACTGACTGTCTTTCAAAGATTTTCGAGTTTTGGGTCTAAATTTCTTTTTATCATTTGATTGTTAAAGATCAACCCTTTTCTTACTTTTGAAAATCTTATAAAACTTCTTAGCTAAAAGAGCCATATCATCTTCAGAATCAGAGTTTTCTTCAGAAACAATTTTAGAAGATTTAAGTTCTATAGATTTACCTTTAGGAGCTTTAAAGTTTAACTCATAGGTTTATAAAGAACCAACTAGTTCTTCTACCCTCATATTGTTCGTATCACAAAGTTCCTGGATTACGGTTACTTTATTGTTGAATCGTTCAGGAAGTGAGCGTAGTATCTTTGCACACACTTTACTTTCTGGGATTTTATCACCAAGACCCCACATTGAGTTTACAATGTCATTTAATCTTGTGTAAAAGTCCATAAACATTTCATTTTCCTCCATATGAATTTCTTCAAATTTGGTTGTGAGGAGTTGGACTTTAGATTTTTTTACAATTGATGTATCCTCGTGTGTCATTTCTAATATATCCTAAGCTTGTTTTGCAGAATCACAAGACATAATTCTTTTGAATTCATCCAGTGATAGTGCACTTGTAATTGCATTTAATGCTTTAGCATTTGCACTACTCTCACTTTTCTAAAGTATGGTCCAAGAAAAATAAGTCGTTATTTTTATGGTTTTTGAACCATCAACACCAGTCACTTCAGTGGTAGGAGGGGTTCATTCATTCATTGTGGCTAGCCACACATTTTCATCCATGGATTTGAGGAAGATCCTCATCTTGGCTTTCCAATAGGAATAATTGGTGCCATCGAAAGGTGGAGGCCTAGTGACTGAAAGGCAATCAAAATTTGACATCTTATATACAGCTTAGATCGTTAGCTCAGGAAGTAAATCCAAATAAAAAGCAATAAGAGCGAGCTATTAGGCTTTGATACCACTTGAAATGGCCAAGCTATATGTCCTAGAGGGGGGGGGGGTGAATAGGACTATGCCAAATTTTAAATAATTACAGCAGAATTTAAATAACAAGATAGCCAAATAAAGTAAATCAATCCACAATGCTAAAATGAATAGCAACCTCAATAAACAAGTATTGAGAGATTGATAGAAAAGTTGTTTTAAGGACAACCTTACACCAAAAACCAAAGTTTATGGTAGGACAACATGATTTCTAGAAAGATTTTGTATCAAGAACTCAAACTTTCTAGGAATAATCAAATTGAAACAAAACAGAGGAATAGAATGTAATCTCAAATATTGATTGTTCTAAGGACAACTATACACCATAGAAATGGCAGGGCAACCTTGCTAGAACAATTTAGAGAATCTGAAGATCAAACAAATAAAAAAAATAGCTTGAAATAAATTGCAGAAATTTAAATCTAAACTATTACAACATTCCCCACTGAGCTTGAAATTAAAACGATTACAACATTCACATGTATATACATTCCACAAAAGAAGAATCAAAGATAGGAAAATAAAGCATACTTCCACACAACACAAGGAGTTATAGTGGTTCGCCTATGTGTACACCAACTGTTCAACAACAGCCACACAGAATGCTACTCCACTCCTAATATCCTCACACAGTGGATATTAGCTTTCACTATCAAGTGGGTTTTCATAGGTTCACCCAAAACCTTTACAATTGTGTCTTTTTCAAAAGACTTACACAATTCAAAAAACCCTCACTTCTGAGTTTTCTAGCTCTCCTCAGATAACCAACAGTTTTGAGATTTTTCTGGCTTAACCTCAAATAAAACCAAAATAAATGAATTTATAATAAATGTAAAATACCTGAATTTCTCCTTCGATGTAGCAGCCCAAAAAGAACCGAGTTGGAGTAGAGATTTGAATGTTCAAGATCAATGTCCAATACTCACTTTATAATGGTTCTAATTTCTAATAGATTTAAAATTAAAACAAATGGGCTAGCTTGAATTGATTTTGATTCCAGTAAAAGGAAAATAAAACTTCCTCTTTACAAATTAGATTGGAATGCAAGAAACAAAATCAATTAACAAAGCTAAAGAAAGATAATATTAAATAAGCACACTTAGCTTTAAACGGAGCACAAATTTATCTCTCAGAAGGCCGAATTAAATTAGCTTGAGTGGTCTGTTTAATTCTGAGATTTGTGCTCTATTTATAGTGTGAATAAATCATGTCTTCGACTGGTCTTAAGTCGGTACGACTGGTCGAAGATCCAACAGATATTTAAAAATTCAGGCGCGATAAGATAAGACGGTTTCACAACTGGTCGTAGGGCACCTTTGACTGGTCGAAGGCACCTTCGACTGCTCGAAGGTCACACACGACTGGTCGAAGCTAAGTGCAAATCATCGCTGTAATTTGAGTCGAAGGTCTACGACTGATCGAAGAACCAATCGACATTGTTCCTACGACTAGTCGAACAGTCCCCAGGACTAGTCGAAGCCTAACAGAAAATATCTGAATTTTCAAACAAACTTACGACTGATCCAGGAAATCCTTAGACAGGTCGAAGTAGTACTAGGACTAGTCGACCAAAGACCAGGACTAGTCTTCGAACAGGCCAGACTCACTTATATAAAATATGTGAATTATGTATCCAAAATGGCCTACTCTAAAGGTCAACCTATGGTCAGTCAAACCTCAATAGTGAAGTAAGGACATTGAAACTTTAGGACCTTGAAAGTGGTGAAGCTTGAAGTCTTGATATAGTTCAAACTTGAAAGCTTATTCAGATCTTGAGATTAAACTTGAAGGCTTATTGAGATCTTGAGATTGAACTTGAAAGCTTCTTGAGATCTTGAGATTGAACTTGAAAGCTTCTTGAGATCTTGACTTGAGAGCAGTGCTTGTCCATCAAATTTGATCTTGAGTAGTGTTTTGATCTTCACATATGCAAGCTTCATAACAGTGTGTTTAGCACCATAAATTTGACAACAAAAGGGGCTATCAACAATAGCACTTACAGTTAGGCCTAGCCTTTTTATGGTGCCCCCTGTTTTGTATAGCTTTGTGTTGTTGAATGAAAGCTGCAGTTTTTCTTTTTTAAAAAAAAAAAGAAAAAAAAAGGCTTATGTGGACAACACAATGGGGATTAAACTCTTACCGTTGAAGACTTCTTGGGGGCCATAAGAGTTTTGGATGGAGCTGATATTTGTGTTTTCTATTCATCCAGGTGTACGTAACTTTATGAATACGTTGGATGGAAAATAAACATCATGGTGGACCTTAAAAAAGTTTCAATGGTGAGAATCATTATCACCGCTGCTTCTTGTGGTGTGGTCCACTTGAACCTTGAATCTGCCTCATTTTGAGTTTGTAACCTAAAATGATACGAAAAAAATTGGATGGACGGTGTGGAAACAGGCGGAGGTAGGGACAAAGCTTGATCCAATATATCTTTACCACGTGTACGGTGGATACATGCCCACTGTGGAAACGGATTGGCTACTCCCCCTGCCACCAGCCCCATGGCTGGTGGTCGGTGCTCTGTGGGCCCACCATGATGTATGTGTTTCATCCATGTTGTCCATCAGTTTGTCTTGTGATTTTAGGGCTACGACCCATTTCATATTCGAACCACGATCCACTTAACTTGACAACAACTATCCATATTGATTAACAGCTGGGATGCATATTACATTACAACCATGACCCATATTATATTGACAACCACGATGCATAGTACATTACAACCACAACCAATATTACATGATAACCACGACCCATATTACATTATAACATCGACTCATGTTCACCACGACCCATATTTCATGATAACCATGACAAATATAACATGACAACCACGACCGTAATTAAAATACAATATGAAGAACTATACTCTTCGAAGGGCACCCAGCGAGATGAAAAACTCTCTTAAGTATGTCTTGTTTTAGCTTGACCAAAAACTCTGTTGAGAAGGTGAGGCTTAAACAAGACACTCTCAAAAGTGTTTTTCAGCTCGCTGGGTGCGCCCTTCGAAGAGAACTGTTCTTCACATTATATTTTAATTATGGTCATAGTTTTTATGTTATATGGGTAGTGGTTATCATAACCTATGGGTCGTGGTTGTCATAGGTCATAGTTATCATGTTTCTCATTCAGGGTCCATGTATCATGACAACCACGACCTATACAACCTTACAACCATAACCGATATACAATGACAGTCACGACCCATGTATCATATTAATCACAACGCAAATATGGATGATAATCATGAGCCTTTATTCAATTGAACCACGGCCCAAATATGAAAATAGTGTATATAATAATAGGTAGTGGTTTTCGTGATATATTGTCTGTGATTGTCATGTTAATGGGTCGTGCTTTCACTCAATGCCTTTTTTGAACCACAACCCAAACAATGACAACCACGACGCATGTAAAATGTTAACGATGACCCATGCATGCAACACATCAACCACGATCCATATCACATGACAACCATATCAAATGACAACTGCAATCAGTGCTTCACGTCAACCACGAACCATATAACACAATAACCACGATTTTTATTACACGACAACCACGACCCATTTATCATTACATTCGTGATCCATAATTCATGACAACCACAACCTATACAAAATTACATCAATGACCCATATGCAATGACAGTCATGACCCATGTATCGTGTTTCGAGCACGATCATAGGGCTTGTCTCTATTCGAGCCCGACCTTATAATCTAAATCCTTCCGTCTCAGCTTTCTGATTCCAGGATGATATAAAAGCCCTATGAAAGAACTTGATATTTTTTCGATGAGCACCTACTCAGATTTGGTAGACCCGTTGTGTAATGGCTTCTTCGGGAGTCCAGGATGATGTGAAATGGCTTCTTCGGGGTTCTAAGCTGACGTGAAAGCTCTATAAAACAACTCGTTATTTTGTAACATGACAGCAACGATCCGTATAATGCGACATCAACGATCCATAAAACATGAAAACCACGACTCATAGCAACTAACACCACAACCCATGTGACTTTTACAACCACGATCCATATATCATAACAACGATAAATAAAAACTGTACACAACGATCCTTTGTCTAGGTCGTGTTTTGACAATGTGAAGGATCGTGGTTATCATATACGAAGGGTTGTGTTTATCGCTGTGGAAGGTTGAGATGACTTTGATCAAGGTGTGCCTTACAGTAAGCTCCCTTCACATGACAACGAAAGCCCTCACCATATCATATTTGATCTTCGCGATCCGTAGCAAGTGTCTACAAGAAGGTCTGATAAATAGATACACCCCGTATAGGGAAACGGTCCTTTTCCACTGGTAAATCCAGTACATTACATTCCCTGTATGGGGAACGATCGTTTTCCTTTTCTCAGAACATTCCAGGTATGGGGAAACGGCCGTTTTACGATGAAGGTTGGGTCGTGGTTGTCATGTTAATGGGTTCATGGTTGTCATGTTAATGGGTTGTGGTTGTCATTTAATGGGTTCGTGGTTGGGAACCACCGTCCATTGTGTATGACAACCACGGCCCGGAAGTCGAGTCGTGGTTGACATGCATATTGAATCGTGGTTTACACTAACAATGGATTGTGGTTGTTATCCATGATCGTGGTTGTTACATGACCCTTCTAACATACAAACCATGACTCATATAACATGACATGTACGAGCCATATCTACTGGAACCCATAAACCATATTCCGTCACAACCACGACCCATGTTCAAGGGACCGTGTTGAAGCCCAATTCTTTGGCCCACAACTTTGTATCGTAGTTATTATGTTATATGGTCGTGCTGTTAATGTTCAATGGGTAGTAGTTGACATGACGATATAGATCGTGTTTTCATTGTATATGGATTGTTGTAGTCATGATATATGGATCGTGTATTCAAATTTTACGGACCAATATTCCCTCGTTATGCAAAAAGATGTAATGATGACAAGGTAAGGTCAGCGCGAGCACGCTTTCCTACGAAAGCCTTTCGTAGGAAGTTCTTTCGTTGAAAACCTAAGTGGGCCCCACCCTGATGTTTGTGAGAAATTTATCTCGTTCATCCATTTTTTGAGCTTAATTTAGGGCTTGAGACAAAAAGTGAGCAGGATCCATGACTCAGGTGGACCGCATTAAAGGAAAATGTGGGTAGGGAAATTCCAACCATTGAAACCTCCCTGGGGTAGACAGTTATGTTTACATGCCATCCATACCATTCATAATGTAATTCCTACTGGGATGAACTAAAAACACAAATATTATCCTCACTCAACACTTCAGTGGCCCCATAAATATTTCAACTGTGGACGTTCAATCCTCACGTTTTCAACACATTTGAGTCTTAGTTCCAGTTCATTTTTGGTTCCAAGCCCTAAACTGAGCTCAAAAAGCGGATGGACGGAGTTGATTGCTCATAAACATCACAGTGGGCCCCAACCCACGTATCTTAGTTTCTACTTTAAAAATATGTCACATGTACATACATTAAAATGGTGTGTAAAAGGCGCAAGGTTCGTTTACGATTCCCAACGCATAACATCAATCATCGATCATCTTGGTCAAGTCTATGGGCCCATCATAAATCGGATCTAATCTGTTGGAATTGTTCATGGCTGACGTATTCCTTCGATAAGTTTAATAGCGACATATATCGAGCCATCAGTGGCCCACACTGCGTAAAGATGACAAATTATGAGATTTTACGGAACCTGTTGGTTTGAACTGTTGTAGTCCATTGGATTTAAATATTTTGATCATTCTTTGGATAATTCTATTTCTTGTCGTTACAAATAGAATGGACGGTGCAGATAAGAGAAAAGGCAGTTTGATGGGACTTAGAAACATCCGAGGTTGGAAGATATACAATGTAAAGCAACGCTTGTCCCCGTACGGAACACTGATTTTATATATTTATATAGTTATCTTGGAGCTTCTTCTCTGGGACCCCTTCACTTTTTATCCATAACCCTTTTCTTTTTATTGGTTTTGAATCTTCTACACTGGGCCCCTCCATCGCCACAAAGAGAGTACATTTATACAAGTTGAGTGCATCTTAGTTCTTATAAATTGCAAAGCAAGGTAATGGTTGACAGGGACACTAGAATGGTTGACAGGGACAGTATATTGTGGTTGTGATCGTGGTTGATATGCCCAATGGATCGTGGTCAACATACACAATGAATCGTTGCTCACATGTTATATGGGTCGGGGCGGTGAGTCTTGGTAGTCATGTTATATGGGTCGTGGTTATGCCCATATAAATGATAACAACGAACCGTATAGCATGACAACCACGATCGTGGTTGCGATTCAATGTAGACGACAACAACGATCTATCTAGCATACCAATCATGATCGTGGTTGTGATCGTTGTTGATGTACCCAGTGGATCGTGGCTCACATGTTCTGTGGGTCGTAGATGTGAACCACAACTCAATGGATCATGGTTGACATGGTCAGTGTATCGTGACCCACATGTTATGTCGGTAGTGGCTGTTACCTACAACCTAATGTATATGACTACAACGATATGTATAACATGACAATCACGATCATTTTATGTGGGTCGTGGCTGTGAGTCATGGTAGTCATGCTATATGGGTCGTGGTTATGCCCACATAGATGACAACAACGAACTGTATAGCATGAAACCACAATAGTGGTTGCGATTTAATGTAGACAACAACAATGATCTGTTTAGCATGACAATCACGATCGTGGTTGTGATCGTTGTTGATGTACCCAATGGATCGTGGTTCACATGTTATGTGAGTCGTAGATGTGAACCACAACTGAATGGATCGTGGTTGATAGTGACAATTTATGTCGATAGTGGTTGTGAACCACGACCTAATGTATATAACTACAACGATTTGTATAGTATGATAATCACGATCGTTGAATTGTATACACAAATGGATCGTGTTGACACGATCGTGGGTGGGTGGTTAGTTTGCCTATTGGATCGTGGTTGATAAGCACGGTGGATCGTGGATCACATGGTGGGAGGGTGGTCTTGACTGTGGACCTCAACCCAAAATAGATGACAACAACAAACTGTGTAGACTAACAACCCCGAGCCTTTAGAACTCGTGATAACCATGGCCTTTTGTTGGTTACATCAGCAATCAATTATGTAGTTCAATTACGATTGTGTAAGATTTTGTAAGACCTTATTATTGATTAAAAATCAATGATCATATTGGAATGCAGGTCAAAAGAAGTCAATGATGACCACGTGCTTAGACTTTGAAGGCGTACAAGTCTCTCCCAAGTGCTCCGTCAGTTTTTTTGAGTATATGATTGCAGATATGGTGAAGAATCCTGATAGACAATATATTTAGAGATAGTTGTTTTGGATTTCTTCTTTACTTTTCATTAACTGGGTGGAGGGCACACTCTCAGATCATGCATTGCCTAATGCAAAGGCATGTTGGTGATCTGACATTTGATGTTCAGGGCACCAAGATAAAATTTACTAAGCTCAATTTTTCTTTAATAATGGTTCTTAAGTTTGGACCAGTTAGGATAGATGGTGACGGTCGTGCCGAGGCCGGAAGAGTAGAGGAAGAGGTATTAGGGAGACCTACCTGAGAGTAGGTGGTGTTAGAAAAAATAACTGAAAGAAGCCTATTTGTCACTCGTCGATAAAGACGAACATATGGACGCGGTTAAGCTAGCTCTAATAATTTGTGTTGAGAGTCTATTAGTTGGATCTCCGCAAAAGAATAACTGTGTTGATACGTTTATCGACATGGTTGATGACATGGATTATTTTAATAACTACCCCTAGGGCAGTGTGGGGTATGATTATTTGAAGAATGAGGTTAACGCTGCGTCTGGCATTATTCGAGGGGGAAAGGGCAACTGACCAGTACCCCAAATCATACAACATATGCAGATGTGCGCTTTCCCTACAAGTATGTTATTCTTAATTCATACTTTGAGTTCGAATTTTTCCCTTTTTCCTCCATACATGTCAACCAATATGTAATGCATGATAATTGATCTTAAACAAATTTAGGCCTACGAACGGTTCCCAGAACTCACTGGTGACAGTGGGTGGGTAGTTAGAAGACTGCCTACAATGATTCCTTGAATACTAAATTGAAATCTGAAGAAAGCAGGCAGATATTGCCCCTTATCTGCCATCTTCAGAGCTGTATCGGTAAGGGTTATTTAAACAGTAGTGTATTTTAATTATGCAGTATGTTTATAATTAATAAATCAATTTTGCCCATGCAAATGGTGCTAGCTTTAGAGCTTCAACCGACGGTCGAAGAAGTAGAGACCGAGGTTGTCAGGAGTATAACCGACGAGACTTATACGAATGACAAAGGTTGGTGGGTAGCACCCACGGTAAAGACAACGGTGGTGGAGGATGATGAAATAAGAAATAAAGTTGAGTCTGATCTTATAGTCTCTCTCTTGGAACTGAGAAATGAAATTGGGGTTGAGATTAGAACCTCCATCCAGGAAGATATTAGTAAGGTATTGAAAGATAATAAAAAATTAATATCCGCAATAAAGAAATTTAATAAGCGGATTGAGTTCCTTATCACTGAAGTGGAAGGAATAAAGGATGAAGTAAAGCGAATTGATGGGTTTGGCGAAGAAATGAAGAACCTCAAGGAGGATAATGCTTCGCACTACAAGAAATCCCACTTTTAGCGACGAAAATTTTCGTCGTTAAAAGCCAAATTTTCGGAGCTAAAAAGTTTTAGTGACGAAAATTTTTGTCGCTAAATTCGTCGCTAAAAGACCGAAACAGAAGGGTTTTATCGACGAAAAATTTGAATCGTCGCCAAAGGCAAGCTTTTTAACGATGAAAATGTTCGTCACTGAAAAAACTTTACAAGACTTTTAACGACGAAAATATTCACTGCTAAAAATATTTGTTCCACTTTTAGCGACGAAAATATTCGTCGCTAAAAAAACTTCACAAGACTTTTAGCAGCGAAAATTTTCACTTCTAAAAATGTTCGTTCCACTTTTAGCGACGAAAATATTCGTCACTAAAAATAATTACAAGACTTTTAGTAACGAAAATATTCGCTGCTAAAAAATATTCGTTCAACTTTTAGCGACGAAAATATTTGTTGCTAAAAATAATTACAAGACTTTTAGCAACAAAAATGTTCGTCGCTAAAAACTAATTGTTAAACTTTTAACAACGATAGTTTTCGTCACTAAAAATATTTACGAAACTTTTACCTACGAAAATTTTCGTAGGTAAAAGTCCCCTTTTTTAAAAAATAATATTCCAGCACAAAATTCCTAATATACACCTATTATAATATATACAGGTGTTATAATATATTTCATCATATTCTTCCTGATATACACCTGTTATATAATATATTTCATCATATTCACATTCACATCCATATAAACCCAAACTAGTAAATCCATCCAAACATAAAAGTACATTCATCCAAACACAAACAATCTTATCCACATCACATTCATTCACGCATAAATACATATAAGTTTAACATCATAAACAAAAATATAAAAAATTACAAAGATGAAGGTGTAGGTGGTAGGGCATCGGTGGGTAAGCGTGCAATGAGAGCCTGAAACAACTTACTGCGGTAATCCTTGAACCGCTCCTTAATCATGCGTCGACAGCATGGGAGATGTGCGGAACGCTCAAATCCAAGTCAAATTTATCCTGCAGTTTCGTAAATAATAGATTAAGGCAATAAACTTATTAAGAAAATAACTTAACCGTAAATAAACTTTTATAAAATAAATTAGGATTTATAACTATAGATTTAGGTTTAGGTTAAGGTTAAGGTTAAGGTTAAGGTTAAGGTTTAGGTTTAGGTTAAGGTTTAGGTTAAGATTTAGGTTAAGGTTATAGGTTTTGGTTAAGGTTTAGGTTTAAGTTACAGGTTATATGTTATAGGTTATAACTTTAGGGAATTGAGAATAGGTTAAGGTTTAGGTTTAGGAAATCGGGTTCAGGTTTATGTTTTGGTTTTCATGTTTAGGTTTAGGTTTAAGTTAGGGAGTTGAGATTAGGATTAGGTGTAGGTTTAGGTTTACGGATTTGAGAATACATTTAGTTTTAGGTTTAGGTTTAGGTTTAGGTTTAGGTTTTAGGTTTAGGTTAAGGTTAGGTTATAGGTTTAGGTTATAGGTTATATGTTATAGGTTAAGGTTTAGGTTATAAGTTTTGGTTTTGGTTACGGTTATAGGTTTTGGTTTACGTTTAGGTTTTGGTTTAGGTTATAGGTTAAGGTTATAGGTTTAAGTTATAGTTTTAGTTAGGTTTAGGTTTAGGTTATAGGTTACAGGTTATAGGTTATAGCTTTAGGGAATTGAGAATAGGTTAAGGTTTATGTTTAGGAAATCGGGTTCGGGTTCGGGATCGGGTTTAGGTTTGGGTTTTCAAGTTTAGGTTTAGGTTTAGGTTAGGGAGTTGAGATTAGGATTAGGTATAGATTTGGGTTTAGGGATTTGAGAATACATTTAGGTTTTAGGGTTTAGGTTTTAGGTTTAGGTTTAGCTTTAGGGAATTGAGAATAGGTTAAGGTTTAGGAAATCGGGTTTGGGTTTGGGATCGGGTTTAGGTTTGGGTTTTCAAGTTTAGGTTTAGGTTTAGGTTAGGGAGTTGAGATTAGGATTAGGTGTAGGTTTAGGTTTAGGTTAGGGAGTTGAGATTAGGATTAGGTGTAGGTTTAGGTTTAGGGATTTGAGAATACATTTAGGTTTTAGGTTTAGGTTTAGGTTATAGGTTATAGGTTAAGGTTTAGGTTAAGGTTAGGGTTAGGTTATAGGTTATAAGTTTAGGTTATGAGTTATAGGTTATAGGTTAAGGTTTAGGTCATATGTTTTGGTTTAGGTTAAGGTTATAGGTTTAGGTTTAGGTTATAGGTTTAGGTTAAGGTTTAGGTTTAGGTTATAAGTTATAGCTTTAGGGAATTGAGAATAGGTTAAGGTCTAGGTTTAGGTTATAAGTTATAGCTTTAGGGAATTGAGAATAGGTTAAGGATTAGGTTTAGGAAATCAGGTTCGGGATCGAGTTTAGGTTTGGGTTTTCACGTTTTGGTTTAGGTTTAGGTTAGGGAGTTGAGATTAGGATTAGGTGTAGGTTTAGGTTTAGGGATTTGAGAATACATTTAGGTTTTAGGTTTAGGTTTAGGTTTTAGGTTTAGGTTATAGCTTATAGCTTTAGGGAATTGAGAATAGGTTAGGTTTAGGTTGTAGGTTAAGGAGTTGAGATTAGGATTAGGTGTAGGTTTAGGTTTAGGGATTTGAGAATACATTAAGGTTTAGGTTTAGGAAATCGGGTTTGTGTTCGGGATCGGGTTTACGTTTGGGTTTTACGTTTAGGTTTTAGGTTTAGATTATAGTTAGGTTATAAGTGTAGGTTATAGGTTTAGGTTTAGGGAATTGAGTTTAGATTATAGGTTTAGGTTAGGTTAGGTTGTAGGTTAAGGTTTAGAGAATTGAGTTTAGGTTATAGGTTATAGGTATAGGTTATAGGTTATAGGTTAGGTTATAGGTTATAGCTTTATGTTTAGGTTATAAGTATAGGTTTTGGGATTTGAGAATAGGTTTAAGTTAAGGTTATAAGTTTAGGTTAAGGTTATAAGTTTAGGTTATAGGTTAAGGTTTAGGTAGGTTATAGAGGTTTAGGTTTAGGTTACAGGTTATAGGTTTAGGTTATAGAGGTTTAGGTTTAGGTTATAGGTTATAGGTTAAGGTTTAGGTTAGGTTTTAAGTTTAGGTTAAGGTTATAGGTTTAGGTTATAAGTGTAGGTTATAGGTTTAGGTTTAGGGTTATAAGTTTAGGTTAGGTTATACGTTTGGATTTTTAAGTTTAGGTTTAGTTTTAGGTTTAGGAGTTGAGATTAGGATTAGGTGTAGGTTTAGGTTTAGGGATTTGAGAATACATTTGGGTTTTAGGTTTAGGTTTAGGTTTTAGGTATAGGTATAGGTTATAGGTTTAGGTTAAGGTTTTGGGATTTGACAATAGGTTTAGGTTTAGGTTTTAGGTTTAGGTTTAGGTTATAGGTTAATGTTTAGGTTTAGGTTATAGAGGTTTAGGTTTAGGTTATAGGTTATAGGTTAAGGTTTAGGTTAGGTTTTAAGTTTAGGTTAAAGTTATAGGTTTAGGTTATAAGTGTAGGTTATAGGTTTAGGTTTAGGAAGTCAGGTTCGGGTTTAGGTTTGGGTTTTCAAGTTTAGGTTTGGGTTTAGGTTAAGGAGTTGAGATTAAGATTAGGTGTGGGTTTAGGTTTAGCGATTTGAGAATACATTTAGGTTTTAAGTTTAGGTTTAGGTTTTAGGTTTAGGTTTAGGTTATAGGTTTAGGTGAAGGTTTAGGTTTAGGTTATAGGTTTTGAGATTTGAGAATAGGTTTAGGTTAGGTTAGGGTGTAGGTTATGGTTAGGGTTCAGGTTTAGGTTTGTGTTATAAGTATAGGTTTAGGTTATAGGTTAAGATTCAGGTTTAGGTTTAGGTTATAAGTATAGGTTTTGGGATTTGAGAATAGGTTTAGTTTAAGGTTATATGTTTAGGTTATAGGTTTAGGTTTAGGTTTAGGTTATAGAGGTGTAGGTTTAGGTTATAGGTTATAGGTTAAGGTTTAGGTTAGGTTTTAAGTTTAGGTTAAGGTTATAGGTTTAGGTTATAAGTGTAGGTTATAGGTTTAGGTTTAGGTTAGGTTATAGGTTAAGGTTTAGGGAATTGAGAATAGGTGTAGGTTTAGGTTTAGGAAATCGGGTTCAGGTTTGGGTTATAAGTATATCTTTGGGTTTTCAGGGTTTAGGTTATAGTTTATAGGTTAAGGTTCAGGTTCGGGATCGGGTTTAGGTTTTGGTTTAGGTTTAAGGTTATAGGTTATAGGTTATAGGTTATAGGTTATAGGTTAAGGTTTAGGTTTAGGTTTTAGGTTTTAAGTTTTAAGTTTAGGTTTAGGTTTAGGTTATAGGTTATAGGTTATACGTTATAGGTTAAGGTTTAGGTTAGGTTTTAAGTTTAGGTTTAGGTTATAGGTTAAGGTTATAAGTGTAGGTTATAGGTTTAGGTTTAGGAAATCAGGTTTAGGTTTGGGTTTAGGTTTGAGTTTTCAAGTTTAGGTTTAGGTTTAGGTTAAGGAGTTGAGATTAGGATTAGGTGTAGGTTTAGGTTTAGCGATTTGAGAATACATTTAGGTTTTAGGTTTAGGTTTAGGTTTTATGTTTAGGTTAAGGTTTAGGTTTAGGTTATAGGTTTTGGGATTTGAGAATAGGTTTAGGTTATAGGTTTAGTTTTAGGTTATAGGTTAAGGTTAGTGTGTAGGTTAAGGTTAGGGAATTGAGTTTAGGTTATAGGTTTAGGTTAGGCTAGGGTGTAGGTTAAGGTTTAGGGAATTGAGTTTAGGTTATAGGTTATAGGTTAGGTTATAGGTTAAGTTTTAGGTTTAGGTTATGAAGGAATAAAGGCATGGCTTTGTAGGGTCTCACCTAAAAAAAAAAAAAAAAAAAAGGATTTAACCCATAGATTTTTATAAGTGTCAAAGCTTTCTTTCAATAGAATGGTGAATGCTCCTAGAATAACCAATAAAACCCAAAGCTTTAAGTAGGAGTGATGGTTGAAATCCAGCAAGAGACTGGAGAAGTGATCATGGAGCTCCACCAGAAACTTAATGAGAAAGAGGACTACACCGCCCCAACTTCGTGAAATATTGCCTTCCTCCATCAGATTGGCAAGGAAGATACTAACACGTTCACAAGACCTATTGGGGGGAATGAAGGATTCATTGCTCTAATGCTGGAAAAGGTGTGACAGAGATGTTGCGTATCAAGGTCCATAGTTTGACTTGGAGTCCATGTAAATTCTTGCAAAGGTGCTTGCAACAAGGCTTCATGGGAGGAAGAATGACATGCAAGATAGGAAAGAGGGTGGAGAAGAAGAGGGAACTATAATAGAGGGAAGGGCAGCTCGAGCAGAATCAATGCACTGGGATGTGATTGTGGGGGGTATCGGGATAATAATAGGTCTGAGGTATGAGAGGGAGTAAAAAAGGGAGAATGATCGGGATGGGGAGGTAGATTCCGGTGGAAAATGAGGGGTGGATCAATGGGAAGGCGAAGAGGAGGGAGGTTTGACAGAGGTAAGGAGACTAAAGTATGAGACGGAGAAGATAGCGACTGTAAAGGTACTACTAGAGCTCTCGACTTTGTCTGTAGTTGGGTTTCCCAAAGGGTGGCTGCCAGTGAATTTTTCTAAGGTTTTTTAAATGGTCAGTGCTGAGGACATCCAATCATTTAGAGTATATTAGAGGAGGAGATCAGCCCAGCCTTCACTTTGGCTCAATGACTTGTACACAGGCCCAGGTGGGCCGCACTAAGGACTTGAAGACCACACATGCATGAGTGTGAGTCTTACATTAGGAAGATGCATGTGGGTTGCTTCTTTGAAGAGTTTTGACCATTTGATCGTGAGGATACGACGATCAGACCATTGGATAGTGTGGATCATTCAATCGGCTAGTTGGATCACTGTAATCCTTGATCACTTTGGTCATTAGTATTAGGATTGGCTGATTATATATTTTTTATGGTTAATTATAGTTTAAGATAAGTTATTTTCTGTTTATTACATCATGGGACATATGAGGTATGTTTTCTTCTCAAAACTTTCTTCTTGTCCGCTTTTCTTCTACAAACCCTAAATCTCTTTACCCTTTTCTTCAAAACTTAAACTCATTACCTAAATCTATCTTTTCCTAGCCCTTTCTCCACCAAACCCAACCCATCACCACCAACCCCACACATAGGGATAGGGTCGTACATCCATACGGTTATCCCTTCCATCCATTTTCTTCCATTTCTTCAACCATCTTCCTATCTTATAAACCCTAGCCTAAAACCCTAATCCCAAATTCCCTACGAAACCCTAATTCCCCAGTTCCTTACGAAACCCTAAATCCAAAATTCCCAAAAAACCCTTGAAACCTAGCACTAGAATCGTTGCGGTGGTCACTAGTTGTAGAAAGAGTAGATGGAGCTACCATCCCACAATTAAAATCGAGGATAGAAGAGTATTGTGGTCTAGTAGACGACTTCATTGTCAAGCCAATAAAATCGAATGAGGTTTGGTTCTCAATAAAACCAGGTGTGTGCCTCAATCAAACGATGATTGCAGGAGCAGTGTTCAAGGACAGGCCGATGACGCAAGGAGATGGGTGGACAACTCATTTTTCAGACAGGAGGTGTGGTTTCTCATGTGGGAGATTCCTTTAGAGCTTTGGTTTTAGGAAGTTTTTCTAGAGATTGCAGCATGTATGGGAGAAGCTGTGGTTATCGATGCTGCGACAGAGGACGGTGAGGAGTCGGGGGTGGCTCAAATTTGTTTGGAGAAAATGATGTCGATAGAGGATCCCAAATCAATTAAATTAATGGTTGGGGTAAGATGCTAGAATTACGGGTGGAAAGAAGAAAGTTGGGGGTTCCAGAGAGCTGGGAAGAGGTGTAGAGCACGAGTGTCAGACGTTCAACATGGAGAAACGATTGCAGGAAAAGTTTCGATGACAGAGCACGATCTCTGTGCTTCAACACTGCTTCAGTTCAAGATGATGGGGTGTGGAGCCCTCCTATTGGTCAGAAATGGGTGGTTGGAGAGGGGTAAAGTGGAAGAGGCATGTGGGGTAGAGTGGTCTGCAGGAGTCTAGAGCGATGAAGTACTCGCTACGAGCCATGTCTAAACCTCTAATAAGGGGGACACGTACTCGTATGTCTAGTAGTTTAAAGGAGCTTCAAGGCTTAGTTCTTGACACGTAGCAACATGAGAAATTAGCTATTGACATCCTGACTACTTGAACCATCTCTCCAGTCCTCCCGAGGGCTATTCATCTCGAGGGCAGCTGTGATGCCGGAGAAGCAAACACGTAGCAGGGTATTTTTCAAGATGCAAATGCGGAGGCTACACGTGGTGATGAAGGGTTCCATTGTCCTCTTGCTCTCATTCTTTCTCCCACATGTGAGACTTTCACAGATAAGCCGGCATGTTCGTTCAAGTCACGCATGTGAGACTTCTCCCACCACTTTCTTTACTAAGAGTGCGATGAGTTTAGATTGTTAAACACTCCTGAGACTGTGAAGGCACAAGAAGAGAAGACTGCAGCGGAGCATAGGTTTGGAACACACTCTCCAGCAAGCTTCAAGGGTACCTTGGTGGAGCTTGAGAAGGAGGAAGAACTTCAAAGGCAGCATGACCTGCAACAAGAAGATGGAAGGGTAAAGTTCTTGGTTTGTCATAAGGAATTGGGGATGGTGAAAAGGCTTGAATCGGAAGTGGGGATTCTGCTACTGGTTGATCATACCTAGGAGGAGGTGCCGCTAATCACACCATTTAGGGCTTCATCAAGAGAAGAAGACAGTGCTATCTACCAGACAGATTTTGTAATGGTTTCAGAGGTTCAATACGCATTCGAAAGGGACAGTAACATATCGGAAGAGCAATTATGGTGGTATAAGGATGTGCTCAAAAGGGTTAAGAACTAGTTGGGTTATTGTTCAAGGCGAGAGATGAGGATGCTTATACATCTTTCCAGTTTGTGCAACATAGAGAAGCTTAGAGACAATAGGATCTACAAGCGTTAAAGGCCACGAAATCTCTAAGAGGTTGGAGAGAGCTTCTCAATTTAGAGCGTTCTATTTTCTACGATTCAGTAGGTAAGTTGTAACAACCCGAATCTTCAGGACCTGAGTATATGACCCGTGTCCCAAAAACCCGAGTATTAACCTAAAAGGATGGTCAAATTTGAGTGTATATTTTTTTTTATTCATCAGAGTTAACAGATGAGCGTAGTGTGGACAAATCGATATAAAGGAAAATTTCATTATCATTCAAATGTACAAGAAGCTGCCCATAATGACTTATACAAACTAATGTCTCTGAATTTAACAAGTACAAGATTTACAAGAATTTAATACATGAAGAATAATAGACAATATATAAATGTAAGCCGCCAAATCACGCAGCTCCTCCAGGAAAATATGGACATGCATCCTTGGCGATCGTACCCTGCTCCTCATCAAGTCTGAACATGCATATCACTAAAGCCACCTGTACTACCTATACGGTTGTATATTTGATGGATGAGTGGCCAACTTAGTGTGAATTCCCCTCAAGATTACACACCACCGCATTAGGTAAGCATAGTTACAAAACATCTAGGCAACCAAAACAGAGTAAATGCAGTCTTATTAGATGCATGGATGCGTGAATGCAATCATCGCCCCTGGGATGCTCATCCGTGCGGACAGTGGGCCGTCACCCATGCAATCATCGAACCTGGGAAATATCATCTAGTTAGAATCATCGAACCTGGAAAATATCATCCAGTCGGAACAATACGTGCCATGTATGAATGATTAGCCAAGTCATTATTAGTCCATTTACAACCAACCAATTTAGATAAGCTCAAGGGTCACTACGGGGAGCACATGGCCAAGCGTAGGCCGACAGCTCGGGCATAGTGTCCCATACCACCATCCCCGGCTCATGAGACTACCACCTTAGGATGTTTAATGGTACCTCATCGACTTGTGGCCAATCATATTATAATATATAGGGCTTACCATCACATGGCTGCACGGTGTAAAACGTCGGACCCATATAGGGAAAATATCAAATAAAATCACGTAGGGCGAGTATCAAAATATGCCACATAGGGCGAATATCAAAACCATACGATAAAGACCATCCTTAAAAACCATTGGGCACAACAACCTTGGATGGTAGGCCCACATCAATGATCCATTTAGACCACCACTCAATAACCACTAAGTCGAAGGTCCATTTTAATCACCACCAGTCGAGTTACATCCTAAGTATGAGGGTACATTTATAGGTGGGGGCTTCCCACTAATGTACCAGTTTAAAGTCCATAAGCAATACACAAGCATGTACAAATATACAGGATGAACATTTAGCAGGCAATATAGCAATTCAATTTCCACCAGCTAACACATGTGATTACAAGAGAGAGACATCAATTATAATTTTTAATAAAAACTATAACTTAAGCTAATGAGAAGATGGAAAGCTCAAGGGGAAGAATCATCACCTTACACTTTGAATCGCCTACTAGTGCCGCAAAGTGTTTGCGCCTTTAGAATTGAATCCTAACAAAATTCATGAACTTTACCATTAGACCCAAGTTCCACACACTACCTAGGTTTTTAGATCATCGCCTAAGGTTACCCTTTAGGGTTTACATCCTAGGGTTTAATTCTAGGAGTAGAACTTATGATGTATGTGCAACTTAAATACAATATAACTGTAATATGGTTAGTTACAATTTAACTCTATTAGTATTAAAATTGTAATAAAATAGTATATCCTATCATTAAAGATAATATTTTCAAGTGATGGACACCATGCCAATATCGCTAATGGTAGTTTCATTTATAACAACTAATATTATCATAACATGCTAATAGTAATCATCATGATGATCATTAATATTATGATAATATTTAAGAATGGTAAGTAAATTACACTATTCACTAATTTTAATTCTATTTATTATAACTAGTTCTAGCATGAATTATCCGTCAATGGCTAATCATATATAATATTAGTAATCCTAATAATAAGAGTGCAACAGTGATATTAATAACATGAGGCATGTCTAGTCTAGAAAGGAAACATTGACTCATTGAGTCGACTCAGTTGAGTTGGAAAGGTTACCTGATGACGATGCCTAACACCGGGATCGGGACTGAGAGCCCCAATATTGTCGATTTGCTGAATGAGTACAGTCTCCGAATAATATGGGATTCGGGTTAACCCAACTCAGTGAGTTGACTCGATTCAACCAACCACCCTTCTTTCTTCCTTTCTCTTCCTCCTTTCCTTCATCCTCTTCTCTTTTCTACTTCTACCCCAACACAAGCCCACACGTCCAGCGAGATTGTTGGAGTAAACCAGCACAACTCAACTGAAACAGGCCTACTCAGGCCAGACTCGACCCAGTTGACTCGCCAACGAGTCAGCCCCTAACTCAGCCCCATCTCATTTCTTCTCTCCTCTCTCTTTTCCTTTTCTTTTCTTCTTTTCTTCCTTTCTTCTTCCTTTCTGCTTTCCAGTGCCTAGCAGACCCGGAGCTAGCTCAGCTTGACAGGGAGTTTGACCAGTCCGCCAGCAACAGCAACAGCTGCACCTCTCTCCCTTCTCCCTTCTTCTCTCTCTCTCTTCCTCCTTCCATTTCTTTTGTTAGAGCTCCTGCAAGGCCTGGAGTAGACCCGAACCAACAGAGTCAGTCCGACTCAGCCTGAGCTCGAGTGGGAGTGCGGCAGCGACACCCACCACCATCGTTTTCCTTCTCCTCTCTCTCTCTCTCTTTCTATTCTTCTGCCCATTTGCTGGCATTCCAGCCATGACTGAACCCAAGCCCAACTCGGACCGAGTCGCAGGATGAGTTGTTGGTTTTGCAGCGACCCAACAGTGCTCGGCTCGGTTTAGATTGGTGTAATGGTGCACCCATCCTCTCCTTTCTCTCTTCCTCTTTCTTTATTCCTTTCTTATGCTCCTCCTTCCTCTTCTCTCCTCTTTCATTAAAGTCCAGCAGCACCACTGGACTCGACCCAAGCATGGCCCAAACTCAGCTCAGTTCGAGCTGCAGGCAAACGGGGAAGAAGGCTCAGCCGTTAATGGCAGACTCCTTCCCATGGCTTCTCCCTTTAATCCGACCACATGGGATGGTTCTTAGGGACCCTAGGAAGCTTACAGATAGGCTTTTTCAAAGCTTTAAGATGATTTGAGTGGTGAGTTTGCTGGTGGAAAGGAAACGAAGATTTTTCATGGACGGCTGCGAGAATGGATCGAGGTCGAGCTGTTGTTGCTCGATCCAGACCCTTTTATTCGTTTAAACCCATCATCCTAGAGCCGTAGGATTGACAAGAAATGGTCCGGATCGCCCTGGCTGAAAACATCTCCAAATACGGTGGGCGAATCCAAAACTGTTTGTGGTTTTCTTTGCTGAGGGAGCCCTAAACCGCTCAGCTAAAACGGACGGCTGGGATTACTTCGGAATTGAATGCCCGAGATCGAGTATTAGGAGTGCACATGGATCGCCCTCGTGGCAAGGAGGACAGTTGCTATTTTTGAAAAATGGTTTTGTAAGGTCTGTTTGCACCATAAACTGTGTGCACATGCTTTCTCTTCTACACGTGCAGCCAACTAGGTTTTGGTAAGCCATACCAGCTGGACCGGATGGACGGTTTGGATTGTCCAGATGGACAATGTTGGTGGGCCAGAGATCAAGAAAACGGACGCCTGTCCTTCGGCCTCTGGAAAATGGAGGGAGAGAGGAATCTCTCTACTTTGAGAGTTCGCAGGTCAGACGTCTCTGACCGAGCTATTCGGACTGGTGCACGGCGAGTGCACACTCCCCCTGTGCACTCGCACTCCAAGGTGGGGTCCACCATGACATTTGTGACTAATTCACCCCGTCTATTCTATTTGGTGGATCCCAAGCAGGGTCCTTGATCAAATATTAGGTAGACCAAATGTTTAGGTGGGGCCCACAGCGTGATTTGTATTCCTAACGGTGTCTCCTTGACAATCTAGTGGTCGGATGATTCCGAAGTCGGACGTCAATGGTTAAAAGGGCCCTAATAACTTATTTAAATGAAAGGAACCTCTGTTCTATGAATTTCGAACATTAAATGCTATTATAGGAAAATTTTAATATTTATTATTATTATCATTACTTATTTCCTTTATGTATTTTGTCATTTATAACTTATATTATCCCAAATTGTTAATATACGTAAATTATATGAATATCAGTAAGTAGAGATGTATATATATTATTTGTATATTATTTATATGGTCATATATGTGTTAGGTTTTAAATTTTATACAAGTCATTAAATTGTTTGAAATATGTTAGTCATTATAAATTTTCCCAGTATATTTTATTTTTTCGTATTACAGTTTCCATAGCTTGTAATTTATATTAGCGATGTTGTAAGTATATGCATTTAATATGGATTATAGTTACATATCATTTTAATGTGAAACTTTAGATATTTATAAAATATTTAAATAGCATTTCATAGTATCTATATATTTAGGTTTTATTATTTTCTTGTATTTATATTAAATAAAATGGTAACACTCGAGTACTGGAAAGTACGGGGTGTTACATAAGTCTACTGGAGGGAAAAGAGTTAGAGGAGCCAAGATAGTTAATCAATGATAGTTTTAACTCGGAATGTCGAGGCATTGGGTTGTAGTTTCCAAAGAGCTTAAATGAGAAAGATGTGTAAAAAGGCTAGAGCAGATGGTATAGCGATTCAAGAAACTAAGACTCGAAGCACAAATAGGGGGATTATGGATTGTGTGGGGGTTAACAATAAAGAGTGTCTTGCAATGGACGATATTGGAGCGACAAGGGGTATTGGAGCGGCAAGGGGCATTGTTGTGGCTCGGTATACAAAGACTTGGAAAAAAGAAGCGAGTTTTTCTGGTAATTTTTCTCATACGTGGTATTACAAGATGCAGCTTCAGGGTGGTGGTAGGTTTTCTCAAAAGTTTACAGGCCATGTGTTCTAGGTCAGTGTGAACAATTTTAGGCGGAGCTGGATAGTGTTGGGCAGAGATAGAATTTTATGTGGTGTGTTGGTGGGGATTTTAATGTGGTGAGATTTTGTATGAAAAGTAGAATGGTGGACATATATCTAGTAGCACGATAGGTTTCATAGAATGGATGGAGTGACGTGAGTTAGTGGATCTAATGGTTGGGGGTTCTAAATTCACATTGTCAAATGGGTAGGAAGTCCCTATCATGTCATGGCTTGATACGTTTCTGGTGTTTGTGGAGTGGATTGAGAAATTTTTGCATGTGGATCAAAGGGGGTTGCCATCAGCCTATTAATCTAGAGATTGGAGGAAGCCTAGAGCCCAAAGACTTTCATATTTGAGTTTAGCCTAAATGGAGGGTTTCGAGCAATTGGTAAAGGATTGGTGGGCTCCTTTTCAATTGAGAGTTTTGTCGGCTCTAGGTTCTCTCGGAAACTTAGAATGTTGGAAGAAAAGATAAAAGGTTGGAAGAAAGAAGTCCTTGGTGATAGGGTGATAGAATTAGATTTTATTTTAAAGGAGATGCACGATTTGGACGTTAAAGAGGAGGTTGGGGAACTGTCGTTTAAGTAGTGTGAAAAGAGAGCAAGTTTAGCCTTGACTTATGCTAACCACAAAGAAGAGGAAATCAAATGGAGGCCACGATCCAGAACACTACGGCTTAAAGACAGGGATAGGAATACATGTTTCTTCCATCTCATAGCTAATGCTAGGGCTCGGGAAAATAGAAATGGTAGCTTGGCTGCTAATGGTACAAGAACTTCAAAAAAGGGGCAAATTTGTGATTCGATGGTGTCCTTCAATAAGACCCTTCTATCCCAGGATTAGTGGAAGACCGAGGTTGGATAATTTGGATTTTCCTCAATTGCCGAGTGATGTAGCGACATCTCTTAAGCTCCTATATTAGATAAGGTTAAAGTTGCTTTGGACTCGATGGCTGGAGAGAAGGCCCCCAATCCACATGGTTTTCTAATGATATTTTTTTTTCAAAAATAATAATAATAAAAAAATGGGAAGGGATAGAAAAGGACGTTATGGATTTTATGACTAAATTTCATGACCATAGTCGCCTCTCAAATGATCTAGGGGCGTCTTTCATAGCTCTCATTCCTAAAGTTGAAGGGACAGACGTGATCAAGGATTTTAAGCTTATTAACTTGATCAGGGTCTGTGTAAAACTATCACTAAAGTCTTGGCTCTTTGATTTTTAAGTGGGTGCTTTTGCTAATTATTTTTAAGAATCAGGGGACCTTCGTGATGGGAAGACAGATTCTTGATAGCACGTTAATCGCTCATGAATATACTGACTCTGAAGAATAGAGAAATGAAATGCAGGATAGTTTACAAGCTCAAAAATGAAAAAGCTTATGATCACGTTAATTGGGAGTTCCTCGACTACATGCTCGGTAGGTTGGTTGCAATAAAAAACGGAAGGGTTGGATGAGGGCTCATGTGCAATCAATAGTTTTTTCCATCTTGGTAAATGGGTTGTTAAAGGGTTCCTTCGAGACTTCCAAGGGTATTAGATAGGGCGATCCTTTATCTCCTTATTTGTTTGTAGTGGTTAGGAAAGTGTTATGTAAGATGCTTCATAGAGGGGCAGAATCAAATCTAATTAGAGTTGTACGTGAGTCGAATCGAGTTGAGCTTGGCACAGCTTGACTCAGCTCGGCTCAGTCCTTGAGCCTGACTAGCCAGCTCGGCCCAGTTCAAGCAAGTTTGAGCCAAGATCGAGCCTCTGCGGCAGTTTCTCAAACACATGGAGAGCACGTTCAATTTCTCACGAAATGTAAAACAGCAGCATCGGTTCACAGGTATTTCATCAAACACTCAGTAGGTAACATAAAAATCAAAATACAAGGGTATTTATTTCATATCCATACCTTCCTCGCCACCAACCGACACTTAGTTGAGTCGTTTCATCAAATACTTGCTAAGCAACAGGTATATCAAAATAACCGAGTCACTGAACTGGTTTGATCCGAGTCGAGTCGAGCTTGGGCAAGCTCGAACTTGGCTCGAAATTTTTCGAGCTCTAGTTCGATCCGAGTCGGGTTGAGCTTGGGCAAGCTCGAACATGGCTCGAAATTTTTTCGAGCTTAAAAAATCAACTCAACTTGGCTCGAGTCGAATCAAGCTTTTTCAAGTCGAGTCGAGTGAGCTAACTAAGCTAACTCGGTTCGTGTACAACTCTCAGTCTAATTAGATGTTTCAAAGTGGCAAATGGGGAGGTCAAATTAGTCATCTTTAGTATGCTGATGATACCCTTTCATTTTGTGATACAGATGTGGTGTCAGTGGATGATCTTCAAAAAATCATTGTTTGTTTTTAATCAGTTTTCGGGCTAAGTGTTTTTTTAAGGTTTTCCAAGACTAAGTGTTATTGTTGCCAAGAGTGAATTGCTTCGAGTCCATGTGGATTATGAGAATTTGGTGTGGTTGACTAATTGGATGTAATAAAGGGACTTTCCATCGACCTATCTAGGTTTATCCCTATCTATAGGCAAGCCGGCTAGACACTTATGGGACAAGGTTATTGAGAGCATTAAGAAGAAGCTCTTGAGTTGGAAGAGCCACTATTTGTCCTTGAGAGGCAACTTTAACTCTAAAAGTTGTTTTTTCCTAAAATGCTAGTGTATTTCATGTCACTATTTAAGTGCCCCAAGTAAGTTTTGGTTAAGCTAGAAAAATTGACAAGGGATTTCCTTTGGCAAGGGTCGAAGGGCAAAAAAACAAAGTTTTGTCTTCTAAGGTAGGAAGATATTTGCAAGCTGATTGCTAAAGGTGGTGCTTGGCATACAAGATTTGGGATCCAAGGACTTAGCATTGCTAGGAAGTAGCTTTGGAGGTTTGGCACTGAAGCTGTAAAACATGATGACTTTGAAGGGAGATTATTGCAAGCAAATATGGGGGATGAAAGTGAAGAAGTCATCTTTGTATCATGCATCTAGTCTATGAAAAGAGATCGATTTGGTTGATTATTTGTTTAGCAGAGGAATTTCCTTCTCCTTGGGGGTCGAAAACCGTATTCACTTTTGGGTGAATGTTTGGGTTAGAGACAGGGCACTCCGAGAAAATTTCCCCAGATGGCCCGCATTGCTTCATATAGGCTTATATCTGTGCACAATTGCTATTCGATATATGGTGATTTTGTGGTGTGGTCTCCACCCTGCCATAGGGATTTAACAGATGAGGAAATTATGGAGTCGATTGGTTTGATACACAGATTTAAGAATGTGGTTCCTTCGGCTCTTCAAGAGGATTCGATGGCTTGCCATGTCATAGTTAGGGCCGCTTTTTTGTCCGTTCCTTCTATAAGATGATGTGGCTCGCCGTACATTTGTGCATTTCCTTCTCATTTGTGGTCATATGGAGCCCCTCCAAGGGTTTCAGCCTTTGCTTGGTTAGTGGGAAGAAAGTTTGTAACTGTTGATAACTTACAAAGAAGATTCCTTGTCCTCTCTAACATATGTTTGATGTGTATGAGAAACGCGAAGTCGATTGATCACCTCTTCATTCACTACAAGTTTACTCGCCAAGTGTGAGACCTCTTTCTCAAGGCTTTTCATACTACTTAGGTCATACCAAAGTCTATTGCAAATCTGATGTGGGCTTGGCATGGAGGTGGGAAAGGGAAAGTTGGAAAAGTCATGTGGAGATTGCTCATTTTGGCGGTTTTTTATCCATCTGGGAGGATCGTAATAGGCATTGTTCGGGAATAGAACTTCAACACCCCAAGAGATCATTAGGGAAATTAAATGTAGTGTCATGGATTAGGCTTCTTATGTAAAGGCTGTTATATCTGACAGCCTCCCCTCTTTTTTGAAGTTTAAGAGTTGGGTTGTATTCTTTCATGCTTCTAAGAAATTTCAGCTCTACAAAAAAAAAAAAAAAAAAAAAAAAAGGCTTCACGGAGCATCATATCATATCCTTCACCCAAGGTAAGTTTTCTAGGGGAAGACATTTAGATGTTGCTCTTATGATGACATGCATGAGTGCATAGATCCCATATACAAAGTAAGAAAATGGGACCTTGTGCTTCAAAATTTTAGGGAAGGCATATGATAAGGTCCATTGGAGATGGATAATTTGAAGCTAGGAATGGGATTCAGTGTCCAATTGAGAAGTTGCATAAGGTCTACTAAATTATTAGTACTAGTGAATGCCTGTAGGTTCAAGAGGTATTAGACAAGGGGATCCACTATCCGCATTCCTTTTTATGGTGATTGTAGCAGCAAGGAGTTGGCATCAAATTGCCATAATGCATGAATAATGGTTTATTTAGAAAATGGCAACGAAGATTTGGAGAGGAGGATTAGGAAAAAGTTGCCTGTGGCAAAATATGGAGGGAAGACAGGAAGGGAACTACACATGCCAGATACATGTCTGGAAATCCATTATTATCATGGAGAGTATTGACAGCCAAGTATGTAGTTCATGCTTGGTGGTGGTAAGATTTTCGATGGATTGCTAGCATGTGAGAGGATATTGCTATGCAGATCTTTTGGGAGCCTTTATAACCTATCAGTGGAAAGAAGACAAGGTCATGGAGTGCTTCGAGAAGTTGGATGGTCAAGTACTAGTGTGGACTCCTGCATATGGAAGGAATTTGAGATGGGGTGAGGACTTCATCAGTCTGTTGGGGCAGTTTGGAGTGTTTAATGTTTGATTGGTCTGGGGAGGATAGGAAGATATGTAAGTGGGACCCCTCCTGAAATTTCTCAATTAATATCCCTTCAGCAGTAAGCTAAGGGAGGAGGGGGGACGAGACTGACCCTAAGGCCACTTTAGGGTGGGAAGGCCCCTCCTAGCATCATCACCTTCAGATGGTTGGCAGGTTGTGACAGGGTACTTACAATTGACTAGCTGCACAACACGAATATGATTATTGTCCATGGGGTCTAGTGGCCTCAAATGCAAGTTACTATAGAAGTCGTGCCTTCCAGGACTCTTGTTGTAGGAATAGTAGAACATTTAACTATTAGACAGGCTCCCTTACCTTGTATAGTTAGTTTCCATATGTAGAGGCTTGTATAGTTAGTTTCTATATGTAGAGGATTCTGATTTTCGATTTCATTATTTTCCTTGTATAGATGATTGTAATCTCTATCTATTCAATCCCTTTGGGTTGTCTCAAATATAGAAAATATTTAGCTCTTCTCGGTTTTCATGGTATCAGAGCTACACTGATCAGAAACCGCCTCTGCATCATCCGGTCACCACCCCTACTGTGTCCAGCGCCCATCCCTGCTGCATCCGACAGTCCTTGCATCGTCCGACCACCCCTACTGTGTCATCTGGCCATCCCTACTGTGTCCGGTCACTGTACCTGGTCGTCTAACTATTCCTATGTCGTTTGGCCGACCCTACTGCGTCGTCCGACGACCCCTTTGCTCGTCCGACTCCTCTGCCCTCTGAATCGTCCGGTCCCTTTGCTTGATCCATCTACATCTGTGCATCTGGGTCTGTTCATCAACGTCGTCCGGTGTCTCTGCTCGACCCATCTGTGCATCTGCGACGTCCCGATCTAGATCCAGATCCGAACCTATTGCTGTTGGTCCCGATCCAGATCCAGATCCGATCCGCTCCAGCGCCCCTCTGATCATCTCGCTCCAGATCCAAATCCGATCCGCTCCAGTCCCCTCTGAGCATCTCGCTCTAGATCCGGAACCAGATTCAGATCCAGATACAGAACCTGTTGCTGTTGCTGGTGTTGTAGGTACATCTAAATCTTTCTTCTATTGCAACTCCTTGGGTGCTTTATAATACTTCAGCTCAATGGACAAGAACTCATCACGTCAAGAGGCCCCACGTTGTAGTTTTGATGGCACCAACTATTCTCTATGGGCCATCCATTTTCAGAACTTCCTTAAGGGTCATGGTTTGTGGGGACTAATTGATGGATCTATTACTATCCCCATTTCCACCGATGCCGACAAATTAGTTGATTGGGAAATGAACAATGGACGGATTATTACCTGGATTCTTGATTCAGTCGATCGTTCCATTGCTGTTGGCCTTACACCTCATCGCACTGCTAAGGCAATGTGGGAGCATCTCCAGACAATTTATCAATAGAGTAATGCGGCCCGGTTATACCGCCTGGAACAGGATCTCGTTAACCTTACTCAGGGTGATGACAGTATTCAATCATTTTACTCTAAAATTGTCACTATTTGGACGGAGATGGCTATGATGGATCCAATATTTCCTCGTGACTTTAAAATATTTCAATCTATGCACGAGAGTGTGCAAGTAAGACAATTTCTTATGAAGCTGCGTCCGGAATTTGAGCATTGTCGGGCTGCTATCTTGAACCGTAGTCCTCCTCCTTCCTTGAATTCGGTTATTAATGATTTATTGGCTGAGGAACAATGATTGAAAGTTCTCTCTCTTCCTTCCTCAACTCCGTGATCATCTGATATGGTTCTTGTTGTGTCCACTACTACACGTGGTTCCACTCCTCTGACTTGTCACGGCTGCAACAAGGTGGGTCATGTTGTTACTCAATGCAAGGAATGGTGCACTTATTGTCGACGGACTGGTCATGGTATTCAGGACTGCCGTACACGTGCTTATGCATCTTCTTTTGGCCGTGGACGTGGTGGTCATGGCCGTGGTCGTGCTCTTTCTACCACTGCTACCACTATTTCTTCCAAGCCGTTTGTTAGTGATTCTGCATCTACTGTTTCTGCTGAAGGTCTTTCATCACCTTTGACTCCTGCGATGCTCCAGCAAATCGTTCAAGCTCTTTCTGCTGCCGGGATGTCAGGTATATCCTCATCTTCTACATGGTTCTTCGATTCGGGTGCTTCTAATCATATGACCGGTGTTGTATCCCATCTTCGTGATATTCGTCCATACACTGGAAATCAGGTTATTTTTACTACAGATGGCAGGAGATTACCTATTTAGTCCGTTGGATCATTGACTTTCTCTCCATCTGCTCATCGCTAGTTCACCCTTCATGATGTGTTTCATGTTCCTAACCTCTCCTCCAATTTAATTTCAGTTGGTCAACTCACAACCAATAACTGCTTAGTCATATTTCTTCCCAACTATTGTTTTGTGCAGGATCTGGCAACGGGGAGGGTACTTGGGATGGATAGGTGACATGGTCGTCTGTACGTGCTGGACTTTGATCCATCTGTCACTCCGGCTCGTTATTTCTTTTCTCCATCTTCATCAGATATTTGTTCGGCAAATAAATTGTGGAAACTGTGGCATTTTCGCCTGGGTCATCCACATTCCGATCGGTTAATTCAGTTATTTTCTTCTGGCATGTTAGGGAATGTTTCTCTTAATAAAAATGATTTGGATTATTCTTACTCATCTTGTTGTCTTTCAAAAAGTAAGTGTATTCCTTTTCCTCTAAGTATTACAAAATCATCTTCTATGTTTGAACTAGTACATACAGATGTCTGGGGTCTTTCACCTATTATGTCTCTCTCTGGGTTACGTTACTATGTTATATTCATTGATGATTTCACACGTTACACCTGGATTTACTTTATGCACTCAAAGTCACAGGTTTTTGAAAAATTCAAGATATTTCACTCTATGGTGAAGACTCAATTTCAGGTTCCAGTACAAACTCTTCACTCTGACTCAGGGGGGAATATCTCTCAACCGATTTTCGTACATTTCTTCAGAGTCATGAGATTATTCATCAGACCACCTGTTCTAATACTCCATAATAGAACGGGGTGGCTGAACGAAAAAATCGTCATATTGTTGAAATCGCCAACACCCTGATGACAGTTATGAGTGTTCCTCGTTCTTTCTAGGCGGAAGCAATGTTACATTCAGTCTACTTGATTAACCGGATGTCAACCAATGTTCTGAACAGTAAATCTCTATACTTTGTTTTCAACGGCTCACCTCCTGCATATTCCACATTTCGTGTTTTTGGTTGTGTCTGTTATGTTCACTTGTCTTCACGTGAGCGTAATAAACTATCTCCAAAATCAGTCAAATGTATGTACTTGGGATTTGGAGAAACTCAGAAGGGTTTTCGATGTTATGATCCGGTCGCACGTCGTGTTCGGGTTTCACGATATGTTGTTTTTCTTGAACATATTGCCTTTCATTCAGATCTTCCTCCTGCGCATGCCCCAAAATCTCTTGGTCTAACCACCTTTCTTGATATTCCTTTTGCCTTGAGTAGTCTCCCTCGTCCATTTCAGGTTTACCCACGTCGACCACGTACAGATCCGCCACCTATTACTCAACCCGAACCCACTGTACCTATTGCAGATCCTGAACCTACCTCGATATGTTGTTCCGATCGTTTACATCGAGCGCATGAACGCTTGATATGCTCTATGTCTGCCATGAATGCTACTCTGGATACTATTTCTATTCCTACTTCATACTCTCAGGCAGCCACTCATGATTGTTGGAAGAAAGCTATGGCAGAAGAACTTGCGGCATTGGATGATAATCATACATGGGACATTGTTACTCGACCCGCTGACTAACAACTAATTGGTAGCAAATAGATTTATTCTATCAAGCTCAAGTCTGATGGATCATTGGATAGATACAAGGCTCGACTTGTTGCTCAAGGATACAAACAGGAATACGGAATTGATTACGATGAGACATTTGCTCCCTTGGCCAAGATGAAAACTGTTCGTACTCTTATGGTAATATCGTCCGTCCGCTCTTGGCCACTTTCTCAGATAGATGTGAAAAATGCTTTTCTTCATGTAGACCTCCAAGAAACAGTATATTTGAAACCTCCTTCTAGTTCCTTAATCTCTGACAATAAGGTATGTCGCCTGAAGAAAGCCCTGTATGGCCTCAAACAGGCACCTCGGGCATGGTTCCAACGCTTTCACAATGTTGTTACAGGTGGCGGCTTTATTCAAAGTGGTCATGACCCATCCTTATTTTTGCGCACCACTGCTCGCGGAATTGTCATTGTCCTCGTTTATGTTAATGACTTACTTCTGACTGGTAGTGATGCTACTGGCATCTCGGCTTTAAAGGAAGTTCTGCAATCCTCCTTCAAGATGAAGGATCTCGGCCATCTCAAATACAGAAAATCTTCAGCTCCTCTCAGTTTTCATTAACAATAAAAGTGAAACAATCACCCTGGTTGTTGAGACCATCAGGGATCCTGTATTTTCATGGGTGTTTTCCTTACAAGAGTATATGTAGTATAGGAACCTTGACTTTGCTGGGAGTTAGGAGAGTTTTCTCTTGTAATACATTAGTGCTCTTGGCTTGATTGTATCATTCGGCTTCAAACACCTTTTCTAATAAAATTATGTCTGTAAAAAAAGGCCATCTTTCAATCAAACCTATGAATACCTAGTCCAAAAGCATGGTCGATAATAATATACGTCTATATGACTGCATAAAGGAAACTAAATCTAAATACCCTACTGATTTTGGTAGCCAAATCGAAACAAAATAATGGCTTCGCAAAAGATTTAACGCATTTGACGACAAAAAAAATGGACAGACAAGGATTCATAAATAACTTTCTTAAAAGAGCATGTCATGGAAACTTATACCCATGAGATGATCCATCATGCAAACACAAGTCGATAATACTGAAAAAAAAAAAAAAAAACTTGCATGAGTTGCCTGTGTAATGGCTATAAGTAAAAGAAAATGAAAACATAGAGGGATTGAATGTCTAGTAAAACAACTAAAAGATCAAAACATAGAGGGATTGAAGACCTGTCAAAAAACGATCACCAATAAAGCACCCTGCACGTGCTGCAGTATCCCAAGGAGGAAAACAAGGTAAAGTTTTCCCAGACACCATACGAGGGACTCGTTTGCCTACCAACTGTTGTTGGCCTAACAAAGATGATATTTGTGTGAAATTAACCTACAAAGGGGAACAAGAAATCAGCAAGAGCACCAAAGAAAATAGGGTCCATTAGCATAAAGAACATCTATGCAACAAATCGTAGTCATCAAGTTAAAATTGCTTCAGAGTTCAGACCATTGCAAACTTTCAACATACTGCAATGGTATGTGTTGATAACATATTAAATTCCCTAAGCATTCATTCTTGTTGTGGGTTTGCTGAGCGTATCATTTATTGCTTTACATGAATAGCCTCAAATTGAGGTTTGCATGCAATAGAGGAATCCACAGAAATCAGAGTACTGGAAGTGCAACCATTATCATGACATGTCCACAAGTCACAAATAAGTGCAACAACGAGAAATAAGTCTTGGGGACATGACCCAATATGTCCTAGAAATTAAGATAGCTGCCTTGGAGCACAAAAGTCACAAGAGGTGGAGCACAGCACAAGGGTAGAGAGAGGTGCACAAGTCAAATAAAATAAGTGCAACCACACAAAATAAGTCCTGGGGACATGACCCAATATGTCCTAGAATTAAGATAGCTGCCTTGGAGCACAAAAGTCGCAAGAGGTGGAGCACAGCACAAGGGTAGAGAGAGGTGGAGCAAAACAAAAAAGTGTCAAGAGACGCGATGCACAAATATATAATAATAACAATAAAAAAAATCTAACCAATGAAGAATAGAAATCAATTCCATGCCAATGCATTTTCAAGTTGGATTTTCAGGTACATCAAAGTTAGAAAAATGTCAAAATGACAAAAATGGCAAAGTTTAAGGAAAATGGCAATAAGAGATGGAGAATACAAGGAGTTACAAAGTCGATGAGGTTAGTCATTTTGTCTATTGTAATGTCACTGTATTCTCTTATTTTAATAAAAGAGGTTGGCAACTATCTCAGTTAACTAATTCAGTATTTATTACTCAACCAATTGAGTACCTCCTCGCAGGAGCATTTTAGGGCTTGTTTGAGTCACCAATTACCACAGTGAGGTAAAAGAAATGTGCAATGATTACAAATTACTTTACCCAACTCCTGACAACATCTGCATTTGACCAACAATTCCCATGTTTGGTTTATTGATAGTAAAATCATAATGATGCATTTTTACATTAATGTCAAATCATCACCAAAATACATTGATGTCATTGTTTGGATTCGATATTTTCACAGTAATGTCATGAAAAGGTGCAATGATTGTTCCTTAGGGTCTCCTTGAATGCATCTACATATGACTAACAATTCCCATGTTCGGTTTAGCAGTGGTAAAATCGTAATGATGACACATTTACTTTACATTACCAGGGTAATTGGCCAAACAAACAGACCCTTAACATTCTATTGCATCTTATATTAACAACAGAGGTTAATTGAAGGTCATAGTACGACTAATTGACTATCTTAGTCATTGTACTTCGTCCTACAGTCCTGCTCGTCTATAACAAATACCATCTGAATACAGATGCATGACTAATGCTAGCAACCCTACAACAAGCAAAGTACCCACCAAACATGGTGACGTGATCCAAGATTCAGCAACAGTAATCAAGGATCTCCGCTCAGACCTTTTTTTTTTTTAAGGCAACAAACTGAAAATGCATTGAACAAAAAGAGAACGGATACAAGGGACAAGAAGAAGAGAAAAAACATAAAAAAAAAAAAAAAAAATAGAAAGAATGTGTCTACAGTTCTATACACAAACCAGAATGTGTCTTCAATGTGGACACAGATTTAGTTCCCTCCTTCCATTAAGATCGTTCAACATGTAGATGTATTGTAATCATGCCTGCTGCAACTTCAATAGGGAGAAAGATTCAGATTGTTGCTGCTCTGTCAGGTATTTCAGTGAGTGGTAATGAGATCATTCCTGGTCTAGGTTGAAAAGCGTATTCCAAACTGTAGGTGTATCATGTATGTGTGTGTAAGCCTATGACGAAGCCCACAGGTACATACGACTAGGCCTTGTCTGTTACGGGTCTTAGTCTTAGACTTTTCTCCTGTTTTATCTTGATTGTTACGCTTTCCTTATTTGTCCCTTGTCTTTCTTTAGTTTCATTTCCCTCCTAATAAGAGCATATATGTAATTATACCATTCTCCTATTGTTATAAATAAAGGAGGGCTGGATATCTCAGCCCTATGAGCTTCTTTTCTCTCTCAAATTATCTCCTCCTCTAACATGGCATCAGAGCCAGGTATCAATCCTGGGACATGTGTATCATAGGCCCAGACACACATACACCTACAAATCCCGTCATAACAAACAATATAAACTACACTATAATAACTTCATTGAATCAATAAAACCACACTACCTCCCATCTCCATCTCTATGTTATATATACCCCTCCACAATCTCTAAAATACTCCAGAGAGGAGTTTCTAGAGCGCCTTTAATTGTTTACATCTGTAGAGTGGTGTATATTCCTCAAGACATGTATAAAATCTTATCAAGGAAAGCAGGCCTTGAATGTTGAATTGTTGTTGGAGTCTATGTCACCTTGCCCTTGATCTGCATCCCAACCCTTGTGCAAGGTAAGAGCAAGGAACATTAATGATGCATTGGTACATTCTCTCCTATTTCCATTGTGTCGGTCGTTGGGTAGTCCCTTGATTCACTAGTAGTTTCGTCCATTGATCCATTAGTGTATACTTTGATGAATTTATCAAATGAACCATCTGTAACGTCATCACTTATTTTACAGTGATTTTTACATGCTCATTAGCTTGAGCCTTGATGCTTTAGTTAGGAACCTCTACCTTACTATTGCTAAACAATGCCACCCCCACAAGGGACTTAAGACTTCCAGCATTGTTGTTTCCTTTGGCTTCTTCTTCGACTCATATACATCCACCTCAATTATAGGTCATTGTCTACCTTTTCCCATTTTGGGTTTTTTAAGTTTCTTCACATCACTAATCAATTTTCAACAGAACTTTTTTTTTTTTTTTTAACAAAACTATCCATTGATAAAGAAACGAGGGAGTTTGCATGATCTAAGATGTCAATTGCATGGTTTCCTATTTCATCTTTGTTTTTATGCTTTCCTTAGTTTTTTTTCTTTTTTCCTCCTAATAAGAGCATATACATAATTGTACCGTACTCTCCCTCCCTCCCTGCCTCCCTTCCTCCCTTAAGTGCTCTAACAACTAAATAGGATGCCACAACCTATAGAAGCCTTGATGTAGAGTGTGATAAACAACTTCAACATGGCCGGAGTGAGGAGCATGCATAAATTGACTCACTGGACTGACTACATGAGATAGGTTAGGACAAGTAAAAGTCAAATATACCAACTCACCAACCAAGTGCAAGAAGTTCCCCATCATCAACCCAGAGCTTCTTATTAATCTCTAAAGGAGAATCAAGAAGATTGACACCAAGATTACTAATAGAAGTCAAAAAATCAAGAGCATATTTTCGTTGAGACAAAACAATACCCTTCTTTGAATAAGAGACTTCAACACCAACAAAATATTTTAATAGACCCAAATCTTTAATGTCAAAAACCTTGATTAGATAAATCCTCAATTTAAAGATCCCACTAGCATCATCACTTGTAATAATAATATCATCCACACACACACTAACTGTTAGACAAGCCACATGCCTTGCCTTGTATAGCTGATTTTATAGATAGACAATGTATAAATAGGAGATTTTGTATTTATCATTTTATCTTGTATAGTCATTGTAGAACTCTATAAATTCAACTCTTCAGGGTTGTCTCAAATACAGAAAAGCAAAGAAGAATCATTTTCCTCAAAGCCTTCATTGTTTTACCTTGTTTACAGGGTATCAGAGAAATACCGATCCTAATCTGGCATCTTCTTCATCACCGGCACCACCGTCTGTCAGATCCAGCACTCCTCTGTCAGATCTGGCTCCTCCTCTGTTAGATCCGGCCCTCACGAAGCTCGTCCATCCGATCGTCCTTAGGATACGTGCGCCCTGCCACTGTCCGGCCCTGCTATTTCTGCGTCCGGCCCTGTATCTAGCCCTGCACACGCCCCTGCTTCACGTCCGATCATCCTCTACTGCGCACTATCTCTGTTCAACCATTCCCAGGCCTTCCGATCACACCCCTGCTGTCCAATCAGGCCCTGTTGTCCGATCACATCCGCACGCGTCCTGTCACATCCGATCACACCCTGCTGTCCTTTCCGATCACGTCCTCTGCCTCATCCGATCACCCTCTACTGCGCACGACCTATTGCACAAGTCCCTGCCTCATCTGATCACCCTCTGCGCAGGCTTCTGCCTCTGTACTGCGCACAATCCCTGCCTCTGGTACTGTTGTTGTTCTATCCTTACAACCGGCTCTCCTGCTGCAAGGTAACCTCTTCCTTGGCGTGGTTTATCTCACTTCCAACCTATGGAAAAAGACTCCCATACAGAGGCCCCACGATGTAGTTTCGATGGCACCAATTACAATCTATGGGCCATCCACTTTCAGAGTTTTCCCAAGGGTCGTGGTTTGTGGGGATTAATTGATGGATCTGTTACTATCCCCACTTCCACCGATGCCGAAAAAATGACTGATTGGGAAATGAAAAATTGACGAATTATTACATGAATTTTTTATTCGGTCGATCGAACAATAGTTGTTGGCCTCACGCCACATCGCACTACTAAGGCTATGTGGGATCATCTCTAGATAATATATCAATAGAGTAATGCGGCTCGGTTATACTGCCTGGAACAAGATCTGGTTCAACTTACTCAGGGTGACAAAAATATTCAAACTTTCTACTCTACAATGGTTACAATTTGGACAGAGATGGCTATGATGGATCCAGAATTCCCAAATGACTTTAAAATATTCCACACAATGCGCGAGAGTGCGCAAGTTAGACAGTTTCTTATGAAACTGCATTTGGAATTTGAGCATTACAGGGCTACTCTTCTGAACCATAGCCCCACTCCTTCAACGAATTTGGTTATTAATGATTTATTAGCCGAGGAATAACGACTGCAGGTCCTCTCTCAGGGACCATCTGACCTTGCGCTTACTGTATCCACATCTGCACCAAACCGTGGTTCCACTAGTTTGATTTGTCGCGGCTGTAACAAAGTAGGATATGTCGTCGCTCAGTGCAAGATTGGTGCGCGTATTGTCGAAGGACTGGTTATGGTATTCAGGACTGTTGTTCACGTGCCTACGCATCCTCATTCGGCCATGGACGTGGTGGTCGAGGTCGAGGTCGTGGTCATGGTTGTACTCTTTCTATTACTTTTGCGACTACTTCTTCTGAGCCTTCTACTAGTGATATTGCATCCAGTGGTTCTGTTGAAGGTCTTTCCTCACCTTTGACCCCTGCGATGCTCCAGCAGATTATGCAGGCCCTTTCTGCCGCCGGTATGTCAGGTATCACCTCATCTTCTTCATGGGTCTTCGATTTCGGTGCTTCAAATCATATGACTGGTGATGTATCACATCTCTACAATACTCGTCCCTACACTGGCAATCAGGCTATTTCTACTGCAGATTGCACTAAACTATCCATACAGTCCGTTGGTTCCTTAACTTTTTCTCCTTCTGACCATTGCCAGTTTACCCTTCGTGATGTGTTTCATGTCCCTAAACTCTCCTCAAATTTAATTTATATTGGTCAACTTACATCCAATAACTGTTTGGTCATTTTTTTTCTAAATTGTTGTTTTGTGCAGGATCTGGCAATGGGGAAGGTACTTGGGAAGGGTAGGCGACATGGATGTTTGTACGTGCTGGACTTTCACCCATCCGTTACTCCATCTCGTTATTTCTTCTCTCCTTCTTCCTCGGATATTTGTTCGGCAAATAAAATGTGGAAACTCTTGCACTTTCGACTGGGTCATCCACATTCTGATCGTTTGATTCAGCTATTTTCTTCTGGCATGTTAGGGAATATTTATCTTAATAAAAGTGATTTGGATTATTCTTGTTCTTCCTGTTGCCTTTCAAAAAGTAAGTGTATTCACTTTCCTCTAAGTACTACAAAATCATCATCTATGTTTGAACTGGTGCATAGGGATGTCTGGGGTCCTTCACCAATTATGTCTCTCTCTGGACTACGATATTATGTTATATTCATTGATGATTTCACCCGTTACATCTGGATTTACTTTTTGCACTCTAAGTCACAGGTGTTTGAAAAATTCAAAATATTTCATTCTATGGTAGACACTTAATTTTGAGTAAAAATTCAAACTCTCCGCTCTGACTAAGGGGGAGAGTATCTCTCCACCACTTTTCGTACATATCTTCAGGGTTATGGGATTACTCATCAGACCACCTGGTCTGATACTCCACAACAGAATAGGGTGGCTGAACGCAAAAGTCGTCGTACTGTTGAAACTGTCAATACATTAATGACAGCCATGAGTGTTCCTGGTACCTTCTGGGCGAAAGCTATGATGCATTCAATCTACTTGATTAATCGATTGTCAACCATAGTTCTGAATAGTAAATCTTCCTACTTTGTTCTCACTGGTTCTCTTCCTACATATTCCATATTTCGTGCTTTTGGTTGTGTATGTTATGTTCATCTGACATCACGTGAACATAACAAGCTTTCCCCAAAATCAGTAAAATGTATGTATTTGGGATTTGGTGAAACTCAAAAGGGTTTTCGTTGCTATGACCCGGTCTCTTGTTGTGTACGGGTATCACGACATGTTGTTTTTCTTAAGCATATTGTCTTCCATTCATCTGGCCATCCTTCGCCCACACAAGTCTCTCATGGTCTTACTATTTTTCCTGATATTCCAGTTGCATCGAGTCCACCTTCTTATCCATTGCAAGTTTATTCACGACGACCATGTACAGATCCATCACCTACTACTCTCCCTACTGTACCTACAACCGATCCAGATCCTATCTTGGTACGTCGTTCCACTCGTGAACATCGATAGCCTAATCATTTGATATACTCTGTCTGCCATGAATACTACCCTGGATACTGTATCTATTCCTACTTTATACCATCAGGCAGCTAGTCATGATTGTCGGAAGAAGGTTATGACAGAAGAACTTGTAGCATTGGATGATAACCATACGTGGGACATTGTTACCCGACCTCCTGACCACCAATTAATTGGCAGTAAATGGATTTATTTTGTGAAGCTCAAGTCTAACAGATCATTGGATCGATACAAAGCTTGGCTTGTCGCTCAGGGATACAAACAAGAACATGGAATTGATTATGATGAGACATTCGCTCCTGTGGTCAAGATAAAAACTGTTCACACTCTTTTGGTAGTTTAATCAGTTCGCTCTTGGCCTCTCACTCAGATGGATGTGAAAAATGCTTTTCTTCATGGAGACCTCCAAGAAACAGTATATTTGAAACCTCCTCCCGGTTCTTTAATCCCTGCCGATAAAGTCTGTCGCCTGAAGAAAGCTCTATACGGTCTCAAACAGGCCCCTCGGGCATGGTTCCAACATTTTCATGATGTTGTTATAGGAGCTGGCTTTACTCAAAGTGGTCATGATCCATCCTTATTCTTACGCACCTCTGAGCATGGAATCGTCATTGTTCTCGTTTATATTAATGACCTACTTCTGACTAGTAGCGATGATACTGGCATCTCGGCATTAAAGGACGTTCTATTGCGAGATGTCTTAAATCTGAGTCCTTTCGCAACTGGGATGCGGAAAGGAGTTTCGCGGATTTCGTGTCGCAAGTCCTTTCGCAACTGGGATGTGAAAGGAGTTTCGCAGATTTTGTGACGCAAGTCCTTTCGCAACTGGGATACGAAAGGGAAGTTGCCAAAACTATAAATTGGGGTCCCCTAGGGCTATTCTAATATAATTTCAAGACTTCCTAAAGGTATTCTAAAGGGTTCTAGGGTTATCAAAGGGTGTAACAAGGGTGAGATTCGACGTTGTTCGAATCAGGTAAGTCCTCTCTCTTTGTAATTTCTATTTTCATAGTGGAGATCTGTCGCTTTGTGCCGTGGTTTTTTCCCGCAAGGGTTTTCCACGTTAAATCCGTGTGTTCTCTTGTGTGCTTGGTGCCATTGGATTACCATCCTAGATCTAGATCTGTGTGATTTCGCAGGCCAAAAATTCCCAACAAGTGGTATCAGAGCTAAAGTTGGGGCACAGATCTGAATCTGAGGGATTAGTAATAATGGCGAGCGCCAGGTATGAGATTGAGAAGTACTCAGGGAAAAATAATTTTGAGTTATAGAAGATCAAGATGATGAGTTCCTTAATCAAACAAGGTGAAGATGGTGCTCTTGAGAAGCGAAAGTCCACTATGACTGATGGTGATTGGAATACTCTTGATAAGAAGGCTTTATCATCGATCCGTTTATGTCTCACGGATGAGGTTCTCTACAACGTCATGAGGGAGAAAACTGCGGCTAAGTTATGGGCAAAGTTAGAGGATGTCTATGCGAAGAAATCATCTGAAAATTGCCTACACTTGAAGCGGCAGTGGTATAACTTCAAGATGTCAGAGGCTGGAGATCTGGAGGCTTACATCAGCAACTTTAATAAATTGGTTTGCAAATTGCTGGATATGGAGGAAGTGATGAAAGATGAAGAACAAGCATGTATGTTGCTGAATTCTCTCCCGGCGTCCTATGAGTCATTCAAGGACACTATGTGCAGCATGAATAAAACCCTGAGTGTCGACACTGTTATCTCAGCCCTTCAAGGGAAGGCTATGAGACAACTAGACAGCAACATGGGGACATCTTCTGATGCACTGTTTACAGTGGGTAGGAATTCTGAACAAGTTACAGGTTCTTCAAGTTCTAGATCCAAATCCAAGGGCAAGGGCAAAGGAAAGGTAAAGTGCTGGAATTGTGGGAAGGAAGGACATGTGAAGAGGGATTGTGAAAATCCTAAATCTAAGAGGGAAGATTCTGAGGCTTCATGCAGGGAGGCTAACACTGTCACGTCAGATGAATCGAGTGGATGTGATGGTGATGTTTTGTCTGTGTCTTCGCTCAGACGGTCATACGATGATCGTAAGGACGAGTGGATGCTAGACACAGGGGCATCTTTTCACATGACTCCTCATCGGAGTTGGTTCACCAGCTACAGGGAGTGCGATGGTGGACAGGTGTTTATGGGCAATGGTTTTGCCTATAATGTTGTGGCTGTTGGTACAGTGCACATCAGGATGTTTGATGGGGTGGAGCGTACCTTGACAGATGTGAGGCACGTTCCTGATTTGAAGCAGAATCTGATTTCTCTTGGTGTACTTGAGGCAAAAGGATGCAAGTACACATGTATTGATGGTGCTCTTAAAGTATCTAAGAGGGCACGGGTAATCATGAAAGCGCAACGACTCGATCATGTTTACAGGTTGATCGAGAGCACTTCAAAAGGTGGAGCTACAGTGGATGTAGCGGATTCCACCTCTGCACGTGTGTGGCATGATGGGCATGACCACATAAGTGGGCAGGGCAGGAAGGCTAATACGTGCGGACAGGGATACAAAGCAGGTGGAGTAGCCACCTGTGTGAAGAATCATACAGCATAATCGTAGGATATCGGCGTGGTACATGGACGACTCTAATATCACAGAGGATTCATCTTCTATTCTGATGGCTCTAGGTGAGCCTGGTGCTGAGAAGTGGAAGGTGACTATGGGCGATGTGATGGATTCATTATACCAGACCGACATATGGGAGCGGGTGGAGCTTCCAGTGGGCTGGTGAGCGGTTGGATGCAGGTGGACCTTCAGGAGGATACAATATAGATATAGGGCGAGGTTGGTAGCGAGGGGTTATTCTCAGAGAGAAGAGATCGGCTTCTCAGAGATATTCGCGCCGATGGTATAATAGGTATCTATCAGATCCGTGATTGGCGCTGGTTGGCCAATGTGATCTTGAGCTATGATGTGATGCAAAAATAAGAGAAGAGGTCAAGAAGCTACACGGTTGAAGATTGAAGACATGGTGGAGATTGTTGTGAGATGTCTTAAATCTGAGTCCTTTCGCAACTGGGATGTGGAAAGGAGTTTCACGGATTTCGTGTCGCAAGTCCTTTCGCAACTGGGATGCGAAAGGAGTTTCACAGAATTTGTGACGCAAGTCCTTTCACAACTGGGATACGAAAGGGAAGTTACCAAAACTATAAATTGGGGTCCCCTAAGGCTATTCTAATATAATTTCAAGACTTCCTAAAGGTATTCTAAAGGGTTCTAGGGTTATCAAAGGGTGTAACAAGGGTGAGATTCGACGTTGTTCGAATCGGGTAAGTCCTCTCTCTTTGTAATTTCTATTTTCATAGTGGAGATCTGTCGCTTTGTGCCGTGGTTTTTTCTCGCAAGGGTTTTCCACGTTAAATCCGTGTGTTCTCTTGTGTGCTTGGTGCCATTGGATTACCATCCTAGATCTAGATCTGTGTGATTCCGCAGGCCAAAAATTCCCAACAAAATCATCATTCAAGATAAAGGACCTCAGTCATCAACATACTTTCTTGGACTTGAATTTTCGCATTCTATACGTGGAATCCTGGTCAGCCAGCATAAATATGCCAAGAATCTTCTCGCCTTGGCCTCCTTAATGGATCAGAAGACAGTTCAGACTCCCTTGAAACTTAACGTTCAATATGGCCGTGATGATGGTAAACTCCTTGCAGATCCCACATTATACTGCCGTTTGGTTGGGAGTCTGGTTTACTTAATAATGACTCGTCCTGATATTGCCTATGCGGTTTAAGTTGTCAGCCAATTTGTTTCTGCTCCTCGAATCTTTATATGACTGCAGTATTGCGCATCTTACAGTATATACGTGGAACTCTGGATCAATCTCTGTTCTTCTCCTCCATGGCCTCTCTGAATCTTCGTGCTTATTCAGATGCTGACTGGGCTGGTTGTACTCTCACCCGCAGATCTACCACTGGCTACTGTATTTTTCTTAGCACTTCTCTCATCTCTTAGAAGTGTAAGAAGCAGGTCAGTGTTTTCAAATCAAGCACGGAAGCTGAGTATAGAGCAATGTCAGCAGCTTGTAGTGAGATTATCTGGTTACGTGGACTTCTTTCTGACTTGGGCGTTCATCTACAAGATCTTACTCCACTCCATGTAGATAATCTGAGTGCTATTCAGATTGCCGCTAATCCGGTTTTCCATGAACGGACAAAGCATATTGAAGTTGATTGTCACTTCATCCGTGAGAAGTTTCAGTCTCGGCTCATTTCGCTACCACATGTCGCTTCCCATGATTAAATTGCTGACATTCTCACGAAGTCCCTCACTTCTACACGCCACTCATTTTTGTTGAGAACTGGGGCCGCCCACGACCAGTCGAAGTTTCACGGATTTCGTGTCGCAAGTCCTTTCGCAACTGGGATGCGAAAGGAGTTTCGCGGATTTCGTGTCGCAAGTCCTTTCGCAACTGGGATGTGGAAAGGGAAGTTGCCAAAACTATAAATTGGGGTCCCTAGGGCTATTCTAGGTTAAGGTGAATTTTAGGAAATTATTCTGAGGTGTGGGCAAAGGATTTTCTCTGTACTTCCAAGGGAGAGGTTAGTATATTGCCTTGTAATCTTCGTTTCTCTTCATAGTGGAATTTTGCATCCGTGGTTTTTTACCCTAGTTTGGGGTTTTTCCACATATATCTTGTCTTGTGGTTTGTTTTGGATTACTTTGATCTATTTCTAGTTTATATTTCTTCCTATCTATCGTTTGTGGGCGAGGCCTTAGATTGGATCTAGGCTCACTGCGTTGTTGGCGTGCTGCGCAACAACTGGTATCAAAGCAATTGGTTTAGTTCTATTGGGAGCGATGGTAGAAGATGGGAAAACTAGAATTGAGAAGTTTGATGGTTCAAACTTTGCCTTCTGGAAGATGCAGATGGAGGATTATCTGTATCAGAAGGACCTCTATATTCCTCTAGGAGGAAAAGAGAAGAAACCAGAAAAGTTGACAGATGATGAATGATTTTTACTGGATAGGAAGGCTTTAGGAACGATCCGACTCTCTTTGTCTAAGAGCGTCGCCTTCAATATATCGAAGGTAAAAATGACAAAATAATTAATGGAAGCCCTAGCCACCATGTATGAAAAGCCCTCAGCATCCAACAAGGTTCATCTTATGAAACAGCTATTCAACATGAAGATGTCAGATGGTGGGAGCGTGGCTGAACATCTAAACGAGTTCAATACAGTCACGAGCCAGTTGGAATTCGTTGGCATTGCTTTTGAGGATGAGGTCAGGGCGTTATTGATCTTATCTAGTTTGCCAGACAGTTGGGATGGTTTGGTGATTGCTGTGAGCAATTCTTCAGGATCGACAAAGCTGAAATTTGATGATGTGGCCGGTCTAATTCTCAGCGAAGAATCTAGAAGGAAGGCATCAGGAGTTTCAGGGGATTCAGGGAATGCTCTAAACGTTGAAGGAAAAGGAAGATCGCTAAACAAAGGAGATAATAAACACGGGCGTTCTAAGTCAAGGAATAAGTCCAAGGGACCGAAAGACAAAGACGGGTGTTGGCATTGTGGCAAAAAGGGGCACATGAAACGTGATTGCAGGGCGCTCAAGAAATAATAAGGAAGCTCTCAAGGTGGGAAAGATTCAGTGAATCTGTCTGAGGAGAGTGACACAGAGGCGTTGATCTTGTCTCTTGATGTGAGGAATGAGTCTTGGGTTATAGACTCGGGTGCTTTGTTTCATGCTACTTCGTGTAAGGAAGTTCTGCATGATTATGTGTCAGGTGACTTTGGGAGAGTCTACCTGGGTGATGATGAGCCATGCAATATTGTTGAAAAGGGAGATGTTTATGTAAATCAGAAAGACGGAATGGTCTTGAAATTGAAGGATGTCAGATATGTACCGAGTTTGAAACGTAATCTGATCTCAGTGGGACAGTTGGCTGATACCGGTTATGTGACGACATTCACCAGTGACTCCTAGAAGATCACAAAAGGTGCCTTGGTAATATCTCGAGGCAAAAAGGAAGGTACTTTGTACGTGACTTCAGGATCGTATAGTTCACTCGCAGTCGCATCAACTGGAGTGAATGGGCAGTTATGGCAACAGAGGCTGGGACATATGAGTGAGAAAGGGATGAAAGTGCTATTGTCAAAAGGGAAGCTACCAGGGCTGAAGTCTATTGACTTGGAATTCTGCGAGGACTGCGTGTATGGCAAGCAGAAGAGGCTGAAGTCTATTGACTTGGAATTCTGCGAGGACTACGTGTATGGCAAGCAGAAGAGGGTAAGCTTCAAGAAGACGGGACGCGCTCTAAAGACACATCTGTTGGAGCTTGTACACACTGATGTGTGGGGACCGGCACAGGTATTATCTCTTGGTGGCTCACATTATTTTGTTACCTTTATTGATGATGCTAGTAGAAAATTGTGGGTCTACTTCTTAAAACATAAATCTGATGTATTTGATGTATTTAAAAAGTGAAAAGTTATGGTAGAAAATGAGACAGGTAAAACAGTAAAGTGTCTCAGATCTGACAATGGGGGAGAGTATTGTGATAAGAGGTTTGAGGAGTATTGTGCAGCAAATGGAATCAAACATCAAAAAACGATTTCAGGGACACCACAGCAGAATGGTGTGGCTGAGCGCATTAACAGGACCATCCTTGAGCGCGCCAGGAGCATGAGGTTACATGCAGGGTTGTCCAAGACCTTTTGGGCAGATGCTGTGAATACTACCGCATATCTCATCAATAGAAGTCCCTCAGCACCATTGGATGGTGGCTACCAGAAGAAGCGTGGACTGGGAAAGAAGTGAACCTTGCACATCTCAGAGTGTTCGGTTGCACTTCATATGTTCACATTGATGCAGAGCACAGAAACAAGCTGGATGCGAAGTCCAGGAGGTGCACTTTTATAAGCTATGGGCAACATGATTTTGGCTACAGGTTCTGGGAAGCAGAAAACAGAAAAATCATCTGAAGCAAGGACGTAGTCTTTAATGAAAAAGTGATGCATAAGGACAGTGTGTAGGAAAATAAGGCTGAGAAAAAGGAATTCGTAGAGTTGGAAGAGTTACCGGACATAGGTGTTACAGTGCCACAGGATGAGGTAGAGCCGCATACACCAGTTGTGGGGAGGTCTACTCGAGAGAGGAGACCCACGGTCCGATACTCACCCTCCTTACATTATCTACTACTGACAGATAATGGTGAGCCAGAGTATTTTGAAGAGGCGTTACAGTCAGATATACGGGTTAAGTGGGAGCAGGCCATGGATGATGAGATGAACTCTCTTGAGTCTAATCGTACATGAGAGCTAGTCACTCTACCCAAGGGTAAGAAAGCTCTTCATAACAAGTGGGTTTACAGACTGAAGGAGGAGCACGATGGTTTGAAACGGTACAAGGTCAGATTGGTTGTGAAAGGGTTTCAACAAAAGGTAGGTATCGATTTCACTGAAATATTTTCACCGGTAGTGAAAATGTCTACGATTCGCATGGTCTTGAGTATAGTGGCTTCAGAGGACTTATATCTAGAACAGCTAGATGTTAAGACAACCTTTCATCATGGGGACCTTGAAGAAGAGATATATATGCATCAGCCGACAGGATACGTGGCACCAGGTAATGAGAATAAGGTGTGCAGACTGAAGAAGAGTCTATATGGCCTAAAGCAGGCCCCAAGGCAGTGGTACAAGAAGTTCGATAGTTTCATGTCGGGAAACGGTTTTAGGAGATGTCATGCAGACCACTGTTGTTACTTGAAGAAGTTTCATACGTCATACATCATCCTTCTTCTATAAGTTGATGATATGCTTGTGGCTGGCTCAAGCATGGAGGACATCTCAGATCTCAAAAGACAATTGTCTAGAGAATTTGCCATGAAGGATTTAGGAGCTGCAAAACAAATCCTAGGCATGAGGATAAAGCGTGACAGGGAAAACAAGAAATTAGTTTTGTCACAGGCAGAGTACATAGCCAAGGTACTTGATCGATTCAATATGGGAGGTGCTAAGCCGGTTAGCACTCCATTAGCCAACCACTTCAAGCAATCTAAAGAGCAAGGTGCAAAGACACAGGAGGAACAGGACTACATGGCTAAAGTCCCATACGCGTCAGCTATTGGGAGTCTCATGTATGCTATGGTGAGCACGAGGCCAGACATTGCTCAAGCAGTGAGAGTTGTTAGCAGGTTCATGAACAACCCCGGGAAGGAACATTGAGAAGCTGTGAAGTGGATCCTTAGGTACTTGGTAGGTACTAAGGACGTAGGGTTGTGCTATGGTGGATCAAAAATCAAGTTATAAGGCTACGTGGATTCAGATTTGGCAGGAGATATCGACAGCAGAAGAAGCACTACGGGTTATGTTTTTACTCTGGGTAGTGCTGCAGTCAGTTGGGTCTCTCAGTTACAAAAGATAGTATCTATCAGTACGACAGAAGCAAAATATGTTGCGGCTACAAAAGCATGCAAGGAGATGGTGTGGATGCAAGGTTTTATGGAAGAGTTGGGTAAGAAGCAAGCAGATTGTAAGTTGTACAGTGACAGTCAGAGTGCAATACACTTGGCTAAGAATTCAGCCTTTCATTCAAGGATCAAGCATATTGCCATCAGATATCACTTCATACGTCCGTTACTGGAAGATGGATCGATTGCTCTGGAGAAGATTCATACAAGTGAGAATCCTGCGGATATGCTGACCAAGGCGGTCACAAGGGAGAAGCTGAAGCTCTGTTCAGCTTTGATTGGTCTTCAGGCTTGAAGACGGGGGTGGTGCACTCCGGATGAAGAAGATAAAGGTTTATGAAGATGTGTCTCTAAGTGGGAGACTGTTGAGAAGTGGAGCCACATCTGGGGCCGCCCACGACCAATCGAAGTTTCACGGATTTCGTGTCGCAAGTCCTTTCGCAACTGGGATGCGGAAAGGGAAAGGGAAGTTGTCAAAACTATAAATTGGGGTCCCTAGGGCTATTCTAGGTTAAGGTGAATTTTAGGAAATTATTCTGAGGTGTGGGCAAAGGATTTTCTCTGTACTTCCAAGGGAGAGGTTAGTATATTGCCTTGTAATCTTCGTTTTCTTCATAGTGAAATTTTGCATCCGTGGTTTTTTACCCTAGTTTGGGGTTTTTCCACGTATATCTTGTCTTGTGGTTTGTTTTGGATTATTTCTAGTTTATATTTCTTCATGTCTATCGTTTGTGGGTGAGGACTTAGATTGGATCTAGGCTCACTGCGTTGTTGGCATGCTGCGCAACAATTTTTAGTTAGCAAACTATTACTTGTCGATGACCTGCATTAGTTTGAGGGAGATGTTAGACAAGCTACATGCCTTGCCTTGTATAACTGATTCTATAGATAGACAATGTATAAATAGGAGATTTTATATTTTTCATTTTACCTTGTATAGTCATTGTAGAACTCTATAAATTCAACTCTTTAGGGTTGTCTCAAATACAGAAAAGCAAAGGAGAATCATTTTCCTCAAAGCCTTCATTGTTTTGCCTTGTTTACACTAACAACGATAATGCCTTTGACACGCCGCTTAACAAACACTGAGTGGTCATCTAACTGAGTACGGGTGAATCTAATACCAATCAAGGACTTAAAATTTTTAAAGCGTGAGGGTTGTGTTTTAGCCAAACATCATAGGTTATCTATCCACTCGTGGAGAAAAAAAAAAAACATTTGGATATTTGAAGTCGGGTTCCAGTGAAAGAAAAAAAAAATATTTATTTCATTTGGATATTTTTGAAGTCGGGTTCCTATTGTTTATAGTCAATTTAAATACTTTGTTTTGTTTATTAATGATCATCTTGTATAGACAAAATTTTATTTGATGAAATCTAAAGATGGGGTTAGCTCTATTTTTTTAAAGTGTTTAAATAGTTGGGTTAAAAATCAATTTAATTCGAGTATTGATACTAGATTCAGTATTTTAATGTGCAATGCCTTTAGAGACACCTTTAGTGTGATGCCATTGGGTTGTGTGAAATGATTCTCCACAATTATCCTTTTCTTCATCGTTATCTATTTTTTGTTGAAATTTGGATTGATTGGAGCTATAAAGGGGCATTTTAGAGACAGATTTTAGTTTTTAAATTGGTGTGTTCGCATTTCGCAACATATCTTCAAAAGTTCATATCCTTTCTATTTTGTTGCATCATAGACTCCTAGGCCCATCATCTCCGGTTAGGTCAGAAAGTTCAGTCCCAATCATTTATCAGGCTAGCTGGTTTGGGTTGAAGTTTTTTTCATCTATAGGGCAACATGTGTTGGATCAGGAAAGGCCCAGGCCATGACAACAATAATGAATACATGTGGCCATGCATGTATGCATTAATTACATTGACAAATGTACAAGAAATGCATAAGAGACATGTGAAGGGCTTGATAAATGTTTGATTAGGCATGGGAAGGGCAAGAAAAATGTCAATTAGACCTTGTAAATTTGAACCAACTTAGGTTGGTCATGCTTAGGCTCCGTCTAAAATGACCTGGCCAGGCCCAACCCATCATCATCCCTAATATTTGGTATCCATCATGTCTCATCACTCATGGACTCGACAAATTCATTCCAGACTCAAGCAGAAGAACAACACAAAAGAAGTGTTCAATGGATGCACACACTCAATACAAAAAGAGAAGGGAATCAAAATTCTAGCTTACCTGAAAACCTTTAGCTCCAGTAGTGGTCATGAGAGAGGCAATTCCTTGGAAAGGGCTTTAGCAACCCATTAGGGATGATGGCATCATAACCTCTGTAGTTACACCGTTAAGCTCATGGAACATTAACATATCTAAATATGTTACTGCAGATTCTCCATGACTACAGATTGCTCGTTCAATCTCCATTTGCAACTTCACTGGTTCGATAGAAACAAACTGATAGTATTCAGGCACAGTCCTTGCATCTAAGTGATAGTTACCATATAATATATGTGTAAGTGTTATGGTCTCATGCTCCTTTGGTTGTCAAATTTTTATGTGCCAAAACGTCTATCTGTGTCTGTACTTGTATGATCATTTATATGAATTCAAGACACTGCATACACTTCTCAAGAACCTACATGTTGAAGTCTTCAAGAAGCTACATGTTGAAGCCTCAAGAAGCTACATGTTGAAGCCTCAAGAAGCTATATGTTGAAGCCTCAAGAAGCTACAATGTTGAAGTTCAAATCTAAAGAAACAAAGCATGATATGGTTCAAGATCTCAAGCATGATATGGTTCAAGATCTCAAGCCTGATATGATTCAAATTATCTACATTCGTTGAATGGTTGAAGTTCAATGTCCATACGACATGGTTCAGGTTTGAATGACCTTAGGTTGACCCTTTAAGTAGGTCACTTTGGATACATAAATCAAATATTTATTTTACATAAGGTTGGTCTATTCTACGACCAGTCCTAGCTCTTGTTCGACCAGTCCTAGCATTGGTTCGACTAGTCCAAGAAATTCCACGACCAGTCCTAAGTAGTTGAAGATTTTTCAGAATTTTTCAGTCCTGGAGGTCCTTCGACCGGTCGTAGGTGTGGCTTCGACTCGTCCACGACCAGTCGTGGAGCTACGACTTAAAGTCCAGCAACGAAATCACTGGTCCTACGACCAGTCGTAGGTGATCACGACCAGTCGTAGGGTTACTCACGACCAGTAGTAGTTAGAACGGCTTTCAAAGATCGCGCTTATTTTTTCAAAAATCTGTTAGAGCTACGACCAGTCGTAGGTTTCTAAGACCAGTCGTAGGAGCGATTTCTGCTTCTATAAATTGAACACGAAATTCAGAGTTTTCATAACTTCAACTCCATTCGATTCAAGAATTTTCAAGTGATCACTCTGAGATAAGTCTGTGTTTATTTTAAGCTAGATTGTGCTTATTTAATATTCCTTTTTGCTAGCTTATTTAATTTGATTTTGTTTCTATATTCCAATCTTATTTGAAAAGAGGAATTATCTTATTCCTTCTTCTTGGAATCAAAATCAAATATAGCTACGCCCAACGAGTTAAATCTAAAATCTATTAGAATTTAGAACCTTATGAATGTGAGTATTGGAAATTGAACTTTGACATTCAAATCATCTACTCCGATTGGTTCTACCGGCTGCTACGAAAAAGGAGAAATCCAGGTATTTTACAATTCTGTAAAATTCATTACTTTTGGTTTTGTTTGAGGTTAAGCTAGAAAAATCTCATTGTACTGGTTTGTTGAGGTTGAGCCGAAAATTCTTGTATTGGTTAGAATCAGAAAAATTTGAATTGTGTGGTTGTAGGTTGAAAATAAGAAATACAGAAAAATAGAAACTCAGAAAAGAGGGGTTTTGAATTGTGTAAGCCCAAGTGAAAAAGACACAATTGTAAAGGTTTTTGGTGAACCTGTGAAACCTATTTGTTAGTGAACGCTAATATCCCCTGTGTGAGGATATTAGGAGTGGAGTAGCTTTTGTGTGGCTGTTGGAAAACAGTTGGTGTACACACAAGCGAACCACTATAACTCTTTGACTTGTGGTTTGAATGCTTGCTTAATTTTCATATCTTTTATCATTCGATCTTGTGGAATGTACAAGTGGATGTGAATGTTGTAATTATTTACATTTCAAGCAAGTGTGGGGATTGTTGTTTGTAATAATTTAGATCTTACTTCTGCATTTAATTACAATTCCTTGCTATTTCATTTACTTATATTAATATTGAGTCCTTGATCCAAAAGAGGTTCTAGAAATAAGGTTGTCCTACCATAAGCCCTTGTTGATTATGGTGTAAGGTTGTCCTTAGAACTGAATTTGCAAATCTCTCGATACCTATTTATCAAGGTGATTTAAATTTAGCTTTGTGAATTGATTCATATAGTAAGGCTATTGGCTTATTTTATTTCCGCTGATTGTATTTTAAATTTGGCATAGTCCTATTCACCCCCCCTCTAGGACATATAGCTTGGCCTTTTTCAAGTGGTATCAAAGCCTAATAGCTCATTTTGTTGCTTTTTATTTGGATTTATTTCCTGAGAGCTAACGATCTAAGCTATATCAAAAGATGTCAAATTTTGATAGCCTTTCAGTTACTAGACCTCCTCCATTTGATGGCTCCAACTATGCCTATTGGAAAGCCAGAATGAGGATCTTCCTCAAATCAATGGATGAAAGTGTGTGGCAAGCCACAGTGACTGAATGGAAACCTCCTATCATGGAAGTAACTGGTGTTGATGGTTCAAAATCTATGAAAATTACACTGTATTATCAATGGACCTCACTTCAGAAAAATGAGAGTAGTGCTAATGCTAAAGCACTAAATGCAATCACTTGCGCACTATCACCGGATGAGTTCAAAAGAATCATATCCTGTGATACTGCAAAGCAAGCCTAGGATATTTTAGAAATGACACACGAAGGTACATCAATTGTCAAGAAATCTAAAGTCCAACTCCTCACAACTAAATTTGAAGAAATTCATATGGAGGAAAATGAAATGTTTATGGACTTTTACACTAGATTGAATGACATTGTAAACTCAATGTGGGGTCTTGGCGATAAGATCCCAGAAAGTAAAGTGTGTGCAAAAATACTACGATCTCTTCCTGAACGGTTCAATTCAAAGGTAACCGCAATCCAGGAACTCGTGATACGGATAATATGAAGGTAGAGGAATTAGTTGGTTCTTTACAAACCTATGAATTAAGTTTTAAAGCTCCTAAAAGTAAATCTGTTGCCTTGAAGTCATCTAAAAGTATTACTCAAGAGAATTCAGATTCAGAAAAGTCTGAAGATGATATGGCCCTTTTGGCGAAAAAGTTTTATAAGATTTTCAAAAGTAAGAAAAGAGTCGATTTTCAAAAGGGAAATGAAAAGAAACGTTCCATACCTAAGTCTAAAACTTGGAAATCATTAAAAGATAGTCAATGCTACAACTGTCAAGAATATGGGCATTTAGCAAACAAATGTCTTAAAAAGGACAGATCCAAAAGGAAGGGTATGTTGGCTACTTGGGATGAATCGTCTGATTCTGAAGCCTCTTCTGAGTCAGAAAATTCAGAAACCGAGTCGGGCAATGAACTTAAGGCCCTTATGACTCTAGCCAAGTTTACTTTTTCCGATCACGATGATTCAACAAGTGAAGAAAATTTGGATAGTGATCATGAATATGATGAAGATCTCCAAGATGCTTACAATGCCTTATATAAGGAAAGTTGTAAAATTGTTGTCAAACTTAAACTTCAAAAAGAAAAGTTTTATAAACTTAAAGAATGTTTTGAAACTCTTATTTTAGAAAAATCTCAAATTTCAGATAGTTTTGAAAAGTCTAAGTGTGATCTAGAATTCAAAACCTCCCTAATTGAAAATTTGAAATCTGAAAATGAGAAACTTAAAAATGAAGTATCTTCTCTTTTGAGTTTGAAGGACACATGGAGATATGCCCAAGGTGATCCAAAATTAGAAAAATTGTTATCGGATCAAGAAAATGTGGCGATCGATCCGGGTTGGGTTGGGTTATGATAAAAACACATCTCCTAAACAGAAGAATACTCCTTCCAATTTTGTGAAAGGAGAGACTTCTAACTCAAAAGGAAAAGGTACTAGTCAAGTTTTTCTAAAAATACAAAAACTTTTCCTAAACCCAAAAGCAGCTATTTTAAAAATCAGATTCGAAACCCACTAGCTGAAAAAATTATTGATTTACTTAAGGAGCTATTAAAATCTAATTCTGTAGGTCACTCTTACAACTATAAACATAAGAAGACCAATTATTCTCCTAAACCCAAAACAGTACTGAAATGGGTTCCTAAGGTTGCTTGTTTGGTTGCTCACACTGCTTTCAAAGCTACAAGCCATTCGAAATGGTACCTAGACAGTGGATGCTCCAGACATATGACAGGCGACAAAGCACTATTCACCGATCTTAAAGATATGACTGATGGGTCAGTCACATTTGGTGATGGTAGCAACTGCAAGATTATTGGCAAAGGTACGGTCCAACTTTATAACCTTCCCTTATTTAAAATGTTTATATGTTGAAGGTTTAAAACACAACCTGTTGAGCATATCTCAAATATGCGATAACAACCATAATGTTAAATTTTCTAATCAAGGTTGTGAAATTATAAATGAAAAGGGTTCTGTAATATTAACTGGTCGCAGAACTTCTGAAAACTGCTATATAGTAAGTGATAGTAGCTCATCTAAACAAACGTGTTACATGGTCCATACCGATGAGACAGAATTATGGCATAAACGCCTCGGACATGTACACTATCGAAATTTATACAAATTGAGCAAAGGTGAACTAATTAGAGGTCTACCTAAGATGCAAAAAGTAGACAAGATTTGTGGTGAATGCCAGTATGGTAAACAAACTAGGAGCTCTCACAAAAAGGTGAACTCCAATACCACCACAAGACCACTCGAGCTTCTCCACATGGATCTTATAGGACCAACGAGAACGGAAAGTCGAGGTGGCAAAAAATACATCTTAGTTATTGTAGATGATTATACAAGATTCACTTGGGTTTCATTCTTGAGAGACAAATCAGAAACCCTTGATGAAGTGAAAAAGATTATAAAACGGATTCAAACTGAAAAAAGTTCTCAAGTCAACAAGATCCGTAGTGATCATGGATCCGAATTCGAAAATAGCAGTTTTGAGAAATTCTGTAGCGATCAGGGAATATCGCATGAATTCTCTGCACCTAAAACTCCTCAACAAAATGGAATTGTCGAGAGGAAGAATAGAGTGCTTCAAGAAATGGGAAATGTTATGTTAAATAGCATGAAGCTTCCTAGGAATCTCTGGGCTGAAGCAGTGAATACAGCCTGCTACATTATTAACCGTGTTTATATCTGTAAATCTAATAATAAAACGGCTTATGAAATGTGGTTTGAGAAAAAGCCTTCTGTCAAGTACTTTCGAGTTTTTGGCAGCAAGTGCTATATTTTGCGTGACCGTGAAAATTTGGGAAAATTCGACACTAAAAGTGATGAAGGGATCTTTTTAGGGTATTCTTTAAACAGTCGTGCATATCGTGTTCTGAACAACAGGACCGGTGTGATTCAAGAGTCAATAAATGTTGTGATTGACGATCTTTTGAATACACCTGTTCCTAGTTCAGATAATGATGAAGTGCTTATACTTGAAAAACAAGAAACTTCATCAAGTGAACCTAATTCTGAATTTAGGACTGTTAAAGATCATCCAACTTCTTAAATACTTGGAAACCCTCTCATTGGTGTGCGCACTCGTAGACAATTAGAGGACATATGTAACTACGTATGCTTTACATCCCAGTTGAACCAGTTAACGTAAAAGAAGCACTTTTGGATGAAAACTGGATTCTTGCGATGCAAGAAGAACTTAATCAGTTTGTCAGAAATGATGTTTGGTACCTTGTTCCTAGACCTAAAGATAAACATATTATTGGAACAAAATGGATTTTCAAAACAAATCTGATGAACTTGGAAATATTATTCGAAATAAAGCAAGACTAGTTGTACAAGGATATACACAAATTGAAGGTATTGATTATAATGAGACATTTGCCCCTGTAGCTCGTCTTGAATCAATCAAACTTTTTATCTCCATTGCATGTTTTAGAAAGATTAAAATTTATCAAATGGATGTAAAGAGTGCCTTTCTGAATGGTGATTTACATGAAGAGGTATATGTTGAACAACCTACAGGGTTTGAAGATCCTAAATTTACTGATCATGTGTATCGTCTTAAGAAGGCTCTCTATGGTCTGAAACAAGCTCCCAGAGCATGGTACGAAAAAACTAAGTTTTTACTGAGTCATAATTTTCAGATGGGATGTGTTGATAAGATGCTCTTTGTTAAAAAACATAACGATGATATTCTAATGGTTCAAATATATGTTGACGATATTATTTATGGATCAACCTGTACTAACATGACTGTTGAGTTTGCAGATTTGGTGAAGTCTAAATTCGAAATGAGCATGGTTGGAGAATTAAACTATTTCCTAGGGTTGCAAGTAAAACAACAGTCTGATGGAATTTTTATCTCTCAAACCAAATATGCTCAGTGTTTAATCAAGAAATTTGGATTGAGAAAGGTAAAAATTTTGATACTCCTATGAGTACAACTTTGAGACTCTCAAAAGACTCTGCAGGTAATGATGTGGATCCTAAATTGTATCGTAGTTTGATTGGTAGTTTACTTTATCTGACTGCTAGTAGACCAGATATCGCTTTGAGTGTTGGCATTTGTGCTCGTTATCAATCAAATCCTAAAGAATCTCACTTAACTGCTGTTAAGCGGATTATGCGATATGTCGCAAGTTCTACTAAACTGGGTCTCTGGTATCCACATGAGACTAATGTTCAATTAGCGGGGTATGCAGATGCTGACTGGGCTGGAAACATTGATGATAGGAAATCAACCAGTGGTGGTTGTTTCTATATTGGAAATTGTCTTGTTTCTTGGTTTAGTAAGAAGCAAAGTTCTATATCGCTATCAACAGCTGAGGCTAAATACATTGCTGCTGGAAATGCATGTACTCGACCGGTCGAACCCACCTTCTTAGTTTCTTTCAAGTTTAGTGGTTCCTTTGCGTTTTTATTGTAGATTCTTGATATTAGTGTTTCAAATCACATCTTGTAGAATCTATTTGGTCGTTCATTGCAAGATTGGGGTTTTTTCTTGAAAAAATCTTTCTACCTAAAACCCATTTCTTTCATCTTGCATCTTGTGTTTTATTGAAAATCCTCCATTGAAAATGGATGCTAGAGGTAAAAGAAAACTACTAGAGTCCCTCTTCTTCTAGATCAGCTTCTATTGTACACGTCATCTTCGGTCTCCCGAAAATGATCCTCCTAATGTTCGGTTTGCGTATGCGAAATGTTATTGTTGAACGTCCTTTGAATGTTAATCACATTGCTTCATTTGGTATCCCTCCTTTGTTGGAATCTGTGGTGGGATAACATCTTGCATTGGGGTGGAGCTGCATACCAGTCCATTGCTCAATCCATGTTTGCATGTATCTGTGATTTTTCTTTGAGAATTTAATTTTTAAAGTTGATACTCAAGAAGGATTGTTTGTAGTGGATCGACATTTGATTTGCTGATATTATGGAAATACCTGTTAATGATGAGAGATTCTTATATTTTACAACAGTCTCTCTAATCACATGTTCTTGAGATTTATGTAATTTGGTGTTCACACTCAAAGGTCATTACTTCTCAAGATTTGGGGTTTTATCTAGTAGAGTACTTCATAGGATTTTCATCTCTAATCTTTATCCACGTGCTGGTAATAAAACCGAACTCACTGCTTTTATGGTTCGTGTTTTACATTCTGTCATCTCTGGTGCAAAAATTTGTTTACCTTCTTTAATTTGTCATTCCATTATTCTGTCTCGTCAACATCCTGGACATAGTGATATACCCTTTAGTTATTTATTGACTATGCTGGCAAATCATATGCTCGTTGTTATGCCTACTAGAGAAAAACCCATCCATCATCTCCCCTTCAATAATTCCAATATTAACAAGATGACTTTAGACTTGGCTGATGGCCAAGTGGATGCTGGTAGCGGTGGTGCTGAAGCAGGAGATGCAGGACAAGCTGGTGATCCTACTGAAGACGTGAATATGGATGATTTATTTGAAGAACTTGAGTCAGACTCGGCTGATGATCCTGATTTTCAGCCTCTGATTTTGATGAGAGATTGAATTCCCTTCAAGAGCAAGTGGCTCAAATTCGTGTTACCCAAGATTCGCAATTCTCTTATCTACGCAAATATATGAGGCGTATTGCTAAGGGTTTACACAAAATTGATCCTTCTAATCCTGCTCCATCCTCTGGTTCTGACTAAATTTTTCTAAGTTTGTAATAATTTTTTAAGTCTGAACTTTTTATGCTCACTGACTTTTTGAATTATGCACTAAGGCTCTCTTGAATCTATATTTTAACTGCTATATTCATTATCATTGATGCCCTTCTTCCTTTGTCATTTTGTGACAAAAAGGGGGAGAAGTTTTGAGAGATGTGCTCCTATTATCTATTACTCAGGGGGAGTTAAGCTTCTCAGGGGTACCTATTACTCAGGGGTAGTTATGTGAGAATGATGCTAGTTATTTCTTATCATATATGTGCATGCTTCTCTATTGATGAACTTGTGGTGTGTATGCTTCTCTATTGTTGAACTTGTTGTGTATATGTTGTGAGTACTTCGTTTCAATTTGAAGTATTATAATTTGGGTGTTTTGTCACAAATTTGACAAAGGGGGAGATTGTAATTGTTATGGTCTCATGCTCCTTTGGTTGACAAATTTTTATGTGCCAAAACGTCTATCTGTGTCCTGTACTTGTATGATCATTTATATGAATTCAAGACACTGCATACACTTCTCAAGAACCTACATGTTGAAGTCTTCAAGAAGCTACATGTTGAAGCCTCAAGAAGCTACATGTTGAAGCCTCAAGAAGCTATATGTTGAAGCCTCAAGAAGCTACAATGTTGAAGTTCAAATCTAAAGAAACAAAGCATGATATGGTTCAAGATCTCAAGCATGATATGGTTCAAGATCTCAAGCCTGATATGATTCAAATTATCTACATTCGTTGAATGGTTGAAGTTCAATGTCCATACGACATGGTTCAGGTTTGAATGACCTTAGGTTGACCCTTTAAGTAGGTCACTTTGGATACATAAATCAAATATTTATTTTACATAAGGTTGGTCTATTCTACGACCAGTCCTAGCTCTTGTTCGACCAGTCCTAGCATTGGTTCGACTAGTCCAAGAAATTCCACGACCAGTCCTAAGTAGTTGAAGATTTTTCAGAATTTTTGGTACGCCCACGACCAGTCTTGGAGGTCCTTCGACAGGTTGTAGGTGTGGCTTCGACTCGTCCACGACCAGTCGTGGAGCTACGACTTAAAGTCCAGCAACGAAATCACTGGTCCTACGACCAGTCGTAGGTGACCCACGACCAGTCGTAGGGTACTCACGACCAGTCGTAGAACGGCTTTCAAAGATCGCGCTTATTTTTTCAAAAATCTGTTAGAGCTACGACCAGTCGTAGGTTTCTAAGACCAGTCATAGGAGCGATTTCTTCTTCTATAAATTGAACACGAAATTCAGAGTTTTCATAACTTCAACTCCATTCGATTCAAGAATTTTCAAGTGATCACTCTGAGATAAGTCTGTGTTTATTTTAAGCTAGATTGTGCTTATTTAATATTCCTTTTTGCTAGCTTATTTAATTTGATTTTGTTTCTATATTCCAATCTTATTTGAAAAGAGGAATTATCTTATTCCTTCTTCTTGGAATCAAAATCAAATATAGCTACGCCCAACGAGTTAAATCTAAAATCTATTAGAATTTAGAACCTTATGAATGTGAGTATTGGAAATTGAACTTTGACATTCAAATCATCTACTCCGATTGGTTCTACCGGGCTGCTACGAAAAAGGAGAAATCCAGGTATTTTACAATTCTGTAAAATTCATTTACTTTTGGTTTTGTTTGAGGTTAAGCCAGAAAAATCTCATTGTACTGGTTTTGTTTGAGGTTGAGCCAGAAAAATCTCATAGTATTGGTTGTCTGAGGAAAACCAGAAAACTCAGAAAAGAGGGGTTTTTGAATTGTGTAAGCCCAAGTGAAAAAGACACAATTGTAAAGGTTTTTGGTGAACCTGTGAAAACCTATTTGTTAGTGAACGCTAATATCCCCTGTGTGAGGATATTAGGAGTGGAGTAGCTTTTTGTGTGGCTGTTGGAAAACAGTTGGTGTACACACAAGCGAACCACTATAACTCTTTGACTTGTGGTTTGAATGCTTGCTTAATTTTCATATCTTTTATCATTCGATCTTGTGGAATGTACAAGTGGATGTGAATGTTGTAATTATTTACATTTCAAGCAAGTGTGGGGATTGTTGTAATAATTTAGATCTTACTTCTGCATTTAATTACAATTCCTTGCTATTTCATTTACTTATATTAATATTGAGTCCTGGATCCAAAAGAGGTTCTAGAAATAAGGTTGTCCTACCATAAGCCCTTGTTGATTATGGTGTAAGGTTGTCCTTAGAACTGAATTTGCATCAATCTCTCGATACCTATTTATCAAGGTGATTTAAATTTAGCTTTGTGAATTGATTCATATAGTAAGGCTATTGGCTTATTTTATTTCCGCTGATTGTATTTTAAATTTGGCATAGTCCTATTCACCCCCCCCTCTAGGACATATAGCTTGGCCTTTTTCAATATGTGGTTAACTTCACACATTTGCAATAGATACTTCCAATAAAAATCTGAAAGCGTTACATTCTTATTTTAAGTTACCAATAGCCATCATTCATCTAAACCTAAACAAGACTTCAGGGAAGGAAATATCCAAGATACACTTCAAAGTTGAGAAAAGAAGCAAGCCAATGGAGAATAACTGCCTCAAAGTGATAGATCCTACCATCTCACTAACTACAAATACATATCCTGGTATATTCCGACAATTTTAAACCAAAACTTCACAAATAACAGAAAGACAGGTTAGAAATAAAGTTAGGGCATAAATGCAGCATGTAAGAAGTTTCAACAAAAATGAATATATTAAACTGTGTTTGTGTTATCAGGCAGGACAGCTAAATCTGTTGTGCACATGTGTAGTCAAGACCATGATAAAATAAAATATCCTATCCACAGAGACAGACATATTAAATAATTCATTAATTTAGAAGTTAATAAATATCACATGGGACAATCACACATAATAGAAGGCATCCATGACATTCTTCCTTCCTATGCAATAGTCCTGACATTATGGAAAGATGGAATAGGAGTAGAGATAAAACTCAATCCAGCGTTACCTCAAATTTGTTATCAAATAGATTGACATACAATATCTAGAATTTGCAAGTAAACACACCTGCAATCTTGGCACCAATGAACTTAGAATGGATATTTGTACCAGTGTTTTCATGTTTTTCTAGTATCATTTTCCTTTTCAAGTCGGAGTGCTGCACAATTAGTAGGTCATCGACTCCACAAGTAAACCCATGCATCTGAGATCATAGATATCATTTAAAATAACTTAACACTCAAACAAACAAAGATATCAATCAGTTAAAGTTAAATGAAAAACAACCAAACTCACCTGCAGAAATACTGTAAATAAGCAGCTTAATACTGAAAGCAAAATGCCAGTAGTATTAGAGCCATAGAACTCCTGGACTGTATGAACCATGTCGTACTTGGCAAACTGATTCTTGTCAATCACAACATGCACAAGCTCATTCTTCCAAATTATCAACTTGTGTTTTTTGCCCTTTGACTTGCAATGCTTGAAACAACCTTCTACCATGTTTCCTTCCTTTTAACATCAAAAGTTGAGCAACCATGAGTAATTTCGTTTAAGATTGTGGTTATGACCTAAAGCAGCCAAAAGATTTTATTTATTTATTTATTTATTTAAAAAAAAAAACAAAGCAATAGTTCAGCCAGAAATACCTTCCACTCAGAATAGAAACAACCATCTTCAATCTTTCCTTCCTTCTTAACAGTAAAAGGTGGGCGACCGCGAGTGATATGGTTTAGGATTGTGGTTATGACCTAAAGCAGGACAAATATAAATTGAAAATAATGATTCAACAAGAAATACCTTCCACTTAAAAAGCACCAAATTTAACAGCTTCTGAGAGAGGGGGAAACAAAAAAGACATTAACAACATAATTCCATCATAACTTCTTTTCTTTCAAAGATAGAGATGCCTAAGAGATATTATCCATTTATATTACAAAGTGTTGTTAATGCTAACCTGTTTCCCAGTCCAAAATGGCTTTGGTCTCTAAATAATAGGGGGAAGGGGCTGTATCTCACCATCAGAACTTAATGTGCAAACTTTTTAGCCAAATTTACCAACATAAGAACCTGAAGCAGCAGTAGACACACCAGAAGCATATGGTATTTATCCCTGGTTAAAAACGTGTCCTTCTTTGTAAGAAGCACAACACTTATAATATGATCCCGAAGAATAAAACCAAAAATTACTAAACAAATATTGCACAGATAAAAATCATAAAGCCATTCCCTAAAATAAATATTTAAGTCTAAACAATGGAACACAAGGGAATTTAGAGATCAGTGTCAGATTCTTAACCTGAATCAAACCCCTGATGGGTGCACCAGATGTTGGAACAATATATTGCGTATTAGCATTTGCGATTTCGATTACTTTAGCACGTGAAATTTCATCTTGCGGGAAGTTGACGCAAGGGAGGACGTGAGGTCGAGCACCGTCTTCCTCAAGAGGATAAGTATTCCGAATTCACGGAACTTCTCTAGACTCCTCACAGAGACTTCTCGAATCCACGAGGAAAGAAAGCATAAAATAGAAATAAATTCTAATAAATTTAAAATTGATTCATGAATGAATAAAAACGAGTTCACAACCCCTTAAATAGGGGTACCAAGCAATGGGAAAGAAATCAGAATCAAACTACAACTAAAACTCCTAGAAATCGCGACTTACTATAAATAGTAAACTTACTATTTATAGACGATCGTGATGTCTACTAGTGCGCAAGGTTTTCAGCCAAAATAGTAAGTGTCCTATTTGGCTTCACCAAACCGTTCTCCTAATTATTCTAAGCTCTTTTCACGTTGGGCGCAACTCCTAAAGCCCGACGGATGAAGAGTTATAATCAAACTAAAACTTACTATTTATAGTAAAAATGAAATTAAAGCAGGGAAACGACCGTTGATTCAGGGGTTTTTTTGCAATTCCAGGTGTCACAACCTTGGGTAGCTAGGTTGGTTGGCTAAAGTCGCTCGTTCTACCCCAAAATCATATATTTTACATCAGGTAACTCATTCCGGATTGTGAGATACTCCCAATTTAAGGTCCGATGGTCTGGATCACTTCTGTCGTCGACCTGGCCTTTTCTGATCCATCTTGGCCATGAAATTGTCCGCGACCCGCTCTACATCAGTCCCCTCCACTTCAAAAGAACTCGTCCTCGAGTTCTCATCCTGCACTGGTTCATGATACTCGGTTAGGTCCGCGACGTTGAAAGTCCGTGAGATCGTCATGTCATCTGGAAGATCAACAACATAAGCATTGTCATTGATCTTTTGGATGATTGGTACTGGTCCAATCTTTTTATTCTTTAACTTGTTGTACGTTCCAGTCGAAAATCTTTCTTTGCACAGATGGACCATTACTTGATCACCCACCTCGAACACTTTTTGTCACCGATGCTTGTTCGCTTGCTCCTTGTACTTTTCGTTCGAGGCATGTAGATTGGTTTGTACCTCCGCATGAATGCCCATGATCTTGTCAGCCATATGTTCTGCTACAATGCTCATGCCTGGGAGCTTGGGCAGAGGGACCAAGTCTAGTGTGTGGCGAGGTACTCGTCCGTAAATAACCTAAAACGGGGATTTCTCTGTCGAGCGGTTCACCATGTTGTTGAATGTAAACTCCGCTTGAGACAAAGCCAAATCCCACTGCTTCGATTTTTCTCCTGTAATACATCGAAGGAGGTTCTCCAACGTGTGATTCACAACCTCAGTTTAACCGTCAGTCTGTGGGTGGTAGGCACTACTGAACTGAAGTCATGTATCGAATCGAGTCCATAAAGTCCGTTAAAAGTGGCTTACGAACTTTGTGTCACGATCAGAAGTAATAGTCTTGGGAACCCCGTGTAGCCGCATAATTTCTCTGAAGAATAGATTCGTCATGTGTGTTGCATCGAGAGTCTTCTTGCATGGAATAAAGTGTGCCATCTTGGAGAAACGATCTACTACCACGAACACCGAATCCATGACGTGTTGTGTTCGTGAGAGACCAAGCACAAAGTCCATACATAAATCCTCCCAAGGGCCGTCAGGCACGGGTAACGGGGTGTAGAGGCTCGTACTATGAGATTGCCCCTTAGCGGTCTGACAAATATAATAACGTTGGACTACCTTTCCCACATCACGTACCAATTGCGGCCAGTAATATCATTCTTCCACAAGAGCTCGCGTCTTGTCTCGCCCAAGGTGTCCACTGAGGCCACCTCCATGTAGCTCTTGGATTATCTGTTCCCTTAACGAACTGTTCGGGATGCACAGTCGATTTCCCTTGAAAAGGAACCCGTCATGCATATGTAAGTCGCCGGGGTGACCTTCTTGGCATCTAATCCATGCGTCCTTGAAGTCGTTGTCATTGGCATATATGTCTTTGAGGCGCTCGAACCCGACAACCTCATTGCTCATAGTGACTAACAAAGTTGCACGGCAACTCAGTGCATCAGCTACTTTGTTCTGTTGCTCTGACTTGTGTTTTAGTATGAACATGAATTCCTGCAAAAATGAGATCCATCTAGCATGCACACGGTTAATGTTAGCTTGACTATTAATGAATTTGAGAGCTTGATGGTCCGTGTAAAGTATGAATTCCCTTTGAATCAAATAATGTCGCTAGTGTCGGAATGCCTGAACCACTGTATAACTCGATCTCATATGTAGACCACTTCTTGTGTGCATCGCTAAGTTTCTCATTGTAGAAGGCTACCGGCCTACCTTCTTAAGACAACTCCCCCAATTCCGACATATAAGGCATCACATTCGACTTCAAACAGTTTGTCGAAGTTGGGAAGTACAAAAATCGGGGTCGTGGATAATCTGTGCTTGATTTCGGCAAAGCTCTTGTTGGCTTCGTCAGTCCACTGAAACTATCCTTTCTTCATGCAATCTGTGATTGGTGACACAATGGTACTGAAATTTTTCACGAACCGATGATAGAATGTCGTCAGTCCATAAAAACTTCGCACTTCGTGAATATTTGTGAGAACCGGCCATTCTCTGATTGCCTTCACCTTTTCCTCATCCACCCAAATGCCCGTGGTTGTTACGATAAAACCTAGAAACAATAGGCTATCAGTCATGAAGCTGCACTTTTTTAAATTGAGATACAATTTATTTTTAGTGAGCACTTGAATGACCTTCTTGAGGTGTTCCATATGAGTGGTTTCATCTTGACTGTATATCAAAATATCATCGAAATAAACCACAACGAACCGCCCAATGAAAGGTTTCAGAACTTGGTTCATCAATCTCATAAATGTGCTAGGCGCATTCAAAAGACCGAAGGGCATGACCATCCATTCGTATAATCCTTCCTTGGTCTTAAAGGCTATTTTCCACTCATCACCTGGCCGTATTCGAATCTGATGGTAGCCGCTCCTTAGGTCCAATTTAGAGAATATTTTTGCACCCTCTAACATGTCTAGCATATCGTCCAACAGTGGTATAGGAAACCTGTATTTTATGGTAATTTTGTTGATGGGAGTTGGCGCTGTCGACACACATGCGCCAACTCCCTTCTTTCTTTAAAGTTAATAGAGCTGGTACAGCACATGGACTCATGCTTTCTCGAATAAGACCCTTACGGATCAACTCCTCTACTTGTCCCTGCAGAATCTCGCACTCATTCGGACTCATTCGATAATGAGGACAATTAGGTAATCTGGACACAGGGACAAAGTCGATATGGTGTTCGATATCCCTCATGGAGGGTAACCCATCTGGAAGGTCATCAGGCCAGATTTCTTTGAATTCATGTAGCAGGGGCCTTAGTCTTTCAGGGATGATAGTAGGCTCGAGTTCTTCCCCTTTTACAATTAATGCATAAGTCTATTCTGTTTCTTTGGATTCTTTCACGAAATCCCGTATGGTTAAGAGAAAATAACCCTCCACTTTAGAAGTTTCAGGTGGTCCCTCTGGATCTATAGGGGCCAATATGGTTTTCTGGCCGTCCTTGATGAAGATATATATGTTATCTCACCCTTTATGAGTGGCATCACGGTCAGATTGTCAGGGCCGACTGAGTAGTATGTGACATGCTTCCATGTCAACCACATCGCATACTACTTCATCCTTATAATGTTTGTCAATTGAAAAGGATATGGTGCACCGTTCAGTTACCTTTGTTTCACTGACCTTCTTGATCCAACCGATTGTATATGGAGAGGGATGACGCTCCGTTTTCAATTGTAATTTTTCCACCATAACCTTGGATACGATGTTCTCGCTGTTCCCACTGTTAATGATCATGTCACAAACCTTTTGATTCACCGTACACCTATTGCGGAAGATGTTATGTCGTTGTGGATGTACTTCTTTTCTTGGCGCATATAATAGTCGCCTCACGACAAGCACTCGCCGTGATCTTGCTGAACCCAACTTGAATCATTTGCCTCGTCCTCAGTGGTATGGTCTTATTCTTCAATATCTGGATTTTCATAAGCGTTATCAGCATTACCATCATTGATGGTGAGGTTTGTCACTTTTCGCTGGAGACAAGTATTTGATAGGTGGCCCGGTTGGCCACAACGATAGCAGTTGTCGGGCCTTGGCCGAGTATAGGGGTTCGGGATTCTACTTGGACCAGCAGCAGTCGATATGCCCCTTTGGGGTTTAGCCTGATCTCGGTTCTCAGATGTAGGAGGTTGAGTGAGTGCTCTTACGGGCTCCTTCCTCTTGGGCTGTGCAGTTCCCTGGGGTGGACCTGCCACAGGGATCCTTACAGTAGGATAGGTCCATGTGTTAGGACGTTTAAGTTGCACTTCTGCCCGAGTAACCAACTTGATCGCATCATTCATCGTCCAGACGGACTGCATCTGGACCCGATCCTGGATAGCCATATGCAATCCACCGTTGAATCGAGTGAGTTGGTGCGATTCAGTCTCGACCAAATCGTTACGCGCCGTCAGGCGGTAAAATTCTTCTGCATATTTTCTCACCGATCGACTACCCTATCGATAATTTTGTTATTGTTGGAATAATACCTGATCGTAATCGCTAGGGAGGAATCGGGTACGTAGTAGCTACTTCATCCGCTGCCAGGTGCGGATTAGTGTTTTTGTCTGCCTGGTTCGCGCGAGTTGCAGTTGTTCCCACCAAGCTGAAGCTCCTCCTTTCAGCTTGTAAGCCACAAGCTTGACCTTCTTTGCTTCAGGGATGTCCATATAGTCGAAAAATCGCTCAACTTCAGAAAGCCAATCGAGAAAATCCTCAATGTGTAATTGGCCATTGAAGCTTGGAATATCAACCCGCATCTTCAATTCTCGATCCGTTCGATCTACTCGATCGCCGCCAGGTCTGGGCGTTGGAAGATTATGTCGTCGATTTCCTCCTCACTGGAGCCCCCTTCCTCAGGAATGACCCTTGGATGCATTGTCGGTACTATCCTGCGATCAGGGCGATTACGAGTTTCAGCAATTGGCGGTGGAGGATTACCACCAGGAACACGGAGTTGCCTTAGGTTTTCCACCAAGAGATCTGCTATGCGGACGATGGAAGCTTGCAGCCCTTGCATGGCTACCGATTCTCTTGTTGCGCTACTTCGAAAGCTGCCGCCGTTAAAGGTAAATTCCCTGGAGCATCGCCCATGGGATTGTTGCCCGACCCGTCGTTAGAAGCCATCAATCCGAGAAGAAACCTCGCTTTGATACCAAACTGACGCAGGGGAGGATGTGAGGTCGAGCACTGTCTTCCTCAAGAGGATAAGTATTCCGAATCCACAGAACTTCTTTGGACTCCTCACAGAGACTTCTCGAATCCACGAGGAAAGAAAGCATAAAATAGAAATAAATTTTAATAAATTCGAAATTGATTAATGAATGAATAAAAATGAGTTCACAACCCCTTAAATAGGGGTGCCAAGCAATGGAAAAGAAATCAGAATCAAACTACAACTAAAACTTCTAGAAATCGCGACTTACTATAAATAGTAAACTTACTATTTATAGACGGTTGTGATGTCTACTAGTGCGCAAGGTTTTGGCCAAAAATAGCAAGTGTCCTATTTGGCTTCACCAAACCGTTCTCCTAATTATTCTAAGCTTTTTTCACATTGGGTGCAACTCCTAAAGCCCAACAGATGAAGAGTTATAATCAAACTAAAACTTACTATTTATAGTAAAAACAAAATTAAAGCAGGGAAATAACCGTAGATCCAGGGGTTTTTTGCAATTTCGGGCGTCGCAACCCAGCATAGCTGGGTTGGTTGGCTAAAGTAGCTCGTTCTACCCCAAAATCATATATTTTATGTCAAGAACTCATTCCGGATTGTGAGATATGCCCGATTTAAGGTCCAATGGTTTGGATCACTTCTGTCGCCGACCGGGCCTTTTCTGATCCATCTTGGCCATGAAACTGTCCGCGACCCGCTCTACATCAGAAGTGAACATTCATTTCATCCCCATCAAAATCAGCATTGTAAGTGCTGCATATAGAGAAATAGTTAACTTCTACATACAAATATAATTGCACCCCTATACTGCCAAAACAGTGAGCTTAAAAATACAGATATATGACAAAAACCTGCAATTAGCATAATGCATGTGAAGTTTTTTCTCCCCTTTAAGAACACGAAGAACATGTGCCATCATACTTGGCTTGTGAAGTGTAGGCTGTCATAAAGGAAACAACAACACCATTTAATCAATATGAAACTAAATACTTGATCATCCTACATCAAACCGACCACAAACTTGACAAATTAAGAGAATTTTACTGATTCAGGATTCATATCACATTGCATCAGTACCATGGGAGTGTATAAGATATTAGGCAATCATGTGATATTGGTTTTTGTCATGTACATTTTGTTGATGCTTTTTCTTTCTACCCATCAGGATTTGATCTGGATGCACGTCCGCCTGGGAGCAATGTGCTTGCCGGTCCCTAACCAAGGTAAAGCACGGTTGCTATCAAGTGCGCACCAGGTCTTTTTTCTCCTTTCTCTTTTCTTTTCCCTCCAGATTAAACAAAATGTTTAACCAACAAGAAGAACAAATGGAAAAAAGACCCAAAAGGCAAGAAGCAAATGGATACTGCCAGCTAATATTAATTGGACACTGTCTCGTTTCTCCATTCAGAGCAAATTCCTGAAGACAGATGGGAAGAGGACCCACTTGATCGTGCTGGCTTTAACTTTGTTGACTAACCTACCCACTGAAATTTGCTCATTCTTAAAGATATGGCCATTTGTTATCCTCCAAATCTCACAACATGTGGCGAGGGCAAGAAGACGCCACAAAAGCCTTCCCTTCTCACCGAAGGAACCACTGCACAACTCATGAAGACATCTAGTAACCTCTAACCCAAAATCTGCTGAAGTGAAGACCTGGTCATCAAACCTTTGCCAAGCAAATCATGAGAATTCTTGTTTTGAATCTTATAACCAACACGAGGGATTTCCACGGATGTGATGCCCACAATTCATAAACCCAGTTGTGACTGAAAGTGTTCACTTACCAGGATAGTGTTGTGCATTAGATAGGTATGATTGTCAAAACAGAACTAGTAAAGTCAATGCCAAATAGTGAGGCAAAGCTATGATGATGGTGATGGTGATGATTGCATGCATATGTACATTTGTCCAGAATAGACGACCCCAATTGCCAAGTTCAAATAGTGGCAATGCGACTATTTGATTAATATTCAATATAAGCTTTGTGATGGTCCTCGTCAAGGTGTAGTGCATAGCCTGACCATGCCAGTGAGTCCGTTCATAATCATGTATAGGAGTGTTCCCCGCCATTTTATGCAGCCAACTCCTCGAGCATGACCTTTCATGTATGTGGGTGCTCAATGCTCAACTGTTTTGCCTCGCAACTACCCCTCCAAGACCTCAGTTTGCTTGCTCACTGTGAGAGCATGCTCTGACTAGCGAAAATGGTTTTCCTGCCACCCAGGGACCTCAAATATTATGTTGGCTACCGGCTAGCAGAAATGGTTTCCCCTCCGGCCAAGGATCTTAACCACTATACACTACCATGATGGGCATTTTGATGTCCGCCTCATGGGACTTATGTGAGGGGCATTGTGGTCTTCTCCTTGCACAATTAGTCAAGGAGTTAGGTGATTAATTAGAGTTGTAGAGATTAATTGAGGATGAGTCGTGATTAGTACACTAATCTCAAGTCTAGTTAGAGATTACCTGCAAAAAATGTACTAGTACTGTTTCCTTGCATTGTACAATGGTTTTTGAGTTTTTTTAGAAAATGAAATGAAATTTAAGAGGATTTGAATGAGAGTTTGAGGGGCCCATTTGTAATATAAAACACCTGAAATTCCCTAATCCCCTTCCATTTCCTTCCCTTTTTTTGTTGAGATTGCAAATTTACGGTTTTCTTGATTGAGCCAATCCGAGATTGTGTTACAAAGGAAACCTAATCATGAGTTGCTTGCTCTTGCAAGAATCTTTGTTGGGAGACATTTGGAGTTATAGAACGCCAACCGTAGAGGGACCATGGGGTCACAACGTAAGTTTCACGCATGGACAGTGATCGTAGCTTCACAACCTAAAATCAAAGCTTGTTCAAGCACTTCTGAGCTGATTTTGAGTGCAGATAATGCATCTAGTGAAAGATCATGACTGTACAGTGGCAGACAACACAATCCGCGAGATGAGGAGATCAAGACACTCTGAAAGCAGGTAGAATTTCTTTTCATTTGCACTACATAAAAACACCCATTGGATTACAATGTCAATGAATTCGAGCCTTAAATTCCAATGACCACCCTCACCATTGTGCATCCCTTCACAACCAAAAGACATCTCCTCTGCAAAATCATCCCTTCCAAAATCAACCCACATCACCAAGGTTTTCCACTACCACCATTCCCATTCTCAAACACTTGCAACAAAGATATTTAACCAACATAACCACATCTCCAACTTATACCATTGAGATTTTAAGCTAGCCATCCATCTCCAATTTATGCCATCGAGATTTTCAGCAAGCCATCCATCTCCAACCTATGCCATTGAGATTTTCAGCCACTACAAACCCATACCTCCAACAACCTCATCCATCATCACCCATGACATCATATCCATCAAAACCACTCACCTCAAAACCCCACTATCAAGATTTTCAACCACCCTGATTCTCCTTAACAAACCCATGCACCAAAGAATTCTGACCATCGAACCCTCCATTTCTACCCCACACCACCAAGAAACCCCCTCATGACAATCCTCCAACTCCAATCCTCATCAACAAGAACCACAACCCACCACTACCCTTAATTTCCACCCCATTCACCATCTCTACAATCCAAAAGTTTGCGTAAGCATCAAGCATCATTACATTATATCTACGGGCAAGAGAATCTGTGGAGAAACCCTCGAGTCGACTAACAGTGATCCGATCATAGGATCAAGATCGACATCTTAGACATCACAAAATGCTACAGGAGGTTCAGCGTAGAAAAGCTCAAAGAGTGGCTTCACGCAGTCGAGCAATCCCTAGAATATTACAAATTTTGAGATTGGTTTGTTAAGCATTGGTAGCACGATTCAAGATTCGAGCATTAGCATTGTGGGAGAAATATGCCATAAATAGAAGCACTAAGGATGACCCAAGATCTCCACAAGGTCAAAATTGAAGCATTTGATGACCAAAGAGTTCTCTCTGTTTAACTACATGCAACCCATGTGATTGTACTCCCAATAGTGTCATCAAGCCTCTAAGGAGAGGTTGCAACCAATTCACGATAAACCTAGACCTGGCCGAAGGAAGCGATTGGTTCCTGCATCAACAGGGAAGACCAATAAGGCAACAAACTATCTGGTATATTGGAAGATTAATGGTCAAGAGATCACGAGAGGCCCATGACTCGTGCCAACGGAAGACCCTTGGTAGAGGATTATCTTGAATTTCAAAAAATCTGCAGCTGCAATCTTGAGCCGATCTATTGTCCTTGTGTTGCCAATGAAGATAATGAGAGTTGTCGGGCAAAAGAGCATTGCCCCTCGACCGTTTTTTTACTTTCCACACAGTTCTAATTACCATTTCATTGAAGAACCAACACATGAGATGTGCATTATGGACATAATCTTCATAAGACACTACAAGAAACAGCGTTTTTAGCAACGAAATTTTTACCGACGAAATTTCTCGTTAATAAAAGTAATTTTCCTTGAAAATTTTCCCGCTAAGAGTTTTATCGACGAATATTTTCGTTGGTAAAAAGCAGAGAACCACTTTTACGTACGAAAATTTTCGTCAGTAAAAGTGTTGTGTATGAAAGTTAGAAATTTTCGCCCTGACTTTTACCAACGAACCAAAACCGTCGGGAATTATATTTTTACCGATGAAAATGTTCGTCGGTAAAAATGTTGTATTTTTTCCACTATGGGTTTTACCGACGAATCTTTTCGTCGGTATGATTCGTCGGTAAAAAGCAGACATACTTTTCCCGGCGAACATTTCCGTCAGTAAAAGTGTTGTACTATCTAAGAAAATTTTCGCCCTGACTTTTGCCGACGAACCAAAACCATCGGTAAAAAGCAAAAACTTTTACCGACGAAAATATTCATCACTAAAAGTGTTACATTTTTTATTTAGAAAATATACGCGGTGAATTTTACCGACGAAATGTTTCGTCGGTAAAAAACAATACAGCAACTTTTACCAACGAAAGTTTTCGTCGCTAAAAGTGTTACATTTTTTAAGTGAAAATTTTAGGTGGTGAGTTTTACCGACGAACCTTTTCGTCGGTAAAAAGCAAAAAACAACTTTTTTCAACGAAAATAGTCATCGCTAAAAGTGTTACATTTTTTATTTAGAAAATGTACGTGGTGAGTTTTACCGACAAAACTTTTCGTTGATAAAAAGAAAAATAACAACTTCTACTGACGAAAGTATTCGTTGCTAAAAGTGTTAGATTTTTTAAGTGAATTTTACATGGTGAGTTTTACTGACGAACCTTTTTGTCAGTAAAAAGCAAAAAACCACTTTTTTCGACGAAAATAGTCGTCGCTAAAAGTGTTACATTTTCTAGTTAGAAAATATACGCGCTGAATTTTACCTACGAAACGTTTCGTTGGTAAAAGGAAAAATAACAACTAATACTGACAAAAGTTTTCGTCACTAAAAGTGTTACATTTTTAAGTGAAAAATTTACGTGGTAAGTTTTACCGACGAACCCTTTCATCAGTAAAAAGCAGAAAAAACTAAAAGTGTTACATTTTTTAGTTAGAGAATTTATGCGGATGAGACTTTTACCTACTAAATGTTTCATACATAAAAAATGTGGATGAGACTTGTAGGTAAAAGTCTCCTCTTTTCAATATTCCAGCACAAAATTCCTGACATACACCTGTTACAATATATTTCGTCATGATATACACCTGTTACATAATATATTTCATCATATTCACATTCACATCCATCAAAACCCAAACTGCGTAAATCCATCCAAACATAAACTACATTCATCCAAACATAAACAATCTTATCCACATCACATTAGAAAAAGAAAGAAAATAAAGAAAAAGAAAGAAAGAAAATGCTGATTTATCTTTTGGGTTGAGCCTAAAGCTACTTGGTGATTTCTCTCAGGTAGAAATTATTATTAGTTGTTTTTAGAAAGGTGATATTAGGCCACTTATAATTATATTAACATGATAAAATGTTGTACGTATATTAGAGAAAACACCACAAAATAAACAATCCTATGGAAAAAAAAAAATGAAAAGAGAGAGAACATATGAGAGGTGATCCTTATTCCTTTGATGGATTCAAGCAACATGTGCCCTACCCAACTTCCTATAAGGAGAAGTTATATGGGTCTTGGAATAATGTTGGTGACAAATCCACCTTGTCTATTAATATTATCATATTGTGTTAGGACATGACTCTAAAAATGAGATAAAGCCAAATCTCAAATAATCTATGTTATAAGAGATAGTGGAGATGGAAATAGATGCATTGTGATGCTTGAGTTCAAGTATGCTTGCAAACAAAGCAAGATTTTCTTGTTTGATGCCATGTGATTGGGCTATACATTATTACATCAACCGGGTTCAGGTTCAGGATCGGGTTTAGGTTTGGGTTTGGGTTTTCAAGTTTAGGTTTAGGTTTAGGTTAGGGAGTTGAGATTAGGATTAGGTGTAGGTTTAGGTTTAGGGATTTGAGAATACATTTCGGTTTTAGATTTAGGTTTAGGTTTTAGGTTTAGGTTAAGGTTAGGTTTAGGTTATAGGTTATAAGTTTAGGTAATAGGTTATAGGTTATAGGTTGAGGTTTAGGTTATAGGTTTTGGTTTATCTTAAGGTTATAGGTTTAGGTTTAGGTTATAGGTTTAGGTTAAGGTTTAGGTTTAGGGATTTGAGAATACATTTAGGTTTTAGGTTTAGGTTTAAGTTTAGTTTAGGTTTTAGGTTATAAGTTAAGGTTTAGGTTTTAGGTTTAGGTTAAGGTTAAGGTTAGGTTATAGGTTACAAGTTTAGGTATAGGTTATAGGTTACGGTTTAGGTTATAGGTTATAGGTTATAAGTTTAGGTTATAGGTTGTAAGTTTAGATTTAGGTTAAGGTTTAGGTTTAGGTTATAGGTTTTGGGATTTGAGAATAGGTATAGGTTAAGGTTACAGGTTTAGGTTATAGGTTTAGGTTTAGGTTATAAGTGTAGGTTATAGGTTTAGGTTTAGGTTAGTTTAAAGGTTAAGGTTTACGGAATTGAGAATAGGTTAAGGTTTAGGTTTAGGAATTCGGGTTTGGGTTCGAGTTCGGGTTTTCAAGTTTAGGTTTAGGTTAAGGAGTTGAGATTAGGATTAGGGGTAGGTTTAAGTTTCGGGATTTGAGAATACATTTAGGTTTTAGGTTTAGATTTAGGTTTTAGGTTAAGGTTATAGGTTTAGGTTAGGTTTAGGTTTAGGTTTAGGTTACAGGTTAAGGTTATAGGTTTAGGTTAGGTTTAGGTTTAGGTTTAGGTTACAGGTTATAAGTTATAGCTTTAGGGAATTGAGAATAACTTAAGGGTTTAGGTTTAGGAAATCGGGTTCGGGTTCGGGATAGGGTTTAGGTTTGGGTTTTCAAGTTTATGTTTATGTTTAGGTTAGGGAGTTGAGATTAGGATTAGGTGTAGGTTTAGGTTTAGATTTAGGGATTTGAGAATACATTTAGGTTTTAGGTTTAGGTTATAGGTTTAGGTTTAGGTTATAAGTGTAGGTTATAGGTTTAGGTTTAGGCTAGGTTATAGGTTAAGGTTTAGGGAATTGAGTTTAGGTTTAGGTTATATGTTATAGGTTAAGGCTTAGGTTATAGGTTAAGGTTTAGGTTTAGGTTATAGGTTTAGGTTTAGAGAATTGAGAATAGGTTAAGGTTTAGGTTTAGGAAATCGGGTTCGGGTTGGGTTTAGGTTAAGGATTTGAGATTAGGATTAGGTGTAGGTTTAGGTTTAAGGATTTGAGAATACATTTAGGTTTTAGGTTTTGGTTTAGGTTTTAAGTTTAGGTTAAGGTTATAGGTTTAGGTTTAGGTTATAGCTTTAGAGAATTGAGAATAGGTTCAGGTTTAGGTTTAGGAAATCGGGTTCGGGTTCGGGATCGGGTTTAGGTTTGGGTTTTCAAGTTTAGGTTTAGGTTAAGGAGTTGAGATTATGATTAGGTGTAGGTTTAAGGATTTGAGAATAAATTTAGGTTTTAGGTTTAGGTTAAGGTTATATGTTTAGGTTTAGGTTATAGGTTATAGGTTATAGGTTATAGCTTTATGGAATTAAGAATAGGTTAAGGTTTAGGTTTAGGTTAAGGAAATCGGGTTCGGGTTCGAGTTCGGGATCGGGTTTAAGTTTAGGTTTTCAAGTTTAGGTTTAGGTTTAGGTTAGGGAGTTGAGATTAGGATTAGGTGTAGATTTAGGTTTAGGGATTTGAGAATACATTTAGGTTTTAGGTTTAGGTTTTAGGTTATAGGTTTAGGTTTAGGTTAAGGTTAGGTTATAGGTTATAGTTTAGGTTATAGGTTATAGGTTAAGGTTTAGGTTATAGGTTTTGGTTTTGGTTTAAGTTGTAGATTTAGGTTTAGGTTTAGGTTCAGGTTGAGGTTTAGGTTATAGGTTTTGGGATTTGAGAATAGGTTTAAGTTTTGGGGTAGATCAAAAGCTCAAGTGGACCTCAAAATGAATTGGGGCCACAAAATTTTTTGATCAAGCTGATATTTGTGTTATTCCTTCTTCAGGTCTAGGTCTGTGTGAACTTACCAACAGGTTGGATCTCAAATAACCACCATGGTGGGTCCCAGGAAGGAATCAACAGTCGGGGGCACTATCCCCACCATGATGTTTAGTTTTAGGTGTAGGTTAAGGTTTACGATTATACTAGGGTCTGCTCCAACAATTTCGAGCTAATACATAAACACGGCCTGTCCAAATGGCCGGCCACTCCAATACTGTCCATAGGAAATGGACAGCTTCATCATGGTCATAACAGCAGTTCCCACCTTCCAGGACCCCCGCTCAACATCCGGATATCTTCGACGCACATCCGGGTCTGCTCCATCAATTTCAAGCAAATTCATAAACATAGCCTGTCCAAATGGCCAGACCACTCCAATGCTGTCCATAGGAAATGGACAGCTTCATCATGATCATAACACGGTTCCCACCTTCCAGAGACCCCCGCTCAACATCCGGATAACTCCGACGCACATCCGGGTCTGCTCCATCAATTTCGAGCTAATACATTTAAAACAACATAAAAGGTAAGTAAAGCAAGAAACATCCATATGAAGATATTGAGGGGAATTACTAATATATCTATATTCCTTCTATGTACTAGGTTGATTTTGAGTTGATTATGACTAAGATGTTGATATTACATTATATGTGATAAGGGTTGCATTACTAGTGTATCTATATTCCTTCAAAGCGATCACTTGGATAGTTATGGATCACCAAATGGCAAGCCAACACATGTACAATTTGCTGGTCCTAGTAAAATTAGTTGATTGAACATTGTGTATTTCCTCTATTCAAAATGGTGTCTATTAAAAGCAATTCTTAGAAGAAACTCACAGTTTAGTGGGGCTTAGAAATTCTTTTCTCCTGCCTTCCAATATCTCCTTCATATCAGAAAGAGACTCGAACTGAGGAGCATACAAAACCTGTAGTTGATTCTCGAGGAAAATAAACTCATCTAGTTTCCTCTTTGCAAACCTGCAAAAATCAGGCCACGTATGGTTTTTAAATCAAATGGTCCTAAAAAATGGATTAAAACAATCACTTCATGACTATGAAAAATCAATGCCAACCCTTTGGATTTCACACGGCCCGTCATAATGTTTAATGTAAAATCCACTCTAGGTTTGAAGCTTTTTTTTTTTTTTTTTTTTTAAAAAAAATTAAAAGGGTATATTTGTGATTCAAGTGGGCCACATCAACCGAAATACTTTGGAGGGTGGGCATCCTTTCCAATCATTATACGCCTATTTTTGGATTAACATGGGGTGACATATATGATTGTCTATGGATAACACACACCTTTAGCAGGGAGAGTCAAATCAATTGAGCTCAATGTCCAGCCTGGGCAAGTCAAATCAAAGAAAACTTTTGTTTTGACCTATGCCTCTTAATATTTAATTATAATATATGTGAAAGATATTTTGAAATTCAATAATGTCAAAAATATATGAATGAATAGAAAACACAAACATCAGCTTGATCCAAAACTTCTATGGCCTCCAAGAAATTTTAAATGGTAGAGGTTCAATCACACTATTTGCTGTGGTGTGGTCCACTTGAGCTTTGGATATGCTTCATTTTTGTTCTTTAGACCTCAAATTATCGGTTAACATGGATGAATGGGGTGGATAAAATAAATAAATAACGGTGGACCCCACAGAGTTTACTCTGGTAAGGTGAGTAACTCACCTAAATGTAGTGGAGAAAGGTTTCCTTAAAACAATCATAATCATATATTGGGCCTACCTAAATGTGATTCACATATCCAACCCACTATTATGTGTGTCCCACTTGGATTAGGGGTCAGACCAATTTTCAGCTGAATCCAAAACTCATGTGGGCCCCACCAAGTGCTTTTATATTGATTTTTCACAATTAAAAAATTCGTAGGCCCACCATAATGTTTATTTAACATCCAATTTGTTTATAAGGTCACATATACATGTATGAAGAGTAAAAACAAATTTCATGTTGATCCATAACTTCTGTGATGCCAAAAAGGTTTCAATGGTAGACGTTCAATCCCTTGCTGCTTTTCGCAATGTGCTGCATTTTATCTTTATAACTGTCTTATTTTTAGTCCCAAGCCTTAAGACAAGCTCACCAGATGGATGGACGGTTTGGATCAATGTTTTCAGTAGCGCCCGCATTGTAGCGTTACAAATAGCATTTTTCCCCTGTAGCGCGTAGCGCAGGTAGCGTGCGCTACCTGTTTGGTATTTTTTTTGTTTTTTAGTGCAAGAAATAGTGGTGAACTCACACCACAAGCTAAACTTAAGTTAAAAAACAAAAAACCTAATACAAAAGGGCTTCCACCCCCAAACCGAAGCAGCCGACGCAGCTGCTCTCCCCACCCTTCCATTTAGAGACCCAAAATCCTCTCACAGGGCCAATCCGACGTTGCTCCTCTCCCCACCCCTCAATGTTGAGGTCGAAAGTCTGCTGCCAGGCGCAAACTGACGCTGCTGACATTGTTCCTCTCCCCATTTTTCAATCGTGAGTTGGAAAAACTGCTTCCAGAGGCAAACCGATCACTATGAAGCTTTAATATTTATAGTTTTCAATGATTCAATCTCATCTTGAGATAAAATTAGGTATGCTCCTTCCTTTTTTTTGAATTTTTTCGATGTACAATGAAAATAATTTGGTATTTTCAGTTTTTTCCTCATTTTTTTTCCTTTTAAAATGTTAGTTACTGTCGGTTTGTTGTTCTTTATACTTTTTTTTCTATGGTATGGCCCATGTGGGCCCCACTGAGGTGCGTGAAGGGGTGGGATGTGCATTATTTTCTATGGTGTGGACCACGTGGACCCCACTAAGGTGCATGAAGGGGTAGGATGTGCATTATTTTATATGGTGTGGCACACGTGGGGCCTACTGAGGTGCGTGAAGGGGTGGGATGTGCATTATTTTCTATGGTGTCGCCCACTGAGGTGCGTGAAGGGGTGGATTTGCATTATTTTCTATGGTGGGCCCATTGTGGTGTGCGTATGAGTGTAAGTGGTGTGCGTATGTTTATTTTTATGATTTACTGATTTATTTGTGACATGTTTTTTTTTTTTGGTCAAGTAGTGAACTAAAGAGAGAAGAATGTTTGAAGAAAAAGAGAGATTTTGCATGGAAATATGTGGCTGATAATCCACTTGGACAATCTCATAGAAATTATGTGCTATGCAAATTTTGTGGTCAAAGATGTACAGGAGGCGTGACTCGCCTAAAGCATCATTTGGCCAGAACCCACAATAGGATAAAGCCGTGCCCAAAAGTGACGGAAGAAGCCAAGGAGGAGTATAGAAAGGCTTTAAAGGAATATCATGTTGAAAAAAATAAAAGAAATGAGGTGTTTCGAGATATTGGGAGAGGGGGATCGACATATCTTTCTGGTTCTTGCTCTGCAAGTGATAGCGCTAGTGTGGGTAATGATGCTTTCATTGGCAGTCAACCTGGTAGTGGATCTTCTGGTAATCAACTAATGGCAAGAGCAAGGGGTCCTATGGATCAATTTGTTAGTAGTGAGCAACGTCAATCCACATTGAATTCAAGGTGGAAGAAGGAAGAAAGAAAAGAAGTATGCAAGGTGATTGGAAGTTTTGTTTTTGGGAATTACTACACCAAAATCGTCGTTTAGGAATGGCTTTAAAGGCGTCGCAAAAGATTAGGAACAGTTCAAAACCGTTTTGGGTACCGTTTCAAAATTTAGATACAGAATTTTTGGAACGGTTTTAAACCGTTCTAGTGCCAACGGTCATATTTCGGGACTATATTTTCTTACTTCAGAACGATTTTAAACTTAAAAACCTGCTGTAAAAAATAAAATAAAATAAAAAAGAAACAAATATATTTAAGCCATTTTCATTTAAGAATCAAAAGATAGTAAAAACAACCATGATGTAATTTGAAACATTATTTATCTGACTGACAAACCTGACAGTAAAAAATAAAATCTATAATGGAGGACTTCAAAATAAAAAGACATAATTCAATGAAAGTTCGTCAAGCAGATGAAGAGCTCCATAATGCGATGGCCTTTTATGTACCTAACTAACAAGCAACAAGTAAAACATAAGAACAAAAACATGTGAATAGATTGAAACAACAACAATCAACTATCAAAACAGTGTGAAAAAAATTGTGACATTTGAACATACATATGAGGGACTGTTGTTAGTTTACTCACCTGGTTTTTGGATATGTTCGATACACTCCTGACTAGAGGGGAGCTTGTTCTAGACCAAGCGGGGCTACGAATGGTAAGGGAGGCATAATCAGCTCGATCTAGAGAGATTCTGAGGCTAACATAGTTTGCCATGTTTATTGCGAAAACCAAACCCAATTGTTGAGCCTATAATACAAAAAACAAACAAAATAAAGCAATGTCTAGCTGAATCATGTGAAGAGGCAATCCAAGGATTTGTGCAAACATACATCTTAAAAAAATAAAAAATAAAAATAAAATAAAAAATAAAAAAATTCTTTTGATACTTAGCTAATTTTAAAGTCATGAAGGATTTGTACAATCTAGATAAAAGCTACAGAGCATAATAAAGGAAACTGCAATTTCTGGTTTGTAAGTGCTAGTTGATGTTGTAGTTTTCTTGTTTCTTCTTTCTGAGAGGAGCATCTATCTTGTAAAAGAAGAACAATAATTTCCCCTATTTGTATATCCTTCAACTTAGATATGGTGCTGTAATTTTGGAAACAGAAGAAGAAAATATCATCTAGGAGATCCATTCAACAACCATACATGAATAGCTACTATAAACTACAGTTTGTTTCAAAGGAAGCAAGTACTCATAATAAACTTAAAAACAGTATCAAATGTGCATCTGGCATGAGGATTTGGTAGCATAACTCTAATTGTCGACTTTGTAGGAGGAATCTGAAGAAGTTCCAGAGGAGGCTTGTAAAGTGTCTTGTTATATTTGCTGCTTAAATGGAAATAACAACTTAACTACCAACTGAAACTTCAATACAAAAATGACAAAAACAGCCATATGGTTGTTCCTAAGAGAAAATGGTTTCTCGTCCGTTCTTTCAAAGAATTTATTACAATGTCAATTAACCCATCAATATCTCAGGATAGGCAATTCAAATTAAGAGCAAGTAAACACAAGGACTGCTACTAATCGCATTGAAATAATTACTCCAATGTCAATTAACCCATCAATATGCCTCAACTCACTGGAGATGGTTCACATTTCTGGGTCCAGAGATTATGAGTTTTATGACAAAGGATTGGGATTAGATTACACCTTTTTCATCAGGCGAAAAAGGTTGTTGTAGCAACCGAAGAAGATATGAAGTCCCATCTTGATGTGATTCCCATGCTTATCTACAAATGAGCCCACTTTTCCACCAATGAAAGACCGTGAATCGTAAATATCAACCTGCATAACAGAAAACAAAATCACCTTGATCAGTTTCATAATTATATTAAGCATGGAAATGTGTGAGGAGAGATTTATCCAAGGGAAAGGCTATATGGAACTAATCCAACAGAGGTACAGAACCATTTCTACTCTGACACAATGAACAAGCAGCTGATAAGGAACTTCTATGATGAATAGAATGCTTATCCTACAACCATGTCAATAATGCCAAATTCCATGACTGACATGTATAGAAGGCAAGTGGCATTGATAGAGTCACAGGTACAGTTCAGGTACAAATCCAACAATGGTATTCAAAACTACAATCAGCAAGCTCCGAAAATAGGATTTGTGGAATTGGAAGTATACTTCATCAGTTTTACAAATCTAATATTTCTATATCATAATGGCATCATGATGGATAATATAATGGCTCATAAAAACATCATGATGGATAATATTTCTATATCATAATGGCATCATGATGGATAATATTTCTATATCGTATTTCTATATCCAAGAGTCTCAAGATGGTGGGTCATAAAAAGAATAAAGCCCAAACATCATGCCTGTCGATGGGTACCCATATCTGTGGATGCCAAAGTATCCAAACCGATTTATTTGGAACTATGTCTAAATTTGGGCCAGATTCAGGTCAATGATTTGGATTCAATAGAAATTGGATTAGGCATGCATATTTCTGTTATGGATCCAACTCTGAATCTAAATCCAAACATGGATCTCAAACTGATTCAGGATCAAAACATCATTTTGAATCCTACTTCACTCGAACCTGATGGGATACCTGATGCAAATTGTAGCCATGCTCATGCATGAGCAGCTTACAAAGTTTCATAGTGGGATGTTCTTACACTAAAATGTGAAAGTGCGTTGCTGATGTACCTGTCTGCACGTTGCTGATGTACCTGTCTGCACGCTGCTGCTGCTGCTACTGCTACTGCTGCTACTACTGACGACAGATCACAATATTAGAAACCCCATGTGTGGGGACTGTTAGCACCTAGTTAAGAAAAAAAAAAAAGAAAGACCATGAGAGGAAGAAGAAAAGCTCAATATATGAGACATAGTAGTTGATCTTTGGGAAAGAGGCTCTCCTGCTTCATTGGAGATGGAGGCTTGCACCTCTCTTTTCCCTACAAGTGGAAAACACTTCAAGGCCATTAAAGGATACCACATGAAAGACCTGTAGCTCAAAAATAAAATAAAAATGGATAGAACTGCATCAACCAAGTGTCTTAGGCATTACATTAATAGGCAAGGCATCATTTTGTTGTCAAGGATGTTTACCCAAAATCGCCAACCCCACTACACTTTCCATTCCGGGTCATGCAATCTGAAATATGGACCATTGTGATCCTGGTCAATATTTTTACCAATCCAAAATTACCATCCTATATTCCGAGAAAAGAACACCTTAAAACCGATGCTCCAATCCAACTTGAACGACAGAAACCTGAGAGAGAGACAAAACTAGAAGAAGCTTGGGCTGATAAGAACATAGACCACACGAAAGGCTCCAACAAGGATGGAGACAACTTGCATACTTCACTAGGAACAACAAAAACTGGCCCTGCTAGCAAACTAACTAAACAACAAACGAACCAAAAGCTTAGAAGATTAAGGCCCTGCTCATAGAAAATCTGACCACCCAGAACCCCTGGCTTGCTAGAACATTTCACACTCATAGTTGTTAGCCTTCTTTTGCAGGAAATATCAAAGAAGTTAAAACTGGACATAGTTGCATGCCATCTCTTGCGAGAAATTTCAAATGAGCAGAAATTGGTGTAAATGTAAAAAAATAAGACATCAAGAAATCAAAAGCCTATTTGAAGAAACAAGACATCAAGATTTGAAAAAATAAGACCCATCTCAAACCTGCATCGTGCCTGAGAGGAGCATGATAAATGTAAAAAATCAAGACATCAAAAGCCTGTTTGAAACCAACACTCATATCTAAGAGAAAATTCAAGGAAATGATTACTGCAAATCGTACAGCAAGCGATCACCAGAATGCCATGACTGGTTGCCATAACATCTTACCAGGAAATTGAACTAAGAAATTGATTGCATTTAACATAGAAAAGCACAAAAGCATACCATGAGTTTAGGAGGCCGCTAGAATAAAGAAAGTGCACATCTCCATGGCCATGAGGTTTGGTCTATCCAATACACAAGTAAATATGAGAAAGAAAGAAAAAGAAAAAAATAAATAAAATTCACCCACATTTAGAGGCCTTGCACCAAAACCAAGAAAGACAACAGTATAAGAGCTAGACCTGAATTTTATATTTGTTTTGAGGTTCAATTGCAAGCCTGGCATCATTATCATCTAAGCATGCTACCTTTTCCTGAAATGGGTGTTAGTAAACAAAGTCAATTGCATCAACCGTCAATTGCAATTTTAAGATGAAATTCATACATGGGAAACCATATTTGTCCTAACAATACCTGCTTAAGAAGTTTCACTTGTGTTGACTTCATTCCAAAATAGGAATTCGACTCTAGAAGCTCTAAAGTACGTGCATGTGTCATCGGATGTCATTATCACCAAAGGAATCTGTGCCTCACTTGGGCCTACAAATTGAAGGGAAGCATCATAAATTGACAAAGGTAGAGCAAAGAAATGCTTCTATATTTATTTGACAATGAAGATGCCTTTAAAGTGAATGGATCACAATAAGCATCCTTCATAGAGATGCTGATGAATGACATAAATTCGCACATTCCCAAAGGTAAACAACTTCCTGTATAAACTATAGACAAATCGTTTTTATTAGCCAACCTTGTACTAATTTACAGCTGGCATCTTGTAGAGCTAGAATGGCCTCTATAGTGTTGTAAGAAACACGTTCCAGTAGTTGTTTCTTTAGGAAGAGCCAACTACTATACACAACAAGCTCAGTAATAGATGTCACAATTGCTCTAATCCATAAGCCTTGTGCATGTTCACATTTTTTTTTTAATGTTTTATGCATGTATGCATTCATGCATCAAGAATAGGTTAAGATTTGAGAATTGGACTAAAAAATAGCTTATCAACATCGAAAAATCAACTGAGTACTTGAATTACCTTCAAGATGCTCGAGTCCGGCCCTTGATAATGGAATCAAGCTAACATAACAAACATTGTATTTTATTTGTATTGAATAAATTGAAATTAATGTTAGCACTTAAAAGTTGCATATTATTTCAAAATCTAGCTCATCGTTGTGTTTTTCTACTTCCATCCGATTTGAGAAAAAAAAAAAAAAGGCTGTGAAATTGCATTGTATTGTTAGACTCACCTCCACAACATCACCTTCCTTGGCAACAACCCACTTAACGAATACATCCCCATCAGTATATCCTACTTCCTGCAAAGGACAGAGAACAAACATGACAATGTCATCTAAGCAGAGAATAAGAAGTGGGCCAATCAAATTGTTGCTAGCACTGTTGCATTAAAGAAATGTGGAAGAAAAGGACACAACAAAACAATTGTTGCCATGTTGATGCCCTTCTCCCTCCTTTACCCAGGCTTGGGACCGGCAATGCAAGAAGTTGCATTGGCAGAGTTAAAAAAGGGCTTAAGCCCCAGTTTAGAGAAAGAAATTATATTCATAAAGATTGATGTGATGACCAAATGGAGCCTAATACTTATAACACTAAAAGGTATGATAGGAACTCTTACACTACAAATCTGATGACCAATGACCACCTGTAAAAAGAAAAGAAACAGAGTGATTTTACAAAGCATGTTGGTGCCAAAAGGATGGAGAACATAAATAAATACTCACCAATCACATTCCATTCCAGCTCCAGATGGAATACTGAATATGCACAAAAATCATCTAAGCAAAAGCCAAGATCATCCACAAATGAAGGTTGGCAAGATATTGAAAATTAAATTAGAGAATGATTGAGTGGGTTAGCAAACTTCAGCCAAGTTTTTCAGAGCCGTACATTTGTTTTGTTAACTGTGGCCTACCTGAACGGATCAACATGACTCTTGGGCGAGGGCATCAATATAGTGTTTGGACTTGCACATGAGCTTTATTGCACACTCGTGTGGGGCTAGCAAAGCTCATGATAGAGATATCTATCACTGAACAAAGACTGCACGCCTATTTCCATTATAGGCTATATACACAGTTGTTTGGATCTACAAGACATTTAAGGTTTTGTTTTATCTTTCCAAATATACCAATAGTTGTTGCTCTTGTCCCTTATAGCATTTTCTGCCTGTCAAGAAACACATCTCCAATAGTTATAGACCCTTCCACATTTAGATTGTGCGTTTGCCCAGAGAGCTGCACATGACCATTTATACTTCAAAAAAGATCTCTGGGGGGCTGGATTGTTGCATATGGTATTTTGTATATTCTGGATTCTAAAATAAAATGCCATGGTTGAACAGTATAGTTTTTAACCACAAAGGTAAGAACAGAAGACTGCAGAAGACTGCATGCATTTGGTCATTTGAAGAAGATATATCACAACTGGCTCGAGTCAAGGTGAATTGGCCGAATCATCTCTTAACTGTATGTTCCCAATTCAGTTAACCGGTGCATGAAAACGTAACAAAAAATTACACCAAATCGATACTTGGTCCCTGTTTTGTGGATGATACACATGCATTGAGAACTTGTACGCATGGCATACAATTAATTCAAACTGAACTGGCCAAATTACGGCTCCAAGTTTAGATTTATTGTGAACTAAAAATTGTATTTACTTGTCTAAAACATCAGATTGGTGCACATCTAGCAACGGTTGAAATGAAAATAAGGAAAAATGAAAAACAAAAACCAAAATTCCAACAGTCCTGTTTCAGCAAAGAAGCATCCACTAATATTGTTCAATCAATCTTATTTTTTGGGATTTAGAGTTAGTTACAGTAGGTTTCATAATTTAAGCTATTTATGAACAACTCCAAGATATTGTTTGACCAGTCTTCCGTTGCCCACCTCCCATAGCTTTGCTGCTGAATCTTTTCCACAAGAAAGAACGTACCTAGATATTCAAGTTATGTGATTAGGAAGCCGAAAATAGGTCATATGAGTAATAAAATGGTATGTGAAATTTTCAGTCATGCAGTGATGTGCACGGATTTCATCGAACAACTGGCGGGCATCTATCATCAACCCACATTTTACATGCATCAATTGACATGTACCTTGGAGCGACGACGGTGACGGCCTTGACCGTCAATAGCCGAAGCCCATCAAACGATTGCAAGCTCCTGCTTGTTACAGATCTAGAGAAATGTATGGTTGCCATGGATTCAGCACCTTATTGAGCTTGTTGTTACAAGAGCTTTTGTAAGCTCATGCTTCCTCACAAGAAACCATAAATCTTTAATTGATAAATGACAACAAAAAAATAGAAATGTGAATTGAAATACACCAATACATATGAGTACCTGATCAGAGAAGGGAGGGGGAGAAGAGGTGAAGAGCGGAGACTGCTGGCCGAACCAGATCTGAGTTGCGGCAGGGGTGGATTTTCGCTAGAGAATTTGATTGGGAAGAGGGCTGGGATTTGTGAGAGAGGGAGGGTGAGAGCGGAGGAGAGAGAGGGAGATCGAGATGGAGATCGAGAGAGAGGGTTGAGATGGGGAGAGGGAGACGGAGATTGAGAGAGGGAGACGGAGACACGGTCAGCAAAATGAAGCTTTTTGGGCTTCTGGCGTAAGAAAATAGGTTAAATGAATCGATGGTCTGCAGTACATAGAGCAGTGTACCTCTTGGGCTTTGTGGGGTCCATTGAGAGGTACCTAACTGAATCCATTCCGTCCATCTGTTTTAAAATAAAACAATAAAACAGCATAATAAAAACTAAGAAGATCCAACACTTAATTGGGACACATTGATAAAACAATGGAAATAACCGAGTAAGTAGCAATGAATTTGAGTACGGTGGAGAACCGTTTCCAATCAGAAATGGCTTAAAGCCGTTTCTAAACCAAGCTTTCCACCGTTCCAGAATAACGATTTTGGTGTAGTGAATGCTTTGTCATTCAACCTGTGTAATAGCCCATACGTTTCAACATTGTGTGAGGCTATTGGCAAGTTTGGACCGGGATTGAAGCCACCATCCATGCGTGAGATGAGAACATGGATACTAAAAGAGGTGGTTACTAATACTGATAGTTTAATGAAAGCATACAAAGCTTCCTGGAAAACTTATGGATGTTCAATTATGCCTGATGGTTGGATGGATGGAAAGAATAGAAGCATCGTTAATTTTTTAATTATTTCTCCGATCGGAACAATGTTTTACAAGTCTATTGATGCTTCAGATTCAATAAAAGATGGGAGTTTGTTATTCAAATATCTTGATGAAATTATGGAAGAAATTGGGGAAGAAAATGTGGTCCGGGTTATCACGGATAACCATTCAAGCTACGTAAGTGCTGGGAAGAAGTTGATGGATAAGAGGAAAAGGATATATTGGACTCGTGTGCTACACATTGCATAGATCTGATGTTGGAGGAATATTGGAAAAATGAAAATATATTCTGAAACGCTTGAAAAGGCAAGGACAGTGACCAAGTTCATTTATGGGCATGGAATTGTATTGAGCATGATGAGAAGCTTCACGAATAACCATGGGCTTCTACGGCTGACAGTAACACACTTCGCAACATCATACCTCACCCTTCGAAGTATTTACAAGCAAAAGAATGGTCTTATAGCCATGTTTGCATCGGAACAATGGTGCTCATGTTCTTGTGCTAAAAAACCTGAAGGAATAAAGGTACGGGCTATTATAATGTTTGGTCCGAAGTTTTGGCCTCATGTTGCCTTGTGTTAAGAGCACCAAGCCATTGGTAAGCGTTTTAAGAGAAGTAGATTCGGAAGAGAGGCCAGCAATGGGGTTCATTTATGAATTGATGGACTCAGCGAATGAGAAAATTGCATTTAATTGCAATGATGTAAAAAAGAGAGATGTTCCAATTTGGAACAAAATATATGAAAGATGGATTCCTCAGCTTCATCATCCTCTACATGCAGCTGGGTACTATCTGAATCCTCAAATACGGTACTCAGATAAGTTCTCTACACACCCTGAGATAAAAAGGGGGTTATTTGAGTGCATGGATAGGATGATCCCCCGTGAAGAGCATGTTGATGTTGATATTCAGTTGGATGAATATGACAAGAGAAGAGAGGATTTTGGCTCTCGCCTTGCACTCGAAACCATGACAAAGCACTCCCCAGGTAATTTATAATTTTATATTTTGATATTTTCATTGTTATGTAAATAAATATTTTTATAATTGGTGAAAGTATTTAAGTAATTTATAAATTATAACTAATTTATGTAGCTGATTGGTGGGAACGCTTTGGAGATAGAACTCCACAGCTTACGAAGTTTGCAGTACGAGTTTTAAGCCTCACATGCAGTGCTTTTGGCTATGAGAGAAATTGGAGTACTTTTGAGCAGGTGACTTTTGTACCATTCAATATTCAAAATTGGCTAATTTTTATTTAGTAGATTAGCAAGTCTTTGATAATTGACTGACATAGATCATCACATGATCAGATCCACACAAAGAAGAGAAATCGGCTAGAGCAACAAAAACTCAACTCTCTAGTATATGTGATGTATAATATGAAACAGAGAGAAAGAAGCATGAAGAGAAGGGTGGTGAAACACCCCGGATTTTTGCCAACTTGGAGATAGACGTCCTTAGGCAATGAGTCGATCATGATACCTTAATTGACTTCTCAGAGCTCTATCCCAAAGCCTCAAATCCCCTTTTAACCCATTTCCTTCAAAATCTCACCTTTCACCACCTTGTTCTTCAGATTTTTCTAACTACTTTCGCATTAGACACAAATCCTAAAGTTTAAATGATGAAGAATAATACTTAAACTAAAACTTACAGTAAATAGTAAATACATAAATAAAATGGCTTTTGACTATTAACCTTATGGAATCTCACAAAACGAATAGGTTATTTGGAAAGATCAGCCTCTCCTGCCCTAGGACCTTATTCTGTCGTAATTAGGCATAATTTATTTAAGTACTAAACTGAATAATCAGTAGAATCAATGTTCGAGTTGTCGGTATCGCTACAAGTTTCGCTGGACAGAGATAAAGATATAATATCGCAGAGAAAAATGCGAAAACATGGAGATAACGGTAAAATTTTTTAATGAAACTTCAGGACATGCCTAAATACATATATTTGTATATTTAAAAATTAAAAATTTTTTTTTAAAAAAAATATACATTAAATAATAAGTTTTCATTTAATGGGGCCAAAAAAGCATACGTTTCCATAAAAAATTACTCTAATAATAACCAAAATAAATTTATCCAAGTTTCAAGTGGACCACACCATATGAAATAGTGGGAATAATGATTTCCACCATGGAAATCTTCATAGGGCCCAATGATGTTTATTGGTCATCTAAACTGTTTATAAGATCACAGGGACATGGATAAATAAAAATAAAAAATATCAGGTTGATACAAAACTTTTGTGGCCCTCAAGAATTTTTCAATGGTAAACATTCAATTCACATAGTTCATGTGTGGTCCACCTAAGCTTTGGATATGCTTCATTATTTGGCTTGTGCCTTAAAATCATTTAATAAAATGGATGGACAAAGTGGATCAAATACGTAATTATGAATTTACGATGGGCCCACTTCGTTTACTCAGTATGCAATGCACTTCCATTGTAGTTGTTATGAATCCCAAATTTTGCCTAGCTAGGTGGGTCGGGAGGCGAAATGGCTGGTGTACATCACACCAGCTATTGACGTCCGCAAGTTTTATTGACGTCAGCAAGTTCAAGTTCTGTGGGTTTTTTTATGAGATATGTCTTATATCCAAACCGTTCATCCACTTGAAGAGCTCATCTTAAGGTTTTAAATGAAAAATAAGACAGATATAACTATCAAGTGGACCACACTGCAAAAACCAGTGGGGGATTGAACGCCTACCATTGAAACCCTTAAACACTTTTTGGGGGTCACAGAAGTTTTGGATCAATATGAAAATTGTTTTTCCTCTTCATTCATATATTTGTGTTTTTATGAACAGATTGGATGCAAAATAAACGTTATGATGGGCCCTGAAAATTGTTTAATGGTGAAAATCATTATCTTTGCTGCTATCTATGGTGTGGTCCATATAATCTTTGGATATAGTTCATTTTTTGGATAATGCTTTAAAATGAACTCTAAAAACAGATGAACAGTGTAGATATAATAAATACATCACTGTGGGGCCAATATTACTTTCACTCCTTTGAATCGTTCGTACAACTCGGAGCTCGAGGAGCATCGGTGCTCGTCTTTGCACGACACGTACTTACGTCAACTTTATAGCTGGTGTGAGGTACACCAGCCTATCCGCTTCCTGTGCATCCCTAACTGTGGGACCCATTATAAAGTATTTATCTTACATCTGCACCGTCCATCGTATATGATGGATTATTTTAGTGCGTGATACGAAAAATGAACCAGATTCAAATCTTCAATGGACCACACCATAGGAAACTATGTGAATTGAACGCATATCATTAAAAACTTCCTGGTGGCCACAGGAATTTTAAATCAAGCTGATATTTATTTTAACCCTTCATCCATGCCTTTTTATATTGACAGAAGGTTTGATACAAATAAACATCACTGTGGGGCTTAAGAAGGTTTCAATGGTGAAAATCATTATTCTCATTGTTTCTTGTGGTGCGGTCCACTGGAGCTGTGTATATGCTTTAATTTTGGGATTTATCCTTAAAATGAACTAGAAAAATGAATGGACGGCGTGGATAAATCACATACATTCATGACGGGCCCAGAGAGTTTACTCAGTACGCTGAAGCGCACCATGCGCGGTCTGCTTCTGTAGGTTTGAGGCATAAAAGAAAAAAAAAAAAAAAACGAAGGAAGAAAAAAAAGTAAAAGAGGTTTTCTTCATATGAGAAGAGGGGTTTTCGGCAGTGGTCGGATTTTCGACTGGGTTTCAAAATCCCATGATTTTTCGCCGAAAATCTTCCAATCGAACGAAGAAAATGGAAATTTTCAGATTCCTTTACCTCCATCGAGGACGAGAGCTGTCGATTCTTTTCTTCCGAGTTCTGATCAACCATCAGACCAGGTATTACCGAAATCAAAGGTTTTTTTTTCAATTTTTTCCTTTTTACCTATTTTGTCACAAAAAATCCAAAATTATCGACGATATCGCCGATATTTCGCCGATAATCGAGAGAGAAACGAAAAAGGGTGATTTCGGTGTCGCTAGTCTAGCGACACCGATATTATCGGCCATATTATCGACATTTCGTCGACAATGCGAACACTGAGTATAATTAGCTTGAACCACTTTAAATACGATCTGTAAAACCCAAAACAAGTAGAACCATTAACGCTACATTACCTAAAAACTTAGAATCCATCTCAAAACCTGGTTGCTCTCGGGAGCACGCCGAAACTCCGTATCGGACTTGGACCACGCTTCGAAAGTCCGATTACCCCAAAACTATACAGTTACGACCGCCTTGCTGGACTTGACAACCACCTCGAAAATTGAGTCCTAATAGTACCCAGAAATGCACAACTTGAGCCTGGAGCAAAGTGTGTGAGAAACGCAAATATCTTTAGGAAATGAACTAAAACTTAAGTGAATTGAGTCGTTTTTCTTGCAGGCCGAATCTAAGGATTCTGACCGTCGGAATCTGACCCAATTACACCCTCGAATCATGGGAAATTTCCAACACATGTCAGAGTACTTGTGACCCTAATCGAGTACCGATGACCATTGAACTGAAACGGGTCCGCCGCGGTCGATCCCCAAATTCGATTGAACCGAAAACTTAGCCTGACCTAGATCCAATGTCAGGGAGCTTAAGTCCAACTGCGTGTAGAAAAGGGGCCTCCAGAACAACTCCGTTGAACTGAAACAGTCAGGTTTTGGCTATAACCTAAGTATACCATGGCTCTGGGGCCATTGAGGTCGATTTTGGGCCTATATAAGGACCTTAAACCCTCTCTCCCTTCACATACGAATTTCTAAACCCTAGAGAGAGAAGAGAGAAGAAAGAGAAGGAAAGAGAGGGAAAGTGAGAGGTAGAGTTATGGTTTGTTCTCGGGATTCAATCCCGCCGTTCCACGTGCTTAATTAGCTACCACTACCGTATCGCTATTCCGACGATTCTGATTCTATTTTTGGGTAAGAAATCCTAACCCTAATTTGTTTTAGGGATTCAGATAGTGTATGTGATGAAATAGCTAACATATTTCATACTATAGGTTGTCGTTGTGCCATAGACGAAGGCGGAATGTTCAAACTGAATCCGTTACGAGTTTACCGGCGAAATGTGCTGACTATAAATGATTAGGTTATGGTTCTCAAGGCTTTCAATGTCGGTTAATGATTTATAACTGACGTGAGTGTCATTTCACATGCTAAATGCGATAACTGATTCGCTTTACAATTATATATGAACTATGTTGAATATAGGCTATTCCATGTGTAGGTTGAAATGACTGGATATGTCAGAAATTTACTTTTGTGCTTGCCATGATTATTCACCGTGAACATGTGATTGTTGAATACGTGACAACTCCTTATGAAAGGATTTGCCCTAATATAGCTTATAACTGAGTTGTATCGTGTAGGTTGAAATGTGTAGTCTAGGTGTTTGTGGAAATGATTGAATGAGTATGAAATTTGAATCCTTGTTTGCCATGATTATCCGTCGTGGATATATGCCTGTTGTATTCGTGACAACTCCTTGGCGAAAGGACTTGCCCTAATACATGTTATGGCCAACATACATCATGTATGTTATAGTGTGTAGTCTAAGTGTTTGTTGAAATGACTGAATGAATATGGATTCAAGATTTGTGCCTGCCATGTGTATGGAATGTAAGAACATGATTGATGTGTATTAGACAACTCCTCGGTGAAAGGATTTGCCCTATTATATGTTGAAATCAACATACGTCATGTATGTCAGTTATGTGTAGTCTAAGTGTTTGACAAAATGCCTGAATGAGTTGTTACTAGATGAACTGTAGTTAATAAGGTAGTTGAGATAGGATTCTCAACCACCTTAGCTATGTACATAAATACCTTCAAGTAGCTATAAATCTATATGGTGTGTTTGAGTAGAATATGTATATGTAACATGGTATGTTATATGTGTTTCATTGTATTTTCAAATGCTATCCATGGTTGAAATGGTTGTTAAGTGTTGTATGATTACCACATGTACATATTTCTTACATCATAATGTGTTTGGGACTACGACGTAGTCCAGGCAATCGGTAACAATTCCTGTTTGAGTGGCCGAGATAGTCTCACCACAGTTGATGCGTTCGGTGAATTTGAGTCGTACGATGATTGTCGACAGTGGTTAGCGCTCCATGACGATTAATTCAGTGTACACTCGTACCAATCGAATTTGTCAAGTAACCCGATTGACCCGATGTATGTTCACCATGTATAGACGTCATTGCCTGAACTTAAGGTACCAAACTCATCAGTGAAAATTTCGTTTAAACCTTGATACCTCGATCCGCTAAGACTCATGAGTCGAGCATGGTGGTATGAGACACCGTGGTCGAGCTGTCGGCCTACGCCGAGGTGATGAGCCCACTTGTAGTGACCAGTGAGCAATATTGCCTCGTGAGCCGAATACGGTGGTATAGGAAACTGTATTCGAGCTGTCGGCCTACACTGATCAGGTGACGAGCCCTTTGTAGTAACCTCGAGCATACTCTGAGACTGCGTTGAGGCGACGAGTCTTTCCATAACAACTAGAGTATAAACTAGGCCTACACTGATCAGGTGATGAGCCCTTTGTAGTGACCTAGAACCGCAACATCGTATGAGATTTGCTAGGACTGACGACCCTAGAATGGATTATTGTTTCGGAATTGATATAAGGGAGGTATCTTAGCTTCCCAACACTGTTGTATGAATCAATCTAATTAAGTATTGGCTAACATGAGCATGCACCGCACTGCATGTGCTTTGGCGAGGAAGAGCACTTTCGAGAGGTTGTCATGCTCGCCGTGAGATGAAGACGCTGAGGGAGTGTAGGCGAGGGCATGTATCATTAATACATATCATGTTTGCATTAATCAGAGTACTTAGGAATTCTTAATTGTATTGCTTTATCATTACTGCTTGATTGAATTGATAACATGCTAACCTTTGCCTTATAGTTCCACTGAGTTGATCACTCACTCCCACGTTACAGGACGGTGTTTTAAACACCAACCAGACCCTATTTTAATTTCAGATGATGACGATGCTTACGAAGCGGAGCCGAATTTTTATGATGATGAGGAGGGTTTCTCTTATATGCAACTATCAGGCGGGTCTATATAGATCAAGTTCTGATCGACGGGGTTATAGGGTTGCTGATTAGATGCCATTACACTTGTTATTTTACACTTTTGGAACACCCATGTATATTCATTTTGTTCATTTTTGGAGTATACATGTATATATTTAACCTGGTAATATGCTCACACTCTAGAGACTTACAAGAGTTTATATATTTTATATATCTATCAGTCTTCCGCTTGCATAATTTAACTGTCTCTGGAGTATGATATGTTGTTTTGGTATAATCTCACTCATGTTTAATGCACTAATATGAACAACATTCAATCATCATTATCTATGTTGCATAAGTGATGCATTGGAACTCGAGAGCTGAGCTTCTGCTCGACCCCCGATTTTCAGGGCGTTACAAGATGGTATCAGAGCATGATTTGGATTAAATGGACTTAGGTTATGGTATCACGACGCACTTTGACTTAGGAAGGGGGCGATGGAATCTAGAAACCACATTAGAATCCCAAGTTTTTCCAACAGGTGAGATAAACTACAGTAGTTTAGCCCATACGCGTTCAAGATCATAGGAATGGATCTCAATCACATTTAGACCATTAGTCGATGAATTGGAGTTATACTTGACAATTTCGAACTTGAAACAAATCCAAAAAGGCGTGAATATGTGTACGTACAGTTAGGAAAAACGGACCCTATGGGGCCTAAGGACCCAAACCAAGAAATTTAGAGCAAAGTAATGAGAGAACTGGAATTTAGAGGGGTTAATGAGATAACTAGGACCTTGGGAATGAAGAGTATATAAATAACAATGACCATCAAATGTTGGGACATTTAGAGTTTTGGGACCTAAAGTTAGTACTCCTAGATTTTGAAAAATCTGTCAGTATAGGAAACCCAAGAAATTAATAGTGAACCCTAGAACCTCCTTAGCTGGTACGGTCAATGTGTAGTGCTCGAGCACAGTTAAATTCAAGTCCGGGCAGCTCAATTCCAATCAGACAACTTTTTATCCTAAGCGATAAAACAATTTCTTATATTAGAAATGGTATGAAATCATCTAGCGTATGAGCGTAGACTTTGGATTACAACTATTGGATTACCGCTACTCATAAGTTAAGACTAGGATACTGGTTATACTAAGGAATGTAAAAGGACTGATTATACTAAGAAAATTGAAATATAGACTTAGTTGTCTTGATTAGGTTAGAGTGAGACCTCGTTCCTTCGTTGAATCCCCTTAGTACTTATAGGCTTCTTTAATAACTCTTAGGAAGTTGTTTTGACTTAGAAACTATTCACGCATAGAGAAACTTATATATCCCTCGGATTGAACATTAGGTCAAATCAACATACCCCTTAGAATTGCCTTCCCAAGAACTTGTTACAATCGGGAACACGGAGTAGAGAAACTATATATAAGCGAAGTATTCGCGGTTTGAGTCAAATTCTCAATCCTAGTAGTTACCAATGAACTTAATGCTGTAATCAAGCAGAAGATTGGGATCAACGAGGATTAAGAACTGATACGATAAAAATTTCTGTCATAGCTAGGCAGAAGGTTTGTGTATCCGGCTCAGACCCACTACACAACCTTCCTTCCGTGTTGGCCGACCACTCACAACCAAAAGCTTATTACTTCGTCTTTGAGAAGTGTTAAGAATATATAGCCAATAGAGACTTTTCTTTTAGGGCCTAAGAAATTTCTCAAACGGGCAACATACAGTTAGGAATTAGGTCCCGCATCACAAACCATTCTGTTATACATATTGAGCATATGAACTTAGAAAGATAGTCTGCCCAATAACCTATTTTGTCCAAATTCCTTATGTACTAATAATGTATAGATTATCTTACAGTACTAAACTAGACATGATTAAAGGAAGTAAGTTGGGACCGTGGTAAAAGTCCTTTGGTAGAATTAGACATCTTGCCACAAACTCACACCTGTCCCTAAAATCAACCACAACACCCATCATTTTTAGCTCTTTTCTATAACCATAGGTACCAATGCCATAGTACACATCATCGATGGAAGGAAGACCAATGTATTGGGAGATCGTATCCCATTTCATGTCAAGGATATGTCCTAGATTACACCTTGTCCCGACATACGGATCAGGACAGATTCTTGAGCCTTGAGAGTAAAAATAATTTTTAAGGGGGATAGAATATTATGAGCCCAATCTAGTTAAGTCGGCTTGTACATCCATTGGATCAAAGTGGCGCAGCGGAAGCGTGATGGGCCCTTGCCCCACTGGCCCAGGATCGAAGGAAATTGATCCTGATTAGACGAAAGGCTAGGTCACTAAATGGTCATTAAATAGGAGTTAAACCTTCCTTGGAATGTCAACAATGAAGTTACTGAAATAACAACAATTAGGGTTCAAGTATTAAACTAATTCGTAACAATGGGTACGAACTGAATTACAATAGCCAAGGTCAGTGTATCTACAACTGTGCTCGTTGAATACAAACTTAATAATAGCCTTCGCCAATTTTAGGGCGAAACAATTTTAAGGAGGGTAGACTAAAATGAGCCAAACTAGCATAGATAGTATACACCCTACCACGCATATAAACTTGAAGTCAATAAAACTTAGGCAAAAGAAATAATAAAAACTTTACTCACTACCCTCAGCCAATTTCGGGGATGAAATTATTTTTAAGGGGGGTAGATTGTAACACCCCAGATTTTTGCCAACTTGGAGATAGACGTCCTTAGGCAATGAGTCGATCATGATACCTTAATTGACTTCTCAGAACCCAATCCCAAAGCCACAAATCCCCTTTTAACCCATTTTCTTCAAAATCTCACCTTTCACCACCTCGTTCTTTAGATTTTTCTAAGTACTTTTGCATTAAACACAAATCCTAAAGTTTAAATGATGAAGAACAATACTTAAACTAAAACTTACTGTAAATAGTAAATACATAAATAAAATGGGCTTTTGACTATTAACCTTATAGAATCTCACAAAACGAATAGGTTATTTGGAAAGATCAGCCTCTCCTGCCCTATGACCTTATTCTGTCATAATTAGGGCATAATTTAGTTAAGTACTAAACTGAATAATCAGTAAAATTAGCTTGAACCACTTTAAATACAATCTGTAAGACCCAAAATGAGTAGAACCGTTAATGCTACATTACCTAAAAACTTAGGATCCATCTCAAAACCCGGTTGCTCTCATGAGCACGCCGAAACTCCATATCGGACCTAGCCCACGCGTCGAAAGTCCGATTACCCCGAAACTATATGGTTACTACTGCCTTGCTGGACTTCACAACTACCTTGGAAATCAAGTCCTAATAGTGCCCAGAAACGCGCAACTTGAGCCTGGAACGAAGTGTGTGAGAAACGCGAATATCTTTAGGAAATAAACTAAAACTTAAGTGAATTGAGTCGATTTGCTTGCAGGCCAAATCTAAGGATTCTGACCATCGGAATCTGACTCAATTACAACCTCGAATCAGGAGAAATTTTCAACACGTGTCAAAGTACTTGTAACCCTGATTGAGTACCGGTGATCGTTGAACTGAAATGGGTCCGCCGCGTTCGATCCCCAAATTCGATTGAACCGAAAAGTTAGCCTAACTTAGATCCAATGTCAGGGAACTTAAGTCTGACCGCATGTAGAGAAGGGGCCTCTAAAATAGCTCCGTTGAGCCGAAACAGTCAGGTTTTGGCTATAACCTAAGTATACCATGGCCTTGGCGCCATTAAGGTCGATTTTGGGCCTATATGAGGACCTTAAACCCTCTCTTTCCCTTTACATACGAATTTCTAAACCCTAGAGAGAGAAGAGAGAAGAAAGAGAAGGAAAGAGAGGGAACGTGAGAGATAAAGTTAGGGTTTGTTCTCGGGATTCAATCCCACCGTTCCACGTGCTCAGCTATCACTACCGTATCGCTATTCCGGCGATTCTGATTCCGTTTCCGGGTAAGAAATCCTAACCCTAATCTGTTTTAGGGATTTAGATAGTGTATGTGATGAAATAGCTAACCTATTTCATACTATAGGTTGTCGTTGTGCCGTAGATGAAGGCGGAGTGTTCAAAATGAATCCGTTACGAGTTTACCGGCGAAAGGTGTGGACTATAAACGTTTAGGTTATGGTTTTCAAGGCTTTCAATGCCAGTTAATGATTTATAACTAATGTGGGTGTCATTTCACATGCTAAATGCGATGCCTGATTCGCTTTATGGTTATATATGAACTATGTTGAATGTAGGTTATTCCATGTGTAGGTTGAAATGACTGGATATGTCGAGAATTTGTTTTTGTGCTTCAATGATTATTCACTGTGAACATGTGATTGTTGAATACATGACAACCAAGGTGTCCCATATCCATTACGAAACGGCCGTATCGGCCGTTTCGTAACGGTAATGGCTCAGGCCGTTACGCGATACGGGGTCGAAACGGGCACACCCTCGATTCTGTGCCGTAACGGCCGTTACGCGGCGTTACGAGCCATAACGGCCGTTACGGACCCGTAACAGCTGTTACGGAAATAGGGTTTAAAAATTAATAAAAAATTAAAAAATTAAAAAAAAAAACATACCTTTCTTCTTCTTCTTCTTCTTCTTCTTCTCGGGCTGCGGTTGCGGCCCTGCTGTGGCTGCGGTTGCGGCTTCGGCTGCGGCTGCGGCCCCCCCTCTCGTTTTCTCCTTCTTCTTCTTCTTCTTCTTCTTCTTCTTCTTCTTCTTCTTCTTATTCTCGAGCTGCAGCTACGGCCCTGCTGTGGCTGTGATTGCAACTTCGGTTGCGGCCCCCCTCTCGTTTTCTCCTTCTTCTTATTCTCGGGTTGTGGCTGCAGCTCTTGTTTTCCCCTTCTCTCTCATTTTCTCTTTCTTTCCCTCTCATTTTCTTCTTCTCTCTCCATTTCCCTTTCTTTCCCTCTCATTTTTTCTTTTTCCCTCTCATTTCACTCTCCCTCTCTTGGTCGGGAAAAGAATGGAAGCCGATTGGCTGGTGTACCACACACTAGTTATATCGCTGTTGTAGGTACGTGTCGTGTGAAGACGAGCACTAAAGTGGATGGGCGATGTACCACACAGCAGCTATGTAGCTGTTGTACGTACGTGTCGTGTGAAGACGAGCACTGACGCTCCTCGACCTCCGAGTTGTACGAACGGTTCAAAGGAGATCAAAGTTACATGGCCCCCATAGTGATGTATTTATTATATCTAAACTGTTAATCTATTTTTAGAGATCATTTTAGATCATTATCCAAAAAATGAATCATATCCAAATATCAGGTGGATCACACCACAAATAGCAGCGGAGATAATGCTTTTTGCAGTGTGGTCGACTTAATAATTAGATCTGTATTATTTTTCATGTCAAGCTTTAAGACGAGCTCGTTAAATGAATGGACAGTATAGATATAACACATACCTCATGATCACACCCATAGGAATTGTTGACGTCATTCACTGCGGAGTAACGCAGCACACTTTCATGGCACATGTACACGTGCCACGTGGGCCCCATCATGATGTATGTATTTTATCCATGCCGTCCATCCATTTTGCCACATCATTTTAGGTCATGATTCAAAAAATTAGTAAGATCCAAATCTCAGGTGGACCACAACATAGGAAACAGTGGTTATAGAATGTTTACCATTAAAAATTTCTTAGGGTCCCTTGTAATGTTTATTTTCCATCTAACACGTTAGTAGGGTCACACTGACATAGATGAAGGGAAAACACATATGTCAGCTTGATCTAAAACTTTTGTAGCCCCCAATAAATTTTTACTGGTGGACGTTTAATTATTGTTGTTTCTTATGGTGCGGTCCACCTGAGCTTTGGATCTGCCTCATTTTTGGGCTCATGCCCTAAAATTATTTGGCAAAATGGATGGACGGTGTGGATATAACACATTCATCATGGGTGGGGCCCAAAAAACTTTGACACTCGTGTGCTACACTTCACAATCCGAGTCCCACCTAATTTGGGCCCTTAAAAAATTGTACACAAGACACGTATTAAGTTAGAATTTACCAATTAAATTATGAATTGTAATTGCTAACTCATAATGCCAAAATTAAATTGTTTGAATAGTTTAATTGTTAATTTGTGGACGCTTACTTTTTAAAATAAGGCCTTTTGATTTTATTTTTTTTTTCATGATTCACTATCCAATAAATGTCCACGAAATCATAAGTGGGATAATGTCAATAAGTTGCATGAATTTGAGGTTGATTTGGGGCATGGATTGGTCCTCCAAGTCAGACCTAAATTGGCAACGCCATCTAGCTGAATTTAATTTCATTTTTTTAAAGAACTATTGGGAGAAATGATATCAAATTGTTAAGTATATAAATTAGATATTTAGAAAATTAAATATATGAATTTTGTAGTCAAATTCAGGTTATCTGGTTCATAAATTCATCAGACAGTCCGATACAACTTCTCACCAAAGAGTAGACCGTTACACCACCATAAACATGTTCCAATTTATAAATGAATGCATATTTGGAATGCTTAAAATATTTCGGATTTAATCCATATTTTTTTATATATTTTTTTGGCAAAAAAAAAATTGCGCTGTTACGGGCCGTTACGCCCCCGTATCGCCGTTACGCTACCGTATCCGTATCGGTTTCGGAGGGCACTGTTACGCCAACCGATACTGATACGGGACACCTTGGTGACAACTCCTTATGAAAGGATTTGCCCTAATATAGCTTATAACTGAGTTGTATCATGTAGGTTGAAATGTATAGTCTAAGTGTTTGTGGAAATGATTGAATGAGTATGTAATTTGAATCCGTGTTTGCCATGATTATCCGTCGTGGATATATGCCTGTTGTATTCGTGACAACTCCTTGGCGAAAGGACTTGCCCTAATACATGTTATGGCCAACATACATCATGTATGTTATAATGTGTAGTCTAAGTGTTTGTTGAAATGACTGAATGAATATGGATTCATGATTTGTGTCTGCCTTGTGTATGGAATGTAAGAACATGATTGATGTGTATTAGATAACTCCTCGGTGAAAGGATATGCCCTATTATATGTTGAAATCAACATACGTCATGTTTGTCGGTTATGTGTAGTCTAAGTGTTTGACAAAATGCCTAAATGAGTTGTTGCTAGATGAACTGTAGTTAATAAGGTAGTTGAGATAGGATTCTCAACCACCTTAGCTATGTACATAAATTCCTTCAAGTAGTTGTAAATCTATATGGTGTGTTTGAGTAAAATATATATATGTAACATGGTATGTTATATGTCTTTCATTGTATTTTCAAATGCTATCCATGGTTAAAATGGTTGTTAAGTGTTGTATGATTACCACATGTACATATTTCTTACATCATAATGTGTTTGGGACTACGACGTAGTCCAGGCAATCGGTAATAATTCCTGTTTGAGTGGACGAGCTAGTCTCAGCACAGTTGATGCGTTCGGTGAATCTAAGTCGTACGATGATTGTCGAAAGTGGTTAGCGCTCTATGACGATTGATTCAGCGTACACTCATACCAATCGAATTTGTCAAGTAACCCGATTGACCTGATGTATGTTCACCATATATAGACGTCCTTGCCTGAACCTAAGGTACCAAACTTATCAGTGAAAATCCCGTTTAAACCTTGGTACCTCGATCTGCTAAGACTCATGAGTCGAGCATGGTGGTATGGGACACCGTGGTCGAACTGTCGGCCTATGCCGAGGTGATGAGCCCACCTGTAGTGACCAGTGATCAATACCGCCTTGTGAGCCAAATACGGTGGTATGGGACACTATATTCGAGCTGTCGGCCTACACTGATCAGGTGACGAGCCCTTTGTAGTAACCTCGAGTATACTCTGAGACTGCATTGAGGCAACGAGTCTTTCTGTAGCAACTAGAGTATAAACTAGGCCTACACTGATCAGGTGACGAGCCCTTTGTAGTGACATAGAACCGCAACATCGTATGAGATTTGCTAGGACTGACGACCCTAAAATGGATCATTGTTTGGGAATTGATATAAGGGAGGTATCTTAGCTTCCCAACATTGTTGTATGAATCAATCTAATTAAGTATTGGCTAATATGACCATGCACCGCACTGCATGTGCTTTGGCGAGGAAGAGCACTTTCGAGAGGTTGTCATGCGCGTCGTGAGATGAAGACGCTGAGGGAGTGTAGGCGAGGGTATGTATCATTAATACATATCATGTTCGCATTAATCAGAGTACGTAGGGATTCTAAATTGTATTGCTTTATCATTACTGCTTGATTGAATTGATAACATGTTAACCTTTGCCTTATAGTTCCACTGAGTTGATCACTCACTCCCACGTTACGGGCTGGTGTTTTAAACACCAACCAGACCCTATTTTAGTTTCAGATTATGGCGATGCTTACGAAGCGGAGCCGGACTTTTATGATGATGAGGAGGGTTTCTACTATATGCAGCTATTGGGCGGGTCTATGTAGATCATGTTCTGATCGACGGGGTTACAGGGTTGCTAATTAGATGCCATTACACTTGTTATTTTACACTTTTGGAACACCCTTGTATATTCATTTTGTTCATTTTTAGAGTATACATGTATATATTTAACCTGGTAGCATGTTCACACTCTGGAGACTTACAACAATTTATATAGTTTATATATCTATCACAGTCTTCCGCTTGCGTAATTTAACTGTCTCTGGAGTATGATATGCTATTTTGGTATAATCTCACTCATATTTAATGCACTAATACGAACAACATTCAATCATCATTATCTATGTTGCATAAGTGATGCGTTGGAACTCGGGAGCTGAGCTTCTGCTCGACCCTCGATTTTCAGGGCGTTACAGGCGGCAATGGATCCAATATTGGTGGACCACATTTAATCAAATGATGAATGGATTGCTGAGAAAGAAAGCCTTGTTCTTCCAACTGATCCATCGTGGCTCGAAGAATAAAATATGGCCTTTTATATTAGTGTCATTACAACTATTCCGGAGTCTGATGATCTAGTTGACAGCAATGCACCATCAACATCTAATATTTCTGAAGGAGTTTGCCCCCCACCTTCCTCAAAGAAAAGGAAGGCAACTACTTTAAGTATTTATAGTTATAGACTAAGTTACATGAACATTTTTAATAAAGGAAGTAAAAGACCAATGAATCTCTTTTTCTTTTTTTTAAATGTGTAGGTGGTCCCATCGGAAGATTTCTTACTCCTATAAGAGAGGAAGGAGAAATAGGAACGAGTGTTCTTGGTGTGGATGATGTACATGCAGTTGTCGATGCTGATGTTGATGATGAAAGTCCTAGACCTTGTGATGAAGTGAATGAAGATAACGACAACGACGATGACCTATTAGATATAGATGACCTTTAGAGTTTAGACACTAGAGTCTAGAGACTAGTTATTGAGAATTTGAGATGTTGATTTTGAGGAATGTGACATTTGTATTGTACTTAATGCTCTTAACTTTGAGATTTTTATTTCGAAGGATGTGACATTTATATATTTTGCTTTTTTCTTACTATTTAATATTTATCATATATATATATATATATATATATATATATATATATATATATATATATATATATATATATATTTAAAAATAGAAGTATTGTGTAGCTTACGCTACATGCTACGCTATTTCGCTACATGCTACGGAGGGTTGAACGCTACTGGTTTGGATATAACACAAACATCACGATGGGACCCACAGAACTTGCCGACGTCAATACTGCACTATATAGCTGGTGTGTGGTACACCAGCCAATCACTATTGTTTTCGCATTGTGTGGACCACCCAAGCTTTAGTTAAGGCTCATTTTTTGGGTTCGATGATAAAATTATGTTGAAAAATGAATGGACGGCATGGATGAAAAAAATCGATCATGGTGGGGCCCACAGAGCCATACTAGATCCAAAGCTCAATTTACCCTTTTCATTTTTTCTGTTTTTCACTGTGAGTTTTGTATTTAATGTAAAATAGTGGTGACTTATTCGTAACAATAGTGGCTAAGATATAGAGTTATCCAGACCATCCAAATAATCGATCTAGTTGTAAATGGTAAATATTTATACATTTTTATTATATAATACAATCTTAACCATCCAGAAATTGGTCTGATGCATGTACGACCGTTAATAGAGTTTGTGTTATTATTTAGCGGAAAACTTACAACATTTGGATTTCAAATTTTTATCTTATTTGAAAGAGGATTTCCAATTTCATCCCAAATCCATCGAGCGCTCCTCTTTTCCCTCTTTTCTTCTTTTCCCTCTTTCAACTTCCATCGAGAAATCCTCCATTGAGCGCCCACATTCAAACGGCCCCTTAGATTTCCTCCATCGATCTCCATGTCCTGTCCTGCGATGGACGCTTCATAGACGCACCTCATCAATCCTTCACTAGCCATGAAAAAGATCTGATCTCTCTCTCTCTCTCTCTCTCTCTCTCTCTCTCTCTCTCTCTCTCCAGCAAACTTTCCTGGCAAAAGACATGAGTCCTGTAGGATTTCCACCTCTGCCACAGAAATCCGGCAGTTGGTCCTTTCAGAAATCCAGCAGGGAGGAGAAGATACATTCGGCCCGATACGCGTCCCATCCGACAAGTTCGTCTCTCTCTCTCTCTCTCTCTCTCTCTCTCTATTGAAGTTTTCATCTACTTTTTTAGAGCGATTATATGGCTATTGAGAGAGTGCAAATATTTAAATTAGATGAATGGTCTTGATCTTTAAATTAGATCCATCCAACGATGTGAACTGGTCCTGGATAATCACATTAGTGAATGATTAGCAATCCACTACTAGGTCAGTAATTTGGACGGTCTGCATCACCCGTATAACTATGTAATGTGAATGGTGCACAAGTCACCATCATTTTAATGGCAGATGAGTGGATCATAGGAACCGAGAACAGGGTGCAACCGAATTATGGTGAGTCTAGGGCAAAAATTCTAGCCTATCCATGTATGGAAATGTGTGTGTGTATGCTCATAGTCAACAATAGATAGGGCGTGATGAGCAGCATGGTCCCATTTTTGTGGTAGGTAATCAACATAGTAAGGATCACATTGTTCTTGGATCATAGATTAGATGCAGCATCCACAAGTAGTGTTACACCTTTAACAGGGGCCAAATTGAATGGCTAGGATTATCTGAAAAGGAGATTTTGATGCACCTCTCATCCACCATGGGGCCCAACCATATAAATAGTTCCAATGGCAAGATTGGACCGCATGTACAATTAATCAACTCAAAATGGATGCTAGAGACCCAGCCTCATATTTTCTTGACCAACAAATTATATGGTAGATAAAATGAAACATTGTTGATGGTCTAAATTTGATAAATAAATGTCGACCAACGACACATTACGACCATCCAAAATTCTGATTTTGGGGATTCAGCCAAGGCGAAAATTTGAGGCCCTCCATTTCTATTGGATTGAGATAAATGCAAAAGCATGAGCAGTGGCTGTGTGACTGGGCTCTACTAGATCAAGTAACCCTGCATTAACTTCTTTTGAAAAGTTTAAGACCTGAAGTTCAGCATGACAGTAACAAAGGCATTAGCAGGACATACTATTAAAAACTAGGTAAGTTTTTTATTTTTTCTTTTTGGTAGCATTTGAGTGTCTAATTACCTGCTTGCCTTTTTTTTTTCTTTTCTTTCTTTCTTTTAATTGTAATTATCCTTGACTGTTTTAGATCAACAAGGGATGTCCCCGTATTCAAGGAACGGTTTCAACATGACAATAATGGTAAGCTTAACTCTAAATATCACCTTTATAAGCAGATTTTGTGCTCTTTATTGTACCGTGGTTGTATGTGTTGTGTTCTTTGATTTGATCATTAAGTGATGTAGTTGCTGGGATGACCTGGAAAAAGCCTGAATGAGGGACAATGAAGAGAGCTTGTTTGATATCTTGGAGACCAAATGTTTGTAGACTTGATCATTTCCCAACAGTTAAAATCTCTGTATAACCATAAGAAATGGGTGCAAATGGGGAACTCTGTTTCATGTCCTGGTCTTAGGATTCTTTCAAGAATCCATTTTCAAGAAGTCCACAAAACCTTGTGTTAAAAACATCGTACACATTAGTGATCACACTAAAATCCATTTTCAAGAAGTCCACAAAAACTTGTGTTAAAAACATCATTGGTGAAAACAATTATGACTTAAGTCAAAGGCGACAATGCGCAGGGCCTTTAAAAAAGCCCCTTCTTTATTCTGCTATAATTATATGTATTGGATTGATCTGTTAGAAGACTCAGTATCTTAAAGAGCCACCATTTCCATTTATGTAAATTTAACTAAATTTTGAAGACAAACTTTCGTAGTTTTCTACTATATGGGAAGGCAATGCTAATGAAACTTGTCATTGTGAGGAGGAATGAAAATAAAAATCTTCCATCAAATGCTACTTGCTATTAAGTTTCTTATAAATAAGTGTTGGTTCTGCTGACCCACTCATGCTTTGCTTTCATTTTTTTTTCCTCCTTTTTGCCTGGTCTCTCTTGTTTCATATTTTCTTTTTCTTTCTTTTTTTTTTTTTTGCTCAAAACCTAATTTATTTTTTAGCACATTTGGAAACTCTCTAGCTATGATTCATTTTCTGATATCTATTGAATGAACTTGGGTTCTTGTACAGATGTTTGATGTTCTGCCTTTTATGGTATCATCACTATAACATGCTTGTGTGTGTACACACTTTATATACTGCACCACTCCATGCAGTTCCATATCGAAGTTCATCTTAGGGTTTTTAATTTTATTTTTGTTCTAATGTTTGATGTTTGGGCATGTAATGCATGTTTGATTATTGGAAGTGTGAGAGTGCCTATTTGCCTATGTTTCTTGTGTATCATAGAGGATGCAATATGAACAAATAATGACATGCCTTAAGGCATCCATCCCAATAGTAAAATGATATCAAGTTTTTGATGGGTTTTTTTTTGACCCGTCATGCGCAAGTCCTTTCGCAACTGGGATACGCACGTCCTTTCGCAACTGGGATGCGCAAGTCCTTTCGCAACGGATGCGCAAAGTCCCTTCGCAACTAGGATGCAGAAAGGAGTTTCCTAAAACTTTAAAAAAGGGTCCCCAGGATTTTTCTAGGGTATGTTGTGTTGATGAGAAAAATACAAGAGGGCTATCAAAGGTGAGAGAGAGGGAGAAAGAGAGAGAGGAAGCTTATAGAAGGGAGGTTCTGCTTGTGAAGGTTTTTCTACTTTGCAATTTATATCTCAGCACTTCTATGTCCTCATAATCGGTTAGATCTCTTCATTTTCTCTATATCTCTTATTGTTTATCCACTCCTGCGTGAGTGAAGAAGATTGTAACATTCTACTTCATAGTGGTTTGTTGATCTGGACGAGGTCTCGTGGTTTTTACCTCTTTGAGGGTTTTCCACGTAAAAATTCTCTTGTGTGGTGTGTGATTGATGCATTGATTATTTTCAATGCTTTATTATCCATAATTCTGGTTTGTTCTGGAGGGTTAGATCCTAAGGTTTTGTGCAAGGCCCCCAACAAAGTGGTATCAGAGCTAAGTTCATTGAACGGGTAGGATCGGTTTTGAATTATGGAAGGTGGCTCAAGGATGATCATCCTCAATGGTTCTAACTGGACCATATGGAAGGCTAAGATGGAGGACTTGCTTTATTGCAAGGACCTATATTCTCCAATCTTAGGCATATCAGCAAAATCCAAGGATATGACTGATGATGATTGGAAGAAGACGGACCGAAAGGCGGTGGGGTTTATTAGACAATGGTTGGATGATTCTGTGTTCCACCATGTGTCTACGGAAACCTCAGCTACAAGCCTATGGCTAAAATTACAAGGGTTGTATGAGAGGAAGACAACTGGTAATAAGATATTTCTGATAAGGCGACTTGTGAATCTCAAGTTCAAGGATGGTGGTTCTGTGGCCGAGCACATGAATGAGGTCAGCAATATAGTGAACCAACTCACCTCTATCAAGATGGTCTTGGATGATGAATTGTAGGCTTTGCTATTGCTTAGTTCATTGCCTGACAATTGGGAGACATTGGTGGTGTCTCTAAGTAACTCCGCGCCAGACGAAAAAATATCCATGGAACAGGTAACCAGTTGTCTCTTCAATGAGGAGACAAGGAGGAAGTCTCAAGGGTCTACTCAGCAAGAGGCTCTTGTGACGCAGGAACGGGGGAGAGAAATAACAGGAAGGGCGGGAAGGCCAAAGATAAATCAAGAGGCAAGTCGAGTAACAGAAAAGATGTTGAATGCTGGAATTGTGGCAAGAAGGGTCACTACAAGCATGAATGTCGTGGTAAGAAGAACGACAAGAAAGGAAAAGGGAAGGAAGATGAATCAGATTCCACTGCGGTCGCTTCAGATGGCAACATTGTAGTTATTCTTTCTGCAGATCACGACGTATGTCTCACGGCTTCGAGTCAGGACACCGACTGGGTGGTTGACTCGGGAGCTTCTTTTCATGCGACTCCACACAGGGACTCCTTCACAAGCTACAAGTCAGGTGACTATGGGACTGTGAAGATGGGAAATTCTGGCGTATCAAAAATCGTGGGAGTCGGTGATATTTGTGTGAAAACTGATGTGGACTGCACATTAGTTCTCAGAGATGTGAGGCATATCCCAGACCTTCGCCTCAACTTGATGTCGACAGGAAGGCTGGATGATGATGGCTATGAAAGCCGGTTTGCTGGTGGGCGATGGAAGCTCATCAAGGGTTCGTTGATCGTGGCCAGAGGAAAGAAGTGTTGCACCCTTTACAAGACAAGTGTCAGTATGTACAAGGGTGGGTTGAACACAGCAGAAGATTCAGCTATTGACATGTGGCACAGGCGTCTAGGCCACATGAGTGAAAAAGGGCTTCAGCTACTAGCAAGGAAGTGGCTCCTTCCAAACGTGACTGGTATACCTCTCAAAACCTGTCTTGATTGTTTATCAGGGAAACAGCATAGAGTTTCATTTATTAAAACTGCTTCTCATGTTAATAAAGTGCATGCATTAGATTTGGTTTATTCTGATGTTTGTGGTCCTATGAGGACAAAAACCTTGGGTGGGGCATTGTATTTTGTCACTTTTATAGATGATGCATCTAGGAAGGTTTGGGTTTATGCTTTGAAATCCAAGGACGAGGTCTTTGGTGTGTTTAAATTGTTTCATGCTATGGTCGAGAGAGAGACAGGTAGACCATTGAAGTGCATCCGCACTGACAATGGTGGTGAATACATTGGCGACTTTCATGAGTACTGCAAGTCCCTGGGTATACGGCATGAACAAATGGTTCCCAAGACCCCCCAGCATAATGGTGTAGCTGAGCTAATGAATCGCACCATTGTTGAGAGAATCAGATGCATGTTATCCCATGCGAAATTGCCCAAGACGTTCTGAGGAGAAGCAATGCACACGGCGGTGTATTTGATAAACAGGTCTCCATCAGCCCCATTGAATGGAGAAGTACCTGAGAAGGTGTGGACTGGACATGATCCATCATACAGTCATCTCAGGGTGTTTGGATGCATGGCATCCGTTCACGTACCAAAGGATGAGAGGTCCAAGCTCGATATGAAGATCAGGCAGTGTGTGTTCTTAGGGTACAGTGATGAAAAGTTCGATTATAAATTGTGGGATCCGATCGAGAGGAAGCTCGTCAGGAGCAGAGATGTGGTTTTCTTTGAAGATCAGTGTATAGAAGACATTGGTAAGCTAGAGAAGAACCAGCCTAATTCAGGTGAGCTAGAGGACATGGATCCGGTTACTCCTCCCGTGGTGCCTAATGACGGAGGAGTACTGCAAGGTGCAGAGGACGAGAGAGTACCTTCAGAAGATGGACTAGGGGAGCAGCCCCCACTTGATCCACCTGTTGAGCCACAGGTGAGGAGGTCATCTAGGGACGGAAAGCCGTCCAAGAGGTACTCACCACATGAGTACATTATGCTAACTGATGGGGGAGAGCCAGAAGATTATTCTGAGGCCCTAGCCGACGAGCATAAGGGGGAGTGGTTGAAAGCTATGAAAGAGGAGATGGAATCCTTGCATAAGAACCACACCTATGATATGGTGAAATTGCCTAAGGGCAAGAAAGCTTTGAGCAATAAGTGGGTGTTCAGAAAGAAGATTGAGCAGAAGAATTCACAGACGAGGGTCAAGGCCAGACTTGTGGTGAAAGGTTTTGGTCAGAGGAAAGGCATAGACTTCGAGGAGATATTCTCACCAGTGGTGAAGATGACATCCATACGGGTGTTGCTTGGGTTGGCGGATAGCATGGATCTGGAGATAGAGTAGTTAGATGTTAAAACTGCCTTTCTCCATGGTGACCTGGAAGAAGAGATCTACATGCACCAACCAGAGGGGTTCGAAGTCAAGGGCAAGGAGCATATGGTGTGTAGGCTGAGGAAGAGCTTGTATGGGCTGAAACAAGCTCCACGGCAATGGTACAAGAAGTTCGACTCGTTTATGTTGAAGCATGAATATGACAGAATGGAGTCGGACCACTGTGTGTTCACGCGCAGGTTCTCAGATGGTGATTTCTTAGTTCTGCTTTTATATGTTGATGACATGCTCATCATGGGAAAAGACATCAAAAAGATTGACAGGCTGAAACAGGAGTTGGGTAAGTCTTTTGCGATGAAAGACTTGGGCCCGGTTAGACAGATCCTAGGAATGGAGATAACCCGTGACAGAAGCAGCAGGAAGCTTTGGCTGTCACAAGAGCGGTATATTGAGAAAGTCCTAGAGTGGTTCAATATGAATGCAGCGAAGCCGGTCAATACTCCACTGGATGGTCACTTCAGATTGAGTGACAGGCAGTGTCCCAAGACGAAGGTAGAGGTGGATGAGATGCAGAAGATACCCTACGCTCAACTGTAGGAAGTTTGATGTATGTTATGGTGTGTACACGCCCAGACATAGCATATGCAGTTGGCGTTGTCAGCCGGTCCCTTGCCAATCCTGGCAAAGAGCATTGGGTAGCGGTGAAATGGATACTACGGTATCTAAGAGACTTATCCAGGTTGAGCCTATGCTATGGTGACAGTAAACCTATGTTAGAGGGCTACACAGATGCAGATATGGCAGGTGACATAGACTTCAGGAAGTCTACATCGGGGTTCATGTTCACCTTTGCAGGGGGAACGGTTTCTTGGCAGAGCAAGCTACAGAAGGTCGTAGCATTGTCGACGACAGAGGCCGAGTACATTGCAGTCACAGAGGCATGCAAAGAGATGCTTTGGATGAAAAGGTTCCTACAGGAACTTAGCCTAAAGCAGGAGGAGCACGTGGTCTATTGCGATAGTCAGAGTGCTATACACTTGAGCAAGAATCCAAGTCAGCATTCCAAGTCGAAGCACATAGAGATTCGGTATCACTGGATCAGGGATACTTTGGAACAGAAGGTGTTACAGCTTGAGAAGGTCCACACGGACGATAATGGGTCAGATATGATGACCAAGGCCTTGCTTAAGGGCAAGTTTGAGGTTTGTAGAAACCTGGCTGGCTTAAAGAAGGTGAATCCCTCCTGGGTCAAAAAGGGGGAGATTTGATGGGTTTTTTTTGACCCGTCATGCGCAAGTCCTTTCGCAACGGATGCGCAAAGTCCTTTCGCAACTAGGATGCAGAAAGGAGTTTCCTAAAACTTTAAAAAAGGGTCCCTAGGATTTTTCTAGGGTATGTTGTGTTGATGAGAAAAATACAAGAGGGCTATCAAAGGTGAGAGAGAGGGAGAAAGAGAGAGAGGAAGCTTATAGAAGGGAGGTTCTGCTCGTGAAGGTTTTTCTACTTTGCAATTTATATCTCAGCACTTCTATGTCCTCATAATCGGTTAGATCTCTTCGTTTTCTCTATTTCTCTTATTATTTATCCACTCCTGCGTGAGTGAAGAAGATTGTAACGTTCTACTTCATAGTGGTTTGTTGATCTGGACGAGGTCCCGTGGTTTTTACCTCTTTGAGGGTTTTCCACGTAAAAATTCTCTTGTGTGGTGTGTGATTGATGCATTGATTATTTTCATTGCTTTATTATCCATAATTCTGGTTTGTTCTGGAGGACTAGATCCTAAGGTTTTGTGCAAGGCCCCTAACAGTTTTATCATTTAAGTAACAACTCAAAATCAACCTAGTACATAGAAGGAATATAGATACACTAGTAATGCAACCCTCATCACATATAATATAATATCAACATCTTAGTCATAATCAACTTAAAATCAACCTAGTACATAGAAGGAATATAGATACACTAGTAATTCCCCTCAATATCTTTATATGGATGTTTCTTGCTTTACTTACCTTTAATGTTGTTTTTAAATGTATTGGCTCGAAATTGATGGATCAGACCCGGATGTGCGTCGGACCTATCTGGATGTTGAGCGGGGGTCCCTGGAAGGTGGGAACCGCTATTATGACCATGATGAAGTTGTCCATTTCCTATGGACCGCATAGGAGTGGCCTGGCCATTTGGACAGACCGTGTCATGTATTAGCTCGAAATTGTTAAAGCCGACCCTAGTATAACCCTAAACCTAAACCTACACCTAAAACTAAATATCATGGTGGGGACAGTGCCCTCGACCATTGATTACTTCCTGGGACCGACCATGGTGGTTATTTGAGATCCAACCTGTTGGTAAGTTCACACAGACCTAGACCTGAAGAAGGAATAACACAAATAAGAGCTTGATCGAAAACTTTTGTGGCCCCATTTCGTTTCGAGGTCCACTTCAGCTTTGAATCTACCCCAAAACCTAAACCTAAACCTATTCTCAAATCCCAAAACCTATAACCTAAACCTAAACCTTAACCTAAACCTAAACCTATAACCTTAACCTAAACCAAAACCTATAACCTAAACCTTAACCTATAACCTATAACTTTAACTTATAACCTATTACATAAACTAAACCTATAACCTAAAACCTAAACCTAAACCTAAACCTAAACCTAAACTTAAAAACTAAATGTATTCTCAAATCCCTAAATCTAAACCAACACCTAATCCTAATCTCAACTCCCTAACCTAAACCTAAACCTAAACCCGATCCCGAACCCGAACCCGAACCCGATTTCCGAAACCTAAACCTTAACCTATTCTCAATTCCCTAAAGCTATAACCTATAACCTAAAACCTATAACCTAAAACTAAAACCTAAATGTATTCTCAAATCCCTAAACCTACACTTAATCCTAATCTCAACTCCTTAACCTAACCTAAACTTGAAAACCCAAACCCAAACCTAAACCCGAACCCGAACCCGAACCCGATTTCCTAAACCTAAACCTTAACCTATTCTCAATAGTTAATTCCCTAAAGCTATAACCTATAACCTTTAATAGTATGCCCTACTAATGCCTTTCTTACTGTCATGCTGAACACTTTAGGTCTTAAACTTTTCAGAAGAAGTTGATCCAGGGTTGCTTGATCCAGTAGTTCCCAATCACATAGCCACTGCTCATGCTTTTACATTTATTTCAATCCAATAGAAATGGAGGGCCTCGAATTTTCACCTTGGCCGAATCCTCAAAATCAGACTTTTGGATGGTTGTAATGTGTCGTTGGTCGACATTTATTTATCAAATTTAGACTATTAACAATGTTTCATTTTGTCTACCATATAATTTGTTGGTCAAGAAAATATGAGGCTGGGTCTCTAGCATCCATTTTGAGTTGATTAATTGTACATGCGGTCCAATCTTGCCATTGGAACTATTTATAAGGTTGGGCCCCATGGTGGATGAGAGGTGCATCAATATCCCCCATTCAGATAATCCTAGCCATTCAATTTGGCCCCTGTTAAAGGTGTAACACTACTTGTGGATGCTGCATCTAATCTATGATCCAAGAACAATGTGATCCTTACTATGTTGATTACCTGCTACAAAAATGGAACCATGCTGCTCATCACGTCCTATCTATTGTTGACTATGAGCACACACACACACACACACAATTCCATACATGGATAGGCCAGATTTTTTGCCCTAGACTCACCATAATTCGGTTGCACCCTGTTCTCGGTTCCTATGATCCACTCATCTGCCATTAAAATGATGGTGACTTGTGCACCATTCACATTACATAGTTGTACGGGTGATGCAGACCATCCAAATTACTGACCTAGTAGTGGATTGCTAATCATTCACTAATGTGATTATCCAGGACCAGTTCACACCGTTGGATGGATATAATTTAAAGATCAAGACCATTCATCTAATTTAAATATTTGCACTCTCTCAATAGCCATATAATCGCTCTAAAAAAGTAGATGAAAACTTCAATCGAGAGAGAGAGAGAGAGAGAGAGAGAGAGAGAGAGAGACGAACTTGTCGGATGGGACACGTATCGGGCCAAATGTATCTTCTCCTCCCTGTTGGATTTCTGAAAGAGTCCTGCAGGACCAACTGCTGGATTTCTGTAACAGAGGCTGAAAATCCTACAGGACTCGTGTCTTTTGCCAGGAAATTTTGTCAGAGAGAGAGAGAGAGAGAGAGAGAGAGAGAGAGAGCTTGAAAGATCAGATCTTCTTCATGGCTAGTGAAGGATTGATGAGGTGCGTCTATGAAGTGTCCATCGCAGGACAGGACATGGAGATCGATGGAGGAAATCTAAGGAGCCATTTGAATGTGGGCGCTCAATGGAGGATTTCTCGATGGAAGTTGAAAGAGGGAAAAGAAGAAAAGAGGGAAAAGAGGAGCGCTCGATGGATTTGAAATGAAATTGGAAATCTTCTTTCAAATAAGATAAAAATTTGAAATCCAAATGTTGTGAGTTTTCTACTAAATAATAACACAAACTCTATTAACGGTCGTACATGCATGAGACCAATTTCTGGATGGTTAAGATTGTATTATATAATAAAAATGTATAAATATTTACCATTTACAACTAGACCGATTATTTGGATGGTCTGGATAACTCTATATCTTAGCCACTATTGTTATGAATAAGTCACCACTATTTTACATTAAATACAAAACTCACAGTGAAAAACAGAAAAAATGAAAAGGGTAAATTGAGCTTTGGATCTAGTATGACTTTGTGGGCCACACCATGATCGATTTTTTTCATCCATGCCGTCCATCCACTTCTCAACATAATTTTATCATCAAACCCAAAAAATGAGCCTTAACTAAAGCTTGGGTGGACCACACAATGTGAAAACAATAGTGATTGGCTGGTGTACCATACACCAGCTATATAGTGCAGTATTGACGTTGGCAAGTTCTGTGGGTTCCATCGTGATGTATGTATTATATCCAAACCGTCTATCCATCTGGCGAGCTCGTCTTAAGGCTTGGGACTAAAAAAAAAAAAGACGGTTATAAAGATAAAATGGACCACACTGCAAAAAGCAGTGAGGGATTGAACGTCTACCATTGAAACCTTTTTGGCATCACAGAAGTTTTGGATCAACATGAAATTTGTTTTTACTCTTCATACATGTATATGTGACCTTATGAACAGATTGGATGTTAAATAAACGTTATGGTGAGCCTACGAATTTTTTAACGGTGAAAAATCAATATAAAAGCACTTGGTGGGGCCCACATGAGTTTTGGATGCAGCTAAAAATTGGTTTGACCCCTCATCCAAGTGGGACACACATAATAGTGGGTTGGATATGTGAATCACATTTAGGCAGGCCCAATATATGATGAATGTTTTAAGGAAACCTTTCTCCACTACATTTAGGTGAGTTACTTGTTACCCTTACCAGAGTAAACTCTGTGGGGTCCACCATTATTTATTTATTTTATCCACTCCATTCATCCATGTTAACAGATAATTTGAGGTCTAAAGAACAAAAATGAAGCATATCCAAAGCTCAAGTGGACCACACCACAGGAAATAGTGTGATTGAACCTCTACCATTTAAAATTTCTTGGAGGCCATAGAAGTTTTGGATCAAGCTGATGTTTGTGTTTTCTATTCATTCATATATTTTTGACATTATTGAATTTCAAAATATCTTTCACATATATTATAATTAAATATTAAGAGGCATAGGTCAAAACAAAAGTTTTCTTTGATTTGACCTACCCAGCTGGACATTGAGCTCAATTGATTTGACTCTCCCTGCTAAAGGTGTGTGTTATCCATAGACAATCATATATGTCACCCCATGTTGATCCAAAAATAGGCCTAAAATGATTGGAAAGGATGCCCACCCTCCAAAGTATTTCGGTTGATGTAGCCCACTTGAATCACAAATATGCCCTTTTTTTTTTCTTCTTTTTTTTTAAGCTTCAAACCTAGAGTGGATTTTACATTAAACATTATGACGGGCCCTGTGAAATCCAAAGGGTTGGCATTGATTTTTCATAGTCATGAAGTGATTGTTTTAATCCATTTTTTAGGACCATTTGATTTAAAAAAACATATGTGGCCTGATTTTTGCAAGTTTGCAAAGAGGAAACTAGATGAGTTTGTTTTCCTCGGGAATCAACTACAAGTTTCGTATGCTCCTCAATTCGAGTCTCTTTCTGATATGAAGGAGAAATTGAAAGGCAGGAGAAAAGAAGTTCTAAGCCCACTAAACTGTGAGTTTCTTCTAAGAATTGCTTTTAATAAACACCATTTTGAATAGAGGAAATACACAATGTTCAGTCAACTAATTTTTCTAGGACCAGCAAATTGTACATGTGTTGGCTTGCCATTTGGTGATCCATAATTGTCCAAGTGATCGCTTTGAAGGATATAAATACACTAGTAATGCAACCCGTATCACATATAATGTAATATCAACATCTTAGTCATAATCAACTCAAAATCAACCTAATCCTAATCTCAACTCCCTAACCTAAACCTAAACCTAAACTTGAAAACCCAAACCTAAACCCGATCCCGAACCCAAACCTGATTTCCTAAACCTAAACCTTAACCTATTATCAATTCCCTAAAGCTATAACCTATAACCTAAACCTAAACCTTAACTTAAACCTATAACCTAAACCTAAAACCTTAACCTAAACCAAAACCTATAACCTATAACCTATAACCTAAACTTATAACCTATAACCTAACCTTAACCTAAACCTAAAATCTAAACCTAAACCTATAACCTAAAACTTAAACCTATAACCTAAATGTATTCTCAAATCCCTAAACCTAAACCTACACCTAATCCTAATCTCAACTCCCTAACCTAAACCTAGACTTGAAAACCCAAACCTAAACTCGATCCCGAACCCGAACCCGAACCCGATTTCCTAAACCTAAACCTTAACCTATTATCAATTCCCTAAAGCTATAACCTATAACCTATAACCTAAACCTAAACCTAAACCTATAACCTTAACCTAAACCAAAACGTATAACCTATAACCTAAACTTATAACCTATAACCTAACCTTAACCTAAACCTAAAATCTAAGCCTAAACCTATAACCTATAACCTAAAACCTAAATGTATTCTCGAATCCCTAAACCTAAACCTACACCTAATCCTAATCTCAACTCCCTAACCTAAACCTAAACCTAAACTTGAAAACCCAAACCTAAACCCGAACCCGAACTCGATTTCCTAAACCTAAACCTTAACCTATTATCAATTCCCTAAAGCTATAACCTATAACCTATAACCTATAACCTAAACCTAAACCTTAACTTAAACCTATAACCTAAACCTATAACCTTAACCTAAACCTAAACCAAAACCTATAACCTATAACCTTAACCTAAACTTATAACCTAGAATCTTCATGTGATCCACACCGCCCATTAGTTAAGTTGTGCCATACTCACCATAGAGCCAAACAATTGGGGTGTTCCAAAACTCAGGTAGGCCACACTGTAGGGACTGTTGGGATGTGCACACCTACAATTAGTTTTATATAGGGCCCATCCCAATGCTAGTGTGCCATCCAATCCATTCATTTGATGTGCGTCATCAAGATGAACTAATTAGCCAAAACTCACACAATTCCAAAACTCGATTGGGCCATACCCTGTGCATTTAGAGATTTTATATATAATTTTATATCGTGTAGCCCACCTGAGTGTTGAATCATCCTAATTTTTGGGATCAAGGCCAACATGGAGTGGTTTTCCTGATAGGCAGGTTGGATTTCATGCAAGTTAAATAGTTTCCACCACATTAAAGTGACCTAGTAAGAATGCGTACATGTACAGCATTTGGCGACTAAAACGCCTGGTCTTCCAATCTTTCATAGAAATGCAAGGTGCGTTCTAGAACAGAATCCTCTACACACAAGTAAAACATCTAAGTTATACGGTCCAACATGTTGTATATGTAAATCTACTCCATCCATCATGTGAGAACCTTATATGAACTGTGCATATAAAAGATTATTCCGATGAAAAACTTGGGTGGGCAACACCAAGGGGATCAATGTAAAAAGGCTCATAAAACCTCTAAATTCATCCGATGTGGCCTGCCTGATTTTGGATCATGCTGATTTTTGTATCTATACTTCATCCCAACAAGTTACACGTGATTAAGAGTTTTAAATTTCACATATTCAACATGGTGGGCCATGTAGAGCTTGGTTATTTTGCCTAGAGGATTTTGGTCCGTGTTGCGAGTACTTGGGGCCAGTCTCACACATCCAGAATCATCTACAGTACCTATTATACACAATAAACACTCAACTCTCTAGGCTATCATGTTGTGCATATTTCATCCACTCTGTCCATTAGTTTTTCTTCTCATGTTCACCATAAAACCCAAAAACCAGCCTATCTACAATCATGTGGATCTCACGTGAAAAATAAAATTTGAAGGATGACAATTTATTTATGGAACGACACAGATGAAAATATTACAAAAGATAGAGAAAAAATTACAAAGCTTCCCAATCTTCACCTACTAAACTACAAGCATGTAACTTAGCAGAAACCGAAGCCCATTCTATTACCATTGGATTTTGCCCATAGAAAGCCTCATGTGAAAAATCTCCAAGTCCAATGGGTTTGGCCCACTTGAGTCAGAATTAAGCTGAATTTTTTAATGTCTATTCATAGTGATGAGGCCAATGTAATGAACATGCTGGATGTAATATAGACACCATGGTGTTCACTCCCCAAGTATAGGATTGTGATGTAGTAATAAACTCGGTAAGATCGAGGTCGAATCCCACGAGGACTGATCATCACAATTCAAATCTGTGATTCTCCTTAACTAATTCAACAAATAATGGAGCAATTTACTAACACAAATCTATGGAAAAAAAAAAAAACAATTGAGAATCAGGAAGAAAATTCAATCAGAGAGAGAGCACTAGGACTTTCGAATCCACCCCTAATTATCCTAACCATTGTTTTGTCTGTTAATTCACCTTAATTTAGATTGATCTAACTTATCTAGAGAAAGCACAATCTGTGTCCTTAATCGGGCATACAGATTGTCTAATTCCTTTAAGCAATGCCATGAAGAACATATCCCATGTCCAAATCGGGCATATGGAATATGCAGTTCAGTAAAGCACCCTGTTTCTTCCTCTACAGGAACCTGTTCATGATCAGATACAAGCACCTACAATAAGCATCCAAACCACATCCATCCATAGACTCTGTTCAAAGTTCATAGATGGAGAAGTATAGAATTTAAAACAATCAAGCACACTAGGGGAAGAAACAAACCAATCTAATTAAAGTAAAATTAACATAGAACAATGGATGTTCAAATTAGGGGTTTCATCTCAGCCCTAGCTGAGAGATTAGTTACCCATAAAATCCATTAAACAGATGGATAAATAAAAATAAAAAGTCATAAAAGAAAAATCAAACCAATTTCTCTCTCTCTTCTTTCTTCTCTCTCTTCTCTTTCTTCTCTCCCTTGCTGTAGATCTGGAACTCCTCCCTGTTTCTCCATGTCTTTCCCATGTCCAAGACTCTTTTTTTATAGTTGCTGGAAAGCTGGATCAGTGGCAGAGTTGTAGGAGGACATGGAATGGAAATTTTCGCAGCCATGATCGATGGGCCCCACCGAAGTGTTTTCTGGAAAATCCACCCCGTCCATTGGATTCAGGATGAAATTTCAGTCAAGAATGGGTGGTTTTGAACGTCCATTAACGCGGTCCAGAGAAGAAAACACGAAGAGATCAGTTTTGAACGTTGTAGGGCAGCCCTTTTGTGGCCTCTGTATCATCCACGTGTGTACGCATGGGAGTAGAATATCAGCATGGGTTTGTAGTGCTCGAAGCCCTCTACACGATGGACGACTTGGATCAGCCGTACGGGTGACGTGTGAGGCCCACTGACGTCCGCAAAACAGACCAGCGGCGTCCGTTCGCTGACGCAACAACAGGGACGCGGTTTGCTTCCGCTGCGAAAATGGTGGGGCCCACTGTGATGATATTTTGGAAATCCACTCCGTCCATTGAGTGGAGGAGGAAATTCCGGTTGGGAATCTGTAACTTCCGCCTTCTGTTGATGAGGCCCACATGGTTTTCTGTTCCACCGTCCAACCAATGTTTGAACGGCTAGATTTCACTCAGGACGACCGTTTGCAATTCTGCCACCTAGGCAGTGATTATAGCCTCCATTAAGACCTGATGGACGGTCCGGATTGGCATTTTTATGGATGTGTGGGGCCCACAACCGAAAACCGACCGGTCGTCCACTGGCGCTGGAACGGCGACTGCCGTTTTTGATGAAGCCGCGGGTCAGCGGCTGGTTTGACCCACGCGCTGGTGCGTTGCACGGCTGGTGTGCCGTGTACAGCGTACACTCTCCTCATCTACAGGCCCTACCGTGATGTTTACGAGAAATCTACACCATCCATCCTCTTTATCTCCCTGATTAATGGGCTGGGACCAAAGTTGAGGCATATCCTGTTATCAGGTGGGCCCCACTTACTGATTTAAGGGGCTGATCTGGCCGTTGGAACACTTCCCGAGATCTTCAATGGCTAAATTTTAATATGTACGGTTGATTTACGGCCCCCATCACATGTATGAAGTTTCGAGTTGATCGGATGGCGGAAAACATGTGATCTTGCATTTTGCACCAATTTCAGGCCCCTTTGGCTTGCTTTCCTCAGATCCCAGGTGTGTAAAATCTTTATTATTGGTTCTCTAGGGTCCATCCCGTGCTCAGGTGGCTTTGGATCATCAAATCCATGCTTTTAATCCTCTTTTCAGTCCAACGCTCATTATTACGTCCTGCAATGAAAACACGATTAAAATATTCCATTAAGCCTTATCAGGTATGTAAATTTAGGCAATTACTGGGGTCTGATATGTAATATTCGACCTTGATCACAACCCCCAACCAGCATTTTGCTAGTCCCGAGCAAAACATGCAAAAAATAATTTCGGAAATAAAAGACAATTCCTGTAAATTTAAGTGACTTGTGAACAGATAGTCGAGATGTGATCATTCTACGATTCATGCATGGTGAGTGGAATTTTCTCCTGGAATCAAGTTCACTGTAAATTTCATAAACAAGTTCAAACTATTAAACCATGAATTAGAATAATTCTAAAACATTGAGTTTCATGAGTGTATAGTGTCATCTCAGCTTTCAACCATTAAGAGATTCAATTGTCAATTTCATGATATCATTGGTAATTAACAACGGAGCTCATGTTACCCAAAACTGAAACCAACACTTGCCTTACAGATTAACCTTTCATTCTATCATTTTTTTGATTTTCTTTATGAATAGTACGCCAAGGAGGAGAATCAAATCTGCACCTATAGGGAGCAAACCTATGGTGAAAACTTGTCGCCTAAATCTTTTCTCATGTCAACTATGAGGAATCGAATCTTCATCTATAGGGAGCAAACCTATGATGACGATTATGCTACTTATTCTTTCAATTCTTCTTTATAGACTGATGCTAAAAATTTTGTTTTTCAAGCTGGTTCCTTTCATGCTTAGTGATTACCATGTTATCAATTAATATCGAACTGAAAACTTAATGTGTAAACGAGATCTGATATGTGAAATCATTGCTCAATCAATGTTTGCAACTTCTAATCGTGGATTAACAATTCAAACTTAAGTGTGAAATCTACCAGACAACCGAATCCAAGAGTCATAAATTTCTCACATTCTGAATCTTGTAATTTCAAAATCACAACTATCCTTCAAAATCACTTTGAATTCAATAGAAATTCCAGAAAAATTTTAAAAATTTTCACAATTTTTGCTCAAGACCAAGAAAATACTGATTAGGTAACCTAATCTCCCACCCCCAACCTAAAATCTACATTGTCCTCAATGTAAAAGAAATAAGCATGCGATGTAGATGAGAAAAAGGAAAGAGGAGTGAGGGAAAGATAGTACCTGGATGAAGAATCAAGAGACTTTCCCAAAAATATCAACGTAAAAGTAGGTCAGCACAAGAGAGAAATCAGTAAAATAAAATAAAATCACAAAAAGAAAAAACCCTACCTATACCACTTTCGCAGGTGCTCTCGATTGCATTTAGCGTATGCAACAAGCCTTTAAACCCCTAGGTTACCCCTAGTGGACGAGTTGTAGTCTCGTGAGGGTTTGCAGTAATGTTACCCACAAACATTGTACTAACTAACAAAAAAGAAATAGAATGAAATGCTGGGTTGCCTCCCAGGAGCGCTAAGTTTAACGTCTTCAGCCAGACAAAAATGGACCATGAATTCATTAATCTTTAAGACCAGGGTCCGCCAAAGAACTTACCTCAACACTGTGGTTAACCAATCCCAGACAAGTGATGTGAGTTCGCATAAGCTGTGTTATCTGCAATGAGGTAACTGACACTGTCATCAAACAATTTAAGGACTTCTGCTCGAACAACTTCCTCTATGTTAGGATCATGCTTCCTTTGCATTTTACGTGACATTTCCACAGCATGATCCTTACATACAGTGGGGCACACTCCTTGTATTTCTGCTATCTTCTGTTCAATTGCTGCCTTATATGTTCGAAGAACATTAAGCAACCTGCTCTCTTTTGCCTTCTCAGAGTTAGAAACTGTGCTATCTGGAAGAGTCTCAGTAGGATGAAGAGGTTCCACTTTCGCTCTCCATTTTTCAGTCTCCAATATAGGAGTAGAGTCGAGCATTGCATTGCCGTGCACAGCGTACACTCTCCTCATCTACAGGCCCTACCGTGATGTTTACGAGAAATCTACACCATCCATCCTCTTTATCTCCCTGATTAATGGGCTGGGACCAAAGTTGAGGCATATCCTGTTATCAGGTGGGCCCCACTTACTAATTTAAGGGGCTGATCTGGCCGTTGGAACACTTCCCGAGATCTTCAATGGCTGAATTTTAATATGTACGGTTGATTTATGGTCCCTATCACATGTATGAAGTTTCGAGTTGATCGGATGGCGGGAAACATGTGATCTTGCATTTTGCACCAATTTCAGGCCCCTTTGGCTTGCTTTCCTCAGATCCCAGGTGTGTAAAATCTTTATTATTGGTTCTCTAGGGTCCATCCCGTGCTCAGGTGGCTTTGGATCATCAAATCCATGCTTTTAATCCTCTTTTCAGTCCAACGCTCATTATTATGTCCTGCAATGAAAACACGATTAAAATATTCCATTAAGCTTTATCAGGTATGTAAATGTAGGCAATTACTGGGGTCTGATATGTAATATTCGACCCTGATCACATGGTGGACACAGCACAACCTATGTTTTGTGTCCACTCCCCTATTGTTCATTGTGGTGTGGACCACATGAGCTTTGGATTGCAATAACTTTTTTCCCCTAGAGCCTAACATAGCAGGGTGCACATTATGAATGAAGTGGATGTCACAAAATTAGCGTGTTAAGATTCACCTCTTCATATTTTTTTCCCGCATTTGCTTTAATACAGGTGCTAAGGTGAAGGATGGCGGTTTAGGGACTCCTCTTTATACAAGGCTTCTACAATCATGAAGGGGTCTCTTGTGTGAAGCCTAAGTGAAAAGAAGGGATTGGGATCTTCCTTTAGTATTGGGGAGAAAATCCTCTTTTGGGAGGATGTGTGGATCAGGGAAACAACCTTGCAAATCGTGTTTCCGAGATTAGCCCACCTTTCTCCGAAACACAATTTCCCGATTGCTAGATGCTTCTATTTTTGTGGAGATAAGTCATTTGGTCTCCCCCTTGTTGTAGGAACCTTCTTGACGAAGAATGGAATATGTGTCAGTCCTAGATCGACTACAAATATGCTGCCCAAAGAGGGGATCCAGACAAGATGGTTTAGTTGAAAGACAAGTTAGGGCATTTCTCGCTTCGCTAATTCTACTATTTGCTTCGAGCTCTGCGGAGGAATGGTGTATGGGAAAATGTGGCATGTGTGGTTTTATGACACCCCCTTGAAGGTCACGCACGGCCTTTGGGTGGATAATCGAGAGGGAAAGGGTTTTGACCATTTACAATCTTAGAAAACGGTCAAATGATAAACCTTGATGTTTGTCTCAAGGCATGGCAAGTGTTGAATCAATTGATCATCTTTTTATTCATTGCTCGTTTGCACGACAAGTATGGAACTGCTTTCTTAAGCTCTTCAATGTCTTGGGCGATACCAATCTCAAATTGTGGCCTCTTCTTGGTGTGGCATGGAGTTGGACTTGGGAAGTAAGGAAGGGCAATTTAGAGGTTAAGTTAGTTGGCTACCCTTTGGCTATTTTGGAGGAGAGGAATAAAAGATGCTTTCAGAATGAGGGCAACATGGTGAAGTGGGTACCTAGCAAGGCAAAGCTCTATATAGTGGAATGGGCCTATAATATAAATGTCTTAAAGGATTGTAATTTTTCTTTCTTGGGGTTGTAGCTTTTCCACCATCTTGGCACTTCTCTTCAATAAAATTACCATTACCTTTCGGGGAAAAAAAATGGAGATTGGCCATTATCTTTTTAAAAAAAAATCATGGAGATAGGCCATTATCTTTAACTTAGGGGTTATTGAGGATGGATTTCCAAAAAATGGAGTTTGTTGGAACCTAATTAAAAAAGTCAAAGCAAGTTGGCCTTGAAAGTGTTTGAGAGGGGGTTTTTGGTTATTCTCCCTAAGTTTAATCAAACAATAGTTAGTGCACCTCGGTATGTCTCCTTTACTCTTATAAATAGATACCACAATCCTTTTCCTCCATTCATCTAGCATTGTCTTTGATCTTACAATCTTGTTAAAAAACTTTATCAAGCAAAATAACCCAATATCTCCCATACACTTCCAAACCTCTGTTGTTATACCATTTGGTCCAAGGGACTTTCCTATTTTCATCTTTCTTGAAGCTGCTTCCACTTCAAATATCCTAATCTTATGAAAATATTTATGGACTTAGACATCATTTGAGGTTATAGACCCTTCTATTCATGTGCTCTCAAGCTAATTGTCATTTAACAGGTTCTGAAAATAGCCACCTCTCATTGATTTCATTGTCCTTTACTAGTACCCTCAAGTCATCGCTCTCAAATCTCAATGCATCTAACATGATCTACGTCCCCACTCTTCCTCTCTCTCATTTTTTCAAGTATAAAGACACCTTTCTCACCTTCTCATCCTCAATCTATTGTAAAGATCATCATAAGCCTTAAGTTTAGCCTCACCTACTACATTCTTAACAATCTTTTGGCATTACCCTAGGCTAAATTGAATAAAAAATAACACCTGATTGTTGCTCAAATAACATCACCCTAGGCTCATTTAAAAGCTAACTCAATAAGCTTTCAAATGAGACCAAGATGTCCCTAGAAAAAAGCAGCAAAAACAAGGTACTTATTCACGCATCCTTCTTTTATAGGTTACCTGAGTCACAAGCAACGTTTTAAATAGCGAATAGCGTGTAGCGTAGCGTTCACCCCTCTGAAGTGTGAGGCGTGAACTACATGCTACTTGATGTAGGACCGATGCATGAACCAAATAACATGTGAGATCAAGTAGTAGAATTAAGACAATTAACACAAAAAAAAAAAAAAAACCACAAGCATTGCCATAATCATCATGAATCTCATGAAAACCAAAAGAACATCATGCATAATCCTAGCATAAGTATGTAGGGACATCCAATTAGCATAGGGTATAGTCTATTTCAAAGTAGAAAACTTAATACAACCTAGAATAAAAATTAGGGTTTGGGTAATTTGGAAAAAGTAGGAAAGTTAGGAATTTTAGATTTAGGGTTAAGGTTCCAGGAATGGAAGAAAAGGGTTTTGATATAAGAATGATGGAAAACCGAAAGGGGCAAAGTGAGGCCGTACGACCAACCCGAAGGATTCATACATGTGGTCGTACAGTCACACGTGTGGCGTGGAATAGATGGGTTTAAGTCGATTAGGGTTTGGAATTGTAGATAGGTAAAGGAAATATGGGTTTAGGAGAAGATGAGGGCTTAGGATGGGAAAATCGAAAAAATTGAAGAAAATACCTTGAATAAAGGGGGGGGGAAAGGATGATGGTGTGGGGATAGATGGATACCGCGCACCTCTGTTGATAAAGATTAGCCTCACACAAATCTCCCTTCCGAATCACATGGAAGTATCTTCAAATCATATGAAGATGGAAGAAGAAGAAAGCAAGAGTTTTTTCTCTTTTTTATCACAAAATCCAATGAGGGAGAGGTCCACACGCCCACTCTCTTTCATAGCTTCAAGAAAGTTCAAAAATTACAATAAACGCCATGTTTAGTGAATTTTGACGAAGATAGCCCTAGTCTAACTAAAATCAACTAAAAACACTCATAATGGTGTCCAAACATAACATAAACAAAACTAAATCCTATAAGCTGATAAAATCTTTAAAAAAAAAAAAAAAAAAAAACTAGTGTAGACGATCCACGATCAATGGACCGATCATGTAATCCAACGGCCTGATCGTCACATCTATCCAATCCAAAGGTCTGGATCACTCCACAAAGCATCCCATGTGCATCTTCCCAGTATGGGCTCTTCTATATGCTCGCACATGCACACGGGGTCTTCAACACGATCACGGGTATTCGCCTAGCCACAGGGAAATCAGTGCTCAGTGTGGCCCGCCGCCTCCTCTGATACGTACACAAAGGTGTATGTGTAATGATGTCCTCGTCACTATTTCTATATTTTTAATAAAGGTTGTGCTTGGTCATACCAATGTCATGATATTTTACACCAAATTAGGATGATTAGTAATGAAATTTACAAAATATCATGACATTTGGTGCAATCACACGCAACATATAGTAATAGGAAAGGGCAATAAGTAAAATAGCAACGAAATTGATTTAATATATTATTTTTATGATTACAGATTTAATATTGTTACTTATATTATTTTACTAAAAGCATTAAAAAATTTAACTAATTTTCACTGAAATTTTTTTTTAAAAATGTAACAAATCATTGAAAACATTAAATGATTTTAATGTTGCATTGAAAAATAACTTGTAATGTGACCAACGTAGCGTAGCGTGTAACATACTCTACGTAACGTGTAGCATATGCAAATTATCATGTAGCGCAGACTAATTATCATGTAGTGTAAGCTACACGCAACTTAAGCTATTTTCATGAGCTACGTAGAGTGAAAGCTACGCTACACTACATAGCGTTAAAGCTACGCTACACTACATAGCGCTAAGGCTAAGGTACACTACATAGCGTAAGCTACACACTACATTGCATAGCTATTTAAAACATTGATCACAAGTAAACATCAACATGCAATTTTAAGAGTCCTACTTACAAAATAAACAACTTTTATCGTAAGAACTGCTAAATATATGAAATAGTACTTTCAACGTTGCATGTGCTAATGGTTGATGGGGAAGAGATCCAAGTCATCCATCAAGTGGGTTCCGCTACATAGATCTCCATCCCAAAAGTAAGGCCGGTGCACTCATCGGGTGGACCACAATGTAAAAAATAGGTTAAAGGCTTAGAAAAACTTTCCCAAAGTTTTCATCATCCATTTCCTTTTGTAAATTATAGCCCACTTGTTGAGCTAATTGGCCTGACTTTTTCATGCAGACCGTTCAAGGGCACGACCTATCGAGAACATAAACAGAATCAGCGATAAAGGTCTCCGACAGATAGGCAAACTCAATGATTGGCAAGAAACTCAACAATGATTAAGACTTGTCTAGGCCTTAGCATCCAGGAAGCATCTCAATGAAGAGAAACCAAGAACCAAGGAAAATTGTGATTTTTCGCCAAGCGGCTCAGTGGGGAAAATAACCATAACTTCAGACACACACACATGGTGCAATTCAAAATAAAACTCAAGCTACCCTCTCTACATATGGACCTTTGACTAATATAGTCTTTCAAACAATTTCAATCCTAATACAACTCAAATACTAGGGAAATAATGGTAAGGAATCCTATCAATCCCAATGCATCATCTATTCTAATTTTAAAAGAGGTAAAAATAATAAAAATAAATAAAGAGGAACATGAGAAACGTATAATTCAGGAGCCATAATTCATTGGGTTCTCATGCGGGCCAGACTCATCTCAAATCACTCTTGGCATGACATGTCTCTAGTGAGGATGCGTTGCATGAGTTGTTTATACATGAAGGTATCAAAATTCCTAGTTGGGTAAGTGTTGCAGGATTGTTTCTTCAACACTTTTTGAAGTGGCTTGAACATATGGGCTTGGGCCTTGCACAATCTACCACAAATGTGGCTATCTTATCAACATGGTGCAACTGTCCAAATTCCTTGATCGCATGAAGAAACATGGTATGGATCCTACTCTTCTACTGGAGAAACGTAAAGTACTGATGGGTCCCAATCATCTGAAACACGGTCTCTATCCAGAAATGAGTACACTTATGGGGTATTAGAGTTATGGCTTTGTTTCTCCTAAATCTTAGGAATAAGGGACTAGATATGGAACACCTGGATGGACCATAGGTAGGTACATGCAAGATCCCGAAACATCATTTCTAGGAAGATGTCAAAATCTTGATCACTTGTTGGAACAAGTAGGGACGTTGGGTGGGTGGTAATTCAATACATTGGATTGACCTTATTCATTGATATGGAACATAACGACATTTTCTTTTTATAATCATGATCCACCCAACTAACGATGTCCATGATGTCCTCACCATTCACCCTAAGTGGGAGAAAACTCGACCTCAACTAGAAATTTGCTTCATCACTCGACAAGTTTCCTTCAGAGAGAATGAGACAACGGACGTTTCAAATACTCAACGCATATACCTACAAGTGGTACATGTCATTATCAATCTTCTCAACAATCTAGTATGGATTAACTTTGTCTTCCCCTGATAACATCCACACATAATCTCCCACATTGAAGGTTGCATATGAATGGCTCAAATCAAGCGTTTTGTTGTCTTTGAACACTTTTGACGTTCGAGTCAGGACATACATGGCTCTCAAGTAGGGAGAAGGACAACCACGGTTCCATATTTCTCGACCTTTTACCCTTTCGACATTGATAGATGGTGTGATGGTCATATTGCCATAACAACCTACCAAAAGGTTACACGCGTCAACCACAGCTACATTGCCAGCCTACCAAAAGGTTACATGCGTCAACCGCAACTACATTGCAAAATACCTCATCAACAAATGTTACCGATGGAGAATGAGAAAAGGCACCTTTAGGCAATAGTTACTCCACTGAAGTCATTGAACCAACATAGCTCATAAGGCGACGGGTGCAGGTCAACAAGTAGATGTAATGAGTCCACAATCTATTGGGAGACTATATGAAGAGCAATATCCCAACATCTCGAAGTAAGACAACGATTTCCTCCTCAATCGGCTCTTCATCAAAGATTGGCCCAATGTCAACTTCTGTCTCTTCCGTAATTTTGTAGGATTCAAACATGAGTTGCTTCCTCTTTGGATAGCTAGAAGCTTTCAGATAAGTGGCAGATTGATGATTCGGGTCTCAACACTTTTAACACCACGTGGATGAGTCACCCACTACAGGTTGTGCACTAGAGCTAGAGCTGGGCAGAATCCGATCCAATCCGGCGAATCCGACCCAATCCGATGGATCTGACCCGATCCAAACCGAACCGAAGGCCTGGATCGGTGCAGAGTAGGACAACTCAGATCTGATCATACATTGGATCGAGTTTGGATCGTGGTCAATCCGGACCGATCCGATCCGAAATCCAAACAAACCCTAACCCCTCTCTCTACCCGAAGGAGGCGTCGCACCCACCCATCTCTCCTCCTTTCTCTCCCTCTTTCTCTCTCGATTTCCCTCCTCTCCTTCCTTCTCTCCTCCTTTCTCTCCTTCTTTCTCTCCCGGTTTCCCACATCTCCTTTCTCTCCTCCTTTCTCTCCCTCTCTCTCCCAAGACTCAACTCGATCCGACTTGATTCAGTTTCCCAGATCGAGTCGGACTCGGTTCAGGTCAGGCTAGCAAGGATTCGAATCGGATCGAGTCAGCCCTGCTAGACTAGGTCCCGAATCGGATCGAGTTCGAGTCAGGTTCTTGAAAAATTGGATAGAGTTGAGTTGGACCCAATCCGATCTGACTCGACTCGATGCCCACCTCTAACTAGAGCCCACCATATTTTGCCAGATTGGTCAGGGAGTGCAAGTCACCGTGGGAGCTCACATTTCAGGTTCCAGACATTGACTGACGTTCCTCATCAAGTGTACTAGTCTGATTGTACAGACCTCCTCCACAGGAAGCACTCCACAAAGCGTGCCGATACACACATTTTTGTAGTGATTTAAAACATTCTCAAAAGAAGCTTGGACGCAAAAGAAGCATCAGGTGTGTGTTGGTCCGATCCGTTGGATTGATCTTGATTGTTGATCTGATGAATAACTTCATTTTCTTTTGATTATCTCGATCCACCCAACTAAGAATGGCCATAATGGCCTCATCATTTTTTGTATCACAACATCAACACGCTGGGACCACTTGATAAGTTGCTTGAATCTCAAGCCGGTATGCCACGCTAGCATATGTGGTGTCTTATAAATCAACAACCTTATACATGTGCAGTGACACTTTTTTTTAAGGAAACACTACCAGGGATTGAACCCTGGATCACTATACATGAACTATCTTCCAAAAGGAATAAGAACCACTTAGGAACTGGCTTTAGAGGTTTGGTAAGCCCACGCATTACATGCCCACACGTGCCAACACGCAAGCATGTCCAATATCAAAGCCACCAATTAGGTGGTCAACCATATGGGCATTCTGACACAAAAATTAGGTCGATAAAAACATCAACTGAGCTGCCATGTAGTAATAGTTGGACTTCAAATTTCAGCCAAGTTTTTGCAAACATACTTTTGTTTCATTAACTGTGGCACACCTGTTTAACTGACCAACCTAATTCTTAGACCAAGACATGATTAGTGGGACCATCATGATGGATGCATTGAATCTCATATCTGTCTTGATGGCACATGTGGTGGCATGTATACGAGTTGCCTAATACATGTGTGTGGGCTTAGCAATGCTTGTGGCATTATGCAAATTGAGATTAGAAGGCTAGAAGCGTATTAAGGTTTTGAGTAATGGTATCACCCAACTGGCTGATACAATGCGGCCCTATAAAGGCCTTTTTTTTCTTTTTTGGGGAAATTTTTTAAATAAAAAAAAAAAATTGGAAAGGCAATAAAGTGTGACGATTATAATTCATTTTTTTGTTTTGGACAAGTACTTAATGGTGTAACGGGCCATCCTAAGAATGCCATCTATCAAGCTGCCTATTTAAAGCCACATACTAAGTACTTGACTGACTCTAAAATTCTTATATGTAATATTTTAAAGGGCTTTGCTAACATCCCCAAACCTTTTAAATGACACAAAAGGTGACCTATTGCCAATCCAAACCATTCATTCATTTATACAACTAGGAGTAAGCCATAGTGCAAAATTCATACCTATTGGGTGATCTTGGGCCTCTGATCAATAGCATGAAAATGGACAGTCAAGATTGACCAGAGAAACATAATAGGTCCAATCATCATCTTGAAACATCTAGTAGATACCACTTTGATACGAAAGTCATACTTTGATTTGATGATTCTAACCATGTGATTTATGGCTCGCAAAAAACAGACGGTTGTAACAAATTGGACCCATTCAAAAAAGAAAAGGAAAAAAAAAAAACCAAATTGGCCCCATTTTAAGGGGTTAGGATCATCCAATCAGCCTAATTCTTGTACCATGGTTTGCTCCAAATTATATGAATGAATGAATGGTTTGTGGCACCGATAGGTCACCCCATGTGCCGCATAGATAGGGTGTTGTCAACATTGAGGTCCCAGTTTCGGGGGGGGGGGGGGGGGGGGGGGGGGGTAGTCGCATTAGCAAAACCCTATTCTAAATTTCTAACATTGATACACAAGAAATTACAAGTCCATATATGCGTAATGATGACCAATTACACAAACCACGAATCAAACAAAATGTATAATTGAACAGATAAGTGATAAAGTGATGTGAAAGTATCAAACACGATTACACAAATGTAGATGCAAGTAAATAACTAATAAATTATAAATTGTTCATGACTAAGTGAATAACACTCACCACTAGCCACATCCAAAAAGGATTATGTGCCAGTTGTGGTTGCTCAACAAAGTCACCATCATCCGGAAGGATATAGGCATACAGCACATAGCTAATTCCCACAAACTGATTTTATTATAATTTATTTTATTTTATTTTTTAAAAGGAAGAATTGTGAACCATCCTAAAAAATGGTACCAAAAACACCGAAAACTTTAGAATGTTCAAAACAACTGACTAAATGCATGAAATCATAGATCTAGACTGCCGTCATATTATTCATGCATCATTATGGGAAATTTTGGAAAAATAAAAGGAACAAAAGAAGACTTCCAGTACAAGAAAAATGGTGAAAACTAAAAAATTAACCAAAGATGCCCAAATTGAACACAAGCTAAGCGTGATTTGGTTGATTTGATCCATATTGTGTTCAAATCATAAACTCCTAGAGAGAGAGAGAGAGAGAGAGAGAGAGAGAGAGAGAGAGAGTTTTTTTACCTATTTTTTCTTCTTTTTTTTCCCCGAAATGGTCGTTGAAGCTTTAATTCATCGAATCTACAAGTGTTTTCGTGTTTTGATATTCAAAAATGGATAGGATTGATTCCAAATGCAAAGAAGGTAAAGCTGGGGTGGTATGCAAGCTCGACATGGAGAAGGCATATAACCATATCGGCTAGGGTTTTTTGAACTATATGTTGTCTCGATTCGGATGTAATGACAAATGGAAATCTTGCATAAGAGAATGTGTCAGTTTGGCCTCCTCGATTCTAGTGAATGGCACCCCCAAAGGTTTCTTCAAGGCTTCTAGAGGGTTGCGGCAGGGCGATCTTTTATCCCTCTTCTTGTTTGTGGTGGTAGTAGAGTTGTTGAGCAAGATGCTCTCTAAAGGTCAAGAAGTGGGTCTTATCTAAGGCATCAAAGTGGTGTGCGCGGGACCGTCAATAACTCATTTACAATTTGCAAATGACACTATTATTTTGTGAAGCAAATGAAACTATGATTGATAACTTGCACAAAATAATAGTGTGTTTCAAAGTACTCTTAAGACTAAAGATATTGCGAAATGCTTGGAATCCATATGTTGATGGAAGAGGTGAGAAGTCTCACGGAGAGGTTTGGGTGTGGAGTAGGCTCTTTTCCATCCACCTATCTTGGCCTACCGCTTTGTATAAGGAAGCCACCAAGACATCTATGGGATTCAGTTATAGAATGAATCGAGCAAAAGCTTTCCTCTTGGAAGAGCCGCAACTTATCTTCTGGAGGTCATTTAACTTTGATTTTTTTAATTTTTTTTTTTTAAATGGCTCTCTAATATGCTACTATACTTCATGTCACTTTTCCAATGTCTAAAAGTGGTTCTTGCAAGACTAGAAAAATTAAGGGATTTCCTTTGGAGTGGTAAAGAGGTGAAGCAAAAGTTCCGTATTTTGAAATGGAAAGATGTATGCAAGCCTCACGCGGAGGGAGGTGCTGGTCTACGGGTCCTTAAACAAATGAATCAAGCATTATTGGGAAAATGGCTTTAGAGATTTAACACGGAAGACAATAATTTATAGAGAAATATAATAGCTAGTAAATACAGTACCGAGTTAGGGGGATGGTGGACCAAAAATTCTTCGCGATATAAGATGTCTGGTCTTTGGAAGGCCATCTTCTTAGTGGACGCTAAGTTTAAAGAAGGAATTTCTTTCGCAGTTGGAGACGGATCTCGCATACATTTCAGGGAGGACCTATAGATAGGAGACTGCCATTTAAAAGTTGTGCTCCCTACTTTGGTCTCTCTCTCTCTCTCTCTCTCTCTCTCTCTCTCTCTCTCTCTCTCTCTCTCTCTCTCTCTAGACAGGAACGTCTTAGTGGCAAGGTGCTTCTCATTGAAACAGGGTCGGATAGTGTGGATGCCTCGTAGTCGAAGGGGCCTATTAGATGTGAAAGTTGACTCTCTTTTAAACCTTCTAGATAAATTGAAAATGCGATGATTGACCCTTCGACGAGAGACGCTATCGTATGGAAAGGTCATACTTCAGGCAGATTTTCGATTGGCTCCTTCTACAGACTTATTCCCAATCCCCATCTTCCCATAATTTTCACTTCTGGAAGTACGAAGCTCCTCTGAAGGTTGCATCGTATGGTTGCTTGGAAGGAATTGGGTCCTTAGAGTGGACAATCTTCGTTAAAAAAAAAAAAAAGGGAATGATTCTCCCAAATATATGTATTATGTGCATGCGGGATGCGGAGTCAGTGGACTACCTCTTCATCCATTGCCCTTTTGCCAAAAGGGTCTGGGAGTTCTTTCTTATAACTCTCAATGTTTCCTAGGTTATGTCGGCATCCATGCCATCCTTTTTAGTGTCATGGCATGAAGGAGGTGTTGGGAAAGAAGGAAAAGAGATTTGGCGATTAGGGGCAATGGTGTGCCTATAGGCCATTTGGGGAGAAAGGAATGGGCGTTGCTTCGAAAACAAGTCGGCTACGGTTAGGATAATCTCACAAAAAGCAGCTTGTTGGGTGCTTGATTGGGCAGCCAGAATCAAGGCGTTGGACGTTTATATCCTTATTGCCCTATTGAGGCTGTAATTAGCTATTGAGTTTGTTGCCTCTTTATGGTTCCTTTTGTATTCTTTTCCGCTCTTAGCAGCTTCTTAATAAAATCGTTACCATTCAAAAAAAAAAAAAAGGGTAGGATTGGTCGAAAATTGGTTAGAGACCCTCCACAAGCCTCTTACAAGTCAAAAGAACAAGGAAAGGGGAGATATTGAAAACAATAGGTCATTTTAACCCTCATATATGTATGTTGGCCTGCACTGACACACCAGGTATCAGCCGATACAGTGGCCGTTAAGGCCATCTTTTAAATCAGATGGTTCACATCCATAAAGCACAATGGTGGTGACCGATACTGATACGTTTCAGCCAATACACAACTGTTTTTTAAAGCCTTGAAGCCCATCATGAACGAATTGGGAATCGAAACTGTATCATTCCAGTTCAATGAGGATGAATCAAACTGTGATTCAGATTTAGGTCACACATCCTGAATTGCAGACGCAGTTCAAGGGTAGATCTGACAATTTAGATGATTATGGTTAAAGCTTAGTATATACCGCACGTACAAGTTCTCAATGCATACGTATCAAGCATCATTCTCTACCAAAGTATCAAATAGCTCCCCTTTTACAATCGCTTCTTCAACCCTTTCTCCAACATCTTGCAAAACCACTTACTCTCATCACGTGTATTAAAACAAGTGCCACATCTACTAGAATATATAATTCTAATAATGGAATGAGGCTTGCCAAGCCCATAGGAGTGTAAATGAGATCCCATCTACATACCACCCATATGTCAACATGGAAAACATGTGTTAGATCCAATCCATCCATCATATGAGTCCCATTATGTTGTAAATGCCCTTACCCAACACAAAGGAGACTTGAAGCTAAGGTCCAGAGACCAGATGGGTTCCCGATTGGTAGCAGAACCTGAATGGATTCAAGTCCGGTAACTCAAATATGGTACCCAGACCCAAACCCAACTGTACACCAAGACTCAATCTGGACGCAAGCCACTGACAGCTGTAACTAGGAGTATAGGAGGGCAACTCATTTAATGTTATCCCCTGTATGAACAATTCCAACAAGGATAGGTGACATCTAGCCTTATCATTGATGAAATTTGCAGCCTCAAGAACGATCTGGACCTTTTTTTCTATCTCCGCTCCCAGTGAGGCTGATAATGATGCTGATAGCATGCCTAAATTGGAAACTTTCCGAATTGAGCCTCTAGTGGGATATATTTGCTTGCATTATAATTCACTTCTTATTAATACATTTTCTGTTCATTAGGGAATGAAAAAACAAAGGAAAAAATCAATAGAAATTACTTTATGGTTGGTTTACTGTTTTCTTTTAGAAAAAGAAAAAGGAAATAAAATATCAATATGATCTGGTTGGAGACCAGCAAAGGTGCGATACTGAAATATAAAAGATACTAATAATAATAATAACAATAATGTAGACAAAGGAACACAGAGAGAGAGAGAGAGAGAGAGAGAGAGAGACTCACGGATGGCCTTCCTACTATCAAACAATACATTTATATTTTGTTGAAGATTTCATCCACCTGTTCACGATCTTTTCGCATTTAGAGTTGTTCATATACACTTTTCCTAAAGAGAGATTCAATTGTAGCACTGTACTTAATAGAACACTTTGTGGATGTTCCACTTCCTAATATTAACAACATGCCAAACAGTATAAATCCTTTTATCCATTAAAACACATGGAAATGCACTAACCAAGTATATCCTTGTGAATAAAAGAGACAATCTGATACAAGCAGAAAGATGGGAGAGAAAGAAATAGTCAACAACTATAGAATCTCATCAAACATAAATGCTATGTATAAATTAAATTTAAATTTTTTTTTTTTTAAAAAAAAAAAAAACTATTTTACATTGCCAACATATAAATTACAAGCTCATCATCATCATCATCCGCAATAGTGATCACATTCACATGACATAGCCTGATCATCTCAAGCTTGTGTTTCAATTATTATAGGCCATATGACCAAATTGAACTCAATAGCACATAGGGGTCATGACAGTGAGGGTGATGCATCATACCGACCCCTGTGCTTGAAAAAGAAGTCATAATTTCACACACACATCAAAAGTTGTTCTCCCCTGGGGCCTATATACATGACCACCTAAACAACCCTAAAACCAAACTCCATAATAATTCTTAAACGTTCCTAACTAAATTTACTATCAAACCCACACCTCCTAAAACCAACAACAAAAGACGAACAATATGCTTCAATTTGTGTAAAAATTGCTCATAACTCATAAGATCTTCTAGATCTTTCCTAAAACAAATCAAATCCTAATTGGAGACAAACTATAACAATCTTTCACCAAGAAAAATAACATAATAAAGGCTAAGACAACTTGCTAAATGCTAACTTTGACTTGATTTCAAGTATAGAAAATAATGTAAAATTTAAACTATACCAAGCACTCCAAACTGAGAGAAAACATAAAATTCTTCCTAAGCCACATGGCAGACTCAATTGGGCTCTTGGTGGACCCCACATAACAACACTTACGTAATCCCTAATTTTCACATTAACCATGTACTCTTTGGTGATTTGGTCATAACTTGCTAAATTCTTGTTTGAATTGTGAAATCTTCAGCCAGTTGATACAATAACTAAATAGGATATCCAATTGTGACAAAAAAGGATTACGCGTAGGCATAGCATCACTTCCCAAAGGCACCTATTTTGTAAGTTTCATGCATCTTTGGATATGTGAGGCAATCTAGACACTTAAATTTTTAATTAGGTTTTGGTTCACCATAACCATGCACTCTTTAGTGATTTGGCATAACTTGCTAAATTGTTGTTTGAATTGTGAAATCTTCAGTAACTAAATAGGGAATCCAATTGTGCTGGAAGGGATTACACCTAGCATTACTTCCCAAAGGCACCTATAATGTAAGTTTTGTAACTTTGGGTATGTGAGGTAGTCTGGACATTTAAAGTTTGAACTAGTTTTTGGACACTCAAGTTATAATTAGGTTTTTGCACAGGGATTTTAGGTTGCTTAAGCTTTCTTCTTGCTTTCTTCTTCTGGGTATCCAATTGTGCCAAAAGGGATTATCGTCTAATTGTGATTGTGGTTGAGATCTTTTAGATGTAAATGATGTTCTGGTGTTTCCATTATCGCCTGATCTGTATATGTGCAAATACAGTGCAAAATTTCATGGGTTGGGCCGTTGTGTAGAGTTGTATAGCAACTCATGAGGGGCCATGTTATTTTTCCACTCTACACCTTCCTATGGGGGGGAAGAGCAATACATCCCCCCAAGAGAACCACAACAAAGAACCACCTTGAACATTGTAGATTATGATCAATAATAATGAGAGGATAACTGTTGACACGTTGGCAAGGGTATTGGCTTGTGCTTTCACTTCAAAATGCGCATGGGATAACGGAACATTGAGGGATCACAAAGATGAGGATGATGACGTTGACAACTTTTATTGAGAAGGAAATGCAAATTTTGGGACTGACATAGATTGTGGCTGTTTTTTCTTTCCTTTCCAAGTTCGAGAACCCCACTCCCCGTTTGTCACATTCGTCTATTTGCATGATATCAATACGTTAGTATTCTACCATAGATGAGCTTGGCTAGGAGGCCCTGTCCACATGCATGAACTGGAGGCCCAAAAGCCTGATAAACCAGCCCAGCCAACTGACAGCCCTGAGGTCGAAGCATGGTTTTTGTAGAAGCAAATAATTGCAAAAGGCAAAATCAATAGGAAATCCTTTAAAAAGTGAAAATAAAAAGTCCCTAAAAGAAAAGAGAATGGCACCTACAATCATAACTACAGGCATATTTTACTAGCAAACACAACAAGGAATTGTCATCAGTAATAGCAAACATAAATGTGGCACAATAAAAATCTCACTCACCATGCCATTTTTCCTAGAAGGGGGGCGGAACTTGTTTGGAGGAACAAGAAGAGCCTCAATAAAAAACATAGAGGAACTCCTACTCTTCCCAGTCATAAATAGACTCTGCTGCTGAATGTCAAAAATAAGCAAGCACAACCGAGCCTCATTTTCCCACAAAAGTTTTAGAAGATTTTTTACCTGCAACAACCAAAGTTTCTTGCATGAACATATTATATCAGTTTCATCTTCTATGGACGAACAATTTGGCTATGAAGTATGGACTATGGAGGAAATCACAAGCTAGGAATTTAATACAGCCATTTAATTAAGTAATGCTAAAATTATGGTGGGCTATCTAAGCTAGACATGGATATGTAGAAATAGACACAAGTTGCCAGGTATGAAGAGCTTGGGAACCCCAAAAGACACCATTATTTAGTACGTCACACAGACCAGTTGATTTATTTAAATAGAGCAACATCCTTCCCAATAATATTATGTAACACAGAGCAATCTCCTGCTCATTAAATGAGCTGGTAGAGACTGTGTAGTGTGTGAGTAATCCAGGGTTCAATCCCTGGTAGTGTTACCTTTCAAATCAAAGACTGGAACAAAAGATACATAAAGGTTTAGCAAAGCAGTGGACAAATGTCAACAGCCATGAGATTTAATGTTAGCTAGAAGCAAACCTCTGATGGCAAGAGAGGTCCTGATAATAACTTACTCTGCTTCAAGAATTCAGGAGGCAACGGCCCGCCTTTGCTTTTATGCTTTATACTTGCATTTCCTGGCATCCCATCATCTACAGCACCAGATAGTTCTGTATCATGTGATTCAATAGAGTTTCCTCCTAACATAGTATCGTCAGCATTTTGTGCATCTCCGTCCATAAAAGATCTTGGTTCGGCTCCACGAACAAACGTCTCATCCAGCTTACAACCTTTAATGATATTGGCTCTAGTATCAGCATTCAACATATCATCCTGCAAAATTTACCCCAGATAATGTAACGAAAGCTTAAATGTTTATGTAGGTCTGCTCCCAACAAAGTATCTCACCATAGCTCAAAAAACAGATATTAATAAATTTAGTGCTAGGTGCTTTTGTGACTCTCTGCTATGAAGGGACAAAGACACGCATGCAAGCACAAATTAAATAAACAAATGAACAAAATGCAAAAGGAACCAAACTTACAGCTAATGAATAAAATACACAGAATGATGGTGAACTAATAGAATGATTTTTTCCAGGGGAAAAAAAAAAAAGCAATGACTTTGTTAAAAGAACAACCAATACAACAAATTACAATTAAGTAAGAACAAAAAACCAGGGAATGATATGAGACAAACCAAAAACCAATTCAAATTCTGGAAGGAAAGGGATATGTTTAGTATCAGAATTTAGAGTCCAATTACTAGTCATGACAGTTTATTCAACTGTACATTTCAGGGGGAGTACAGTTGATTTAGAAGTTCTATATTTAGCTGTTTCCAGTTTTAAGGAACTTCTAAAGTGCAACAGTTGCTGGATATAAATAGGATGTTTACTGGGGAGCTGTTAGAAACTGTAGGAATTAGTTTGAATTCAAGACAATTCATATGTACTCCAAGCTGTAAATAGGCTCATGTCCTGAGTATGAATATGATTAAGAATTTTCCTGAATAAAGATGGATTGTTTCTTAACTTCCTGCGATGGGATTTTTTCTCTAATGGTGGAAGCCCTTAGAAAGCTGTGGGTGCAACTCCTTCAGGCCTTCTGTAGAGTAAGGCCTCATAATTATGCTCTTTCATCTCTTTGTACTTCAAACATGTAACGCCCTGAAAATCGGGGGTCGAACATAAACTCAACTCCCGAGTTCCAGAACATCACTTATGCAACAAAATGAATGATGATTGAATGTTGACTGAATTCGTGCATTAAACATGAGTGAGATTAAGCCAAAACAGCATATCATACTCCAGAGACAGTTAAATTTGCAAGCGGAAGACTGTGATAGATAGATAAAATATATAACTTATGATGAGTCTCCAGAGTGTGATAACATTACCAGGTTAAATAAATACAAGTGCAGTTCTAAAATGTACCAAATGTAAGGAAGTGTAATGCCTCCTATCCCATGTACCATAGCCCCGTCAATACAATATCAGGTCTTCACTGACCTACCAGAGAGATACAGATAGGAGAACTCCTCCTATCGTCATAGAAGTAGTCCGGCTCTGCTTCACAAGCATCGCCACCACCTGAAACTCAACAAATCTGGTTGGTGTGTACAACACCGTCCCGTAACGTGGGAGTGAGTGATCAACTCAGTGGAACAGTAAAGCATAGGTTAACATGTTATCAATTCAATCAAGCAGTAATGATAAAGCAGTACAAATCAAACAATTCTAACTACTCTTATTAAATGCGAGAATGAAATGACATGATGCTGTATGCCCTTGCCAAACCACCCTCAAGCGACATCATCTTACGTTCGCGAATGCTTAACTCCCTCAGTGCGCCACATCTATAAAGCACATGCGGTGCGATGATGCTCATGATTACCAAGTTATTATTAGTCCATTTCAAACAGTAGTATTGGGAAACTAAGGTACCTCCCTTGTATCATTCCCAAACATGATCCATTCTAGGGTCGTCAATCCTAGTTAATCTCATACGATTTTATGGTTTGAGAAGTATAGTGAAGGCATCGCAAAGGGCTCGTCACCCGTCAGCGCGGATACAGATTTCACCGTATGCGGCTCAATTGCTGGCCGTCAGCTCGAGTACAGGTCTCACCGTACTCGGCTCAATCACTAGCCGTCAGCTCGAGTACAGGTCTCACCGTACTCAGCTCAACTCACACTCTAGTTGCTGTGAAAGACTCGTGGCCAATCACAGGCCCTTGGAGTGTACTCGATGATACTACGGAGGACTCGTCGCCCGTCAGCACGAGCACAGATCACACCGTACTCGGCTCTCGCCAAAGTATCGACAGCTCGAATACAGTGTCCCATACCACCGTATTCGGCTCACGAGTTCGTTGCGCAATGGTCACTACGGGGAGGCACATGGCCCCAGCGTAGGCCAACAGCTCGACCACGGTGTCCCATACCACCATGCCCGGCTCATACGTCTTAGCGGATCGAGGTACCATGGTTAAAAGGGGGTTTCACTGGTAAGTTTGGTACCCTAGGTTCAAGCAGTAGCGTCCAAACAGGGTGAACATGCATAAGGCAGATCGGGTTACTTGACGAGCTCGACTAGCACGATTGCCCGTTGAGCTGCACGACATGAAGTGCATAAACAACTTCGTGTGGCCTAGCCACTGCCGACAGGCAACGCACGACTCGAGTTCGTCGAACACATCCCACGTGGCAAATGAATCTCAGCCACGAGTTGAATCCCGTTACCGATTGCCTGGGCCATAAGCATAGCCCCAAACACAATCAATTGCAGATAGATAAAGTAGTAATGGATCAGGATTCAAATCATACAATCAAAGTCCGGTATTATCCGTTTAGGGCTGTCAGGGCTGTTGCACGCACTCGTTGCTCCGCTCCCCCATCACCCATGACGGATCATACAACGTAAATATAAATTTAAACATATGCATTACATAGTTAAAATCATAAAGCAGTTGAGCATGTTATGAATCACAACACAAGCATGCGTTTGTACATGTTCAATTCCTAATCACACAACTATCAAAGGAGATCATACACATAGTTAAAAAGGGTTGAGAATCATATCTCAACACCCTTATACTTTACAATTTGCTAACTACTACTCATTCAGACATTTCAAGAAACACTTAAACAAACATACATCAACATACACGACATATGTCGATCACATAAGCATTAGGCCAAATCCTTTCACTGGGGAGTTGCCCCAATCATAACACGCGTACACCCACGACGGATAGTCATGGCAAGCAGGGATCCAAGTTCCATATCCATTCAGTCATTTCCACAAACACTTGGGCCACACATTTTAGCATATATAGTGTATATTGGCCGTGGCGTGACTTAGGGCAAATCCTTTCGTCAAAGGGGGGTATCGCCAATACATCAATTATGAATCCATGACAATTAGTCATGGCGAGCACGAATGAGAATTTCATACTCATTCAGTCATTTTCACAAACACTTAGAATACACTATTACAACATACATGGTGCATGTTAGCAAAACATGTATTAGGGCTATCCCTTAGCCAAGCGAGTATTTTATCCATGTATACCATAATCATACAACAAATAATCATGACAATTACATTTCCAAAACTTACACATATACGGTATTTCTAGAATACACAATTTCAACATACGTAGCATTTACAAGTGAACATGTATTACGGCGATTCCTTTCGCCAAACTAGTATTTTATCCATATATAGTATAATCATACATTAAATAAACATGTCAAACATTTCTCCAAAAAAAATACGTATACGGTATTTCTACGTATACCTAGAGTATGTGAAATTCCATATTCTACAACGTTAATCGAAACAGGAAACGGAAAGCACTTTGTACATGTGCAATTGCATGCAGATCATGAATCTATCATTATCTGACATTGAAAGCGTTGAAAACCCTAACCTATACACCTAAAGTCCGCACCTTTTGTCGTAGAATCACAACGGAATCGATAGGTTTGCTAAGCTTCCGTATTCGGCAGTTTGGCAACCTATGGAACGAAATAGGTTAGCTATTTCACAACCTATTACCTATACACTTCAAATCAGACCTAGGGTTAGGGTTTCTCACCTTAAAACGGAGTTGATATCGCCGGAAACGCGCCTGGAAAGAGGCGGTGCAGCCCGTGTGGTGGCAGGGAACGACGGCAGGGAGATTCTCCCACTTCTCCCTCACTTTCTCTCTCTTTTCCCTCTCTCAATTCCAAATTCGTATGGCTGCCATGAGAGAGGGTTTAAGGTCCTTATATAGTCTCAAAACTCACCGAAATAGACTCTTGTTCAAAGGTTACTGCTAATATAGGTATTTCGTCACTTTTCCAGCTCAAAAGAGAGGTTCTGGTGGCCCTCCTTGAGCCAAACGTCAGACTTAAGCTCACCACACATGGATCTATGAGGGATTACGTTTTCGACTCGATCGGATTCCCAGATCGCACGTGGCGGACCACTTTCAGTTCAACGGTCAGTGGGCCACGATCCGAAATTCCAAGTACATGTAAATGTTCCTGAAATTTTTCCTGATCCGAGGGTGTAATTTGGTCTAATTCTGACGGTCTGGTTGCTTAATACTGATGCGCAAGCGAAAGGTGCCAGATCACTATTCCAGATATTTTAATTTCAAAGGGAATAGTGTTTTTCACACTCCCTCGCTCCGGATCGAAATAAATGGCCGTGGGACATCGGAATCACCTGATTTTTGAGATGATTGTCAAGCCCAGTGATGCGGTCCTAGTTCCTTAGCTTCGTATTAATCGGACTCCCGATGTGCGGTCTAGACCTAATACGAAGTTTCGTTTCATTCCCGAGAGCAGACGGGAAATGAGTTTGGTTCTAAACTTTAGGGAAACCTAGAGTCACTAATTTTGCAAGTTTTGGGTCTTGCAGATCGTATTTAAAGCGATCCCAACGGATTTCATGGCTAATCGAGTTTTACACTTAGTTAACTTTGTTAAATTTCTAAAGGATTTAATCCTAATTGTTTTCTGGTTGAGATGGTACTTAGGCCTTTGCAGTTTGTATATAAAGTGATCCAAGTTTTACACTTAGCTAGTTTAAGATAGTGTCTAGGGCGAAAGTGCTTTGAAAAATTGAAAGCACAAGGTAGTGAAGGGTGGGATTTGTGAAGAAAATGGTTTAAGACGGGATTTGAGGCTTTGAATTGAGCATTTGAAAAGTTAATCAGGTGTTAAGATTGACCCAATGCCTAAGGATGTCTAATCCCAGGTTGGCAAAAATCCGGGATGTTACAATCTACCCCCCTTAAAACAAAATTTCGTCCCCGAAATTGGCTAAGGGTAATAAGGGAAGATTTCTATTATTTCATTCGCCTAAGACTTATTGATTCCAAGTTTCCACGCGTGGTAGGGTATATACCAGCTGGTTCATTTTCATTTTAGTCTACCCCCCTTAAAACTTAATTCTTTATCCATTTCTCATACCCTGATGGTTTGTTACCATTTATTTCTTTACCTATTTGGAGTCTCGACGACAATTCCCAACAATTTAGAGTAAGATAGTTGTTTTCATTGTTTGACCAACACGGAGAGACGGTAATAGTGGGCTCGATCCCGATACATCGATCATCTACTGGGCCAGGGTAGGAAGCTCATCGTATCCCTTCCGAATCCTGGTAGATCCTGGTCGTCCGCTCGTCAGCAGAGAGTCCATCGGTAGTCACCCAGGATTGGGAATTGGGTCAAGCCGCGAAAACTTCGCAGTTGTATATTCCAGTAACTCCGTAGTCTGATCACTCTCTAAGAGTAGGGAATGTCCATCATTGAAAGGCTCAAATTGTTTATTCTAAGGTTGCCCTTTAGGTCTTAGTTTAAGAGAGTCCTCATTATTATCTATGTCCAAGGAAATGGTGAATCAAATCTTACTAGATCATCCTAAAACGGTTTCTCATAGTAAGGCAGGCTAGGGCTTCTATAATGTTCGTATTCAACGAGCACCGTTTCGATCCTGGGCCAGTGGGGTAGGGTCCACCGCGTTTCCGCTGCGCCACCCAGATCAAAGAGGCGTATTAGGTGACCTAACTAGATTGGGCTCATAATGTTCTACCCCCCTTAAAATTTTATTTTCACCCTCAAGGCTCAAGAGCTATGTCCTGATCCGTATGACGGAACAAGGTGTAATTTAAGTCTTATCCTTGACATGAAAGGAAATGCGGTCTCCCACTACATCAGTCTTGGTACCTAGGATTATAGAAAAGAGCTATCACGGATGGGTGTGAGTTTGAGGCAAGATGCCTAATTCTACCAAGGAGTTTTGTCGCGGTCCAGACTTATCCTATTTAATTATGTCTAGCTTAATAGGCAGGCTATCTTTTTACGTTCATAAACACAATATGGATGCCAACATGGCATGCGATTTGGGACCTAATCCCCAACTGTCTGTTGCCCATTTGTGCAATTCCTTAGGCCTAAAAGACAAAGTCTCTATCAGCGATATACTCCTAACACTTTTCAAGGACAAAATCATAAACTCTTTATTGTAAATGGTCGGGCCAACACGGAAAGAAAATTGTGTAGTGGGTCTGAGTCGGTTAAGCCGAATAACTAAGTCTATTATTCAATTGGCTTAGCATAATTAATTAGTCTTGTACTCTCCTTAGCCTAACCAGTAGCCTAATCTTAATTAAGGAGTAGCGGGAATCCATAGGTGAGTCCAAAGTCGATGCTTATACGTTAGATGATTTCACTTCATTTTTAATACAAGGAAGGGTTTTATCACTTAGGGTCAAAGTTGTCTAATTGGAATTGAGTTGCCTAAAGTTGAATTTAACTATGCCCGAGCATATCACACATGCTCAAACCAACCACAAGGGGGGTTCTAGAGTTCACGTTCTTAATTGGTTGGATTTCCTATACTGTCAGGTCTGTTGAAGCACTGCTCTAGGTCCAAAACTCCGAGGGTCTATTTGTCAAACAACCATTTACTCAGAAAGCTTAAGCTATCAGAGTGCGGTAGGTTAATGTATATCAAGGGACTTTATCACTTCAACACTATTTGGCAAGTGGTCTTAAGTTGTATTAAATATGACCGCATTACTAATCCTACCTCGGGATTGGGAGTGACATGGTTGGTAGGAGGGTGGGTGGGGATCAAAATTATTGGTATAGGCTTTGAAAAATGAGCCTGGTGTCGGAAAGTGTGAGATGGGATTTCCAAATCCCAGGAAGCAGAATTACTAAGTGTTATTTGAAAGAAAATCTCGAAAGCATCTTGTAACGCCCTGAAAATCGGGGGTCGAACATAAACTCAACTCCCGAGTTCCAGAACATCACTTATGCAACAAAATGAATGATGATTGAATGTTGACTGAATTCGTGCATTAAACATGAGTGAGATTAAGCCAAAACAGCATATCATACTCCAGAGACAGTTAAATTTGCAAGCGGAAGACTGTGATAGATAGATAAAATATATAACTTATGAAGAGTCTCCAGAGTGTGATAACATTACCAGGTTAAATAAATACAAGTGCAGTTCTAAAATGTACCAAATGTAAGGAAGTGTAATGCCTCCTATCCCATGTACCATAGCCCCGTCAATACAATATCAGGTCTTCATTGACCTACCAGAGAGATACAGATAGGAGAACTCCTCCTATCGTCATAGAAGTAGTCCGGCTCTGCTTCACAAGCATCGCCACCACCTGAAACTCAACAAATCTGGTTGGTGTGTACAACACCGTCCCGTAACGTGGGAGTGAGTGATCAACTCAGTGGAACAGTAAAGCATAGGTTAATATGTTATCAATTCAATCAAGCAGTAATGATAAAGCAGTACAAATCAAACAATTCTAACTACTCTTATTAAATGCGAGAATGAAATGACATGATGCTGTATGCCCTTGCCAAACCACCCTCAAGCAACATCATCTTACGTTCGCGAATGCTTAACTCCCTCAGTGCGCCACATCTACAAAGCACATGCGGTGCGATGATGCTCATGATTACCAAGTTGTTATTAGTCCATTTCAAACAGCAGTATTGGGAAACTAAGGTACCTCCCTTGTATCATTCCCAAACATGATCCATTCTAGGGTCGTCAATCCTAGTTAATCTCATACGATTTTATGGTTTGAGAAGTATAGTGAAGGCATCGCAAAGGGCTCATCACCCGTCAGCGCGGATACAGATCTCACCGTATGCGGCTCAATTGCTGGCCGTCAGCTCGAGTACAGGTCTCACCGTACTCGGCTCAATCACTAGCCGTCAGCTCGAGTACAGGTCTCACCGTACTCGGCTCAACTCACACTCTAGTTGCTGTGAAAGACTCGTGGCCAATCACAGGCCCTTGGAGTGTACTCGATGATACTACGGAGGACTCGTCGCCCATCAGCACGAGCACAGATCTCACCGTACTCGGCTCTCGCCGAAGTATCGACAGCTCGAATACAGTGTCCCATACCACCGTATTCGGCTCACGAGTTGGTTGCGCAATGGTCACTACGGGGAGGCACATGGCCCCAGCGTAGGCCGACAGCTCGACCACGGTGTCCCATACCACCATGCCCGGCTCATACGTCTTAGCGGATCGAGGTACCATGGTTAAAAGGGGGTTTCACTGGTAAGTTTGGTACCCTAGGTTCAAGCAGTAGCGTCCAAACAGGGTGAACATGCATAAGGCAGATCGGGTTACTTGACGAGCTCGACTAGCACGATCGCCCGTTGAGCTGCACGACATGAAGTGCATAAACAACTTCGTGTGGCCTAGCCACTGCCGACAGGCAACGCACGACTCGAGTTCGTCGAACACATCCCACGTGGCAAATGAATCTCAGCCACGAGTTGAATCCCGTTACCGATTGCCTGGGCCATAAGCATAGCCCCAAACACAATCAATTGCAGATAGATAAAGCAGTAATGGATCAGGATTCAAATCATACAATCAAAGTCTGGTATTATCCGTTTAGGGCTGCCAGGGCTGTTGCACGCACTCGTTGCTCCGCTCCCCCATCACCCATGACGGATCATACAACGTAAATATAAATTTAAACATATGCATTACATAGTTAAAATCATAAAGCAGTTGAGCATGTTATGAATCACAACACAAGCATGCGTTTGTACATGTTCAATTCCTAATCACACAACTATCAAAGGAGATCATACATATAGTTAAAAAGGGTTGAGAATCATATCTCAACACCCTTATACTTTACAATTTGCTAACTACTACTCATTCAGATATTTCAAGAAACACTTAAACAAACATACATCAACATACACGACATATGTCGATCACATAGGCATTAGGCCAAATCCTTTCACTGGGGAGTTGCCCCAATCATAACACGCGTACACCCACGACGGATAGTCATGGCAAGCAGGGATCCAAGTTCCATATCCATTCAGTCATTTCCACAAACACTTGGGCCACACATTTTAGCATATATAGTGTATATTGGCCGTGGCGTGACTTAGGGCAAATCCTTTCGTCAAAGGGGGGTATCGCCAATACATCAATCATGAATCCATGACAATTAGTCATGGCGAGCACGAATGAGAATTTCATACTCATTCAGTCATTTTCACAAACACTTAGAATACACTATTACAACATACATGGTGCATGTTAGCAAAACATGTATTAGGGCTATCCCTTAGCCAAGCGAGTATTTTATCCATGTATACCATAATCATACAACAAATAATCATGACAATTACATTTCCAAAACTTACACATATACGGTATTTCTAGAATACACAATTTCAACATACGTAGCATTTACAAGTGAACATGTATTACGGCGATTCCTTTCGCCAAACTAGTATTTTATCCATATATAGTATAATCATACATTAAATAAACATGTCAAACATTTCTCCAAAAAAAATACGTATACGGTATTTCTACGTATACCTAGAGTATGTGAAATTCCATATTCTACAACGTTAATCGAAACAGGAAACGGAAAGCACTTTGTACATGTGCAATTGCATGCAGATCATGAATCTATCATTATCTGACATTGAAAGCGTTGAAAACCCTAACCTATACACCTAAAGTCCGCACCTTTTGTCGTAGAATCGCAACGGAATCGATAGGTTTGCTAAGCTTCCGTATTCGGCAGTTTGGCAACCTATGGAACGAAATAGGTTAGCTATTTCACAACCTATTACCTATACACTTCAAATCAGACCTAGGGTTAGGGTTTCTCACCTTAAAACGGAGTTGATATCGCCAGAAACGCGCCTGGAAAGAGGCGGTGCAGCCCGTGTGGTGGCAGGGAACGACGGCAGGGAGATTCTCCCACTTCTCCCTCACTTTCTCTCTCTTTTCCCTCTCTCAATTCCAAATTTGTATGGCTGCCATGAGAGAGGGTTTAAGGTCCTTATATAGTCTCAAAACTCACCGAAATAGACTCCTGTTCAAAGGTTACTGCTAATATAGGTATTTCGTCACTTTTCCAGCTCAAAAGAGAGGTTCTGGTGGCCCTCCTTGAGCCAAACGTCAGACTTAAGCTCACCACACATGGATCTATGAGGGATTACGTTTTCGACTCGATCGGATTCCCAGATCGCACGTGGCGGACCACTTTCAGTTCAACGGTCAGTGGGCCACGATCCGAAATTCCAAGTACATGTAAATGTTCCTGAAATTTTTCCTGATCCGAGGGTGTAATTTGGTCTAATTCTGACGGTCTGGTTGCTTAATACTGATGCGCAAGCGAAAGGTGCCAGATCACTATTCCAGATATTTTAATTTCAAAGGGAATAGTGTTTTTCACACTCCCTCGCTCCGGATCGAAATAAATGGCCGTGGGACATCGGAATCACCTGATTTTTGAGATGATTGTCAAGCCCAGTGAGGTTGTCCTAGTTCCTTAGCTTCGTGTTAATCGGACTCCCGATGTGCGGTCTAGACCTAATACGAAGTTTCGTTTCATTCCCGAGAGCAGACGGGAAATGAGTTTGGTTCTAAACTTTAGGGAAACCTAGAGTCACTGATTTTGCAAGTTTTGGGTCTTGCAGATCGTATTTAAAGCGATCCCAACGGATTTCATGGCTAATCGAGTTTTACACTTAGTTAACTTTGTTATATTTCTAAAGGATTTAATCCTAATTGTTTTTGGTTGAGATGGTACTTAGGCCTTTGCAGTTTGTATATAAAGTGATCCAAGTTTTACACTTAGCTAGTTTAAGATAGTGTCTAGGGCGAAAGTGCTTTGAAAAATTGAAAGCACAAGGTAGTGAAGGGTGGGATTTGTGAAGAAAATGGTTTAAGACGGGATCTGAGGCTTTGAATTGAGCGTTTGAAAAGTTAATCAGGTGTTAAGATTGACCCAATGCCTAAGGATGTCTAATCCCAGGTTGGCAAAAATCTGGGATGTTACAAAACATGTGTAGATACAGTTTATATTCATGCAATTAGTAACTTCTGACCGGACCACCATCATAAAAACAAGCCGCCCAAAAGGGAGCATCCTGGCTACCTCCAGAGACTCTGGGTCTCTATCCACGTATCAGATGACCTAAACCTCGTGATCAGAAACTACCCAGTCTACCCACACCTGAATTGCATCTCGTCTCTTCTGTTTCCACTTCTTCACTGGTCACTGTTGAAACCAAACTTCCAAGCCAGCCTCTGTCCCATTTCTTTAACTGTCGTCATTTCCACATTTACCTGCTTCTTAACCCTGGCTTATTTAATCCATGCTAATCTGTTGCCACTCTGATTTGCACCAAGCCACCAACTCTAAGCACTTTACCGGCGACCAAGCAGTCCACACATCCTCAATAGTGCCTCCTTAAAGTCATTTCTTTGAGCTACTTAGACTGTGTCTTCAACCCATGGCTCTGGCCATGACCACAGCTCAATTTCTTCTGCATCAACCTCCAACCTACCACCCTCCTAGGATTCTCCACCCCATACCTTGCTTCCATTACCCCCATTTTACAGCTTTTGAAAGGCAAAAAATAGTATTAAAAGAAAGCCAAACGGTTAGGAATATAACGAGGAGCTAAGAACAACTGTCCCTCACCTCATTGGCTTCTTTCAGAATTACATGAAGGACTTACAGGCATTGGATACCAAGAACCTTAGCCTCAACAATAACCGTTTACAAATTTTTGAGGAATCACCTTCAGCAATAAGTCATTCTGCATAGTGTGTACCCTTGAAATCCAGCCTTTTGTTAATTGAAACTTGGTCATGAGTGACCTTTTATAATGAATGGAATTTGGTCATTTGTGACCTTTATGCTTATACTCTTCTTTTAGTGATGATATAATTTGTCGTGGAAATATTTCAATTATGGGTTGCAATTGATCCTTTCGGATTAACTCTTGATTGATTCCATGGTGAAAGGGCAACGGACACATCAGTCGGGTTCTGGTCAAAGAAGAGTTGCCATGTGGTTGTCATGCAGTTGTTGAGTACCCTAAATTCCAAAACCATTCTAGGATATTCAATCATCTACATTTTGCATTTTGTTTGTGGTTATCCTATGTGTTTTAGTGAACCGGTGAGTAATCAAGATGGCCTAATCTCCACCATCAGGTCACTAGTCGCATCTTTGTTGGGCCCTTACCATGCAAGAGTACTATAACACCCTGTACTTTCCGGTACTCGAGTGTTACCATTTAATTTAATTTAATATAAATACAAGAAAATAATACAACCTAAGTATATATACACTATGAAATGTTATTTTTATATTTTATAAATATTTAAAGTTTCGTATTAAAATGATATGTAACTATAACCTATATTATGTACATATACTTACAACATCATTAATGTAAATTACAAACTATAGAAATTGTAATACATAAAATATATAGAAAAATTTATAATAAATATCATATTTCAAACAATTTAATGACTTGTATAAAGTTTAAAAACCTAACACATATATGACCATACAAATAATAATATATATATTTATTAATCTTTGCTTACTGATAATTATATAATTTATATATATTAACAATTTGTGGTAATATAAACTATATATATGACAAAATATATATAAAGGAGATAAATAATAATAATAATAATAATAATGATGATGATGATGATAATGATAAATGATGTTAAAAACATTATAAAAAGGGGTATTTAATATCATAACCATGCATGTTAGACATCTGATCCATAATCCAGCTATTAAATCCTGGTTAAGTGGTCCTGCAGACCTTTGTACCGTTGATGACAAGTTTAGAGGTAAACTGACCATCGAATCAAGGTGTTACCCACAAATACGATCCGAATTGAGCCATGGAACCCACCTGTACTTTAGATCAGCCTGATCAACAGTCAAGACCCTTTGTTGGAACTCCAAAGTAGAATAGACGGTGTGGATTCATCACAAACATCATGGTGGACCCCACACCAGAGATTGGAGTACATAAACTATGTACTCCCGCGCCACACCGCAACAGCCGAATCGGTCAGCAGCGGGCTGATCGCGTTTTCCCTAAAAAAGAGAGTAATCTCTCTCTCTCTCTCTCTCTCTCTCTCTCTCTCTCTCTCTCTCTCTCTCTCTCTCTCTCTCTCTCTCTCTCTCTCTCTCTCTCTCTCTCTGCGTTTTCCTAGCGAACGAACGTCGTCCGTTTGTGACGATCTGTGGCCCACCACGAGGAACCATCAAGATGATCCAAACCATCCATCTTGTGCGCAACAAGGTCCTGACCAAAACCTAACTTCTCCTGCACGCGAAAACACGTGTGCATACACACCATCTTCAACCCAAATAAGCCTTACAAAACCACATTTCCAAGAATGGAAACTGCCAGCTGTTGCAATCTACGTGCGTCTCTCTCCCTCCAATCCCAACCCTTCACCAAGGTAGATCTCAGCCATCCATTGCAAGTCACGTGAGCTAGGGCTTCTCACGAATAAACCGACACTAGGATCCAGTTTTCGCCCACTTTTTCTAGAAGCGGTTTGGAGCAGCTAAAATCCCGACTGTCTGATCTCAATCCAATGGCCTAGGAAGAGTTAGGGTAAGCATAAAAGGGCGTAGCAATCGAACAACAGGAACACCTCCTCCGCTTTCTGGTAGTTGCACTCGAAAATCCGCCTATCCCTCTCAAGTCCGAACCCACCGGCCCTAACCTCCCCCAAACTTCAAGAGAGCTTGTCCGCAAACTTTCTGGGACCCACAAGGACTGTCCTGATGGATTGGATCGAAGGAAGAAGCTGGGAAGCCAGAGACGCCATTAATGGTAGCCATCGTCTTCCTCGACAAAGAGTACCGAGTCTGTTCGAATGAACGTCACTGCTGGACGTTTCTAGTAGCAACGGGAGGAAAGAAGGAGAAAGAAAGAAGAAAAATGAAGAGAAGGAGAGAGAGGGAGAAGGAAAACAGAGAAAGAAAATGAAAGGAGGAAGAATCAGAGGGAGAATGGAGGCATAGGCCTCTTGCAGACCAGCCAGGTATGATCTCTCTCTTTTTCTTCCCCATTTGCGGCCTGCCTTGATGGATGTATTTGATCCACGCTGTCCACCCATGGCAGCCACCTCGCTGACCACCTGGTGTGCCTACCTTGCTGCAGTTACAGGGCCTACATGGCCGACTGTCTGATGGAGAAAACACAAATATCTGCTTGCCTCAACAGTTGGTGGGCCACACGTATGGACCCACCTCTGATGTACGTGTTTCATCTATGCCATCCATCCACACAGACGGTGGAGCCCACCTGACATGCAAAGAAGATTGGCTGGTGTAACGCACGCACCAGCTATATTGCTGATGTGTTTGATGTCAGCAAGTTGTGGTCCCACCACGAGGTATGTTTTTCATCCATACTGTTCATCTGCCCTTGGACGTGGGGCCCCCTATTTGTATGTGTTTTATACACGCCGTCCATCAACGTGGGGGGGCGCACCATGATGAGGGTGTTTCAACCACGTCGTCCATACATTTCTGATCTCTGTGGGCCGCCCTACAATTACTGTTGGGCCGTAGTTTTGTGATGATGCCCAGCTGCTAATCTGGGCTGAGGCCTGGGTTGAGTCCAGCTGCAATATGGGCCAAACCACACTACTGGGGCCTAAACCAAACTCAATGGGCCCCATCTCCCACCAGTTTTCTGATCTTGGGCGGGTGGTATTATTCACCCCAGATCATTTCCCATATCAAATTTTCACTGTTGCGATTTTATTGGGAAAGTTGAAATTGAATTATCAAGTGGGGAAAAACACTCAATCTAATGTGTGGACCCCTATCCCACTGTCTGATTATGGGGTTGTAATGCAAAGCATGGATGGTCCACATGATCCCACAACCTACTTCAAAGATCTAGGGAAGTAGGCCACCTCCATTATTGGGATAGTAACTGACCCATCTCAATCAGCTAATGCACAGTCCAGCACATTATGCAATCCCGTGGCCCAGTTGATTTGTAACAGCCGCGAGTTTTTGCATAATGAAATCGAAGGATCCGTATTCTTCCAGATGTAAGTGACCCTAGGGCTATCTAAAATGTAGGTTGTGTTGGTCAATCTTTAAGGAAACTGATCTATCCTACTAAGGCTAGACCATTACACCTCCAAGCTAGCTTACTAAGGCTAACAATCAAGAGCTACAAAGTTCTCAACCTGTTGGAGGACAATCGACCCCTAAGGTGATGATTCTTCCCCTTGAGCTTTCCATCTTCTCATTAGCTTACGTTATAGTTTTTATTTAAATTCATAATTGATATCTCCCTTTATAATCACGTGTGTTAGCTGGTGGAAATTGAATTGTTGTATTACATGCTTTATGATTATCCTGTATAATTGTTCATGCTTGTGGATTTCTTTTTGTGGATTGCTTATGGAACTTAAACTAGTACATTAGTGGGAATTTCCCACATATGAATGTACACCCATACTTGGGATGTAACTTGACTAGTTATGATCGTAATGGACCTTCGACTTGGTTGTTATTGAGTGATGGTCTAGATGGATCATTGATGTGGGCTTACCATCCAGGGTTGTTGTGTCCAATGATTTTTTAGGATGGTCTTTTATCGCATGGTTCTGATACTCACCCTATGTGGCCTACTTTGATATCGCCCTATGTGGCTTTGTTCTAGTATTTTCCCTATATGGGTTGGATGTTTTATACTGTACAACCATGCGATGGTAAGCCCTATGTACTGTAATATGATTGGCCACTAGTCGACAGGTTTCCATTAAACATCCTAAGATGGTAGTCTCATGGGCCGGGAATGGTGGTCATAGGACACTATGCCCAAATTATACAGATTCGCCTGTCTGGATGTTTTACCCGAGGCACCAACCATCATCTGTTGTTATCGTACATATTTACCTGACTGGATGTTTTACACGAGGCACAGACCGTCTGGATGTTTTACCCAGGTCGATGACTGCATGGGTGATGACCCCTATGTCCGTCTGAATGTTTTACCCAGGACTGATTGCATTCACGAATCCACGCATCTAATAAGATGCATTTATTCTATTTTGGTTATCTGGATGTTTTATACTATTTCTTACCTAATGCGGTGGTGTGTAATCTTGAGGGGAGTTCACACTGAGTTGGCCACTCATCCATCAAATATATAACCGTACAGGTAGCACAGGTGGCCCAGGTGAAATTCATGTTTATATTGTCGAGGAGCAAGCTACGTTTGATAGGGATGCATGATTGTGATTGCTAAGAGTTGCTACAGGATTTCATATATCAAATTTGTTGTAATTTACTTTATTTCACATGTAATATTATTTCATTTTGTAATTGTAAGAATGAGAACATTAGTTTGTATAAGTCATTATCGGCAGCACTCGTATATTCTAAATGAAATTTAGAATTTCCCTTTTATGTTTACTTGTCCATTCTACGCTCATCTGCTTACTCTGATGAAAGATAAAAGAAAAGAAAAAAATATTATATCTGACCATCCTTTAAGGTTAACACTCGGGTTTTTGGGAAACGGGTCGTGTACTCGGGTCCTGAAAATTCGGGGCGTTACAAGTACAAAGGTTCATTTGTTTATAGGTTCTAGCATCACCCGATTGGACATTTATATTGGAAGATCACATCAAGTCTCCTAACCAAGAGGCCCACAGGCTCAGGTTAGATTGATCGTGCGCTAGCTTTGACTCATCCTTCAACTTGTGGATGCAAAAGGTGGTCAATGTTTTGATGTGATGACTTTGACACATATAGCAACTCCATAATACATGGTTGACATATGGATGTGAGTAAATACATGCATCGAGGTCAAGAACCATCTTGTGACCTAGTAAAGGATCCACCGTCACCCCAAACTCTTGATCACATAGTTCATGGTTATTGGGGCTCCATCAAGCTCATCTTTGTGGGCCCACACTTCTGGATGTTTTGAAATAGTTTTCCAAAGGTTTTCAACCATTGGATCTTTTGCTTTAACCATCGATTTTGTTTTATCATACTTGATAGACTAATCATTGTCATGATCTACTAGCTATCCATCCTTCGTCCGCATTAAATTAGAACAAGAATAGGTAGCCACAATAGTGGCAGTATACAGTCTATTTGGATGCATAAATAAATATGGTTTGTGCACTTTTGATAACGGAGGGCATACTAAAGTGCACGGGGTCATGGAGCACCATACTTATGGTGAAGCACCAAAACTCAAACCTCCTCTATATAGATCATATTCTCAAGGGAATAGGGGCCCTAGCGAGAGATCATATTCTCAAGGGAATAGGGGCCCTGGTGAGAGAGAGATACTTATGGTGAAGCACCAAAACACAAACCTCCTCTATATAGATCATATTCTCATGGGAATAGGGGCCCTAGCGAGAGAGAGAGAGAGAGAGAGAGAGAGAGAGAGAGAGAGAGAGAGAGAGAGAGGTCCAACCCTCTCCTTCACACATTTTCCAGGGAGAAAGAAGAGGAAAGAAAGAAAATATGAGAGAACAAATTCTTCTCCATCCATCATCACGTGTTGTCCATCTCTTGCGTTAACCTTGGATTTGGATCTTAGATCTATAGTGGGATCTATATTTGCTTGGACATCCATTCTTCCTTGAGGATGGACTGTATAGAGACTTCTTCGAGCCGAAGACAGACGGCATAAGCAATCTCTTCTTCGTCACATCGATCTAGGTATTAAATCTAAACCATCCCCTTTTTTTCAAGAAATCTAGAAACTACACATCGAGTCAATCCTAATTCAAAGAATGGATTTTTGAAAATTATGCTTCAGTTCCTGTCATCCTAAAAAACTCAGTCACGTATGACTCAGAAAACAAGTGGAGGCCTGCTCCCCGAACATGAGTGTTCGCAAGGAGAGGACCTCCCTCTCTGCATGGGGTAGAGAAGGCCATCAACACACTCCCCAATCATCACTTAGAGCTCCTACAATCCAAGCACTGCATGAATGCCCCCCTAGAGAGCCCATCGAGTTGAACTTATGCAAACATTGGTGCGGTGCCTACCACTGGAGATATAACATGTGGGCAACAACTGTTTGATTTGTTGTTCCAGAGGTCTTGCTCCTGCTCCTTTCCCTTCATGTCGACAGGTTATCCGCAAGCGACAGGTCACAAAAAAAAAGGTCCAACGCGGGCCCACTCTATCATTATAGAAAACCTTCAAAAAATCATTTCCACCGCAGCAAATTTGTTGTCCCTATTGTTTCTTTCTTTCCATGGTCCCCCATATTCGCCACAACAAATTTCCATATGACCCTTGGATTAAAAGGGTCGTTAGACCACCCATCCATCTTATCCTTAAGGTAAGCATTCATACGCCAAGTAATGCAAAAAGATGCGGGAAATCAAAGCAAACACAGACAATATAAGATTGTGGACCTTTTTTCTTTCTTTTTTTTTCTTTTTTTTCTTTTTGAGAGAGAGAGAGAGAGAGAGAGAGAGAGAGAAGAGAGAGAGAGAGACAACAGTCAAGGACATGTTAGCTCTGTATCCTGATTGCATCAAGTAATGATGAAAAAATATTGAATACCAGTAACTTACTTTTTTGTTGCAAAACTTGCTAAAAGCATTTCATTATTCATGAACAAGTATGTTAGGAATCAAAGCAGACAAGAATGCATAAGATAACTTCTACTATAACAAACTTTCACTGCTATAACAAACTTTCAGGCCAGTGTGCAAGACCGAAACATGCCATCTGAAACCACCCAAAGGTAGGACTAGTGATCTTTGGATTGTTCGCCCCACAGTTTTAACATTTTTAAAAGTTTTCTCCCATAAATTTATTCAAGATAGACTTCACCTCCTAGTACTAAAAAGAGGTCCAATTGGATGTGGAACTCCTTTCCTTAGTGTGAACTGAAGTATCTGTCACACCATCTTCCTCCTCACATAAGTCTCGTACAGTGTCGCCTTTTATTATGAGGTCCAGTTGGGAAGCATATGCCTGAACCTAAAACCAACAAATAGGACTAAAGTCATGAACATCATGAATGAAGAAAATTAGTTACAGTTTCACTTGTTTAACATATAAAGAAAAGAAATAAACTACTTACCTTTTCTCTCCGAAGCCAAAAATGATGACAGAAAAAACATGCTTTCCGTATAAGAGTGTGAAGAATCCTAAACAGCAAGGGGTTGTAAACTGGTGCCACCAGGTCAATATGACCACAATGACCTGGGCAGAGTAGAGCATTCTGACTGCATGACTTGCATCTGCATAGAAACAAAACCTTTGAGATATCAGTCACTGATAAACTCAAAAAAATAGTTGTCAGCAACCACACCTTAACCTAAGGGTACATGCATCTCTCGGTGTGGGTGCTTCATTCCTGCCCAGAACCACGGCAAGATACAATGAGCAGTCAACTGCAAGTCACTTTTATCTCACTGCTGATTTGGTTCAAAAATGAACACATTGTTACAATAGGAAGTGGCAGGCCCACATGTTTTTTGGCAACCCAAACACATGGACAAATGGATGCACACCAATTCCGCATGGACAACGGATAAGAAGTTCACTCACGGTTCAAAACCTATATTTTCTCATTTGGCGTGTTCTTATGCATAAAAAGAACTCAGACAACAAAGAACAGCAATGTGCCTCATGCGTAACAACAGTTATGGTCTACTGTTCAAAACTTATATGTGGACAAAACCTAACAGAGGGGAAAAAAAAAATCATAGATGATAGTAGTAACGTTTTTAAAAAATGGAATGGAGTAGGGTTTTATGGTTGTCACTTGTTCAAGGGCTGGTTTGGCATTGCTTAGCTAAACATTTTTTAGGCGCTCGTAATTCTCAAAATCACTAGCGTGATTAATATGTTTGGTTAGTATATCAAATTCATTGCTTATTTAAAAACAATTAATGAAAAAGTATTTTTTTCTCAATGACTTCGAGACCGTTACCGAGAAGCATTCTTCAAAAAAAAAAAACGAACGAGACTGTTTCTGATAGGTGTTTTTGTGCTAAACAAGTAGAAGGCCATCTGAGGGGGCAGAACTGATCTGCACGTACAGCACTTGTAAGAGATCCAGCCATTCAACAGGTCATGCACACTCCTGAACATGCAATAAACGAAAAATCAACATAGCACACTCATCAAGTGAACCCCACATGTTATGTTGAATGTGGATCGTTGGACTTTTTCTCCGACTGCCCATTTTTCTCATGCAAGTGCGCCTTGCCTGGTCAACCAACCAACATCATTTTTTGGTCCATGGCAAGGTGTTCCAAAACGGTAACAGTGGCTGTAACAACCACCACCGTTACTGTTATGATACGGGCCATAACGGCCATTACGGTCTTTTTTTTTTTTGAAAAATGTTGTTATTGGACCGTTACAGGGCCGTTACGGCCGTTTTGACCCCGTAATGCATAATGGTTATGACCGTTACCATTACGTAACAGCCGTTATGTAACCAATTTTGAATACCTTGGCATGTCCACAACATACCTTTCTTCTTCTTTTCTTTGAACATTGATGATTTTGTTAATATAAAGATAGATAAATGCAAATAGGCTCAAGACCTAATACAAGTGAACCTCTTGCCACCCAGGGATTAGTCATGCATGAGATACAACATGGATATAAAATTACAAAAGCTAGGCCTAGTAGTGGCGATGATTTCAGACTACAACCCTCCCAATTGCTCAAAAGCTCTATCTTGGAACAACCTCAAAAATCTGGTTTTGCAAGTCCTCAATTAAAGATCATTTGTAGCATCTACCTCTTTATAGCTGAAAACATAAGATTCTGTATTCTCAAATATTCTAGGATTTTTCCTTACATTTTTTTTTGTATGAGAGGTAGCACTACCAGGGATTGAACCCCGGATCACTCACTCACACTGCATTGTCTACCAGCTCATCTAACAAATGGGAGATTCCTTATGGCCTTTGGACAGTCCAGTTAACCATTCAACCAAATTTTTTTTAACAAAGGAAAAAATGGAAACGGGAAAGACCAAGCTACCCCAAAGAGCGAAAGAAAGCAAACTATATCTCCCTAGCCACCAAGCAGTGGAAAAATAAGTGATCGACCAACTCCTTGTCCATTTTATACATGATGCACATATTTGGGAAGGCCATTTTCCTCTTCTTTAGGTTGTCTGATGTAGCAATTTTGTTGGCCATAGCAAACATACAAAAGCTTTTACCCTTGGGGCTACAAGGGCTTCCACACTTTCACATGGAGGACATTTTGCTTCCAGCACCAATAAGACTAAGAAGAAGGATTTAACTAAGAACATGCCACTTGTCATCCACTACCACATTTTCTTATCCACATGTACCTCGTTTACTTGCTGAAAAGAATGACATAAGTTCCCGATCCACATTGGATATGTTCCTTCTCATTTTGATATTCCAAACCGCAACTCCCCCAACTAATTCATCACAATCCTTGATCTTTAACACCTTACAGATTGCTAGCTCGAAAAGCTCCCAATAAGAAGACTCCACAGGGCCATCATCTAACCATGCACCCCTCCAAAAGTGAATTGTGTCATCATTTCTTCATAATGCTTTGGTTCTTCCCAAAATCTTCGCCACCAATTACTCAATAACACCCAATTTCCTTCCCTCACAATCCCAATTCCTAGGCCTCCTTCGCTAACAAGTTTTAGGACTTGTTTCCGATTAACAAGATGGAATTTCTTTCACTCCCCCTACCTTCCCTAAGGAAATTCCTTTGTAGACACTCGATTTTGTTTGTCGCTGTTATCAGGATTTGAATAGGAATAGGAAATATACCAGAATATTTGAAAGGGTAACCTTAATGAATGTGATTCACCCACCAAAAGAGGGATATCATCATTTCCATCTAGCTAGCTTCTTCTCAATCCTCTCTACAGCCAAAAAGAGGCAGTGTTCGGCTATCTCCAAATTCTCATCCCAAATGCCTTTAACCAATTCAAACTCCAAACCTCTCTTAATAAGCAAGCTCAAGCCTTCCACCACAATTGAAAATAATAAACAGAATACAAGGTCTCCTTGCCAAAGTCCTCTTGGAGCTGGTGAAGAAACCGACCAATGACCCATTCACCAACAACAAGAAATAAGCATGGATATAGGTTCTAACATCCACCAATCTGTTTCTCCTCAAAACCTGTTTTATCAAGGGCATAACCCAGGAACTCTCAATCAACATGGTCATATGCCTTCTCCATGTCAATCTAGGATAAAATTCTAACCTCGTTATTCTTTGCCCTTATGTCCGAAAGCACATTTGCAACCAAGATGTCATATATTTATATCTTTTATGAATGCCCCTATGAATGCAGATATAAATATAATAAATGCGATGACTTCCCAAAGCTTTAGGAGGAAACTCTTCCTAAAAGTGTTTTAAAATAATGCATTATTTCTTGAATTATTGCATTTTAAAAATTAGTGCATTAAAATCATATTAATTAGTTAAATATTTCTGTCCGGCAACGCATAGCTCGGACCCTTGTACAATGGAAACCTATTATGCATACCAGTCTTTTGTAGTATTTTGAGTCTTTTAAGTGTGTAATCATGTGCTTTTAACATCAGATAAAGATTCACTAAAAAATACCATCATTATCCTAATGTTTCCCTTGAACAGCGATACATCCCCAGGTCTTTGCGAGTTATCAACATTATTGATACTTTTTAGAAAGAAAAAAAAAATCATCGACGTTATTGATGCATGTGTTTGTATATTAACGATGAGATACATATAACAATACAATACATAAAACCTTGGTTATGAAAATGTCATCAAATGAGACAACAGACCAAATTTCAAGGGCTCCACGTGTTCGACTGTCCATCAAGAGCCCCACATGCGCATCACGTGCTCCCATCCATTTTAAAGTGTTATACATGTGCACAATTCTTAAGGGCCCCATATGTGCAACAGTCCATCAAAGGCCCCACATGTGCAACAGTCCATCAAGTGCCCCACATGTGCAGATGTGCGACATGTGCCACATGTGCCACATAGCCACTATTCATCTTTAAGCACTTCACATGTACTGCATGTGCCAATGTGTGTCAGGCGCTTGTCACCGACCATCTTTAAGTGCCCACGTGTGGAAACATCCATCTTGAAGTACCCAACATGTGCCAATGTGACACATTAGCCACCGTCCATCGTAAAGCATTGTGCATGTACCAATGTACCACGTGCAACATGTGCCGCCACCCATCTTCAAGTGCCCCAGGTGTCAATTTGCCCCAAGCCAAATGTGAGTAACATGCACAACCCTCATCTTCAAGCACTCCACATGTGCCTATGTACCACATGCACTCTTTTTCCACATGTGTCGCCGTCCATCTTTAAACAACTTGACATGTACTACACATGCCAACATGCATATGCAACATGTACCACCGCCATTCACCCTCAAGCAGCCCATGTATGCCAACGTCATATATGTGTCAATGCGTCATGTGTGACAATGTGACACGTACCACAATCCTCTTCAATGCACACACATGTCACCTACCGTCTTCAAGAACAATTTTCATGAAATAAAATAAAATCCTCCTTTTCCAAACAAAATAATTGGAAATGGAGGAAAATTTTTCAAGAAAATCTTGTTAAAAACAATCAAAGGAAATGGCTCTTCCCTTCCCACTGTCTTCTAGAAACAAGTGTTTCCCAAGAAACACAATTTCCTCAATTTTTTATCTCATGAATCCAAACAGACCCATATGGATACCGGCGTGCACATGTATGGAAATTCGTAGCAGCATATTCTATAATGCGAAAAGAATGCAGTCGTTCGACACTTACGGTAGTCCATCGTCTACCGGGCCCAGCGCCTGGTTGTACAATCCACCAGGGACTGGTCTGCTCATATCATCAAAGGGAACAGGGTTGGTAATCTTCTTAAAGTTGTAGCTCCTAACTTCTTCGTCCGTAAAGAAGCTGAAAAATATTGAATCGATGCTCTCGGTCGCACCCTACACTGGGAAATGAACTTACATGTGAACTGAAACAGACTAAAAATCAAATAGATAAGGGCCTTTCTGGAAGAAAGGAAGGGGGCATTGGTGAAATACCTCTAATGTTAGGGGTTGAGCCATGTTCGCGGTGCTATGGAGGTGGTGGTCGGGTGCAGGCGCATTGCGGGACGTGAGAAGATCCGTCTTCTTTGGTCACGACAAGGAATTTGGCTTTTAGGGTTTGGCGATTGGCGGTATCTAGGGTTTAAGGGCTTAAAGCCCTCACTTTGCTGATCATGGGCAAGGGGAGCTCTTTTAACAGGATAAAGGCTCACGTGGGGCCACCCGATCACGCACCCTCACCATAGATGGGGGTTTGTCTACAACAGTTGTTTTATGAGAGCGGATTAGGTGAGACCCGGCCTCGTGCAAGACGGTGCGGCCCTTACCGTGGGACCCACCTTGATGAATGTATTATGTATGCACACCGTCCATCCGTTTTTCCTGATCATATTATGACATTATCCATGAAATAAAACAGATCCAATTATCAGGTAGACCATAACGTATGAAACAATATTGATTCACCGTTAATGGAACAGAAAAGTTTTGAATCAAGCTGATTTTTTTTCCCTTCATCCAGGCTTACGTGACCTTAACAACAGATTGGATTGTAAATAAACACTATGGAAGCATTAAGTTGCGCCCTAAGAAGTTTTTAATGGTAGGGTGGTCAATCACCACTGTGTCTTGGGATTTGCTAATTTTTTGGATGATGATTTGGAAATATGGGTGGACAGCACGGATACATAATACGGACATCAAGGTGGGCCTTACATTAATCCCACTATAACAGCCACAACATTTAAGGTTTGGTCCATCTGATAATTGGATCTGCTTTATTTTTGGATGATGATCTGGAAAAATGGGTGGACCGCATGGATACATAATACGGCCGCAATGTCTCTTGGGTGAGGTTGGGTCTCATCTAAGGAAACAGATTGGCTACTCCCCCTGCCACCAGCCCCGTGGCTGGTGGTTGGTGCTCTGTGGGCCCCACCATGATGTGTGTATTTCATCCATGCCGTTCATCCATTTTTACAGATCATTTTAGTGCTCGATATGAAAAATTAGAGGTATAGGAGTCTCAGGTGGACCACACCACAGAAAACAATAATGATTAGATATCCACCATTACAATCCTCCTAAGGCCCACTTTACTGTTTATTTGACATCTAGTCTGTTGATCAGGTCATACAGACCCAGATGAAGGGAAAAAGGCAAAGATCAGCTTGATCCAAAACTTTTATGGCCCCGAAAGGTTTTTAATAGTCAACGTTCATTCAATACACGTTTTGTGTAATGTGGTCCACTTGAGATTGGGATATACCTCATTTTTTGTATTATGGCATGAAATGGACTAGGAAAATAGATGTACGACGTGGATGAAACACATACATCATGGTGGGGCCCACAAAGCACCGACCACTAGCCATCGACTGGTGGCAAGGGGAGTAGCCAATCCGTTCCCCTCATCTAATCGGCTCTCCTGTTTTACCACCCAAGTGGGGTCCGACATATCGAAGAATTGTGTAAAATTCACTAATCTCTAGGGTAATAACCATCATCCAAAGTGTGAGTAAGATACCTTAAAAAAGGGCCACGCCAATGGAGAAGTTATAAAATTACTTTCAGAATCATAAAGTTTAGAGAGTGGACCGAATGGTATGTTTTATCAAGCTATTTTTTGTATTCTGTCCTGGTGACTTAAGAAAGATACGCCACATGGCAGCCTAATACAAAAACCTTTGGCTAATATCCCATCTTAGTTGTTCCGTGTGGTGTAGCCCATCTGAACTGTAGATCCAACTGGCCTAATGGTCTAGCATTTGGGACAGAGTAGTGGTCTATATGATGGATGATCCACATCAATAGTAGGCCTTGTATGATGATGACCCCATTTCAAGTGGGCTCATATGATGTACGACCCACTTCAAGAAACCAGACATACGTTTTCTACTTTTTGGCCAATGAGCATGTTGTTTACCAAACATATTTATCAGCTAATTAAGGGCTTGCCTAGAAAAACTTTATCTACCATCCCATTGAGGAAGTTCTTGCGAAGGCTTTTAAAGACAACAAGCATCTATTGTACAATGTATAACAAGCTAGCAAGGTACGTAGTGTGGTTACATGGCAAGGTTTTGTGAGCCCACCATAATGTAAGTATCGTATGTTAGTTATACACGTATTTGTCAATCACATGGGTATGTATTTCAGTAAGTTAGTAGAGCTATTGGAAGTTGAAGACTGGAGATAAGTACGTGAAGCATCAATGAGAAGAACGAGTAAATTGAGGTGCCTTGGTGATTCTAACCTTATACCTACAACAACATTAACCTCTAGATTATCCATTCCCTTATGGATAAATATGTAATTAATTATCCTTCAGCCTCAGAAGCTCAAATCGAACATGCTTAGACAGGCTATAGAAGTTCATAACTCCTATAAATTATATAGCCAAAAGACAATAGAACTCTCAGTGAGTTCAATCGATATCAATCATGATTAATCGATAATGACTAAGACAATTCAGCAGCATTTCTACCTAAAGTCGAATGAAATTCAATCAATCAACACGTTGGTCGATCAATTGGAGGTGTTGTTTTTCTGTCCGTTTTATAACCATTGTAACTCAAGTCATTTATAAAGGACATTCAGACCTTGGGCATTTTGATGTTTTATTTTATTTTATTTTATTTATTTATTTATTTATTTTTGTCATCTAGAGCTTTGGTGATTCCACGCTCTTAATCCATCTCCTAAAACTATAAACCTATGAGATTTAAGTCATATTCATTTATATTACAACTTTAATGAGGATTTCAGCCTCCATTAGTAATATGCACTTGATATCCACCATTTTCTATATAATAAACAATAAACATATAGGCATATTTTTTTTCTAAACCCTAAAAAACACCCATTTGGGTGAATCCCCATTGAAAAACAATTATCCCTTTAATTGTATGAAATTTCACCACCTCCCATCACCTTAGTCACCTCATAGGTACATCGCATGCATGGATTTTGTCGTGGAGTTGAGCCATTCGCATCAATGGTCATGCGAGCAACCAAGAAGTTGATCGAAGCACGGAGAGTATTGACCAAGTATCTCAAGCAAAAGATGATAACTGTGACTTAATCTGATAAGTAAGTTGTCATTTTAAAATCCGCGTGTACTTCTTTATTGTGTGGGTTGAGTATAGAGTTTGTGACCCAAACTCGAATAGGTTATTGTGTAAGACTGAACTCACAGGACATGAGTGCGTATATATTAGTCCCCTTGGAAGCCTCCAATGGGAATAAATATATGTCATTATATTATGACCACTAGTGGTTGTTGGTTAGCAGATAGAAAACTAAGTCTACACGAGAGCCATAGACACAGGGTGAAAATGTGTTCCTCCAACACGAAATAATATGTGTAGGTTATTGTGCAGGATCACCATCGACACATGTGTATTCGTGTACGTGCGTCAAGTCCTTGTGTAGGCCTTTGGCAGGAGTGTGTGCTTGTAAATGTTAGAGACAAACTTGATTTAAAACATTCGAGACATGCATCCGCCAATAGTGGAGTGGGCAAATAGCCGAACTACTGTATATGACTGTGTTTGTGATCGTCATTTATGCACATTTATATTCACGCTTATGAGTTTAATTGATTGAATTATATGAATGCTTTAATGGATTGTATGATGAGCATCTGTAACGCCCAAACAATCGGGGGTCGAGTAGAAACTCAACACCCGAGTTCCAACACATCACTTATGCAACACATTTAATGATGATTGTATGTTGTATGTACTGGTGCGTAAAACATGAGTGAGATTAAGCCAAAACAACAAACATAATTCAGGGATAGTTATAATACGCAAGCAGAAGACTGAAAAGAATATGTATAACCTTATAAGTTATTTCAGGTCCCCAAAATATGTATGCATTGCCACGTCAATAATTACAAGTACTGTTTCAAAATACAAAATGCCAAAATTGTGGTACTCTGCTACAAGTAAAACCCTGGAGCCCCGTCGATCAAAACGGTGTAAATGAATCCGCCTGAATACTACATATAAAAGAAGGTGTCCTCATCATCCTCAAAGTCCGATTCCGCCTCGTAGGCATCGCCACCACCTGCATCTAAGACAGAGTCTGGTTGGTGTGTACAATATCGTCCCGTAATATGGGAGTGAGTGATCAACTTAGTGGAACAATAAAGCAAAGGTTAACATGTTATCAATTCAATCAATCAGTAATGATAAAGCAGTAAATCACACATCCCTAAGTACTCACGCTCTCTCAACGACTCCTTCTTACGATCGCGACATGCCACACTTCCTCAGTGCTTGACCATTAATGCCAAACGCACACGTAATGCGGTACATGAACGTGATTACCAAGTCCCTTATTAGTCATTTTTATACAGCAGAATTGGGAAACTAAGGTACCTCCCTTATATCACTTCCCAAACAAGGATCCATTCTAAGGTCGTCAGTCTTAGTAAACTCATACGATGATACGGTTCTAGGTCACAGCAAAGGGCTCGTCGCCTTATCAGTGCAAACCTAGTTATACTCTAGTTGCTACGGAAAGACTCGTTACCTCACCGCAGACTCAGAGTATGCTCGTGGTCACTATAAAGGGCTCGTCACCTTATCAGTGTAGGCCGACAACTTGAATATAGTGTCCCATACCACCATATTCAGCTCACGAGTCTGGGTTGCTCACTGGTCACTACGGGGAGGCTCGTCGCCCCAGCGTAGGCCGACAGCTCGACCACGGTATCTCATACCACTATGTTCGGCTCATGAGTCTTAGCGGATTAAGGTACGAAGGTTAACAGAGATTTCACTGGTGAGTTTGGTACCCTATGCTCAAGCAGTAGTGTCCAAACATGGTTAACATACATCGGGCCAATCGGGTTATTTGACGGGCTCGACTAGTACGAGCGCACATCGAGCTGATCGACATGAAGTGCATAAGCACTCCGTGTGGTCTAACCACGGTCGCCAATCGATATACGACTTGGATTCATCAGGCGCGTCTCATGTGGCGGGACAAAGTCAGCCACTACTTCGAGGCCTATTACCGATTGCCTGGACTATATAATAGCCCCAAACACATTCAATTACAACGATCTAGCATATGAGATACTCAACCAGTAATGGAGCAATGATTCAAATCATACAATCAGTTGAGCATGTTATGAAGTACAACATAAACATGAATCTACACTTATGCATTTATAGGTAAAAGCAATGAATATGAAACAAGGCATATGGAGGAAATCGTACACATCATTAGAGTGGCTGAGAATCCTATCTCAACACCCATTTAAAGAACAGTTTACAAGTATTTATTCATACAGACATGTTTACAAACACTTAGCATACACATTATATCATACATGGTATGTATTGGTTAGCATACGTATTAGGGCAAGTCCTTTCGTCAAAGGATTGCCGCCTATACAACAATCGCATAGCTACGATAGTTAGTCATGGCGTACACTAACGCAAGGTTTATACTCATTTAGTCTTTTACTCAAACACTTAGACTACGCATTGTAACATACACGACGTATGTTAATATAACATGTATTAGGCTAATCCGTTCACCCAGAAGTTGATACACATGTATCTAGCATACATAGACAATAATTAATCGTGGCAAGCACAAATCCGAATTTCATACATATACGGTATTTTCTACAAATACGAGGAATACAGTATATTCAACCTAGCTAACGTATAACTGAAAAATAAAACGGACATCACTTTATGCATGTGAAATAGCGTCCACGTTAGTAATATATCATTAACCAACATTGAAAGCCTCGAAAACCATAACCTATACGTTTATAGTCCGCACCTTACGCCGATAAACAAGTATCGAACTCAGTTTGTATACCGAGTCTTCGTCTACGGGAGAACGGCAACCTAAATCATGAAATATGTTAGCTATTTCATCACTTAAGTTATTTGGTACTCTAAAACCGGTTAGGGTTAGGTTTTCTTACCTAAAAACGGGATCGGTATCGCCGAAAAAACGATACAGATACGATAGTTGAGCACGTGGACTGGTAAGGAAGAAGCCCTGGATCAATCACCAACTCTCTCTCTCTCTCACACTTTCTCTTTCTTTCCTCCCTAGGGTTGGAAATTCGTATGTGAAGAGAGAGAGAGAGAGGGGGGTTTTAAGGTGTTTATATAGGCTTAGAAGTGATGGAAATGACCCTAGGGTCATGGTATACTTAGGTTTCAACCAAAACTCGGCTGTTTCAGCTCAACGGATCACTTCTAGAGCCCCCCTTGAGCCAAAGGTCGGACTTAAGCTCCCTGACCATGGATCTAGGTCGAGTTAAGTTTTCAGTCCGATCGGATTTACAGATCGCCCGTGGCGGACCAGTTTCAATTCAACAGTCCACGATCACCGATCAGGGCCACAAGTACACTGACCTGTGTATGAAATTTCTCCTGATCCGAGGGTATATTTGGGTCAGATTCTGACGGTCTGAATCCTTATATTCGGTCCGCAAGCGACAAGTCTCAGATTACTTAAATTTAGATTTTTATTTCTAAAATATCCACGTTTCTCACACACTTCACTCCGGGCTCAAGCGAATAGCCCCGGGACGCTATCTGGATTTGATTTCTAAGATGGTTGTCAAGCCCAGCAAGGCGGTCCTAAGCGTTTAGTCTCGTGGTCATCAGACTTTCGACGTGCGGTCTAGCTCCGATATGGAGTTTCAATGTGCTCCCGAGAGCAACTGGGTAATGAGATTGATCCTAGATTTCAGGGTAACCTAGCGTCACTGATTCTACAAGTTTTGGGTCTTGCAAATTGCATTTAAAGTGATCAGTGCGGATTTCATAAGTAAACTAATTTAGCACTAGATAAAACTCGCCTAATTTCTAAAGGATTTAGTCCTAAATGATTCTGCCTGAGGTGGTACTCAGGTCTTTGTACGAAATTTTCTGAGACGTTACAATCTACCCCCCTTAAAGAAAAATTTCGTCCTCGAAATTAGTACCTTTTAGTACTCCTCGAGAATCTAAGAGTAGTTCTTAAGAACCTCGGTTTCTGTCTTCCAAGTAGCCTCTTATTCAGTTTGGTGCGTCCACAATACATTCACATGTGGAATTACCTTGCTACACAATACTTGCTCCTTCCGATCCAGGATACGTATCGGTCGTAGTACATATGTCGCATCCTCACACAACTGCACCTGCTCCCACTGATGATGTGGGAGGGATTAGGAACGTATTTCTTCAGCATAGATACATGAAATACGTTGTGCACGCCCGCGAGTGGAGTGGGCAGGGCAAAGCGGTATGCCACTGCACCCACTCGATCTAGTATCTGCAACGGGCCAATGAACCGCAGCGTAAGCTTCCCTTTCTTGCCAAAACGCAGGACTCCCTTCATGGGGGAAACTCGGAGAAATACATGGTCTCCAACCTCGAACTTCAACGGCCGCCGCCTCGTATCGGCGTAGGTCTTCTGTCTGCTCTAGGCTGTCAAAAGTCAACGCCTGATAATATCTTTCTTCTCTGAGGTCACCTATACTAACTCGGGCCAATCAAACTGCGCTCGCCAACCTCTGCCCAGTAATGCTATGCTCGGCAAGGGCGCCCAAACAAGGCCTCGTAAGGAGCCATGCCAATACTCACCTGAAAGTTGTTATTGTAGGCAAACTCTGCATACGGGAGACAGTCATCCCAACTATCCTTGAAGTCCAAAACACAAGCCCGCAGCATATCCTCCAAAATCTGATTCACCCACTCCGTCTGCCCGTTGGTCTGTGGGTGGAACGCAGTATTGAACTTCAACTTCACACCCATCGCTTCCTGGATACAAGTCCAGAAGATGGATGTGAATCACGTGTCCTGGTCCGACACAATCTTCAAGGGAACTCCATATAGACGCACTATTTCTTTGATGTACAATCTTGCCAGGATGGTAGGAAATCTCAAACTTAAAGTCCTTCAAGGTCTCCATCCATCGCCGCTGCCTCATATTCAGGTCCCTTTGAGTGAATATATAGCGAAGACTCTTGTGGTTGCAGAAAAGCTCGAACTCCTCTCCGCAGAGGTAATGTCTCCAGAGTTTCAGTGCAAAGATGACGGCTGGCAACTCTAAGTCGTGCGTAGGGTAATTCTCCTCATGTTTCCTCAACTGTCGCGAAGCATAGGCTATTATCCTGTCCTTCTGCATAAGGACACAACCCAAATTGACACGAGACGCGTCGGTGTATATAGTATACTTGACCCTTTGCTCTAGCAATACTAGCATAGGGGCGGATGTCAACCTGTCCTTTAGATCCTAGAAAGTTGCTTCCGCCTTCTCATTCCAGGCGAACTTAAGATCCTTCTGAGTCAACTGAGACAAAGGTCTGGCTATCTTGGAGAAGTCCCGAATGAATCATCGGTAGTAGCCAGTGAGTCCCAGAAAACTCCTCACCTCAGTAACCGAACCGGGCTGCCCCTAGTCCTGTACTGCGGATACCTTAGCCAAATCCACCGCTATCCCTTCCTTAGATACCACATGTCCCAGGAACTTGACTTCTTCCTTCTAGAAGTCGCACTTCTTGTACTGTGCAAACAACTAGTTTTTCCTCAGCGTATCCAAGACCGCTCGCAAGTGTTCCTCGTGCTCTTCCCGACTCTTAGAATATATCAGAATGTCATCTATAAACACAATGACGAATCAGAACAGAAACGGCCGAAATACCCTGTTCATCAGATTCATGAACACAGCCGGTGCGTTCGTAAGACCAAACGACATCACAAGAAACTCGTAGTGCCCAAAACTATCCTGAAAGCAGTCTTCTGCACGTCTTCATCCCTGATGCACAACTGATGATACCCTGACTGTAGATCGATTTTTTAAAAATACTGTGCCCCCTTCAACCGATCAGACAGATCATCTATCCTGGGCAAAGGGTACTTATTCTTCACTGTCACTTGGTTCAACCTGTGGTAGTCTATACACAATTGTTGTGATTCATCCTTCTTCTTCACAAACAACACAGGCGCACCCCAAGGGGACACACTCGGTCGTATGAAGCCCGACCTCAACAGATCATCGATTTATCTTCTCAATTCCTCATCTCACATGGAGGCATGAGGTATGTCGACAATGAAATGGGCGTCATACCAGGCACAAGATCAATGGTAAAATCGACCTCGCGCTGAGGAGGTAATCCAGGAATTGTCCTGAACACATCTTGAAAGTCCTGAACCACTGGCGTGCTCTCAAATGCCAGACCGTTAACATACTCTAGCAAAGTAGCGTAGCAATTAATACGGTAGTACCAACTGACCTGTACTTGAAATGTAAAGGTCGTGCCCTAGGGTGTATGGGCTGTCACTACCCTAGCATCACAGTCGATCTCTACCTTCATCTCCGTAAGCCAGACCATGTTAAGTATCACATCATAGTGACATAATGGAGCGACCATCAGGTCAACGAACACTGTCCGACTCCCTAGGCCTATCGAACAACCCCTACACATCTTGGTCGAGTCTGAGAAGGTCCCTGTAGCGGTAAGGAGTCTCAACCCAACCATAAGACTAGTTTCCAACCCTAGTCGCTTGACTGCAGCGCATGATACAATAGAGACAGTGGACCCGGTGTCCACCAATAGGAAAACTGGAATACCTTGGATCTGTCTGTAATCTCAAAAGCCATCGGTGCTACATCTGATACCTCGGGTGCCTTGATTGCCAGTGAGTGCACCCGAGCCTGCTGTGAACGGCTCGGCTGAGGTACCATAGGCCATTAAGGTGGCCTGAAATAAGGCGCAGGTGGCTGGAATGATGGATGTGCTGGTGCCGACCATAGAGGTGGTGTAAGACCCATATCCTAGTTCGTACTGTTCCGATGAATCCTACGATCCTTTCCGTCGAAGTACGGCAATCCACGACTGATAATCGACGTTGCGCATGACTGTAAGTTGTATCCTTTAGATTCGAGTCAGTTTAATCCGAGACCTGTATCATTGCGACTGCACCGTCGCCGCGGTTCCAATGCCGTGACTCACGCACCGATCTGATACCCTGACCAGAAGATGTGAGCCGGCGTTTATTTCGAAGAAATGCCGCGCTTTCTCAATCCCAAGAGAATCTCTACACAATGTCAAATCAATCCCATCAATCAATCAATCACATCAATCAATCAATCACTTCAATGTCAAGTACAAAGCAACCCATGCTTTCTCTCTCCAAAGTCAACTCTTTCTCACCCTCTCTCTTACACACCCATACCTAGTCAAGTACCACATCCATCACCTCACATCACTCACTCACATCTCTCCTTACAACTCTCTCTCTCCTTCTCATTTCTCCACATTCCCAAGCCAAGTAAGAGCTCACACGTCCAAGCCATTTTCAAGAGAGAAATGTGATTTTGGTGGCCCACTTTTCCATTCCTAAACCCATCATCCTAGCCATCCATTTCCCATCTTCCACCATCAAAGTGAAGCACAAGGAGATAGGATTTCCAACGGACCAAGAAGATCAAGTGGTGGGTGCTCCTATAGGCTAGTTTTTCATATTTTTATGATGGGCCAAGTGAGGCCTACCGATCAATGGTGTGGATCTTACTTTGGACCCTAAGATGTGGCCGATGGCCCACCTTGATTATCAATATCATTCCATGATGGGGCCATTCTCCATGGACCCCATCATGATGTTTACTTTCCTAGCTTGAATAGAGGTCATCTAGACCGTCTATTTTAATGGAGAAGAAATCTCCACCGTTAGATTTTGATTTAATGGGCCCACATGTATTGGGACCCACTTGATGTATGATTGATTTCAAGGGAGGGCCCATAGTGTCGGGAGCCCTCCATCATACGTGTCCCACTCTCTCTTTCTCTCTCTCTTTCCCTACCTTTTCTTTCTTTTTATGTGACGATATGAATGTATGGCCCACTTGGATGGACCCCCACCCTAAGGCACGAATTGTATCCAAGCCACTTATAAGTGGGGCCCACTTCTTATGTGTTGTACCAACACCACCCATCATTGTGTGGCCCAACTGAGTAGGGCCCACCTTGAGCATATGTTACGGCCAGACGTCCAGGGACGTACCTGGACTGAAATGAAAACACAAATATTAGCTTGAATTCAAAGCTCATTGGGCGAGCCGCTCATGTAGGCCCCACCTTGATGTATGTAGTCAATCCACGTTGTCCATTCCATTCTACAGATCATTTTAGGCATTGAGCCGAAAGATGATGTCGATCCGAATTTCTGGTCGGCCATGGCGTGGGAAATAGTTTCTTTACCATTGAAAACCCCCCTCTGTTGTTTCCGTACCCTGATATATGCCCAATATTAGGCTTGTTGCGATTGCTATAGGCTATAAGGACCAATGGGTGGGGTGGATTTATCGGATGCAGGTCCCACGCATGAAAAACCATGAAATAACGTGATTTTTAAAAAATAATAATAATATATAAATTTTATATGCAACAGCAACCTCCTGCTGCTGCTGTCAGGATGGCAAGATGCCTGGCGTCCTGCGCTGGGCGGACGATGGGCAGGAGCCGACGGCTCCAGCCATGGGCCCCACCTTCATGTTTATTTGAAATCCAATCCGTTCATTAGGTGGACCACTTCCTGAAGTGGGCCCCCTCCAAAATTCAGGCCTATACAATGCTCAGGTGGCCCACATCATAGGAAACAGTGTGAAATGAACTCTACCATTGAAACCTTTCTTGGCCCCACAGAAATTTTGAATCAAGTTGAAATTTGTTTTTGCCCTTCATCCAGGCCCGTGTGACCTTATGGATGGGTTAGATGGCATATGAGCGTTAGGGTGGGCCCCACGTGGGAGCCCACAGTGATGTATGTGTTTCTCAGTCCACGGTGAACCCCCCTTGTATGTATGTGTTATATCCACACTGTCCCTCTGGACGGTGTGTGCATACGTGTGTGTGCATGTGTGTATGTGTATGCATGTGTGTGTGCGTGTGTGAGTGCACGTGTGAGCGTGTGTGCTTGTGTGGGGTGGTTGTGTGTGTGTGTGTATATATATATATATATATATATATATATATATATATCTATATATATATATATATCTATATATACTTATATATATACATTGTATATATATATATATATATATATATATATATATATATATATATATATATATTATTTTATATAATATACCTGATAGTGGGCCTCTATGGGCCTCACCATGATGCTTGTATTGCATCCAAACCGTCTACCCATTTTTGTAGTTTCCTATTAAGCCGCTAATTGTTCCACTTCATCTATCCCTATGTTAATTTATGAATAGGTTGGATGGGAAACATATTTTTACGATGGGCCTTAGGAATTTTAGATGGTGGAAATCATTATCACCACTTATGTAAGGCCCACCTTGATGTGTATTTGTGGCCATTGTTGAGGCCCACCTTGATGTGTATTTGTGGCCGTTGTTGAGGCCCACCTTGATGTACATAAGGCCCATGTGATTAGGTCCATTCGAGGTATTCGTGGCCCGTTGTTAAAACCAACTTTGATATATATGAGACCCATATTACAAGGCCCATTATGATGTTTTCAAAGGCCCATGGGACATGGCCCATTGCAATGTACTTAACCATTGATGCGGCCCACTTGATTTATGAAAGGCCCATATGAGGCAGCCCATTTGATGTATTTGAGGACTTTGGGTCGAGGCCCAATGAGATGTATATAGGTTCATTGCAATGTGTGATTCCCCATGGTTTGTGTAATGATATTTATGGCGGACCGTGCCTTGGGAGCAATGTTGGTTTGACGTCCACATTGTAAGTACAATGTTGGTTAAATGTCCGCATTGTGACTCTCCCTAGGGCCCATTGATAGGCCCGTACTTGTTGTGTGTAAGCCGTCTATGCCCATCTGCGTTGTACCGATAGTTCATTACTTTATTACATGCTTAGTATAATCTCATCATTCATGCGCATACGCATCATATGTATGTTTGATATGAGGAATGTTTGATCATAGCATAAGCCGTTGGGCTGAGACATTTACCGGACTCCTTATGAGACGGAGTGCCCCACATGATCGCGTGGTACGCGTAAGATTGTTGCATGATTGTACGGTGTGACTCATGCATCTCGCATATGTGTGACTTGATCACTACACACCCTAGCGACATCAGGGCCGTGGCTCCATAGGCACATCGTGGATGGCCGTATCGGATACCGGAAATACTTTGTTCTAGCACTGTGGGCACTTAGGATGTCCTTGGGTAAAAGTCCCAGAACCTTTTTGGTACCAGGGGATGCTCCAACGTCTAGACCTAGTGGAAACACGAGCGCCGGAGTGCCGAATACCAGTAGGCCGCGTCTCCCACTGTGTCGTGGTCGGTTGGAAGGGGGTGTAGCCTTATCCGCCTGAGTGAGGGGGCTATAAGCTAGGCTGAGTTTGACCAACTCGCAAATGTGTTCGCTATTGACGAACCGGGTAGGTATTGGTAAACTACTGGTCAGGCGGATAGTGTGGTTTCTTCCACTTGCTTGACTGTGCAGCTAGGGAGGAGGCAGTCAGTGTGAGGTGTATTAGACCCCGGTGATATCCAGAGAGGAACTGTACTGATATGTGTACTTGATGAGTACTGGCACGCTTGCTTTGCATCTCGCATATGATATTTGGCTACATAGGCCTCGCATCGCATGGTCTTGGTATGACCAATAGCATTCATGCCTTGCATTACATAGCTTTGGTATAGCTGATAGCATTCATGGACTTACCGCATATTTCCGCATTATTCTAATATTGTACACTTGGCACTCGCCTTACACATACTTTCACCACCCTCTAAGCTTTTGTAAGCTTATGCACGATAGATGCGTGCAGGTGGCGTTAAGTTACAACAGCATTGAGCTCGGAGCATGCAGCAGTCTTCTGGAGCTTTTGGAGTTTCTGTTGCTTTCATTATATTGTATTTTCCTTTCATACACATTGTACTTAAAGTTTTTGATATAGTGGATATGTGGTGTTATTGTTTTGTGACTTGGTTATGCTTATGGTTATGCTCCATTATAAAAAACAAAAATTCATACTAAAAATCCTCCTTGTAGGATCCCAAGATCGGAATCTGGCGTATGGGCGCTGCGAGCCGAGAATGGGGTACTATGGAGGCTGTCAGCACCGGATTCGGCGATCGGGAATTTTGTGAGCCCGGTTTTCGAGTTTGGGGCGTGACAGGTGGTGCTGACAAGACCTGAGGAAGCTGGCGGTTGTTCCTCTAAGGAAGCAAAAATCCGTTATCCCTCATCCTAGTAAAACAGTTTACCTCTGTGTGGCCTGCCTTCTTGCAGTAGGCACACCACAACACAAATCTAGTCACCTCACTTGAGCAGATGGAACCGCAAGCCTCGGCGGTGAATCTGCTCGTGGCCTCTTGCCGAGGAACGGTCTGCTCGGTAGATCGGGTCGAGACCTAGGGGGCATAGGTGCTCGTGCACGGGATAACCTATCCCCGTCCTGCTCCGCTCGCAGGGACATGCCCACTAGCTCAGCATCGGCGGATATGTTAGCACAACACATCCTCAAACGTAATTCGGGCCGCAGGCCCTCTGTAAATCGTCGCATACTCATCGGCCGGTGAGCAAGTATCAACGGAGCATATCGAGCTAACTCCGTGAATCTGTTCTCATACTCTGCCACTGACATCCCTCCCCATACTCGTCAAGTCGGGCTTGACGTTGTCGAGGACCGATCTTCATGTTGTTAAGAGTGGATTGTTTATGATGCAGACCAGCGCAATATCATCCATGTTGAGTCTATAGCCGACCTCTCGAGCCATCTTGCATATTAATCGGCTGAACGGGAGTGAAATATCATTCCTAATGGAGCGTACGGTCTGGACTATCTGTAGTAGGGCAAACGTGGGCAGGCACGCTTGTCCCATGTCCAAATTTGTACAGGAAGTCTACCATCAACCGAGTGCATTCCGTACGGTTGCCCCACCGTGGATACACATTGTACGTGAAAATGTGATGAAGCAAGTGGAAATCATCAGACAACTTCGATGATGGAAGACAATTACTTCGCGTCCAGGGAACCAGTCGGCTACATAGATATCGCGTACGACGATCTCTTTCTCGCACACTCTTAAAATAATCCTCGTTGGCATGTACTTCACCACGTGGAATTCCCATAACCCGAGACACTAAGTCTACGTTGATTGTGTAATCCCGCCTTCCGATGGAAACAGTGAACTGTAGAGGTTCTAGTGATGGGTCTCGGATATGGGCGTAGAAAGCACGAACTGTATTCTCACATGCGTGAGACTTACCTTCGAACATGGGACCCCACTTGGCCTCCACTAGAAAATTCATGATCTAGTGTAGTCTAAACAGCTTCTCATCCACGTGAGCTTCAAGTACAACCTTGCGGCCACCAAACCGACTGTATTCCATGCCTATCGGTAGCGCTCTCTCGATGGAAACTTGAGGATTTAGGTCCCGCTTCGACCTATGCTCACGGACGACGCTTGTACTAGCCTCGGCATCCGTCTTCCGCCTCGATCGGGTAGGGCGGCAAGGCCCGGCCTCGTCCGTGGAAGCTCTTTTCTTTCCCATGAGGGAAAGAATGGTGGAAATGGAGAAGATGGTTGTCACTAGCTCGAACAAAGCCATGAAAAGGGAAAGGAAATGAGGAAATATGATGGTTACTTGGGTTCCCACAGATTTGAGACACCTAATGGGGTTTGAGTGCTCAAATAAATGTGAAAGGAGGGGAGCAACAGCTGTGGAGGGGGAAATTTTCGAATGAGGGGTGAAGGTGGTGCATGAAAATGGAAGAAGAAGTGATTGGAGGGGGATTTGAGTGAGGGTTTTTGGGTTTTCTTGAAGAAAGAAGAGCCTGGAGGGATGCTTTGAGAGGGAGGGGGTAAAATGGACAAGAAATAGGGGTCCCCACAAAATTTTGTGGGCCCCACACGTGTCGGCCCGACCGGCCCGGGCAAAGGGGACCGCGGTTTACCGAGGTAGGCACGGCGCCGCCGGGGTAGGGTGGTGGCCACCCCCTTCCCGGGGTGCCAATGATACCCCGAGTCCACCGTGGGTCCCCCTGGATTGCATCATTTGGCCCTCGACTCCGTTTCAAGTCGTTTCGGGTCCAAACTACTGTACATTCATGTGTTTTAGGTTATTTGAAGTTGGAATGGGTAACTTGTCATCTAAACTCATCAATAGATAATTTAGAAGTGACCCGGGATCACCTCAAGTGATCACGGATGTGTATAAACCCGATCTCAGCGATCGTTTTCGGTGAGTTTCGCCAATTGGTGAAACTGGGAAACCTACACTTGTTTCTACGTTCGTATCGCACCCACCTAGGTCAAAATGCGTCAGCGTACGTTGTGTGACCATAACCCAGGTCCAGTTTAATCCAAATCATGCTCTGATACCAACTTGTAACGCCCTAAAAATCGGGGGTCGAGTAGAAACTCAATACCCGAGTTCCAACACATCACTTATGCAACACATTTAATGATGATTGTATGTTGTATGTATTTGTGCGTAAAACATGAATGAGATTAAGCCAAAACAGCAAACATAATCCAGAGACAATTATAATATGCAAGTGAAAGACTGAAAAGAATATTTATAACCTTATACGCCATTTCAGGTCTCCAAAATATGTATGCATTGCCACGTCAATAATTACAAGTACTGTTTCAAAATATAAAATGTCAAAATTGTGGTAGTCTGCTACAAGTAAAACCCTGGAGCCCCGTCGATCAGAACGGTCTAAATGAATCCACTTGAATACTGCATATAAGAGTAGGCGTCCTCGTCATCCTCAAAGTCCGGCTCCGCCTCGTAGGCATCGCCACCACCTGCATCTAAGACAGAGTCTGGTTAGTGTGTACAACACCGTCCCGTAACGTGGGAGTGAGTGACCAACTTAGTGGAACAATAAAGTAAAGGTTAACATGTTATCAATTCAATCAAGCAGTAATGATAAAGCAGTAAATCACACATCTCTAAGTACTCTTATTAATGCAAGTATGGTATGTATGTATGATGCATGCCCTCGCCTACGCTCCCTCAGTGACTCCTTACGATCGTGGCATACCACACTCCCTCAGTGGTTGACCATCAACGCTAAACGCACATGTAATGCGGTGCATGAACGTGATTACCAAGTCCCTTATTAGTCATTTTCATACAGCAGAATTGGGAAACTAAGGTACCTCCCTTATATCACTTCCCAAACAAGGATCCATTCTAAGGTCGTCAGTCCTAGTAAACTCATACGATGATACAGTTCTAGGTCACGACGAAGGGCTTGTCGCCTTATCAGTGCAGGCCTAGTTATACTCTAGTTGCTACGGAAAGGCTCATTGCCTCACCGCGGACTCAGAGTATACTCGTGGTCACTACAAAGGGCTCATCACCTTATCAGTGTAGGCCGACAGCTCGAATACAGTGTCTCATACCACCGTATTCGGCTCGCGAGTCTTGGTTGCTCACTGGTCACTACGGGGAGGCTCGTCGCCCCAGCGTAGGCGGACAACTCGACCACGGTGTCCCATACCACCATGTTCGGCTCATGAGTCTTAGCGGATCAGGTACCAAGGTTAACAAGGATTTCACTGGTGAGTTTGGTACCCTATATTCAAGCAGTAGTGTCCAAACATGGTTAACATACATCGGGCCAATCGGGTTATTTGACGGGCTCGACTAGCATGAGCGCACATCGAGCTGATCGACATGAAGTGCATAAGCACTCCGTGTGGCCTAACCACGGTCACCAATCGATATACGACTCGGATTCATCAGGTGCATCTCATGTGGCGGGACAAAGTCAGCCACTACTTCGAGGCCTATTACCGATTGCCTGGACAATATAATAGCCCCAAACACATTCAATTACAACGATTTAGCATATGAGATACTCAACCAGTAATGGAGCAATGATTCAAATCATACAATCAGTTGAGCATGTTATGAAGTACAACATAAACATGAATCCACACTTATGCATTTCTAGGTAAAAGCAATGAATATGAAACAAGGCATATGGAGGAAATCGTATACATCATTAGAGTGGCTGAAAATCCTATCTCAACACCCATTTAAAGAACAGTTTACAAGTATTTATTTATACAGACATGTTTACAAACACTTAGCATACACATTATATCATACATGGTATGTATTGGTTAGCATACATATTAGGGCAAGTCCTTTCGTCAAAGGATTACCGCATACACAACAATCTCATAGCCACGATAGTTAGTCATGGAGTACACTAACGCAAGGTCTATACTCATTTAGTCTTTTACTCAAACACTTAGACTACGCATTGTAACATACACGACGTATATTAATATAACATGTATTAGGCTAATCCGTTCACCCAGAAGTTAATACACATGCATCTAGCATACATAAACAACAATTAATCATGGCAAGCACAATTCGAATTTCATACGTTTACAGTATTTTCTACAAATACGAGGAATACAGTATATTCAACCTAGCTAGCGTATAACTGAAAAATGAAACGGACATCACTTTATACATGTGAAATAGCATCCACGTTAGTAATATATCATTAATCGACATTGAAAGCCTTGAAAACCATAACCTATACATTTATAGTCTGCACCTTACGCCGATAAACAAGTATCGAACTCAGTTTGTATACCGAGTCTTCGTCCACGGCAGAACGGCAACTTAAATCATGAAATAGGTTAGCTATTTCATCACTTACGCTATTTGGTACTCTAAAACCGGTTAGGGTTAGATTTTCTTACCTAAGAACGGGATCGGTATTGCCGGAAAAACGATATAGATACGATAGTTGAGCACGTGGATTGGCAAGGAAGAAGCCCTGGATCAATCACCAACTCTCTCTCTCTCTCACACTTTCTCTCTCTTTCCTCCTTGGGGTTGAAAATTCGTATGTGAAGAGAGAGAGAGGGGTTTTAAGGTGTTTATATAGGCTTAGAAGTGATGGAAATGACCCCAAGGTCATGGTATACTTAGGTTTCAGCCAAAACTCGGCTGTTTCAGCTCAACGGAGCACTTCTGGAGCCCCCCTTGAGCCAAAGGTCGGACTTAAGCTCCTTGACCATGGATCTAGGTCGAGTTAAGTTTTTAGTCCGATCGGATTTACAGATCGCCCGTGGCGGACCAGTTTTAATTCAATGGTCCACGATCACTGATCAAGGCCACAAGTACGCTAACTTGTGTATGAAATTTTCCTTAATCTGAGGGTGTATTTGGGTCAGTTCTGACGATCTGAATCCTTATATTCGGCCCGCAAGCGACAAGTCTCAGATTACTTAAATTTAGATTTTTATTTCTAAAATATCCACGTTTCTCACACACTTCACTCCGGGCTCAAGCGAATAACCCGGGGACACTATATGGATTTGATTTCCGAGATGGTTGTCAAGCCCAGCAAGGCAGTCTTAAGCATTTAGTCTCGTGGTCATCGTACTTTCGACGTGCGATCCAGCTCCGATACGGAGTTTCAATGTGCTCCTGAGAGCAACTGGGTAATGAGATTGATCGTAGATTTTAGGGTAACCTAGCATTACTGATTCTACAAGTTTTGGGTCATGTAGATCGCATTTAAAGTTATCGGTACGGATTTCACAAGTAAACTAATTTAGCACTAGATAAAACTCGCCTAATTTCTAAGGGATTTAGTCCTAAATAATTTCTGCCTGAGGTGGTACTCGGTTCGTTGTATGGAATTTTTTGAGTCGTTACAGCATCTAATTGATTGCTCATACACATATACGAGATATTTATCTCACCTATACCATAGTTGCTTATATTGCTACATCTATTACATCTTATGTGATTCGACCCACTTTAGCTTGGAGGCCTAAATGTTACTTGCGTTAATTGTTTAATTAATAAATTAATTAACTAGGTAAATAATTTTAAGTGGTCATATTTGAAATTGTGTTGATTGTCTGCCATGACACGCATAAGTGTGGCTGAGCTTATAATCATGGTCAATTCCTATAGGGGAGGTGAATAAAATCATTTAAAAATTAATTGCCTAATTATCTAATCTACCAATTCAAAACAATAAGACGGATGACAGTTATGCTTCTAAGCCAAAATGGGTCCAATCACATAAACTACAGGTGATGTAACACTATGAGCAAATATTCTATAAGGGAGAAAACGATAATGTGTGTAAGATGTGTTAATTATTAATACCTAACATACAATTAATTATGCATTCACATATAATTCAACAAATTAAGCTCACAAGCATAAAATAAAAATTCAAAGCACAAGCATGTATAGTGGTTCGGCTACTTACATACTCCACTCCTGGCGGACGTACTCTCCTTGAGTATACCAGTATTTCGTTATCGGATGTTTTCAATCAGGTTCACCTATAACCTTTACAACGGTTTCTCCTAAGCTAACCACCAACATATATATATACTTCCGTATCGGAGGAACACGTTTATACTAGTATCAGTGACACCCGCGAAAATTTTGTTGATTTTCTATCAGCTAACAAACAACCACTAGCGGTTATAATCCAAGGTCTCTCGTTGTAATGCCCCAAAAATCGAGGGTCAAGCAAAGCTCAATTCCCGAGATCAACACATCACTTATGCAACATTGATAATGATGTTTAAATGTTGTTCATATTAGTGCATTAAATATGAGAGGGATTATATAAAATCAACATATCATACTCCGGAGTTAATGTAATTAAGCAAGCGGAAGACTGAGATAAATATATAGAGTATATACGTGTTTCATAACCTCCTGAGTATGAATGTGTTACCGGGCTGAATATATACATATTTTGTTTCAAAATATATAAAATGACAAAATGTGAATATACGACTAATCCATATAATCCCTGTAATCCCGGCGAAGCAGCTCTAGGTCTACACAGACCCGCCTAAGAGCTGCACGTAGGAGAACTCCTCCTTGTCTATGAAATCTGGTGTAACATCCCGGATTTTTGCCAACCTGGGATTAGACGTCCTTAGGCAATGGGTCGACCCTAACACCTTATCAACTTGTCAAAACTCAGTCCCAAAGGCTAAAATCGCTTGTGAACCATTTTCTTCACAAATTCCACCCTTCACCACCTTGATTTTTCAATTTTTCAAAGTACTTTCACCCTAGACACTATCTTAAACTAGCTAAGTAGTATAACTTGGATCACTTTATATACAAACTACAAAGGCCCAGGTACCACCTCAGACAGAAATCTTATAGGACTAAATCCTTTAGAAATGAGACAAAGTAACTAAGTGCAAAACTAGATTAGCTACGAAATCTGCTAGAATCGCTTTAAATACGATCTGTAAGACCCAAAACTTGTAGAATCATTGACGCTAGGTTACCCTAAAACTTAGGATCAATCTCATTACCCGGCTGCTCACGGGAGCATCTCAAAACTCCGTATCAGATCTGGACCGCACGTCGGAAGTCCGATTAACACGAAGTTAAGGAACCAGGACCGCCTCGCTGGGCTTGACAACCATCTCAGAAATTAAATCCAGATAGTGTCCCATCGCTATTCGCTTGAGCTCGGAGTGAAGAGTGTGAGAAATGTGAAATAATTTCAAAATAAAAGATCTTGAATAGTAATCTGGCACCACTCGCTTGCGGATCAGTATTAAGCAACCAGACCATCAGAATCAGACCAAATTACACCCTCGGATCAGGAGAAATTTCATATACATTTACATGTACTCGGAATCTCCGATCGAGATTCACTGACCGTTGAACTGAAACTGGTCCGCCACACGTGATCTGGAAATCCCACTGAAATGAAGACTTAATAGAACGTAGATCCAGCATTAGTGAGCTTAAGTCCGACCTTTGGCTCAAGGAGGGCCGCCAGAAACCCTCTTTTGATCTGAAACAATGCTGATTTGATTATAAGGTAAGTATACCTTGAACATAAGTCTATTTCGGTAAATTTTTAGGCTATATAAGGACCTTAAACCCTCTCTCATGGTAGCCATACGAATTTGAGATTGAGAGAGAGAAAAGAGAGAGAAAAGAGAGAGAAAGTGTGGGAGCAGTGGGAGAATCTCCCTACCACTCTTCCTTGCCGCTGTACGAGCTCCACCGCCTGATTCTCATCACTTTCCCGACGTTTCCGGCGTCATTTTTAGGTAAGAAACCCTAACCCTAATCTGTTTTAGAGTTGTAAGGGTTGTAGGTTATGAAATAGCTAACCTATTTCATTCTATAGGTTACCAAACTGCCGTATACGAAAGCTTATCAAACCTATTAACTTCGTTACGATTCTACGACAAAATGTGCGGACTTTAGGTGTATAGGTTATGGTTTTCAACGCTTTCAATGTCAGATAATGATAGATTCATGATCTGCATGCAATTGCACATGTACAAAGTATTGTCTGTTTCCCGTTTCGATTAAAGATGAAAAATATGGAATTCTACATACTCTAGGTATTTGTAGAAAGTACGGTATACATATATTTTTTGGAAATGTGTTTGACATGTTTATTTGTTATATGGATATATGATATATGGATAAAATACTTATTTGGCAAAAGGATTCGCCTAAATACATGTTTTACTTATATACACTATGTATGTTGAAATTGCGTATTCTAGAAAATACTGTATACGTATAAATTTTGGATATGTATTTATCATGATTATTTGTTGTAGTAATATATTAGACATGGATAAAATACTCGCTTGGCTAAAGGATAGCCCTAATACATGTTTTGCTAACATACACTATGTATGTTGTAATAGTGTATTCTAAGTGTTTGTGAAAATGACTGAATGAGTATAGAATTCTCATTCGTGCTCGCCATGACTAAGTGTCATGGATTCATGATTGTTGTATTGGCGATACCCCTTTGACGAAAGGATTTGCCCTAAATCACGCCACGACCAATATACACTATATATGCTAAAATGTGTGGCCCAAGTGTTTGTGAAAATGACTGAATGAATATGGAACTTCGATTCCTGCTTGCCATGACTATCCATCGTGGGTGTACACGTGTTATGATTGGGGCAACTCCCTAATGAAAGGATTTGGCCTAATGCCTATGTGATCAACATATGTTATGTATGTTGATGTATGCCTTTTAAAGTGTTTCTTGAAATGTCTGAATGAGTAGTAGTTAGCAAATTGTAATGTATAAGGGTGTTGAGATATGATTCTCAACTTCTTTTAACTATGTATATGTTTTCCTTGAATAGTTGTGTGATTTGGAATTACATATGTACAAACTCATGCTTGTGTTGTGCTTCATAACATGCTCAACTGCCTTTATGATTTTATCTATGTAATGCACACGTTTAAATTCATATTTACGTTGTATGATCCGTCATGGGTGATGGGGGAGTGGAGCAACGAGTGCGAGCAATAGCCCTGGTAGCCCTAAACGGATAATACCAGACCTTGATTGTATGAGTTGAATCTTGATCCACTACTGCTTTATCTATCTGCACTTGATTGTGTTTGGGGCTATGATTATAGTCCAGACAATCGGTACCAGAATTGCATTCGTGGCTGTGATTCATTTGCCACGTGAGATGTGTTCGACGAACCCGAGTCGTACTTCGGTTGACGATAGTGGTTGGCTACGCGAAGTGCTTATGCACTTCATGTCGTTCAACTTGTTGTGCGCTCGAGCTAGCCGAGCTCGTCAAGTAACCCGATCTGTCTTATGTATGTTCACCATGTTTGGACGCTACTGCTTGAACCTAGGGTACCAAACTTACCAGTGAAATCCCTTTTAACCATGGTACCTCGATCCGTTAAGACTCATGAGCCGGGCATGGTGGTATGGGATACCGTGGTTGAGTTGTCGGCCTATGTTGGGGCCACGTGCCTCTCTGTAGTCACCATTGAGCAACCAAACTCGTGAGCCGAATACGGTGGTATGAGACACTGTATTCGAGCTGTCGACACTTACGGCGAGAGCCGAGTACGGTGAGACCTGTTTTCGTGCTGACGGGCGACGAGTCCTCTGTAGTGTCTTCGAGTATACTCCAAGGTCTGTGATCGGCGACGAGCCCTTCATAGCAACTAGAGTATGAGTTGAGCCGAGTACGGTGAGACCTGTATTCAAGCTGATGGCCAGTGATTGAGCCGAGTACGGTGAGACCTGTACTCGAGCTGACGGTCAGCAATTGAGCCGCATACGGTGATATCTGTATCCGTGCTGACGGGTGACGAGCCCTTTGCGATGCCTTCGCGATGCCTCTCGAACCATAATACCGTATGAGATTAACTAGGATTGACGACCCTAGGATGGATCATGTTTGGAAATGATACAAGGGAGGTACCATAGTTTTCCAATACTGCTGTTTGAAATGAACTAATAATTACTCGGTAATCATGCTCATCATCGCACTGCATGTGCCTGGTAGATGTGGAGCACTGAGGGATAGACGCATTCGCGAACGTAAGATGATGTCGCATGAGGGTGGTTTGGCAAGGGCATACATCATGTCATTTCATACTTGCATTAAATAAGAGTAGTTAGAATTGTTTGATTGTACTGCTTTATCATTACTGCTTGACTGAGTTGATAACATGTTAACCTATGCTTTATTGTTCTACTGAGTTGATCACTCACTCCCACGTTACGGGACGGTGTTTGCAACACCAACCAGATTTGTTGAGTTTCAGGTGTTGGCGATGCTTATGAAGCAGAGCCGAACTACTACTATGATGTTGAGGAGGAGTTCTCCTACATGTAATCTCCGACAGGTCTATGAAGACCTGGTATTGTATTGACGGGGCTACGGTACTTGGGATAAGAGACATTACACTTCCTCACATTTGGTATATTTTAGAACTGTACTTGTAATTATTTAACCTGGTAATGTTATCACACTCTGGAGACTCATCATAGTTTATATATTTTATCTATCTATCACAGTCTTCCGCTTGTAAATTTAACTGTCTCTGGAGTATGATATGCTGTTTTGGCTTAATCTCACTCATGTTCAATGCACGAATACAGTCAACATTCAATCATCATTCATTTTGTTGCATAAGTGATGTTCTGGAACTCGGGAGTTGAGTTTATGCTCGACCCCCGATTTTCAGGGCGTTACATCTAGCTCCATCGCGTAAGCCTCGACAGAACCTACATCTAAATCAGAGTCTGGTTGGTGTTTTAAAACACCATCCCAGGTGGGAATGAGTAGCTAATTCAGTGGAACTATAAAGCAAAGGTTAACATGTTATCAATTTAGTCAAGCAGTAATGATAAAGCAGCACAACAATCATGTCCTAAGTACTCTTATTAATGCAGGGATGGTATGCTGAAATGATGCATGCCCTCGCCTGCACTCCCTCAGCGACTTTATCTAACGATCTCGCATGGTAAACTCCCTAAACGTGCGTTTTCTCACCAAAGCACATGCAATGCGGTGCATGGTCGTGTTAGCCAAATAATTGATTAGGCTTATTTATACAGCAGGTTTGGGAAGCTAAGGCCCTCCCTTTTCATCATTAACCCAAACGGGGATCCATCTAGGGTCGTCAATCCTAGTTAGTCACATATGATAGGCAAGTTGTAGGGCATCACCCCTAATGAAAAGCAGTCGATAGGTAAATTCAAAGGTTTATACTCGAGGTTTCTCAACCAACGCACTACCAACTGGAGCGTTATTTTTGAAGGGGGTCCGGATCAGACGGTTCACCCCAATCCACGCTGGGACCGCAGCGAGGCTGCACCGATGTAGGCCGATAGTTCGAACACGGTGTTCCATACCACCATGCCCGGCTCACGAGTTTGAGTTGCTCACTGGTCACTACAGGGAGGCTTGTCACCCCAGTGTAGGCCGACAGCTCGACCATGGTGTCACGTACCACCATGCCCAACTCATGAGTCTTAGCGGATCGTGGTATCATAGTTGAAACGGGTTTTACATTGGTAAGTGGTACCTTAGATTCAAGCAGTATCGTCCATACATGGTAAACACACAATAAGCCAATCGGGTTATTTGACAAGTTCGATTGGTACGAGCACACACTAAATTAATTGACATGGAGCACTCCACGTGGCCTAACTACTACCGACAATCACTGTACGGCTCGGATTCATCAAATGTAAGCATTCCACGTGGCCTAACTACTGTCGATAATCATCATACGGCTCGGATTCATTAAACGTATCCAATGTGGCGAAACTAATTCGGCCACTCAATCGGGAACCGTTACCGATTGCCTGGACTACATAGTAGTCCCAATCATACTCAAATGCAATAGGTATTCACATATGCTAATCATAACAGCATTTAACAAACAATTCAAACATAATTCTCATTTGAGTATTTTATCAAACACATTGAACATGTTGTTATACATATGCATTTCATCCACAAATCACATAGTAACATGAAGGAAACTATAAATATGAATAAGGTAGTTGAGAATCCTATCTCAACATCCTTATTAAAAGCGATTCATCAAACAATTTCTCATTCAGACATTTAATCACATACTTAGATTACACATTATTACATACATGAACTAAATTAGTTATAGCATATATTATGGCAAATCCTTTCATAAAGGAGTTATCATACAAACGACAAACATGTATTCTAGATTAATAGTCATGACAAACATAAATCATAATTGCAATATCATTTAAACATTTCAACAAATACATGGAATGCATTATATATTCACATAGTTCACACGCATATATAATTTATTGAATATATCGTAACTAAGATCACTACACGAAAATCGTCATTTAGGAACGGTTTTAAACCGTTTCTAAATGATTCAAGAACGGTTTAAAACCGTTCCTAAATTAGGCGTCGCAAAAAATCAAAAATGGTTCAGAACCATTTTGGGTAACGTTTCAAATTTTAGATTTTCAAGGGCTAGCATCATGTGAGCATTTTATCAAACATGTTTGCTGCAATAAGGATAGGCATCTGCAATCATTCACCGAAAATAAAATAACTACAAGCAACAATCATTCAGCCCATTGTACACTACGTATAGTGGTTTGGCTATATGCCTACTCCACTCCCGACTGACTCACTATTTCCTAGAGTGTACTAGATTTCACTATCAAATGGTTTAAATAAGGTTTACCATAAACCTTTACAACCTACACAAGGTTTATACGTTTTACATTTGTCGATGGCCTACAAAAGGTCTTAGAGAGTTTAGATCTCAAACTCAATTAAGACGTCCTACACAAGGACGACAAACTTATGCTCCTGTCGGAGGGTTGCACAAGGACTTGGTGAGTTTGGTTGGCCAAACTCTAAAACGCAATTCTATACAAGAATTAGTTTCTAGACAAAAATGGGCTCAAAGATAACTTTCTTATTTAAAGTGGATGAGCCCCCTTGAATATGCCTGATTGAAGAACTTCTTTTATCACAAAAACATCTTATTCAACTCCCTTCAACTGTAACCTTGAAGTAGATGTGCCTTTCTAGTGCCGAAGTACGAAAAAAAGGTAGGTGAATCCTAACTCAAGATGGGGGATCTTTAAGAGTACATGTTAAGATTTTCAAGGGCTAGCAGTCAATGCCCTTTAGCACAAAAGATATATATATATATATATATATATATATATTAAAGATGACTGCTAAGGCATTAATAAATGTTGGAGTTCATGTTTCAATTCGAACTTTGAATGCTTAATAAATGTGCTTGATCACGATGATTGAATGATGAATTAAATGAGAGAAAGAGCTTGGGATGAGGGATTTTAGCTAGGGAACAACACTCTCACAAAGTTCTATGAAATTCTCACCCAAGGGTTTAGTTGTTTAAGGATCGAATTTATAAAAAGATTAAAACTGGTCAAAAAAAAAAAATTGCTAGTCATAGACATGTCGACCTGACACTTCAACGTGTTGAAATGTCCTTCAATTGGTCGAAATAGTGAGTGACACAATGTGTTCATATATGTCCATATTTTTCCACTTTCAATCTGTTGACTGCCATTTTCGACCTGTTGAAATTGACCTTCGACTTGTCGAAATATCCCATCTATGGGTTGAGGTCTGCCATATTATGAGTTTTCTTCTTTGTCTAGTTTTTGGCACTTTCGACATGTCGACCCTTATTTTCAATTTGTCGAAATTGACCTTCGACCTGTCGTAACATCTCGTCCATGGGTAGAAATTCTCAGAAATATGAATTTTCTTTTCTGTCTCGTTTTTTGGCATTTCAACCTGTCGGCCATGTATTTTGACCTGTCGAACCGACCTGTCAACTTGTCGAGGAGGCTGTTTATGGGTCGACAACAACATACTCTATGCATTTTATGGATTTTTCAAGTTTGGTTCTTTTACACTTTCTTCCACAAGGTTCATCCTAATTTAATGGACACTTGACCTTGGTTAGATGGATTGGGGAATGTCTATGATTGTTTAGGCCACCTAACGAAAAGTTTTAAGATTTTACTAGGTTGTGTAGGTTTTGACACATGCATAAACCTTTAAGTCTTTACTTCGCATGCTTTAAATCTTTAAGTCTTGAAATCTTCAACTTGATTGGGGCTCATCTGACTTAACAAAACTGACTTCATGTTAATTGACAAATTAATGCATTAACATTGACCTTATCGGATCATTTGCGGTTGCACGTGCGAAGGATGGTTATATGATGGAAAATAAATATAGGATTAGATACACTTAAATTTCTGTATGCAACAAAATGAATGATGATTGAATGTTGACTGTATTCGTGCATTGAACATGAGTGAGATTAAGCCAAAACAGCATATCACACTCTAGAGGCAGTTAAATTTGCAAGCGGAAGACTGTGATAGATAGATAAAATATATAAACTATGGTGAGTCTCCAGAGTGTGATAACATTACCAGGTTAAATAATTACAAGTGCAGTTCTAAAATATACCAAATGTGAGGAAGTGTAATGTCTCTTATCCCACGCACCATAGCCCCGTCAATACAATATCAAGTCTTCATTGACCTGCCAGAGAGATATAGATAGGAGAAATCCTCCTATCATCATAGAAGTAGTCCGGCTCTGCTTCACAAGCATCACCATCACCTGAAACTCAACAAATCTGGTTGGTGTGTACAACACCGTCCCGTAACGTGGGAGTGAGTGATCAACTCAGTGGAACAGTAAAGCATAGGTTAACATGTTATCAATTCAATCAAGCAGTAACGATAAAGCAGTACAAATCAAACAATTCTAACTACTCTTATTAAATGCAAGAATGAAATGACATGATGCTGTATGCCCTTGCCAAACCACCCTCAAGCGACATCATCTTACGTTCGCGAATGCTTAACTCCCTCAGTGCGCCACATCTACAAAGCACATGCGGTGCGATGATGCTCATGATTACCAAGTTATTATTAGTCCATTTCAAACAGCAGTATTGGGAAACTAAGGTACCTCCCTTGTATCATTCCCAAACATGATCCATTCTAGGGTCGTCAATCCTAGTTAATCTCATACGACATTATGGTTTGAGAGGCTTAGCGAAGGCATCACAAAGGGCTCGTCACCCGTCAGCACGGATACAGATCTCACCGTATGCGGCTCAATTGCTGACCGTCAGCTCGAGTACAGGTCTCACCGTACTCAGCTCAATTACTAGCCGTCAGCTCGAGTACAGGTCTCACCGTACTCGGCTCCACCCATACTCTAGTTGCTGTGAAAGACTCGTCGCCAATCACAGACCCTTGGAGTATACTCGAAGATACTACGGAGGACTCGTCGCCCGTCAGCACGAGCACTGGTCTCACCGTACTCGGCTCTCGCCGTAAGTATCGACAGCTCGAATACAGTGTCTCATACCACCGTATTCGGCTCACGAGTTTGGTTGCGCAATGGTCACTACGGGGAGGCACATGGCCCCAGCGTAGGCCGACAGCTCGACCACGGTGTCCCATACCACCATGCCCGGCTCATGCGTCTTAGCGGATCGAGGTACCATGGTTAAAAGGGGGTTTCACTGGTAAGTTTGGTACCCTAGGTTCAAGCAATAGCGTCCAAACAGGGTGAACATGCATAAGACAGATCGGGTTACTTGACGAGCTCGACTAGCACGATCGCCCGTTGAGCTGCACGACATGAAGTGCATAAACAACTTCGTGTGGCCTAGCCACTGCCGACAGGCAACGCACGACTCGAGTTCGTCGAACACATCCCACGTAGCAAATGAATCTCAGCCACGAGTTCAATCTCGTTACCGATTGCCTGGGCCATAATCATAGCCCCAAACACAATCAGTTGCAGATAGACAAAGCAGTAATGAATCAAGATTCAACTCATACAGTCAAGGTCTGGTATTATCCGTTTAGGGCTGCCAGGGCTGTTGCACGCACTCGTTGCTCCGCTCCCCCATCACCCATGACGGATCATACAACGTAAATATAAATTTAAACATATGCATTACATAGTTAAAATCATAAAGCAGTTGAGCATGTTATGAATCACAACACAAGCATGAGTTTGTACATGTTCAATTCCTAATCACACAACTATCAAAAGGAGATCATACACATAGTTAAAAGAGGTTGAGAATCATATCTCAACACCCTTATACATTACAATTTGCTAACTACTACACATTCAGACATTTCAAGAAACACTTAAACAAACATACATCAACATACATGACATATGTCGATCACATAGGCATTAGGCCAAATCCTTTCACTAGGGAGTTACCCCAATCATAACATGCGTACACCCACGACGGATAGTCATGGTAAGCAGGAACCCAAGTTCCATATTCATTCAGCTATTTCCACAACCACTTGGGCCACACATTTTTGCATATATAGTGTATATTGGCCGTGGCGTGACTTAGGGCAAATCCTTTCGTCAAAGGGGCATCACCAATACATAAATCATGAATCCATGACAATTAGTCATGGCGAGCACGAATTAGGATTCCATACTCATTCAGTCATTTTCACAAACACTTAGAATACACTATTACAACATACATGGTGCATGTTAGCAAAACATGTATTAGGGCTATCCCTTAGCCAAGCGAGTATTTTATCCATGTATAATATATTATTACAGTAAATAATCATGATAAATACATCTCCAAAATTTATACGTATACAGTATTTTCTAGAATACGCAATTTCAACATACATAGTGTATATAAGTAAAACATGTATTTAGGTGAATCCTTTCGCCAAATAAGTATTTTATCCATACATCGTATATCCATACAACAAATAAACATGTCAAACACATTTCCAAAAAATATACGTATACCGTACTTTATACAAATACCTAGAGTATGTAGAATTCCATATTTTTCATCTTTAATCGAAACGGAAAACAGACAGCACTTTGTACATGTGCAATTGCATGCAGATCATGAATTTATCATTATCTGACATTGAAAGCGTTGAAAACCATAACCTATACACCTAAAGTCCGCACCTTTTGTCGTAGAATCGTAACGGAGTTGATAGGTTTGCTAAGCTTCTGTATTCGGCAGTTTGGCAGCCTAGAGAACGAAATAGGTTAGCTATTTCACAACCTACAACAGTCTAAACCCCAAAACAGATTAGGGTTAGGGTTTCTTACCTAGAAACGATGCAGGAAACGCCAGAAAAGCGTCAAGAAAGGGATGGTGCAGCCCGTGTGGTGGCAGGGAACGACGGCAGGGAGATTCTCCCACTTCTCCCTCACTTTCTCTCTCTTTTCCCTCTCTCAAAACCCAAATTCGTATGGCTGCCATGAGAGAGGGTTTAAGGTCCTTATATAGTCTCAAAACTCACCGAAATAGACTCTTGTTCAAGGGTTACTGCTAATATAGGTATTTCGTCACTTTTCCAGCTCAAAAGAGAGGTTCTGGTGGCCCTCCTTGAGTCAAACGTCAGACTTAAGCTCTCCACACATGGATCTACGTGGGATTACATTTTCGACTCGATCAGATTCCCAGATCGCACGTGGCGGACCACTTTCAGTTCAACGGTCAGTGGGCCACGATCTGAAATTCCAAGTACATGTAAATGTTCCTAAAATTTTTCCTGATTCAAGGGTGTAATTTGGTCTGATTCTGACGGTCTGGTTGCTTAATACTGATGCGCAAGCGAATGGTGCCAGATCACTATTCCTGATATTTATTTTGGAATGGGAATAGTGTTTTTCACACTCCCTCGCTCCGGATCCAAACGAATGGTCGTGGGACATCGGCTGGACCTGATTTTCGAGATGATTGTCAAGCCCAGTGAGGCGGTCCTAGTTCCTTAACTTCGTGTTAATCGGACTTCCGAGGTGCGGCCTAGACTTAATACGAAGTTTCATTTCATTCCCGAGAGCAGCCAGGAAATGAGTTTGGTTCTAAACTTTAGGGTAACCTAGAGTCACTGATTTTGCAAGTTTTGGGTCTTGCAGATCGTATTTAAAGCGATCCCAACAGATTTCATGGCTAATCGAGTTTTGCACTTAGTTAACTTTGTTAAATTTCTAAAGGATTTAATCCTAATTGTTTTCTGGTTGAGATGGTACTTAGGCCTTTGTAGTTTGTATATAAAGTGATCCAAGTTTTACTACTTAGCTAGTTTAAGTTAGTGTCTAGGGCGAAAGTGCTTTGAAAAATTGAAAGCATAAGGTAGTGAAGGGTGGGATTTGTGAAGAAAATGGTTTAAAGAGCAATTTTAGACTGTGGGATTGAGTTTTGACAAGTTGATAAGGTCTTAGGATCAACCCATTGCCCAAGGACGTCTAATCCCAGGTTGGCAAAAATCCGGGATGTTACAATCTACCCCCCTTAAAACAAAATTTCGTCCCCGAAATTGGCTAAGGGTAATAAGGGAAGATTTCTATTATTTCACTTGCCTAAGACTGATTGATTTCCAAGTTTCTACGCGTGGTAGGGTATATACCAGCTGATTCATTTTAGTCTACCCCCCTTAAAACTTATTTCTCTATCCATTTCTCATACCCTGATGGTTTGCTACCATTTATTTCTTTACCTATTTGGAGGCTTGACGATAATTCCCACAATTTAGAGTAAGATAGTTGTTTTCATTGTTTGACCAACACGAAGAGACGATAATAGTGGGCTCGATCCCGATACATCGATCATCTACCTGACCAGGGTAGAAGGCTCATCGTATCCCTTCCCAGTCCTGGTAGATCCTGGTCTTCTGCTTGGTCAAGCAGGGAGTCCGCTGGTAGTCACCCAGGATTGAGAATTGGGTCAAGCCGCGAATGTTTCGCAGTTGTATATTTCAGTAACTCCGTAGTCCGATCACTCTCTAAGAGTAGGGAATGTCCATCATTGAAAAGCTCAAATTGTTTATTCTAATGTTGCCCTTTAGGTCTTAGTCTAAGAGAGTCGTCGATATTATCTATGTCCAAGGAAAGGGCGAATCAAATCTTACTAAATCATCCTAAAACGGTTTCTCATAGTAGAACTTGCTAGGGCTTCTATAATGTTCGTATTCATCGAGCACCGTTTCGATCCTGGGCCAGTGGGGTAGGGTCCACCATGTTTCTGCTGCACCACCTAGGTCAAAGAGGTGTATTAGGTGACCTAACTAGCTTAGGCTCATAATGTTCTACCCCCCTTAAAATTTATTGGGTATCGAGAGGAGCTAAAAATGATGGGCAATATGGTTGATGTTAGGGGCAGGTGTGAGTTTGAGGCAAGATGCCTAATCCTACCAAGGGGTTTTATCCCGGCCCAGACTTATCCTATTTATTCATGCCTAGCTTAACAGGCAGGTTATCTTTCTTCATTCATATGGACAAAATGTATGCCGACATGGCATGTAATTTGGGACCTAATTCCTAACTATTTGTCGCCCATTTGGGTAATTCCTTGGGCCTAAAAGACAAAGTCGCTATTGGCTATATACTCCTAATACCTTTCAAAGACGAAGTTATAAACTTTTGGTTGCAAGTGGTTCGGCCAACAAGGAAGGAATGTTGTGTAGTTGGTCTGAGTCGGATACATGGACCTCCTGCCTAGCCAGAACAGAAAGTTGCTATATCAATTCTTAATCCTAGTCGATTCCGACTTTCTGCTTGATCAGAGCATAGGGTTCATTGGTCACTACCAGGATTGAGAATTCGATTCAGACCGCGAATACCTCGCTTATGGATAGTTTCTCTACTCCGTGTTCCCGATTGTACCAAGTCCTTGAGAAGGCAATTCTAAGGGTCGTATTGATTTGACCTAACATTAATTCTCTAATCGTGAATAGTTTCTACGTCAAACAAGCTCCCTAAGAGTTACTAAGGAAGCCTAAAGTATTAAGGGGATTCAACAACGGAACGGGGTCTCGTTCCAACCTAATCAAGCCAACAAACGAAATTTATTTATTTATTTATTTATTATTATTTTTTTCCAATTATCTTAGCATAATGAATCTTTTACATTCTTTAGTGCCTAGTCGCAACGTATGAGTAGCATAATCCCCTAGTTGTAATCCAAAGCCTATGCTTCTACACTAGATGATTTCATACCATTTTAAATAAAGGAAAATTGTTTGTTTGTTTGTTTGGAATTTGAGTTGCCTGAACATGAATGTAGCTACGCTCGAGCACTTCACATATGCTCAAACCAACTAAGGGGGTTCTAGAGTTCACGTTCTTAATTGGTTGGATTGCCTATACCGTCAGGTCTGTCAAAGCACTGCTCTAGGTCCAAACTTTATGGGCCATATTTGTCAAACAACCATTTACTCTAAAATCTTAAGCTATCAGAGTGTGGTGGGTTAATGTATATCAAGGGACTTTATCACTTCAACACTATTTGGCAAGTGGTCTTAAGTTGTATTAAATGGGACTGCATTACTAATTCTACTTTGGGATTGGAAATGACATGTTTGGTAGGAGGGTGGGAGGGGATTAAAATTAATGGTATAGGCTTTGAAAAATGAGCCATGTGTTGGAAAGTGTGAGATGGGATTTCCATATCCCACGATGAGGAATTTCTAAGTGTAAGAGGAAAACCCGGGACATACTTTTTTTTTTTTTTTACATACATTCTAAACATGGTATCGGAAAACATGGGATACACCCAATCTAGGGTCATACCTACACATACATTTATTGTTACCTTTTCAATTCTATCCACCCTAACTCACCTAATGCAATTGGCCGAACGGGCCCTAAACGTCCTCAAATATCTAAAATATTCTACCAACAACTACAACCATCAACATGAAGTCTTAAGCACCCTAAGACAGTAACCCATGTGAACTACGAGGCAACAGTATGGATGATTAGACATCCAAGAGAATAGCCGTACATGCTCGGATAGAGCCATGGAAAAGCGAATGAAAAGTGATGGAGAGAGAGAGGTAGGGCTGGAGGTTTGGTTCGCCATAGATTTGGTTCTCCACAGATGTGAGCCTCAACAGATGTTGTAAAGGCCCCAAAGACAGCGAATGGAGAAGGAAAATGGAAAAGTATGATGGCTTAGGGAGCTTACACGATTTTAGAGCTTCAAGGGGGCGTGTAGGCGTCCAAATGAGAGAAATGAAGAGGGTAGAAGGTAGGTGTGGCTGTAAACGATGGAAGGGAGTGGGTGATGACCGAAAATGGGAAATGAGATGATTGGAGTGGCGATTTGAAGAGAAAACAACAAGAATAGGAGGAAAAAAGAGATTGGAGGGGCGTTTGAGAGAGAGGGGGGCTCCAGACCTAAAAATCCCAAACCCCAGCCAAAACCGCACGTGCCAAGTGGTAGGGGAGGTCGGGCCGACCCATCTCAGGCCCGGCCCCACACCAGAGGGCCCACCTGACCGCGGTCCACAGCCGGAACCACGGTTCCACCGCGGTCCAAGGTGGCCGGTGGGCTGCCGCCGCGGGTGGGGTGTGTTCTCCATGGTCCCAAGGTGCCAAACGCACCCTGGTTCAACCCTGGGTCCCATCGGATTTAAGTGGAGAGGCCCCCGAATCCGGTTCGTTCAATTTCGGGTAGTTTTGGGTTAAACCGGACGTAACTTGCAATTTGGAATGAGTTATCTGACGTAAAATATATGAATTTGGGGTAGAACGAGCTAATGAACCCAACCAACCCAGCTATGCTGGGTTGCGCAGCCCGGAATTGCGAGAAAAAACCCCGATTGATGGTCATTTCCCCATTTCAATTTCGTTTTGCTAAAAATGGTAGTTTTACTTTAATTACTCTTCATCTGTTGGGCTTTAGGAGTTGCGCTCATCGTGTAAAGAGCTTAGAATAATTAGGAGAATGGTTTGGTGAAGTCGTTTAGGACACTTACTATTTTTGACCGAAAACTTTACCCACTAGTAGACATCATGACCCATAGTAAGTCGCGAATTCTAGAAGTTTTAGTTGTAGTTTGTTCCTGATTTCTTTCCCATTACCTGGTATCCTTATTTAAAGGGTTGTGAACTCGTTTTTAGTCATTCATTAATCAGTTTCGAATTTGAATTTATTTCTATTTTCTGCTTTCTTTCCTCGTGGATTTGAGAAGTCTCTGTGAGGAGTACAGAGAAGCTCCGAGGATTCGGAGTAGTTATCTTCATCACATTTATCCCGAATTCTATCTATTTTCAATGGTTAGGGTAATCTAGAATCTTTAATAGACGACCTAGGAATGTTTTAAGGTCGACCCGTGCGACCATGGTTGAATACGGACTTGATTTCGGCGTTCGACTTTAGTGAACTTCGCCGATTGGCGAAATCGGAATACCTATGACTTTTCTATGTTCCGTCGCTCCCTCCTAAGTCAGAGTGCGTCAAAGTGCGTAGTGTGACCATAACCCAGGTCCGGTTTAATCAAAATCATGCTCTGATACCATCTTGTAACGCCCTGAAAATTGGGGGTCGAGCATAGACTCAACTCCCGAGTTCCAGAACATCACTTATGCAACAAAATGAATGATGATTGAATGTTGACTGTATTCGTGCATTGAACATGAGTGAGATTAAGCCAAAACAGCATATCATACTCCAGAGGCAGTTAAATTTGCAAGCGGAAGACTGTGATAGATAGATAAAATATATAAACTATGGTGAGTCTCCAGAGTGTGATAACATTACCAGGTTAAATAATTACAAGTGCAGTTCTAAAATATACCAAATGTGAGGAAGTGTAATGTCTCTTATCCCACGCACCATAGCCCCGTCAATACAATATCAGGTCTTCATTGACCTGCCAGAGAGATACAGATAGGAAAAATCCTCCTATCATCATAGAAGTAGTCCGGCTCTGCTTCACAAGCATCGCCATCACCTGAAACTCAACAAATTTGGTTGGTGTGTACAACACCGTCCCGTAACATGGGAGTGAGTGATCAACTCAGTGGAACAGTAAAGCATAGGTTAACATGTTATCAATTCAATCAAGCAGTAATGATAAAGCAGTACAAATCAAACAATTCTAACTACTCTTATTAAATGCAAGAATGAAATGACATGATGCTGTATGCCCTTGCCAAACCACCCTCAAGCGACATCATCTTACGTTCGCGAATGCTTAACTCCCTCAGTGCGCCACATCTACAAAGCACATGCGGTGCGATGATGCTCATGATTACCAAGTTATTATTAGTCCATTTCAAACAGCAGTATTGGGAAACTAAGGTACCTCCCTTGTATCATTCCCAAACATGATCCATTCTAGGGTCGTCAATCCTAGTTAATCTCATACGACATTATGGTTTGAGAGGCTTAGCGAAGGCATCACAAAGGGCTCGTCACCCGTCAGCACGGATACAGATCTCACCGTATGCGGCTCAATTGCTGACCGTCAGCTCGAGTACAGGTCTCACCGTACTCGGCTCAATTACTAGCCGTCAGCTCGAGTACAGGTCTCACCGTACTCGGCTCCACTCATACTCTAGTTGCTGTGAAAGACTCGTCGCCAATCACAGACCCTTGGAGTATACTCGAAGATACTACGGAGGACTCGTCGCCCGTCAGCACGAGCACAGGTCTCACCGTACTCAGCTCTCGCCGTAAGTATCGACAGCTCGAATACAGTGTCCCATACCACCGTATTCGGCTCACGAGTTTGGTTGCGCAATGGTCACTACGGGGAGGCACATGGCCCCAGCGTAGGCCGACAGCTCGACCACGGTGTCCCATACCACCATGCCCGGCTCATGCGTCTTAGCGGATCGAGGTACCATGGTTAAAAGGGGGTTTCACTGGTAAGTTTGGTACCCTAGGTTCAAGCAGTAGCGTCCAAACAGGGTGAACATGCATAAGACAGATCGGGTTACTTGACGAGCTCGACTAGCACGATCGCCCGTTGAGCTGCACGACATGAAGTGCATAAACAACTTCGTGTGGCCTAGCCACTGCCGACAGGCAACGCACGACTCGAGTTCGTCGAACACATCCCACGTGGCAAATGAATCTCAGCCACGAGTTCAATCTCGTTACCGATTGCCTGGGCCATAATCATAGCCCCAAACACAATCAGTTGCAGATAGACAAAGCAGTAATGAATCAAGATTCAACTCATACAGTCAAGGTCTGGTATTATCCGTTTAGGGCTGCCAGGGCTGTTGCACGCACTCGTTGCTCCGTTCCCCCATCACCCATGACGGATCATACAACGTAAATATAAATTTAAACATATGCATTACATAGTTAAAATCATAAAGCAGTTGAGCATGTTATGAATCACAACACAAGCATGAGTTTGTACATATTCAATTCCTAATCACACAACTATCAAAAGGAGATCATACACATAGTTAAAAGAGGTTGAGAATCATATCTCAACACCCTTATACATTACAATTTGCTAACTACTACACATTCAGACATTTCAAGAAACACTTAAACAAACATACATCAACATACATGACATATGTCGATCACATAGGCATTAGGCCAAATCCTTTCACTAGGGAGTTGCCTCAATCATAACACGCGTACACCCACGACGGATAGTCATGGTAAGCAGGAACCCAAGTTCCATATTCATTCAGCTATTTCCACAACCACTCGGGCCAAACATTTTTGCATATATAATGTATATTGGCCGTGGCGTGACTTAGGGCAAATCCTTTCGTCAAAGGGGCATCGCCAATACATAAATCATGAATCCATGACAATTAGTCATGGCGAGCACGAATTAGGATTCCATACTCATTCAGTCATTTTCACAAACACTTAGAATACACTATTACAACATACATGGTGCATGTTAGCAAAACATGTATTAGGGCTATCCCTTAGCCAAGCGAGTATTTTATCCATGTATAATATATTATTACAGCAAATAATCATGATAAATACATCTCCAAAATTTATACGTATACAGTATTTTCTAGAATACGCAATTTCAACATACATAGTGTATATAAGTAAAACATGTATTTAGGCGAATCCTTTCGCCAAATAAGTATTTTATCCATACATCATATATCCATACAACAAATAAACATGTCAAACACATTTTCAAAAAATATACGTATACCGTACTTTATACAAATACCTAGAGTATGTAGAATTCCATATTTTTCATCTTTAATCGAAACGGAAAACAGACAACACTTTGTACATGTGCAATTACATGCAGATCATGAATTTATCATTATCTGACATTGAAAGCGTTGAAAATCATAACCTATACACCTAAAGTCCGCACCTTTTGTCGTAGAATCGTAACGGAGTTGATAGGTTTGCTAAGCTTCCGTATTCGGCAGTTTGGCAACCTAGAGAACGAAATAGGTTAGCTATTTCACAACCTACAACAGTCTAAACCCCAAAACAGATTAGGGTTAGGGTTTCTTACCTAGAAACGATGCCGGAAATGCCGGAAAAGCATCAAGAAAGGGATGTTGCAGCCCGTGTGGTGGCAGGGAACGACGGCAGGGAGATTCTCCCACTTCTCCCTCACTTTCTCTCTCTTTTCCCTCTCTCAAAACCCAAATTCGTATGGCTGCCATGAGAGAGGGTTTAAGGTCCTTATATAGTCTCAAAACTCACCGAAATAGACTCCTGTTCAAGGGTTACTGCTAATATAGGTATTTCGTCACTTTTCCAGCTCAAAAGAGAGGTTCTGGTGGCCCTCCTTGAGTCAAACGTCAGACTTAAGCTCTCCACACATGGATCTACGTGGGATTACATTTTCGACTCGATTGGATTCCCAGATCGCACGTGGCGGACCACTTTCAGTTCAACGGTCAGTGGGCCACGATCTGAAATTCCAAGTACATGTAAATGTTCCTGAAATTTTTCCTGATCCGAGGGTGTAATTTGGTCTGATTCTGACGGTCTAGTTGCTTAATACTGATGCGCAAGCGAATGGTACCAGATCACTATTCCTGATATTTATTTTGGAATGGGAATAGTGTTTTTCATACTCCCTCGCTCCGGATCTAAACGAATGGCCGTGGGACATCGGCTGGACCTGATTTTCGAGATGATTGTCAAGCCCAGTGAGGCGGTCCTAGTTCCTTAACTTCGTGTTAATCGGACTTCTGAGGTGCGGCCTAGACCTAATACGAAGTTTCATTTCATTCCCGAGAGCAACCGGGAAATGAGTTTGGTTCTAAACTTTAGGGTAACCTAGAGTCACTGATTTTGCAAGTTTTGGGTCTTGCAGATCGTATTTAAAGCGATCCCAACAGATTTCATGGCTAATCGAGTTTTGCACTTAGTTAACTTTGTTAAATTTCTAAAGGATTTAATCCTAATTGTTTTCTGGTTGAGATGGTACTTAGGCCTTTGTAGTTTGTATATAAAGTGATCCAAGTTTTACTACTTAGCTAATTTAAATTAGTGTCTAGGGCGAAAGTGCTTTGAAAAATTGAAAGCATAAGGTAGTGAAGGGTGGGATTTGTGAAGAAAATGGTTTAAAGAGCAATTTTAGACTGTGGGATTGAGTTTTGACAAGTTGATAAGGTCTTAGGATCAACCCATTGCCCAAGGACGTCTAATCCCAGGTTGGCAAAAATCCGGGATGTTACAGATAGGATCCGGTATTTCGACAAGTCATAGACTATACATCCAAGGAGTGTCTAGCATGCAATACTTGAGAACTAGGCTACCACAAGTCTTTCGATGAGATAGGATCCGGAATTCTTACAAGTCACAGAGTTTAAACTCATTGGAAAGCTAGTAAAAAAAGATTGAGGAGGGAAGTAATGATGTCATGGATGCCACTCGCATTACGTGCAACCCCACTCGTTTCCAACGATGCCTTTCTCAAGATTAATAGAATGACTCGTCTAGGTATTTTGAGCACTTTGGGAGTCGCCACTAGGTAAAATAAGGCTTTGGCATCTACAGTCATTTAAAATCCGTATAATTGCCTAAAGAGCGAGAAAACCGCCTAATTCTCGACTCGAGGGTTAAGTCCACCTATGGGTCCACTAGGCTGACCACTTTTGAGGTGGTTTCAAGCCAAGCTAAATGAGTAGTTGAGTTAGGCTTAGGCTAGAAATGTGACCCATCTAAATAGGTCAGGCTTGATTTGAATTGACCTGACCTAAAATCTGAAACAAAAAAAAGGTTTATACTTAATTAGGTAATTAAGAAGCCGTTAATTTTTAAAAAACCTCTAATGAATTTTGAAAAAAAGCTACTGACGAAAATGACTTTGCTTCTTTAGTTTTTATTTTCTTTTTCTTTTTTAAATCAGAAAAATACTAGTAATTATCTTAAATATCTTCTTCTTCTTCTTCTTCTTCTTCTTCTTCTTTTTCTTTACAAATAAAAAAAGAATGAAAGTAAAAATATCAAATAAATTAAACAACTTATCTCCATCTTTTTTCCTTCCTCATTAAAAAACAAACAAAAAAAAAAACTAATAAATAGAAAAAAAACGTTCTTAATGTTTTAAAAAATAAAAAAAATAGATATAAGAAATAAAATAAAAAAAAAACAACTAACTTTCTTTTTTCATTCTTTTCCTTTTCTTCTCATTCATTTTTTTCTTAAAAAAAGATAAATAAAAAATAGCTAATAAATAGAAAAACATCCTTAATCTTTTTAAATAAAAATAAAAATATCAAATAAACAAAATAGCTCACTTTTTTCTTCATTTTCTTATTCCACCATTAAAAAAAGGACAAATAAATTAAAAAATTAAATAAATAAATAAAACACATGTATCATGGTGGCCTCACAGAGCCGCTGACAGGACCTTCCAATTCAAGATAGGTCCTGGTGCGGGTAGTACCCAATCCGCGGTAGGTCCGGCCTATAGTAAGCTTCCAGGAAGGTCTGGGGCGACAGGAGTTCCGTATCAGTTTATCTGTGTGGTAATAACCCTATGAACCGTTTGGATGGCACATAAACATCGTAGTCAGCTCCACGTAGGTTTCAACGGTGGACGTTCCTAATCCCACTGTTTCGTGTTGTATTGATCACCGGAGTTTTGGATCTTCCTGATTTTTTCAGAGTTTCTCTCTCGAAGCGAAAGAAATTGGAAGAGTCGAGATGGAATCTCTATCCGATGATCTCATCATCAACATCCTTTCAAGACGACCCGTCCAAACTCTCTCCAGGCTGAAGTGCGTATCTCCCCACTGGCGAAGGCTAATCTCAAGCTCTCCTATACTCTCCGCAAAGAAACCTCTCTTCGTCTTCTCCACACACGGTCAATATGAGAACGACGGTTCCTTTATCATCCACATATCCTCGGTAGACCACCATGGTAAAGTTCAAAAAACCTTCACGAAGAAGGTGATCAATGTCGTGGACTCACTTCAATCTTGTGCCAGTTTGGTGTGCCTCATTGGATCGGGCTACATCTATGTCCGCAATCCAAGCACTGAAGAATTGGTAACCCTTCCTCGAGCTTCTCTCAGCGCTATAAATGGTTTCGGTTTTGGATATTCGTACTCCACAGAGCAGTATAAAGTCATTCATTTGTTCTATTCGGGTTATGATATGGGGGATAATCCCCATGTAGCATGTGAGGTCTTTACTTTAGGCTGCGAGGAATCCTCTTGGTGAAGAGTTGAGAATTGTCCATATTATGTTTATTTCTCTCCTCCACCTTTCGTGGAAGGATCTCTACATTGGGTTATTGATGATTACTACCATACCCCTTATGATGGAGTTATACTTTCGTTAGATCTCGACAGAGAGGAGTTTAGAGTGATTCCACATCCAGAATGCTGTTTGACCTCTGATTCGTACAGGCCGCAGTTGCGTTTGGTGGAGTTGAGGGGATGTTTGTGTGTGGTAAAGCCTACTCAACCTTCAAAACTTAGCATATGGATGTTGAAGGACTACAAGAATGGCACTTGGGTGAATGAATATAACATCGACCTTTTGTCCCTTGGTGGTTATGATATAGTTCCTAGAGCTATCCGAAGCGATGGGACGATCTTGATGGAGACGCCTGGTATAAGATTGCGTTATTATGACCCAGAAAGTGGGACTTTTACCCAATTTAACAGAATTGAAGTTGAGGGTGGGTTCCTCTTTAGCTATTATGTTGAAGGCTTGTACTCGTTGGCAAGTAGATGATTTTCACAAGGTACTCAACTACAATGCCCACAGAATTAATTACTTATATTCAAATGATTACTCACATGTCTTTTATGATACCAATAACTATGCCGCTAAATACATGTGAACGGGTCCTGAATTTGGTGATGTTATCTAGCTTCTCTGTAGAGGTTTGTAAAATGTATTTGTGTGTAGAAGATTTCTATTCCCTGTTATCTTTTAGGAAAGTGTTGTAGCATAAGATATCCAAATTTCTAGTGATATGGTTGCATTCAAGTGATATCACTTAAAGCAAATTGCTCATCTTAATTCTATATATATATATATATATATATATATATATATATATATATATATATATATATATATATATATATATATATTGTCCAACTGATATGAAATATGAAAATGTGCTTCTAAAGTGATTTACACTTCATGTATCAAGGACACTTGAGTAATGTTCTTACTTCTTAGGCTTATTTAATTTTCTCCTTTTTTATTTTTAATTTTTATTTATTTATTTTTTTTACCGTAACTACTCTTGGTTTCATCAAATGGCTAAAATGGCCAATCTGAAATGTTCTTTCTCTAACACATTAATGGAATATTAGTAATTTATTAAGAGATAATTTAGTAAGGATGTCTACTCCTTGAAGAAAATTGTTTTTTAATTTTCTATCTCTTATGCATGTGCCCATGCACACACATGGGAACATGTGCTTGTATGGCAAACGGGGAAGATCCGAGCTTTCCATTTGATTGGAAATAGTGGTTAGACTAGCCGCGGACTTCACATTGCGGGTGAACAAAAAGTGTGGGCCCATGAAAGTTGGCATAGGATGTTAGTCGTCCAACAAAAATAGTTCAAACCAGAAAGCTTTCAGACCCCATGAATCTTCGCTGCTCACAATAAAGATGGAAGAATGGTCTGAAATAGCTCTAGAGTAGCCTGTATTGAATCACATTAGGAAACTTCTCTTCCCACTCACTAGAGATTAGGAATTTTTTAATCCTGGACATGGTGACTCTATTTTGATTGTTGGACCACATTAATCTGACTCTAGACAGCGTTAAATTCATCAACACATGAGACTCCACCCAATTGGAGAATCCTTGCATGCTTCTGTCAATGATCATGCCATTCAGCTCCTCAAATTGGGAGTCAGACCACGTTGAAGCCTCCACCTACACACCATGGCATCTTCCATGTTTACCTACACACCATGGCATCTTCCATGTTTTTGTCTTCATTGTGCTCCTCCCAAGGCTGATTCCTAAGACTGTCCATTGGGACCATTAATTGCTGAAAAGACCATTTCCTTCTTGTGAGAACCACCTTCAACATAACCAATAATGAGAACTATCTCAACGTCCATTCCCCTTTTAATAAAAAGAGTAGAATCCAAAATGATTACAATTCCACCTGCTGCTCCCAGTAAAATTTGAGGTAACCCAATCAAAATGGTTTCCAGCCCAAACTGAAGTAGTCGAACCCATGTCCCAAGACTGCATTTTGTCTCTTAAAATGCCATAGTTTGCAGTATCTGTAACTTATAAAATTGCCTTACCTGAATTTGTTTAGCTTGGTGCAAAACCCCCGTATGTTCCAAGAAATGATATTTTATGGAGAAATGATTCCAGAGCTTGTACTCTAGTTGCCTTGCCTTCTTACCGGATGAACCTAAAAGCACTAGTAGCATCTCCCCTCCCATCAATTTCCCTCTCTGCTCACTGCCATGATTATTGTAATTAATAGAAGAAACTAAATTTACAAGTTCCCTCTTGTTTTCTTCTTTCTCTCTTGACCTCTCCCCAACTACCCTTTTAGCACCTTCTTCCTTTCTTCTAGCATTTTGGAACAATAACATCATCGTTACTCTCTTCAAATATCATAACCCCTACAGCTTTTCCCACCCTTCTAATGAAGCCCTTGATTCGTTGTATGTCTCTAATGCTGTAGTTACCGACCGTGTTCATTCCTGATCGATTAAAGTTCTCTATTAACTTGTTTTGCTGATATAATCTTTTGATTCTTCCCCTGTAAAGTCCAAATTATTATTATTATTTTTTTGTCCTTACTTGAAGGATTTTCCACTGTAGAAGTGAAATGAAGATTGGATCATTGTCGTGAAGCTGGTCTTTTGCGTCTTCCACTTTCAATTGCAGGCTTCTTGGTTTCAACCAATTGTCTAAACCAGTGTTTCAAATAGCGCTCGTAGCGTAGCGGTAGCGTACGCTACGTAGCGTAGCGTGGCCGTAGCGCTACGTAGCGTCCCAAATAGCGTAAATCCCCTGTAGGGTCCGCTACGGGGGTCGTAGCGTACGCTACAGCTATGTAGCGCGTAGCGTCCGTAGCGTAAGCTACAATGTATTTTTTTACTGTTTTATTATATTTTTTTTTTTCACATTTTCTTTATTTCTAATGTTGAGGAATGTAACACTTGTTTTGTACTTGATACTTTTAACCTATAGGATTTTTATTTCTTTTCATAATTGTGACTTGTGGTTTCAATTTCCCATTATTAATTAAAGTGGTTTGCTTAGAAAGTTGTTGATGTGATAATTATTTAATTTGGCTTATATATGTGGATTGACTTTTGATAAATGATAACTAATAACTTTTTTGAACATGCTTATAATTTATAAAATGAATCATCCTTTTAGGCATTTTTATATTTTTTTTCCTTTTTTTTCCACTATTTATTATATATGTCCTATTTTTAAATTAAAAAATTGAAGTATCGTGTAGCTTACGCTTCACGCTACGTATTTACGCTACACGCTATAGAGGGCTGAGCGCTACGCATCATGCTACCGCTATTTAAAACACTGGTCTAAACTTAGAATTTGAACCCATCAATATTGTGGCTTACTCAACTGGAATCCCAGCTCCTCATAGCACCACATAACTTGTTTCTAGGCATTGAGTGGTTCAAAGCCAAAGGTGATGCACTTTAAGGTATTTGAATGCATTGCTTAGGTTCATGTTCCTTCGCAAAAGAGGTAAAAGTTAGATAATGATAATGTGAAAAGCATATTTATGTTTTATAATGTTCAAACTAAAGGCTAATTGTTTTTGTCATCCCTCTCACAAATAAGCATATTATTAGCCACGATATGATTTTTGATGTACAAAAAACATGAGAATGCAACGAGTCTTTATAGCATAATCCATGTGAAATTTAGGAGAAAGGTGGTCTATTGGAAGTTGATGGAAATCACGGTGAGTTAAATCCTTCTTCATCAAGTGCATCACCAAGTTCATCTTCCCTATCAAGTTGTTCATCTGACAATTCACTAAAGTCGACGAGCCAAGTTAATCTGAGGAAGCTGTGAAACACATGGAATGGTATTGAGCCATAGATTAGGAAATTGCATCATTGGAGAAAAATCAGACCTGGGAACTCAAGGATTTGCCTCCAAAGAAGGAAGCTGCTAGATTGAAATGGATATACAAAACAAAGCATGATTGGATGGCTCAATAAAAAAGTTCAAGACAAGATTTGTTGCAAAAAGGCTACGTGCTATGAGAAGGTATTGATTTCAATGCTAGATTTGATACAATTAGGACAATTTTAGCCTTACCTACTCATCATGAAGTGGAGTATCTTTGAATTTGATTGAAACTTAGCATTTTTAAATTGTTTTTTGCATAAGTTTTGTGTAACAACCATAGGGCTATGAAGTTGTGGGTGAAGAAGAAAATCAGGTTTGTCGGCTAAGAAAAGCTATCTATGTCCTGAAACAAGCACCAAGGGCTTGGTATGATTGGATTTTTGGCCAAAATGGTTTCAAAGAAATGAAGGTGAGGAAACCTTATATGTCAAGTCAAAAGGTAAAGAAGAGGTACTCGTTGTTTATCGTTATGTAGATACAATAGAAGTAGTAATGCCTTGATGGATGAGTTTAGAGAAAGCATCAAAAGGGAGTTTGAAACAATGTTCAAATTATTAGTACCGTTACATGTATCAATGACTAGGGATATGGAAACATGTATCAGTATCGCCGATACTCAGGAAAAATATCACTGTCTGAGGGAAACATTGGGGAAATGTTGGGTAAAATATGGAATTTTTTAGTGAAAGTTCAGGAGATATTAAAAGACACATGTTTACACATGTAGGAATCAAAATATTGTATAAAACAACTATACATAATAAGTTTCCGTTTCAGGGGCCTAACCACATGTTGTAAAAAAAAAAAAAAACGGTATAAAATAAATATATAAATTTGGTAGCCAATTAATAGATTGGCCAAGACTCATTAATATATAAAAGTCCCACATTAATTAACAGCGAAGAACACTTTTTCCAATATAAAAATGAAAAAAATTAGGATTTTCCCAATTTTCTTCATTTTTCACGCAAATGTTAAATTTTTTGCCATAAATCCATGTCAATGCATGAGAATCATGCATAGACATGGATTTTCATCGCAATCCACGCTAACATTTGAAAAAAAAAAAAAAAGAAGTTTCTATGGATTGTATGTCACCTTTCAGTTCCAGCATGCCTTCGTTTCAAGTTGAGATTTCTCTTCCAATCTAAGCTATTATTCAATAAAAACCACGAGTGACTGAAATGACCTAACAGACTGACATGGAGCTTTTGTGTGTGTGTGTGTGTGGGGGGGGGGGGGGATGTTTACGGATGTTTCCTTAGTATTGGGGATAATTTTGATGGTATTGCTGATACCGGGGAACTATTATAAGGGATTCTTCTGAAAGTATCGCTGTTATCAATAATATTGCCAAGCATTGCCAATATTATTGAAAATATCGGTGGTATTTGAAGTTTTGGGTACTTCTAGCAGTTTCAGTATCGCTAACCCGTCGATACTGATAATATTCGTGACGATATTGATAATATTGGTGATATTACTGATAATATCGCCGATATTCGGAACACTGGTTTGAAATGACTAATATTGGTTTGTTGAATTATTTCATTGGATTGGAAGTGAAGCGAAGCAATGATTGGGTTTTTATATCAAAAGAGGAGAATGTAAAAGATCTTCTTGAGAAATTCAAAATGGAGAACTGTAACCCCATGAAGATCCATATGAACAGAAGTTCAAAATTCAACATTAATGATGGGGAGGTAAAGGTTGATTCAAAATTCAAAAAAGAAAAAGAAGTAAATGTTGATTCTCATGTATACTGAAGTTGATTGGACGCTTGTTGTATCTTTCAAACACTCATATTGTGCAAGCAACAAGTCTTTTATCAAGATAAATACAAAGCTCAAGCATGCTCCACCTTGAGCTGCAAAAGCGGTGTTGAGGTACCTAAGGGGACAAGTGACTACAGTTTTGTACACTGACATTAACGATTTTAAACTGTGGCTTTTCTGATAGTGATTGGGAAGGTTCAATTGGTGATCGACATGGTAGATAGTTCTGGGTTCGAACCTAACATTGAGGTCTTGGGTTCAAGTCCAGCTTACCTATAAAAAAAAGGTTGGATTGATGATCAAAGAATCACTTCCAGCTACATTTTCAACCTTGGTTCCAGGGGGATATCATCAAAGAAAGAACAAGCTACAACTCTATCATCATCAAAAGCTGAATCTGTTGCAGTTATTATAGCAGCTTTCCAAGTTATTTGATGAAAATAATATTGACAAATAGGAAGAAAAATCTAGGGAAGTGACAACCATTTATTCTGATAATCAGTCCACAATCAAGGGGAAGCGACAACCATTTATTCTGACAATCAGTCCAATTGACCATGGTTTTGAATATTGGTATCGGTGGGCATATTGACTTGGATGAAAATGATATGATATGACATTGCCTGTCAGTATTGGCCTGTATCGGTCAAAAAAAAAAAAAAAAAAGAAGAAGCCAAAGAATACAGGAAAATTACTCGAAAAAGGGAAGCGACATATATTCAAGAATCTCCGTTATATATATATATATATATATATATATATATATATATATATATATATATATATATATATATATATAGTATTGTGGACATATATATAATGGTATATCGGAACTTTCTTTGTTAAGAATGCTGTCTGTCAGATTTGATTTGTTGAAAGTAAACCAAATGGGCCCTAGTTGAATACAAATCAAGCATGATGTGGTCAATTAGGGTCCATTACATTAAAAAAGAACAAAAAGAAGATGAAAACACAAAATCTAAGTGTTAATTTATCATTTTCTCATATTTCCTCATAATGGTCCTTTCCGCTTCGATTTGTCGAATCCCACTCAAATCCTTGTTTTTGATCCCCCAAATAGGCCTAAATTTAGTCTAATATGACTTTTAAAGCTCCCTTTGTGGTTTAAATGAAAAAAGGAAAGGAAAAGAAGCCAAGAATGGGAAAAAAATATTTTTAATTTGGGTCTTTATGGCCATATCTGGCCCATATTGGTGCCAATATGCCTCAATACGGGGCCAATATGGCCCTTTTTTGGGGTAGGCGGATTTTGGCCCATATCTCATGCAGTATCAAGTTGATATGGATATGATACGGATATCCAAAGTCATGGATTTGACACCATTTTGTTCGAGAACTAGTGGGGAATGGATGCATCTAGATGGCATATTGCAGCACCAATAAACAGCTTGCTGACATTTTTATGAAGCGACTAATGTTGGACAGTTCGTTTAATTTAGAGAAGTTCTTGGAGTTATCAATTTCTGCATTAGGGGGAATGTTAAAGTTAGCTTCATCATCGCCGTTGTCATCATCATCATCTAAGCCTTACCCCAACTAATTGGGGATAATTTTGGGGGGGTGGGGTGTTTACGGATGTTTCTAGTATTGGGGATAATTTTGATGGTATTGCCGATACGGGGGAACTATTGTAAGGGATTCTTCTGAAAGTATTGCTGTTATCGATAATATCGCCAAGCATTGCCTTATCGATAATATCGCCAAGCATTGCCATTATTATTGAAAATATCGGTGGTATTTGAAAATTTGAGTACTTCTAGCAGTTTCAGTTATCACTAGAAATAATTCTTTTGAATTTATCAGGCGATAGAGCACAAGTTATAACATTTAAGGCCTTTGCATTTGCATTGCTTTCACTTTTCTGAACTGTAGTCCAAAAAGCAAATGCGGTTTCTTTCATTGATATGGTTCCATCATCGGTTACTAATTCCATCATATGAGGGATCGATTTAGATATAGTGGCTTGCTACACACTTTCATTTAAGGATTTGAGGAAAATCCTTATCCTGGCTTTCCAATATGAATAATTAGATTCATCAAAGAAAGGTGGCCTAGTAATGGACAAGCTATCGAAATTTGACATAATGAGGCTCTGGATCTAATCTCAAGGAGGCAATTTTTTTTATTTTTTTATTTTAAAAAACAATCCGCTCTGATACCACTTGAAAAGAAGAGCTTAAGATGTCCTAGGGGGGTGAATAGAACAATGCCAAATAATCGAAATAAATGTTGAATATGTAAATAAAGCAACAACCTTAATTGCTTAAGTATTGAAACGTTGATTCCAAATAATTTCTAGAACAATCTTCACCTAAAGTTTTAAGCAGGACAACCTTATTTCACAAATTTCTTTAAAATCAAAACCTCGAACTTGCAAGAGTAAATATAAGGTATTACAACATTCACCACTCAACTGAAATTAAATACAATCAATCCACCACAAATAAAATAAAAGGCATTCACCACATGGCACAAAGGATTATAGTGGTTCGATGCTTTAAAAACAGCCACACCTAATCCACTCCCAAAATCACTTCCCTTGTAATTTTGGCTTTCACTATGAAAAAGGTTTTCTCAAGTTCACTTTAATAACCTTATACAATTCTTATGATTTTCACAAGCTATCACAATCAAACCCAAAATGAGATTTTACAGGATATCTCAAACAAAACCTTAACTGAGATTTTAACAGGCTATCTTAGAAAAACCTAAAAGAGTTTAGAAGGTATATTTATCTTCACTATAGAAGACGTATCAGTAGCTCGTAGCTGAAGAATCTCTTTCTTGAATATAGATTGTTCCTTGTTCAGTCAGATAGAAAGGGTCAAGGGTTTTATTGATTTTAATTAAGTTAAACCCAAAGGCTACTTAAATTAATTCTATTAGATCTCAAAAGAAGAGTATAGTTTACTCTCTTTAGAATCAAACTTGAAATATCTGAGATAAAAGGAATTAAAAAAAACTATATAAATTAAATTATAAATACCGCTCAATAGCTTGCTAATAACTTGAATTTCTCTCTCTCTTGCACAAGGATTTTGATAATTAACTTGATTGATTCGGAATGAGAGAAGAACTCAATTTATAAGTAAATAAGTTTGAACTTCGGCTAGCCCAAAATAGTCTTCGATTAACCCGATCAGACCGGATTCAGTTCAACAAATTTCGGATTGTGCGGGATAAGATTTATCCAAAATTCGACTAGCCCGAGGTCAACTTCGGCTGGCCGGCTAGCCAAATTTCCCCGAATTTCAAAAGATGATGTTGTTGGAATTTGACCCGAACTTTCTCGAGCTAGTCGAATTTCAAGCTTGGGCTAGCCGAACCAAAACTCGAGCTAGCCGAATTTGTAAAAAAAATAAAATTAATTGTTGCTTCGAGCTTGAAGTTGGGCTGGCCGAGGAAGCTTAGGCTGCCCATACCAAAAGTTAGGTTGGCCGAATTCCAGGTAAAATAAGCATAAAAATTTTTGTCATCCAAGTTGTTGATAAGGTCATGTTTATTTGTTATCCAACTTGTTGATAAGGTCATGTTTATTTGTCATCCAACTTGTTGATTAGGTCACACAAAGGAAAACACAAATAACAACTTTTTCAAAACTTTTGTGGTCCTTTAAAAAATTTGAATGGTGTGAATTCAAGCTCTATGTGGTTTTCCTTAGATTTGGATCTATCTCATTTTTTGGACCATGCCCTAAAATGAGCTAACAAAACGGATGGACGGCATGAATATACGACATTAACATCGAGGTGGGCCCAATGATCAGGGCCTCGCCCATTAAGCTTCTACCTTATTAATCGATGTTAATTAGGAGAGAAGGGGTTGCTAGCTCGGGTGGGTCCCACCATGATGTTTATCTGAAATTCACCCTAACCACAGGTGTGTCACCTCATGTCATGCTTAGGACCCAAAACTCAGCTACATCCGTGTTTAAAGTAGGTCACATGATTGTAAACAATGTACAGGACAATGTTCGCCCTCTAAACCTTTTTCCTTCGTATGGCCCACTAGAATAACGCATGGGGCTGATGTTTAGTCTCTAGGCCTAAGTTTGAGTGTGGTATCCAATGATTGAAGTAGATTTTATATAATCATTACACAGTAAATATCAAAGTTGGAAGTCTTTCTCCTAACTGATCCGCTTGGTGTGGCCCCACCTAAATTTCAAGACCTTTTTTTTTTTTTTTTTTGCCATATACCTATTATAGTATTACACATCTAATGGTTGGAGTGGATCTCACATATACATCAAGGTAAGCCTTTTAAATAGGGGTGTCAGTGGGCCAGGCTTGAGCCTACCAAAATTAGAAGTTTGAATAGGCCAATAGCCCAGTCCAAAACAGTTCAAAATCTGAGCCGAGACCAACCCTAGGCCCCACCATGTTGACAGCCCTACTCCTAAAAATAAAGAGCGGGCGTCCCAGGAGAGTTATCATAATACACATTTGACGCAGGACAGCCCTAATTATGATGCATGCTCATGAACATAATTAAACAGCGGAAATAAAAGGAATAAATGATCTAAAATTATAACAGTAATCATCATATCTGAGAAAATCATAAAGGAAACATGCAATGGAGCGGGCCATCACCACAACCATGGAGTATGGAGTTCAGTTACTACTTAGGTTGGATTCGGCGAGGGATGAGACCTCCCGATCTTGCATGGTCACACCCAATCGATCAATGAAGATCACTAGTCCGAAGAACCAAGAAGTTTCTCGGATTAGGGATTTGAGAATTTGGGGGTTTAGGGTTTAGATCGGTTCTCAAGATTTTGATCGAAGAAGGATTAGCCAAAACGGGAAAATAGAAGGAAGAAAATTATTACCTTGAAGAAGTTGGAGGGGCACAAGAAGAAATTAGAAGAAGAAGATCAAGGGAAGAAAAGAAGCACCATTAGAGAGAAGAGAGGAAGGAGGCAACCAAAGGGTTTGCTTTTTCATTAATCAATAGTTGAGATTCGGATTTAGGGCTTTAGCCCACTTAAATAAGCAAATAAAGACATAAAATTACTAAAATACCCCTAGAATAAGCAAATAAAGACATAAACTTACTAAAATACCCCTAACTAAGCAAAAACGCGCAAATAACATAAGTAAGGAAAAGTTCAGGCGCTCGGTCTTCTTTCTCCAATCTTCCTTCACATGTGTCTTCCCTGAGTGGGGTCTTTTATATGTCCAATCACATATGAAAGGTCTTCAGCTCCTCAATAGTCGCCTATCCACAAGGACGACACTTGTGGTTGACGCTTTCTTCGTTGGTACACCTTGAATGCGCTTGTGTCCGCATCAACATTTCTAGTGATACATTACAAGGAAAAGGATTTATTTCACGGGTAATTTGTTTGGAAAATGTTTTCAGTGTCTTGGTTGAGCTCCACCTATAAAATCCATATTGTCACACCATGTTATGTCTATGGTGTAAAACTCAGTGCTATTCGTAGTTGAAAGTAAGGGTCTACATCGAGCCTCAGCTTGACTCGGCTCGGCCACTAGTTGACCTCGGCTCGGCTCGGTCCTCAAGCCTAACTAGCTAGCTCAGTTCGGTTTAGTCAGCAGCTCGGGACAGTTCGGGCCGAGTTCGAGCCAAGATCGAGCCGAGTTTTTCTGTGTGGCATTTCCACAAACACCTGGATTGCACCTTCAAAATCTCATTGGCTGTAAAACAGTAGCAAAGGTTGTTCGGGTATTTTATCAAATACCTTCCAAGCAACATAAAAATCCAAAAAAAAAAAGGTATTTGTTTCATATGCGTACCTTCCTTACCACCAGTCACACTTCGTTGGGTCATTTCATCAAACACTTGGTGAGCAACATCAATATCAAAGTAACCGAGTCACCGAACTGGTTCGATTCGAGCTGGGTTCGATCCGAGTCGAGTCAAGCTGGGGCCAACTCGAACTTATTTTCGAGCTCAAAAAATCGGCTCAACTCGGCTCGAACTCAACTTCAAACCGAGTCGAAATGAGCTTTTTCGAGTCAAGTCGAGCGAGCTAACCGAGCTAGCTCGGTTCGTGTACACCCCTAGTTGAAAGTGGGTCACACGATTCAAAATAGGGTAAGGCTAACCATCCCAACTATTTCTGTTGCCGTGGCCTATATGAATTACGCATTGGCCTGATTTTTTATCCCTTCAATAACTATTGGTGTGGAATCTAATGGTTGAAGTGGATTTTATATAAGCATTATAGTTGGTTATATAATAATCAAGGGTATATGTGTTTTGCAACTATCTTCTTTGAGGTGGCTCACCTAAAACATAGTTAAGCTTGATTTTGTGGCCCTAAACTAGATTACACATGGTACTAGGAAATCTCATATGTTTATCACAATAGGCCTCTAAAAAATCAATGACTTGTATCTCTTTATTCTTTAAAAAAAAAAAAAATAATTTTTGGCCCTCACGGGCTAGGGATAAAAATTTCAGGGCAAGCTCGGGCTGAACCTTTTTTTGGCATGGCATGTCCGGAACACGGATTTCCTGCAAAAGCCGAAATTCATGTGACTGAAAACCTAGGGGACCACCGGCCCACCGTAATGTTTGTAAGAAATCATCTCCGCCCATCTGTTTTGTGAGCTCATTTTAGGACATGTGACCAAAATTGAACAGGATCGATTTGTGTTCTTAGTTCATCCCAGTACTAATAAAGTTATGAACGGTGTGGATGACATTTAAACATCATTGTATATCCCAGGGAGGTTTCAACGGTAGAAATTTCCCTACATACCTTTTCCTTTAGTGCGGCCACTTGAGTCTTTGATCATGCTCACTTTTGGTCTCAAGTCCTAAAATGAGCCCCAAAAACGGATGGACGGAATAGATTTCTCACAAACATCACGGTGGGCCCCACCTATGTTTCCAGTGCAAGAACTTCCTACGAACGGCTTTAGCAGGAAATCCGCGTCCAAAGACGAAGGTCCGACTTTTACTGATGTTGGTAACGCATTACGCATTCGGTGGCATTCCAAGACAAAAACGCAAAAAACAAACCGTTTTTGTTTTTTGTTTTTATTTGAAAGACATATCAAGGCATTAAATTTAGGATTTCTGTAAATGAAGAGGAAATGGAGAGTTCTGGATATCAGAAATTCGCATCCGATATTAGGGTTTCAGCGAAAGAGATGAAGAAGAGCAAGATGCATGATCTTCCAACGGATATCATGGTTAAAATCTTTTCAAGACTCTCTGTAAAATTTCTCTCCAGGCTCAAGTGCGTATGCACCTTCTGGCGCGCGATAATCTCTGATCCTGATTTCTCGTCCACACACCATGATCGAGCTGCAAGGGAACCTCTCTTCCTATTCTTTACACTCAGTCAAGAAGACAACGAAGGTTCATGTAACATCCACCTATCCTCAGTAGACCAGCAGGGAAGGGTCCTAAACACCTTCACAAACAAGGTTGCCGGTTTCGTGCATTCATTGCATACCTGTGCTGATTTGGTGTGCTTCGCCGGAAGGAACCGCATCTATGTATGCAATCCAAGCACTGAAGAATTTGTACCCTTGGACAGGCTTCAAAATGGACTTATTATCCCCGTTATGCATTGGGTCTAGGATATTCGTCTTCCTCCAAGGCATACAAAGTCGTCCATTTGTTCACTTATTATGTAAGTGGCAATGAGGTAGGTCATCTCAGAATAGGATGTGAGGTTTTTACTATAGGTTGCGCCGATGCCTCATGGAGAAGAGTTGAGGATTGCCCGTATAATGTCTTTGGCTTATGCCCTCCGCCTTTTGTCGAAGGATCCCTACATTGGCTTATTAGTGGTTACTCTGATGATGAAGTTATAGTTTCATTCAATGTCGATAGAGAAGAGTTTAGAGTGGTTCAGCATCCAGAATTCTGTTCCAGTTCCAATTGCTGCAGGGGGCCGTCGTGATTGGTGGAGTTGGGAGGGTGTCTGTTCCTGCTAGAACATATTCAACTGTTGAAATTCAACATATGGATGTTGAAGGACTACAAGAATCACATTTGGGTAAAGGAACATACCGTCAACTTTCCACCCCAGCCTAGTGGTTATTTCTTTGTCAATCCTAGAGCCATTCGAAGTGATGGGGCAATCTTGATGGAGATGCCTCATGAAAGTTTGGATTACTACGAGCCAGAAAATGGGAATCTTACTAGGGTTGACAGAATTGAAGTGGAGCGAGGGTTCCAATTCAGCTATTATGTAGAAAGTTTCTACTCATTGGGAAGTAGATGATTTTCTTGATCTTTCTATCTTCAAGGTTAGTTTCTTTTATTCAAAGGAGATCACTGTGCCTTTTATGATTCGAATTACTATGCTACTAAAGGCTTCTCATAACTCTTCTTTCTAGGAATCTGTGTGTGCATTTGTATGTGTGATTTACATTCCCCATGAAATATTTAAAATTTCAATGATATAGTTGCATTCATATTTGTACTACTCTTAGCAAATTGTCTTGTTATATTTTTCCTTCCTTTTTCATTTTTTCCATATACAACAGGGTCAGGTCCACCAGGGAAAAAAATGGACAACCATAAGTCCTCAAATTCTCCTAAGGGCATTTAAATAATTTAATTACTGTGTTTTATGTCTTGCAATTTCAAGAGGTCAAGTGTAAGAGTTACAGCAATGAGAAAGGGGGCATTGTTTGAGGCCTGGGTACTCTCGAATTCCCAGTGGTTAACTTATTCTACAAGGCTGCATGTGTGGCCCACCAGGGTATGTGTATGGCATCCAATTTGACCAGAAGATTCACCCCACCATGAAAGTTGGATGCCAAAAAAAAAATCAGGCCGATCCAACTAATGATTTTATGGGTCTAATTTTAAGGTGATCTCATCATCATGGCGGGGATTACATAATGCATAGTTGGACCACATATACACAACACGGTGGGCTCCACTATAGAAAATATTTGACAAACATCCAAAAACTTCGAAATTCACGTAGTGGCCCACATCATGGTTGAATTGGCTTGATGAACAGGTTAGATGCCATACACACACCACAGTGGGCGTGAGGTGCAACACATCTAGAATAAATTATTGTCCCATGAGTTGTACAGGAACCAGTCTCACATTGTTAGACATATATTTCATTTAAGAACTGATCATCCATGGGCAAGTGCACCACAACTTTTGGTGCCGTGACACCTTAATGCCAACATTCCACCTGTTAGGAAATAAGTACTGTGAATATGATAGATCCCATGATGAAGATCACTTTTCAAAAAAAAAAAAAAAAAAAGAGGTATGATCTGCTCACTAGGTGGGCCAAGCTTGTATGTTGAGTCGACCCATTTGTTGTCTGTTGATTCCAACTCTATGGTCTGTCTGATGAGCAGATCGGCCCGATTTTTGTGCTGGGTGGTTGTCATAGTGGGGCACATTGTTTTAATGGTACCAATTGCTATTCAAGTGGCATGCTAAGTGGGAAAGATGGTACAATACCACAAGTTGTGGTACCCTTTCCTGTAGGTGATCAATTCTCCTTTCATCATATCCAATAAATAGTGTCATTATGGTTGAGGTTTCCAAATTCGAGATCCTACAAGACTTAAGTCTAGGAGAAGACCCGGTTTAGATTGTTCATCCAAACAGTAAAGAGGATTGTGGGGTGATGACCTCAGATCCTAGGCCATTCGGGTCAATGAGGAGAGACATGGAACGGAAGAGGACACCGACGTGCAAGCTATAAGAGGAGAGGCAAGCAGTCAGCAACACTGAAGAGGTGGATTTTCTCTGGGATGGTAGGAATCCAATCATAAAATATTTGGCATTTTTCTCTAGACTAATTGCAATTGTATGAATCCATACAATGGCTTTTCTCCCCTCACTTGCCATCTGCTAGATATTTGCATATATCTTTGCATGTTCTTAGTGTTATTTTTATGTTCTCAATGTGTATGAGTTTCATTTACTGATTGTTGTGTGTGTCGAACATGTATCTCTGGATGTGTTCGGTATATGTTTCTTTTCATTATTAATAAGCCTTTAGACATGCAATGAATCTTCAGTAAAGGAGACAAGTCCAAAGTTTGACTTAAAAACACATCCATTTTTGAAATGGTTAATAACTTGGAAGCTGTTATTTTCTTTACTCAATTCCTTCATCTCTGTTTCGAAATATCCTCCTGTACCTTTGAAAGTTTACATATTTTCTTCATACCCTTACTTGGTTTCTTCATCTCTTTTCCAGTTGCAGGGATATTACTAGCTTGAACTACTTTGTCCCAAGAGCTTTCATGGACTATCTGCATCTCCTGACCCAAATTGGAGCTTGGATGCCCACATCTCAGAGCTAAATGTCTTAGAACTAAAGGTCATTGGTTCTGTGTGCTTGCCCACTGTCAACAAAATTGATGTTTCCATAAGAACTCTTGCTTCTCGTTTGTTTAATTTATTCTTGCTCAGTGATTGACTTTAAAAAAAGAAAAGGAAAAGAAAAAAAATCCAGCCGCGTGATGTGGTGACTTTTTTAACCTTGTAAGAAGATAATGAATGCTTTATTTTATTGAATTGTTTGTTTAAAATGATTGTACTTGTGGAATCTAAGCACAGAAGAATTCATAACTCTTCCAGAAGCTTCACCAGCTCTAATTATTCTGGGATGTATAAGATAGGTCTCAGATGTCCATCATCCGCCCAAGGAACATAAGTCCCTTTTTGGTATAAGGGAAATGAGACTGAAGATTTTAAAAATCCATCAACTTGTTAAATACATGGATTTACATTGGATTTGGATTTGGCAAATCCGAAGTCTACTATTTGGGAATGAAGCTTCAACTCCTTGGATTCAGGGGCATTTATTGCCAGAGAATAACTTTTGTCTCTTTTAAGCAAGTCTCTCATTTTGTGCATTCCACAATTCCCTGCCCCAACTCCCTCATCCCTAACAACCCATATGCATGCCTATTTGTTCCATTCCTACTTAGGCTATGAGGTCGGTTATAAAGAAGCAGGATGTAAGGTCTTTACTTTAAGTTATACTGGTGGCCCATGGACAAGAGTCGAGGATTGTCCATATGAGGTTCCTGGTGTACTTCTAGCTTTTGTGGAAGATTATAGATTATGTTAGTGATGATGAGTACCATATGTCTCGTGATGAAGTTATACTTTCATTCAATATCGACACAGAAGAATTTAAAGAGTACTTCCATATCCGGAATGTTGTTCCAGTCCTGATAGTTTCTGGGAGCTGTTGCATTTGATGAAGTTGAGGGCGTGTCTATGCCTGATAGGACTTATTTAACCACCAGAACTCAACATATGGATGTTGGACTACAAGAATCACATGTGGGCAAAAGAATGTACCGATGACCTTGCAGCCTTGGGGCTGTTATGATATGTTTCCTAGAGCAATTCGAAGTGATGGGGCGATCTTGATGGAAATGATTTCGGGAAGATTAGATGACTGCAATCCAGAAAGCGGGACTTTTACCAGGGTCGCTGGAATTGAGTTCTAGAGAGGTTCCAATCCAGTTATTACATAGAAACTTCTAGTTGTTGGGAAGTAGATGATTATGATGATCTACACAACTTTGTCCAAAGAATTAGTTCCATTTATTTAGCTCAGTACAGCATGCCTTTACTATTCCAATTTCTATCCTGCTAAAAGGCATATGAATTATTCCCAAAAGGAGGGGCATATGAATGGTTCCTGAATATGATGATGTTTTCGGGCTTCTCTCATAGGAATTTGTCCACGTGTGTGTAAAGAAGATTTGCATTCCCTGTTATTTTTTAGTAAATTGTTGTAGCATAAGAAATCTAAATTTTTAGTGATATAGTTGCTTTAAAAAAACATTACTTGAAAGCAAATTGCTTCTCTTTTTCCTTCAAAAAATAAAAAATAAAAAATCTGAAAGCAAATTGCTTCTCTTTTTCCTTTTTCCTTTTTCTTTTTTGTTCTTTCTATTTTCAACCGCTGTGTGGATGGATAGGACTTGCACACGTGGAAATAGCAAACATCTCTCGTCAATTCTTCTACTTTCCTTTCTCCTCAGTGTAAACCCACCCCACCAAAAAAAAGGGTTTGCAATGCGATCTTTAAATTCTTTTAAATGGACAATTAAAAAAGGAATTTATTAAATTTACCTTTTGATTAAAATCAATTCTATGAAATGGCTCCTATCATACACGTTGGTTAGTTATCGTGAAAGATTTCTATTTCTCTGATTTGCCTATGAGGTTAAGGGCCTCGAGGCTTAAAGTTTTCTCTTCCTGTACATCATACAGGTTGGGTAGTTATCGTGAAAGATTTCTATTTCTCTGATTTGCCTATGAGGTTAAGGGCCTTGAGGCTTAAAGTTTTCTCTTCCTGTACATCTAAATGCACTTGTAGTTTGTTAGAGGTCTTGCTAAAGGTTAATTTGAACTTAGTTGTGGTTTCTGCACAACCAAACTACCCTGTAGATTCTTCCGTTGGATGAAGTACAAGTGAATGAACTGACCAACCATGTGAACTACTTGGATCATCGAAAGGTGGGCGTGCATGCGTGATGGTTTGCTGCACTTGGAACGTTGTTTTGCTTTGTTGAGCTATGTATGTTTGTTCTAATCTATAATTGTTGGTATAGATGTCAAGGGTTGTGAGATCGTCTGTCTGAGGATCAGTGGCAGGATGCCTAATTCAGATGCTGGTGTTTTCTGGGGTTTGTTCCAAGTTTTTGCTCCCCTGTGTTGTCTGTATCCTCTCTATGCAGATAATTGGTCCCTGTTTTATTGAATGTTGAGGCTGAGAGGCTCTGGTCAGGTTGGGTGGGAGGCATGTGGTCTCCTGATTTTTTGAAGGGCAAGAGAGCTCCTGTCTGGCTGAACCATTGAAGTCTTTTGAGTTTTGGGTCTCACCATCAGTGGCTGGATTGTGTGGCTTGTCCCCGTTTCATCTGTGGTTCCCCTTCCCTTTGTGTTGGGGAGTCCGCGTAGCTTTGTGCATGGTGGGCAGCACTGTCTTGCTTTTCGTTTGCTGCAGCAGTTGCAGCTGGTTTGCATGGTTAGCAAGAATGCTGCAGCTCTGTGAGGCTGTTCCACCGTGATTTGAATGGATGGATGTTTGCTTTTGGTTGGTGACTTGGTTTATTCAATTCAGGCAGCCAGTTTTTTGTAGTCCTGTTTTTGGATAGGTTTACGATAGGCGTGACCCAGCTCTTTTTGTCGGGCTCACTGAGTGGTTGTAAACAAAGGTGAGGATGGCTACTGTCTTTATCTTGCGTGTTCTGTGGGTATGTGGGTCCCAGCTGGAGCTTCTATGAAAAATATTCAAAGTCTTGAGCAGGAGTGCTGTGAAGGTGAGTTCGCTTGGCCAAGGCTGTTGTGCTGAGCAGTTGGTAATGAGCTGCGTTCAGGGTTTTTTTTTTTTTTTTTTTTTCTGGATTGGACTTTGGGAGTTGGTTGCAGGGGAGTGTTATGCTGCTCGGCTAAGCTGAGTGTCTGCCGATCCTGTGTAGGGAGAAAAAAGCTAAAGCAGGCTGATCCTGTTGATCATGTTTACGGTTTGTTGAGGAAGGCGATCTGTTTAATTAGGATGTGGGTCTGGTAATTGCATTTCTTTTGCTTCGGCTGTCTTCTTTGGGTCTCTTCGGTGGAGGTTTCTGGTGCTTTTTGGGGCTTATTTCGCAGGCCATATTGGATTCTTTTCACATGTGGTTAGGTGACTGCACTGGCTCTGTTTTGTTTTGTGAGAAGCAGGCGTTTGGATTTTGGTAATGTTTTCATTTTTTGTCATAGCTGGATGTATCTCGTCGATCTCTTTCACCTGCTGGCCATCTCGTCCTGGTAGATGATGGGGATTGGGGCTTTGATCTATCTATTGGGGGCTGCTGCGGTGTCGGTTTTGGTGGTCCTCAGGTTTTTGGGTAGCTGCAGAGGCTACGTTTGATGGGGCTGGCCGTTTTAGGTGCTGCTGTGTCTTTTTATGTCGTCCTGCAGTTTTTTTTTTTTGGCCTGCAGAGGCTGTTGTGGTGGCGATTTTCCTTACAAGCTAGTGCAGACAGCTTCTGTTTTTTGGGGCTTTGGCTGTGCTGTTTGCAGCTTCCCGGTGCTGCTGGGGTATTTTTCCACTTGTTGTGCCTCTATTTGGATATTGCTTTTAGTTTATGGGCTGTGGTCCTGGTCTGCTTTCTTGTATGTATTGTTGGTATCGGTTTGTGTTTTTATATTATAAGTGAGGCCTTTTATTTGTGGAGCCCACTCGAATAACTATATTAACAAAGTTACATGTGATGTACTCTCTATGTTCGGTGGAAAAGAAAAAAAAAAAAAAAAATCGTTGCTATAGACCGCATTGAACTGCCTATGTTTGAAAGTGTCTTTGTTTGTCAATACACGTGAATGTTGAGTCAGTCTGTCAAGTGAGCCCCGAATTGAAGACTTCAAGTCCAAGACTCATCAAGATGAAGAAGTTCAAGTGCACAACATAAGTAAACTAAGTCTCACTTTCCTAACCAAACCCTACGAGGAATATGACATGTTAGAGGGAAATCTGATCCGACAAGTCAAGCTGATTACAGAGCTCGAAGATCAGAGGGAAGACCTCGGGAGGCTATGACGGTTCAGTGTGACCAAGTCCACTACCGGCGAATAATGACTCAGAGCTATGATCCTTATTCAATAATTCATGTTGGCGAAACAACCGAGCTATGCGTACATTCGAGTCTGAGGCGAACTATTCGACTGACTTCGAATACTAGTACTCGATCTCGGATCTGGATAGGATGAGGCCGAGCCTAGGTGAGGACACTTCGAGTGCCGAGCCGGGAGACTTAACCTAAATACGGACGTGACCGAAGATCTCGCCTAGGGATACGTGCCCTTAAGACACGATACGCTACACAACCTAAAAATTGCTGATAATATCTTCACGATTACAATATCCGTATGATTGAGTAAATCGTGCCGAGATTAACGGACACGATCCTCCCTATCCACTAGTATAAATATCAGGAGACCCCATTGTAATAGGTATGCAATATCTCGCACCCTCTCTACATTACGCGACTTAAACCCAGATTCCCTAGCCTGACTTAGGCATCGGAGGGTCCCCTGTTTAAGCCAAGGTCTCCTTTGCTCACCTTTCTGTGCAGGACCGGGGTCCGTTCGAGGCTCGCAACATTGAGTGGAGGGTGGTCCAGATTTTGACCTCAACATTTTTTGGCGCCATCTGTGGGAAGCGCAAACAAAAAGCTAGAAAGTTTTGTAAGAAATGGCGAGGGGAAAGAAAGGGGTGACAGTGGTGGAGCCCGAACCTAGCGGACAATATCATTCTTCATTGCTACATACCGAATTAGCTCCAATAGGGTCATCCCAACGGACTCGGAGCCGAAGAGGAAATTACAAGGCGTTACTAAACGAAGTCCAGATGTTGAAGGATGAAATCAGCCGAATGAAGGCGCGACAAAACCAGCGGCCGCCTCTTAACATGGTGGAAGCCACCCCGGCACCCGAGGAACGACCGCAGCAAGTCGGTTCTCGAGTTAAGGGGTCCCAGGCACAGTCCGCGAGCTCCCGACCCTACGCACAATGCAGTGTCCCATAACTGGTCCGCCCGAGTCCCGGAACCTACTCGAGATGCGGAGCCATCTTATGTGTTCGCAACTTCAGCTCTGGCCCCCACTAACCTCCGCCATCGGCTGAAGAGCAGAAGACAGGGCAGAGAGCCCGAGGTGACGAAGGCCCCCCAAGAGACGGTAGCTGAAAATCAGAATCCTTGGGAAGCTCAGCTTAAGGAACTCCGCGACTAGTTCAAGACATTTCAGAAGAATCAGCAGTCTGCGTCTGTCCCGACTGCAGTCCAGACAATGATGGAAGAGACCGAGCCTCCCTTCACCTTAGAAATCATAGACGAGGTGATGCCACAGAGATTCAGGATGCCTCCAGTCATCCAATACTTCGGGTCTGGAGACCCGTTAGAACATGTGGAGTCTTACATTTCGTGGATGCAGATCCAGTCGGCCACGGATGCAATGATGTGCAGAGCCTTCTCAATAACCCTCTCCGGGTCTGCTCGGAGTTGGTATCGACAGCTTAAGCCAAAGTCAATCGGCTCCTTCGCAGAGCTCAGCAAATTGTTCCTTACCCAGTTCATCTCTGGTAAGAAGAGTCGGAAGCCGACTACCCATCTGTTTACCCTCAAACAGGAGAACAAGGAGTCATTGAAGGACTTCATCGCCCTCTTCGTTGAAGAGGCACTGTTAGTGGACGACTACGACGACAAGATGACACTTTCTGCCATGTTCAGCGGACTTAGAGAAGGAAAGTTCGTCTTCTCAATTGGAAAGAATCCGCCGACCACTTTGGCCGAGCTCATTAGCCGAGTTCAGAAATATGCTAATGCCGAGGAGTTTTCCAACTCTCGCAAGAATTTCCAAGTAGCTCAGCCGTCGTCCAAGGAGGAGACTAAGGAACGAAGAGCTTCAATCATCCAGTAAGAAGCCAGACGATCGTGCCGCTTACGATCGCCGACTGAGCAGGAGACTCGAAAGCAAGTTCCGCTCCTACACTCGAGCAGATCCTATTCGATATCAGGGGCCAGAAACTCCTGAACTGGTCGGTTTGCATGAAGGCCAAGGCAGATCAACGAGACAAGAGCAAGTACTGTCGATTCCATCGTGATCACGGTCACAATACGAGCGACTGTGTAGATCTCAAGAACGAGATCGAGACCCTTATCCATAAGGGTCATTTGCGATGGTAGACCAAGGAAGAGAAGTTGGCTCGGAGAGGAGCAACTAAGCAAGACTGCGGAAGAGCCTGCAGAAATCCACACGATCTATGGCGGTTCGTTTAGAGGGGGTGACTCGAATAAGGCTCGCAAAGCCTATTCTCGAAGCTCAGATCCCGAGCATTACGTCCACTTGGCTGAAAGGCCGAGGAAAGAGCTCCGAGTAAACCCCTGCAGACTGACCTTCATAGAAGATGACGCACGCGGAATCCAGTATCCGCATGATGATGCCCTTTTGGTGGCTATGACGATAGCCAACCGGAAGGTCTACCGCATCCTGGTCGATACCGGAAGCTCGACAGACATCATCTACTCCGAGGTGTTTGAGAGAATGGGGATCGACAGGTCACGCCTCCGACCTGTGAAGACCCCCCTACACGGCTTTGCCGGAGATAAGTTGATCTCCGAGGGAGCCAACTCCCTCCCCATGATAGTAAGGGAAGGGCAACATCAAGTCACGCTTCTGGTGGACTTTCTTGTTGTGAATGTGCCGTCGGTGCACAACATAATTTTGGGCCGACCTTCCCTTAATGCGATACGGGCAGTCGTGTTCACGTATCACCTTATGATGAAGTTTTCCGCCGAGGAAGGGGTCGGATACCTCCGAGGGGATCAGCGTGAAGCTCGGAGGTGTTACGCGATAACTGTAAGAAAGGGTTCGGTGAAGCAAACCCTCACTGTTAATGTCCTCGACCCCAGAGCTCTCGCAAAAGACACCTCCATGAAGGACTTGGTGACCGTCGCACTCAAGGAAGTTGACCCGAGCAGAACAGTTTTGCTCGGATCGTCACTGAATTCCGAGCATCGGTCTCAGATGCTGTCTTTCTTACAGCAGCATAAAGATGTCTTTGCATGGTCACATGAAGATATGCTAGGGATTTCTCCCGATGTTTTGGTCCACATGCTGAATGTAGATCCGGATTACAGGCCAGTGAAAAAGAAAAGGAGAGTGTTCGATGCCGAGAGATACTCGGCCATAACAGATGAAGTGTCAAAACTTCTCAGCGTTGGATTCATCGAGGAGGTACATTATTCCGACTGGATTGCTAACGTAGTCCTTATGAAGAAAGCCAAGGGGAAGTGGCGGGTCTGTGTAAACTATTCGAACCTGAATAAGGCATACCCCAAAGACAGCTTACCCCTACCTCGGATTGATAAACTGGTGGACAGCACGGCCGAACACGAGTAACTCTTCTTCCTGGACCCTTAGTCTGGGTATAACCAGATCGCCATGCATCCTCCAAACAGGCAGAAGACAACCTTCATCACGGATAAAGGTCTTTACTGTTATCGGGTCATGCCCTTTGGCCTAAGAACGCTGGAGTGACATATAAGAGGTTGGTGAACCAGATATTTGCCAAGCAGATTGGTCGGACCATGGAAGTCCATGTCGACGACATGCTGGTGAAGAGCATCAGAGCGTTCGACCATATAGCGGACGTCAGAAAGACCTTCTTAATCCTCAGAGAGTACCGTATGAAGCTGAATCCTGTCAAGTGTGCCTTCGGAGTCGGCTCAGGCAAGTTCCTCGGTTTTCAAGTCAGCCAGAGGAGCATCGAGGTGAACCCCGAGAAGATTAAGGCGCTACTCGATATGAGCTCGCCTCAGACTACGAAGGAGATCCAATGCCTCACTGGTCGAGTGGCAGCGCTCGGTCAATTTATATCCCAAGCCACCGATAAGTGTCTCCCCTTCTTCCAACAGTTAAAGGGTCACAAGAAGACCGAGTGGACCCCAGAGTGTGAGCAAGCCTTCCAGCAGTTGAAGCGATATCTGGGTTCACCTCCCCCGTTATCCAAGCTGAAAGAGGGTAAACCCTTATTCCTATATCTGGCGGTCTCTGCCTCGGCCGTCAGTTCCGCACTCATCAGGGAAGTGGGGGGGCAAGCTGCACCCCGTCTACTGTGTAAGCAAGGCAATGGTACCCGCCGAGACCAGGTACCCGAGTATGGAAAAGCTAGCACTCGGCTTAGTCTTCTCAGCATGGAGGCTGCGTCCGTACTTCAAGGCACATACCATTGTTGTCCTGATTGACTCCCCCCTCAGGCAAGTCCTCCAAAAGCCCGAGGTCTCAAGTCAACCAACTAAGTGGGCGATAGAACTTGGGGAGTTCGACATCCAATATCGTTCGAAGACCGCAATTAAGGGTCAGACTGTGGACAACTTCATAGCAGAGTTCACTACCCCGGACGCAGAAGAGGCAGACGCAGGCATGGAGGCAGTTCCCGCGACCCCTCCAGTTCCCCCGCTTATCCAGGATGCAGAATCGGAGCAAAAATGGATACTATATGTGGACGGATTGTCCAACTCTAAGCGCGCAGGGGCAGGGATTGTCCTGGTGGCACCTGATGCCACCTCCATTCAGTACGCTATCAGGCTCGACTTCAAAGCCTCCAATAATGAAGCAGAGTACGAGGCCTTGTTGGTTGGGCTCAAACTAGCAACCAGTCTGGGGGTTCAGTCTCTCGAGGTGCGATGCGATTCTCAACTTGTTGTAAACCATATCTCCACCGAGTACGAGGCTAAGGAAACCAGGATGGTGGCTTATCTAGCCGAGGCCAGGAAGTTGATAAAGAAGTTCTAGAGCTGCATCATCAATCAGATCCTGATGACGGAAAATTCTTGGGCCGACACCCTTGCAAGGTTGGCAGCCACGGAATGGAAGATTCCTAGGATCGTCCTTGTAGAATTTCTGGATAGCCCGAGCATCGACCGGACTGATAAGGAGATGGTCAATCCTATGGAGACCATTCCGAGTTAGATGGACCCAATCTACAACTACCTCACGTCTGGTGAGGTCCCCCAAGACAGGCTAGAGGCCTGACGCTTGAAGATCAGAGCTGCACGATATATGGTCTTGGATGGGGTCGTATACAAGAAGGGGCATTCATAGCCCTACCTCAGGTGCCTCCGACCTAATGAAGCAGACTACGTGATCCGAGAGATCTATGAGGGAATCTGCAGAAATCACTCTGGTGGTCGTGTCTTAGCTCTGAAAATACTCCGACAGAGGTACTTCTAACTGACCATTCGGGAAGACTCCAAAAACTACATCCGGAGATGTGATAAATGTCAGAGGTTCGCCCCTGTGCCGACGCAACCTGCAAAAGAGATGACCCCTATGAGCGGGCCGTGTTCATTTGCTCAGTGGGGGATTGACATTATTGGACCTTTGCCCACTGGAAAGGGACATGTTAAATTCGTTATCGTAACAGTCGATTACTTCACCAAATGGGCCAATGCCGAACCCGTGGCGAAGATCACAGAGCAGAAGGCGACCGACTTCGTCTGGAAGAATATCATCTGCCGATTCGGAATCCCGCGCACCATTGTCTCTGACAATGGGAAGCAATTCGACAATGATAGATTCCGAGGCATGTGTAGGGAGCTCGATATCTCAAATGTATACTCTTCGCCTTAGCACCCGCAGTCCAATGGACAGGTCGAAGCTGTAAATAAAGTCATCAAGCACCATCTTAAGACTAAGAAAAAGCGAAAGGCAACTGGGCGAAGGAGCTCCCCTTCGTCCTTTGGGCCTACAGGACTACAGCTTAGTCGTCTAATGGGGAGACCCCATTTTCACTATCTTATGGGTCAGAGGTGATTGTCCCAGTCGAGATCGGCCTCCTGACAGCTCGGGTCAGAAGCTACCATGAAGATCAGAATGCCGAGTAGATTGCAGTAAACCTCAACTTGCTCGAGGAAGCCAGAGACATCGCCAGACTCCGCGCCGCTCTGCATCAATAGGTGGCGCGGTTTTACAATTCCAGGGTCAAAACGAGGTAGTTTCAGCCAGGGGACCTGGTCTTCCGCCGCGTCTTCCAGAATACAACAGAGCCGGGGGCGGGGACACTCAGACTAAACTGAGAAGGGCCTTATCACGTGGTCAGATCAACCAAGCCGGGCTCCTACCACTTGGAAGATCTTGAAGGGCGTCAACTCCCTCACCCCTAGAATGTCGAGCACCTGAAGATTTACTATCCATGAGGATCTACTGGCCATTAGAGGCTTTCAATGAATGTATAGCTCGGAACTACTAGCCTTTTAAAGCTCTTAATGAAAGTCTCTTTCTACATGGTCCACTTGTGCGGTCTATCTACAAACGAAAAGAGTTGCCTCTCATAAGCAGAGGCGAGCTCAACGGACCAATCCCTTAAAGAAGGGGTTGACTCATTAATCCACGAAAATCTACAAAGGGGTCATCTCATGTGCAGAGAAAAAATCCGTAAGTGAACCGATCCCTTAAAGAAGGGGTCGGCTCATCATATGTCAAAAGATCTACAAAACAACAGTGTCACATGCCATTCGTGGAAAGTTGACCCCTCGAGGGGTTGGCTCTCAACATCAACAAATCAGCACGCAGCAATCAACACATAAAATTATGCCCTCGACCGAGGGTTAAAAGATCATTATATAAAAAAAAAAATCATCATCCATCCAAAAGATTGCCATTCATAAACATCCCATTAAAAAAAATATTTCACTCCCTCCGAGCAGAGGGGCCAACAGTCGAGCCAGGGGGCTGGTCGTCAGGGGCAGCTTCGGCAGCAGGGGGACCATGCTCAGATTCCTCGGCCGCAGCAAGTCCAGCATCCTTGGCCTCGTCCACAACAAGAAGGTCGAGGTTGATACCAGGATGAAGCTTTTTGACCTCGACAAGGCAGGTGTCGAAGCCGGTGTTGTAGCCGAATAGATACAGTTTGTCCAATTCTCTGATCCTCTTCGCTACCACTGCCGCGGCAGCTTGCAAGGCCGCTTGAGCCTCGAGCTCCCCTCGCAGCCTCTCCTGTTCCGCAGTAGCCGCGGCCTAGAGAACGAACCGCTACTGAGCCAACCCCTGGGCACCCTCGTGCTTCACCCTCGCGAGATCTTTCTCCAGTCATGTGAAGTCAGCTTCAGCATATGCAACAGAGGCCTCTAGGCGCCCGACAACCTCCCGTAGGAGCACGACTTCGGGGTCGGTCACATCCAAGTGAGCTTGGAGTTGATTGACCTCGCCTTGGAGCGCTAACTCCCTCGCTCGGCCCTCATCAACAACCCTTCTCAGCTCCTCCCGCTCCGCGGCTGAAGCCTCAAGAAGCCTCTCGAGCTCGACCCTCCGCACCTCATGCTTGGCCTTTTACGCCTCAAGCTTGACTTTCTCTACCTCGAGCCTCTCCATTTTCTTTATCCACTCCTTCACTTCTACCATCATCGGCAGCGACTTGTAACAGACCGCTGCGTAATCGTTCATGAACTTGACGCAGCTCGGGAGAGTGTGTCAGTTATTCTCAATTCTGGCACATGCTTGGCCACCCAAGGGTTCAGCAAAGTCATGTGATAACCAGGAGGCAGAGTCTCTGGAGTGGGCTCGAAGGCTCCTCCAACCTCATTGGCTGTAGAAGCTTAGGCAGCCGCCTCGGGCGTGACGGTGTATCCGACTAGGGCGTCAGTTCGGCCAGCTAAGAGCTCAACCTCAGCAGCAGCGTGGTGGGCTACGGATCGTGCGGGGGCGTCAGTATTAAAAGTCTCCTCGACCACCTCTCTCCCTATTACGGGGGGACCGGCAAGGACCGAAGGTGGAACCTCGGGGGCTTGCTCCTCTGGAGTCGGCGTCGAGATGGTGATAGGCTCAACTTCGACGGGGACCTCGGGAGCTTGTACTTCGGGAGCAGGGGTCGGGGCAGTGGTGAACGACATCGGTTGGGGCTGCGGTAGGTGCGGCTTCAGCTGGGGCCATGACGGGCACGACTTCGGCTGAGAAGGTCATGGTTGCAGCTGGAAAAGGTTTAGTCCCCGGGTGCAGAGAAGGTCATGGCTGTAGCCGGGACAGGCTTAGCCTCGGAAGTCTTCCTCTTCTTCGGCGTCACCTTCGTTCTCGGCTCAGATGAGAGGACTACGTCCATCGGAGGGAGCGACACAACCGGCCTCCTCTTCAAGCAGCCTGTTTCCATTCCTGCCCAAAAAAGGAAATCAGCCAAAGTAAAATCTACTGAATGTCAGCAAACAATCTCCGTGGACCTTTACCCCGCTTACCCAAAGCAAAAAGAGTGGGTTGGAGTCTGTAGAAACTAGACGACACCAGGTTCTCTCCATTGATGAGTTCGAACTAGACACGTTGGTCCTCAGTGAGCAATCTGGCTCGGGCAACTTGCTACTTTTGGAGAGGAGAGAGTTCTGGGGGCCATTTCGATTGAACTACAAGTAGAGACAGAGCTCAAGTTAAAACACAAGGACAAATCAAGCATACAATGCGATGAAAAAAAGTGCCTGACCTAGATTGGCAACCTTGGTGGGGGCCCGAACCTGCAGCCTGTCCAACTCGAAGTCAGGGGCCTCCCATTCTCCTGAGGCCTAGAACCACTTCCCTTTCCAGTCCTTGTTGGAAGAAGGAAGTTGGGTTACCAGACCCGAGATGCACGGAGGCCTAGCTGAGTAGTACCAGGCCAGCTCCGACCTGTCGGACTTGGCCATGTACAAAAATAGGAACTCTTCTGGCATCAGCCTCTGGCTCCTCACTGATGCTAGAGAATAAAGGTGGAGACAAGAGTCCTCCAGGCGTTCGGGACCAACTGGCCCAGCGCCACTCCTAGCCGTGCAGTCAGCTCGCGTATGAATGGATGGATAGGGAATTGAAGCCTCGCATTGAAGGCACTGGTGAAGATGGCGATCTCTCCTTCAGTAGGAAGGCCCGCTTGGTCCGTAGGAGCAGGAGCTCGGATGTGCACCGAGTCAAAAATTTGATAGTCTTCACAGAGTTGGGCCATCTGGGACTTGACCAGGATCGAGCCCTCGGGGACCAACGGCTTCGGCCTGCCTTCGACCGCCCCGCGGGATCTCTGAGAGCCCTCTTCGGCCTCTTGCTGCGGCCTTTGGCCCTCTGACTTGTGGTTCCTTGGGTCGAGATGCCAAGTGGTATGGCCTCAAAAAAGCCTTTGGAGTCTCTGGGCCCTGAGGCGGTGGTCTCTGGTTCGGAGTCAGAACCAGCTCCTCGGACCTCTTCTACTTCATCAGAATTGCTCGACATTGTAAGGAAAAAAGTCTTAAGTGATGGAAGATTCACAGCGCCGAAGGCGATCTTCTCCGGCAGAAATCTTCCCAACTCTGGCGACTTCCTCTGAGTAGAATCCCTTCTCCGATCGTCGGAAACCCTTTATCCGGTGACGAAAATCCTTTTTCCAGTAGAGGGCAATTTGAAAGGAAAAAGCAAGGGAAATAGAGAGCGAGAGATGTAAAAGAAGTGTATGAATGAGAACAGGAGGGGTTTATATAACCCCACCATTACTCAGCGTCATCATTGCGGGCAACTGTCCCTGAAGCTGAGGTGCCTCAACGCTGACACCTAGGGACACGTGGAGAAAGACAATACGTCTGAGTCCGCGTTCCGAGGGCAGAGAAATCTCAACATTAAATGCTATTTATGGTGCAGGCGGCCTCTCACCTCCCTATGGGCACGTGGCACTGTCTCCTTCACTCCGCCGATTGCGAATCATAATCGTCGATCGCCACGCGTCTCTCGTCCAGAGGTTGAAGTCCGAAGGGTTGCGGCCACCACACAAGCACACGTAACCCGAAGTACAGACATTGCAGTAATTGCACTCCGATCATCCCAATCGACATCATGAGCAGAGATATGGATGCGTTGTCTCGTTTCCCAAGCATTTACTCTCTAAGTCCGAGCTCGGACCAAGAGAGTAGAGGGGCTTCTGTTAGAGGGAAATCTGATCCAACAAGTCAAGCTGATTACGGAGCTTGAAGATCAGAGGGAACACCTCGGGAGGCTATGATGGTTCAGTGTGACCAAGTCCGCTACCGTTGAATCATGACTCCGAGCTATGACCTTGTTTAATAATTCACGTTGGCGAAATAGCCGAGCTATGCGTACATCCGAGTCCGAGGTGAACTATTCGACTGACTCTGAATACTAGTACTCAGCCTCGGATCTAGATAGGATGACGCCGACCCCGGATGAGGACACTTCGAGTGCTGAGCCGGGAGACTAACCTAAATACGGATGTGACCGAAGATCTCTTCCAGGGATACGTGCCCTTAAGACACGATGCGCTACACAACCCAAAGATTGCGGATAATGTCTCGACGATTATAATATCCGCATGATTGAGTAAATCGTGCCGAGATTAACCGACGCGATCCTCCCTACCCACAGGTATAAATATCAGGGGACCCCATTGCAACAGGTACGCAATATCTCACACCCTCTCTCTACATTACGCGACTTAGACCCAGATTCCCTAACCTGACTTAGGCATCAGAGGGTCCCCTGTTTAAGCCATCCTTTGCTCGCCGTTCTGTGCAGGACCGGGGTCCGTTCGAGGCTTGCAGCATTGAGTGGAGGGTGGTCCAGATTTTGACCTCAACATGACCCATTAAAATGATCCTAATCTTACCCAAAAATGCATTTACAAAACCTTGGTAAGCTTAGATTTAAGTTATCTTAGAGTTGGTGAAGAATTGAAACAAATTGGCAAATTTCATGTCTCATCGATTACATCGAGTTGCAATCGAGGGAAGTTTCAATGGCATCGAACAATGTTGATGGTATCAAAAACCAGGCCTAGTAGTCCAGCAACAAACTGAAAGTTAGCTGGGGGTCGATTGTATTGAAGGAAGTTCGATGGCATCGAAACATAAGCTTCGATGGCATCGAACCCACTTTGATTACATCAACCCTGGCCACTTTCTCTAGCAACTTTGAAATTCCCTGAGGGTTTCTCAATGTAATCGAACCTCCTTTGATGACATCAAACATAAGTTATCGATGGCATCGAAAACAGTTTGATCGCATCGTATTATGGACCAGTTTGTCCAACAAGCTTTCACAAAAAAATTCGATTTATTTTGATGACATCGACGAACGTTCAATGGCATGGGATTTCAAATTTTGATAGCATCGAAGGTCTGATCGATTGCAACGAAATAGGGACAGTTCTATCCAGAGATTTTTTAAAGAAAAATCCTGAAATCTTTGATGAAATCGAATTTCAAATTTTAATGACATCGAAAAAGTAAAACAAATTGTCCAGCAAGCTCCAAGCGTTTTCAGAGAAAACCCTAATGACATCGAGCTAGCATTAGGTGACATTTGATGTCATCGAACGTCATTCGATAACATTGAGCAGAACTGTACAACACTTATATGAAAATCTTAGTGCAAGGATTCGATAACATCGAAGGAAACTTTGATGACATCGAAGCCTGACAAAAATCTGCCCATTTTTTTACCGTTGGGATTTTTTCTTATAAATTTGGGGGCTTATTTTCTTAGTTCTCTAGTGAGAAAAAGAGAGATTTGAGAGAATTATTACTAGAGAAAACCATGTACCCTCTCAAATCCCTTTTTCCCCAGTTCATCTTTCAATCCTATCTTAAATGCCATCATTGGAAAATCAATAGATTGGATTGAAAAATGAACTCCAGCATTCAAGGATCTTTCAGCAGCTCATTTATTGGCAAATCATTAAGCTAGGATCTTTTGAATGTCTAACCTTAGAGAATCTCATCTAAACTTAAAGACCCATATTTAATATATAAGATTCATCAAGTACCTTGACCCAACACTTGGCGACTTGCATTGGAGCATCTACAGCTGTTGGAGATCAAGAGAGTTGAAGAGTCTTCACTACAAGGAAGATCATCATCAGCATGTGCTAAAAACAGGGCTCAGTCTTTTTCAAGTAGAGCCCATCATGTCTGAACTTCCTTCCTTGTGTAGGATAGGGTTTCAGAGTTTGATTGTACAAACTCGCCAAAATCTTTCGTAGGTCTCCAATGGGAGAATACATTGTGATCTTGTGTCGGATACATTGCCTTGTGTAGGCAAGTGTGTTTGCCTTGTGTAGGCGCCTAAGGTTGTCTTGTGTAGGCACCTTAGTTAACCTTGTGTAGGTTGTAAAGGTTTATGGTTAACCTAATTTAAAACCATGTCATAGTGAAATCCGGTACACTTTAGGAGAGAGTGCGTCCACCGGGAGTGGAATAGGCACGTAGCCGAATCAGTATATATCGTTGTGTTTGGATGAATGATTGTGGATGTGTTTTTTCTTGTTGTTTGATGTTATGCTTAATTTATGCACATTACATGTTTGATAAAATACAGTACATACATTTCACTATCATGTTTTTTATTATGCCTAATTGTGAATTAATCCTACTCACTAGTGATTAGAATTTAATATTTGTATTAAGTAGGATTAACATATTTAAAAGTTCTATTCACCCCCCTCTAGGATACTTGGACATAATTTCATACTTCAATTAGCTGTCTTGCCGCAATTTCAATGTTATGTGGCAGGTGGTACCATTGGTCTTTAATAAGTAGTTTAGAGAAAGTTTAGCTACACCTATGAGTCGTGGGTGAGTTGAAGTTTAGGGTGCGGTTTGACACCATTATAATTAAAAGTCTTAAGAGTTTACACCACTCACCTTCTCCAATTACAGAACCATCTAATTTTCTCTTGCAATGCATACCTAGGAAAATCGTAACCCCTTCCCAAGCCCTCACAAGTATAGAGAACCTCTCACTTTGCAAAACCTTCTCTCTTAGAGAGAAAACACTCGTATAATCAGACTTAAATATCTTGAGTTATGCTAATCTGCATACGCCATCGATTTGACCAACATGTCCCTGCTTTCTAACCAAGAAACCCATCTCACACACTATCGGTCGAATCGACAGTGCCCTTTAAAAAACAAAAACAAAAAATAAAATCGAAAAACCTATATCGGTCTTCTAAGGGGCCATTATGAGTCATTTTTTTCTGTAATGACCGTTATGGCCATTACAACCCTATAACGTGTAACAATTGCCACCATTATCATTACATAACTGCTATTACGGCACACCTTGGGCTTATCTGACCTTGAGCTAGTCTAGGTCTACCTATTGATATCCCTAAACTTTAGAGCATCTCGGGAATTCAAGATATACAAGTGGGGCCATGGATTAATCAACGAACATTGTTGATTATATATATCTCCATGGTGGACTTGTAATGCTCTAAAGTCGCCTCCACCGAAAAATCCCAACCTTTTGAACAGTGGCCCGCTAATTGTTAGATGTAGATGTCCATATTTACCAAAGAAAAGGACAAGATGGATGGGTGGAATCTTCCAATCTAAGTTTGTTTTTTTTTTTTTTTTTTGTGCATGGGGCATTTGCAACAGGATCCATTTGATCATCATTTGATCACAAGCCATGGCCTACTTTAGTAACATAAGCCCCAAGTATACATTCCATACCTAAGGGCCTAGCTTCTTAGTTGAGTTTGGGTTGTAGTTAATGGGTCAGAGGTTTCTTTTGGGCCTGGTGAAGTTACAAGTCATCAATCGGAAGCAATATTGAATAGAATTCATTATTTTGAAATAAAAGACATGGATGAAGCATCTTGTGAACTATGATTAAAATCAAAATGAATTATTATAAAAAAGTTTATGGGCATGTCTCAGCAAAACTGTATAAAATATACCAATGGTCAATTGCTTCTAGTCGAACCCGAGGCTTTACTCATTAGCAAGCCATTGAAAGAAATTTGGTGGGAATTAACAATTTAGTGTTAGGTTATCACAAAGGTGATTTAGGAGTACATGGATTCATTGATGTTGATTGGGAGAAGATGGTGATAGTAGTAAGTTTACATCTGGATATATTTTCTCGCTTAATAAGGGAGCTATTTTCTAATTGAGCATGGTTCAAACATCTACTTTAATCTCACCTGTGTAGTCAGAGCATATTGCATACAACCGAACGCTCCGATTAACTGTGGGGGCCCCACTTGCGATAGACAGTCATCAATGAATGATTGGGGTTGCGGCTATAAGGATATGTGTGGGGAAATATCCTTAACTCACACATTGAGTTTAGTTAAAACCCAATGGTCGGAAAGTCGCAACTTCACAAAAGAGCAGAGAGCCCAATTCACTTAAATTTTAGGTTTTTGCCTAAGGCATTTGCACATCCCATGCACTCGGCCTTCGGTCCAAGTTGAGCGATTCTAGACACTATCCCGACTCGACATCCGTGATGGACATCAAGCCCGGTAAGACGGTCATTATTCTATAGTTTCGAGTCTAGCGGACCACTAACGTGCAATCTATATCTAATCCGGTGAATCTAGGCATTTTCGAAATGAATTGGGCAGCGAGATTTCTCATGCACGATGATTGAGGTTTGGATTAGCTAAATTCATAGTATAGCCTACTCGCAATTAGTGGAAATGGTAACTTGGCTCTAATCAAGAACAATAATTCAACTATACTTGAAGCTATCCAAATTAGTAAAATATACTAAAAAAATAGAAAATATTAATTTAATTAAATAGGATGATTCCTAGTAGATTAGAAGCAATTCCTAATAAGACATTGAATACAAAAACTCTAAGATGAAAAAGATATACGCGGTTCATTGGCAACGTATAGTTGCAAAAATTTTGATTTTGGTACAATTTCCAAGAAGTCCTAAAATTAACCGCTTTTAGGTTTTTATTTTTATTTTCATGAACTAGACTCATGAAGCTTCAATCTGGTTTTTAAATCACCACAATCAGACTTGTAGAAAAATATATATGAATCTTTGAAGTCAGTGCACTGAAACTGTCAAAATCCAAACGTACAGAATATTGTTGAACAGAGTTACTCGGTTGCACCAAGTCCCTCTCAGTGCAACCGAACCCTGCTGTCCAAATTTTCTCAGTTGCTCGATGTTTACTCGATGCAACCGAGTAGTGCTCGGCGCAAGTTTGGTCGGTGTAACTGAGTTCCAATTGCTGCAATCGAACCTTACTGTCATTATTCTTCAAAATTCTCAAAATTTACTCAGTCAAGCGGTTTTTGTGGATCCAAGGTCAATCCTTTTGGTCCCAAACATGTGCAAATACAGACACGGACATGCACTCAAGTCAATAAATCAAAGGTACTGCCCAAAGACATCCAATTCCTAACTGGCAAAAATCTAGGGCATTACAGGTTGCTTGATCATCACTCTCCTGTGCTTAGGGCTATAAACGAGCCAAGCTAGCTCAAAAAGCTCGCTCGGCTCGGCTCGATCTAGCTTGGCTTGACTCGACTTGAACGACGACTCGAGGCGAGCCAAGCTTCGTATAACCCAGCTCACTATGAAAACGAGCCGAGTTCGATTATAGTGAATCTTGACTCGACTCGAACTCAGCTCAAAGCTTGAGCTCTAGCTCGTGTGTGTGTGTGTGTGTGTGTTGAAAAGGCCAAGCTATATATCCTGGGGGGGGGGGGGGGGGGGGGGGGGGGGGGGGGGGATGCCAAATTTAAAAATGATACCAGCGGAATTAAACAATAAGATAGCCTTATAAACAAATAAATGAAAGATAGCACTTTAAATAAATCATAATACAGAAATGTAAAGCAACCTCAATATTCTAGTATTGAGAGGCTGATACAAATGATATTCTAAGGACAACCTTGCACCATAAAAACCAAGGGTTTATGGTAGGACAACCTTACTAGAACAGTTTAAGTAACAATATCTCAAACTGAAGAGGAATAAAAGGAATTAGCAAGAAATGAAAGTCTAAACTATTACAACATTCATACAATTCTTGAAATATAAACATTACAACATTCACATCCACACATACATCCCACAATTTTAAATGATAAAAGATAGGAAAAATAAATCACACATCCACAAAACACAGAGTTATAGTGGTTTGCCTGTGTGTACACCAACTCTTAAACAACAGCCACACAGGTTGCTACTCCACTCCTAATATTCTCACATAGGGGCTATCAGCGTTCACTATGAAAATAAGTTTCTTAGGTTCACCTAAAACCCTCATAATTGTGTCTTTCAGTGGGCTTACACAATATAAAAAATAAAAAAATAAAAAAATAAAAAAAAAAAAACCCACTTCTGAGTTTTCTGGCTCTCCTCAGATAACCAATAGATTGAGATTTTTCTGGCTTAATCTCAAATAAAACCAAAAGAAGGAAATTTACAATAATGTAAAATACCTGGATTTCTCCTTTTGTTGCAGCCCGGAAGAACCAAGTCGGAGTAGAAGTTCGAATATAGAAGTTCGATGTCCAATATTCACTTAAGAATGGTTCTAGATTCTAGATTGATTTTAAATTAAACCAATTGGGCTAGCTCTATTTGATTTTGATTCCAAAAAGGAATACGACAATTCCTCTTTCAAATCAGATTGGAATATAGAAACAAAATCAAATCAACAAAGCTAACAAAAGAGAATATTAAATATGCACAATGTTGCTTAAAAAGAACACAAACTTATCTCTGGGAGTGATGCCTTGATTTTACTTGAATTGGATATCAAACTCTGAAATTCGTGCTCTATTTATAGTTGCGGAAATCGCATCTTCGATTGGTCCTGAGGACATTTCGACTGGTCGAAGGTCGAACAGATTTTTGAATTTTGAGCGAGATCAGATAAAACCGTTTCACGACTGGTCGTAGGTTGTCCACGACCGGTCGTGAGCCCTCCACGACTGGTCGTGACCAACCCACAACTGGTCGTGAGGCACCAAGTTTCGTTGCTGTAGTTTGAGGCGTAGCTGCTGGACTAGTCGTGAACGAGTCGAGCACTGTTCACACGACCGGTCGAGCAGTCTCCAGGACTGGTCGTGGACGAACAAAAAAATTTCTGAAAAATTGCAATAACTTAAGACTGGTCCTGGAATTTCTTGGACTGGTCGAGCCAGTGCTAGGACTAGTCGAACAGGGTTCAGGTCTAGTCTTAAAACAATCCAAATACATGTAAAGTAATTCAATTTGAATTATGTATACAAAATGACATACCCTAAGGTTAATCTAAGGTCTTTCATACCTGGGACAAGAAGTATGAACATTGAAACTTCATTTCATCAGATGATGGTTGACCTTTGAAGATTATGAAGCTTGAGATCTCTACATGATGTAGCTTGAACTTGAGATCTTCTAAAGCTTGGATTTGTCGTTCTTGAGTTGTACTTCTTCTTGAGTTGAACATTATCTTGAGTCTTGAACAAGCACTCGTCTTTTCAATATGGTTTTAAAAAGTCTTAACATTGAAGCTTACAGAAGTGAACAAAGTACTTAACCTTGCATTTCTTGAAGTAGATCATCATTCTTAACTTGAAGTATCTTGAACATATAAATCAACATGCTACACAAGACACAGATTGTGTTTTTGGCACCACAAAATTTGACAATCAAAGGGGCAAATAACTATTACACTTACAATCTCCCCCTTTGTTAAATTTGTGACAAAACACACTCAACAATAATATAACCAATATACACAACGAATCATGCACCAGTTAAAAAAAAAAAAAAAAAAAAAAAAAAAAAAAAAAAACAGTTATTGGCTGGTTAAAGAATCATGCATCAATTATCATCAACTAGCACACAACACCATGAAGTTGGTAAAACACCTTTACTTACTCCCCCTAAGTAGCACACAAAAAAAATAATGCTACTACAGTACAATCCATATTAATGCTACTACACAATCCATATCAATTCCAATCAATCCAAACTCTGAGAAATCTTCTCCCCCTTTTTATCGCAATATGACAAAGGAAGCAAAGAAGAAATAGATAAGGAAGACTAACAGGAGATTAACAAAGGAGTTAACTAGGCAAGATATGAAAGATATAAGCAAATTCAAAGTTCACATATCATTAACTAGCAACCTGAAGTAAAATCAAAGTTTACATACCAACAAAAACAAAGTGGTAAAAAAGGTATTACAGACCAAAGAATAAACCACCTATTCAGATCCAGAAGAAGGAGCAGGTATGGTAGGATCAAGTTGATGAAGGCCCTTGTTTAAGCGCCTAAAATACTTGTGCATATATTTAAATTGTAAATCGTGGCCAACATTCATGTTCTTTGCTCCTTGATGTTTTATCTTCACTTGTGTCTTCGGTCTTCACTTTCTAATGGCTCAACTAACTACGTGACACAAGGACTCATTTGATTGACAAATAGGGTGCAAAAATCAGTGCTCTAATAGATTAACCCTACATAAGAACCAACCACGTACATACCTGTCGGTGGCCTACACAAGGACTTTGACTTCAAATAAATTGATCCTAAATAAAAACTCTTACAAGTTTGAAAGAGCCCATTTGATAGTGTGAGGCTTGAGATACTTGATCAATCTTGATGCAATTTCTTTTCAACTCCCCCAGTATTTGAAGTGGATCTTCTTCAGCTCCAACTATCAGCTCCTTGTAATGATCTTCCTCTGAGGATGCTAAGATAGTGGGAAAGTGGGTTGGTCGAATCTCATACAACTAATGAGATAGTTGGTTCCAATTGAGGATTCACATAGATGGGCATTCTAGAGAATAATAGACAAATGATTTACCTATAAGATTAGTGTCTAACATCTAGATAATGCAAGAAAACATGTGCATCTTTAAGTCGAGCTTGAAATGCTCATATAGAGTAATGAATCACAAGGAATATAACATGAGCTCAATAAATTAGAGCCTAAGAGTAGTGGTTATGAATTGTATGCATAGAAGCTTCAAAACTATATATATATATATATATATATATATATATATATATATATATAAACCATCTACTTTGCAAAGGTATGAGTGCTCGTTTTGCAAGAAAAGAACTCTAACAGATCTTTAACAGTAACTGCCGATTCGATCGACACTATTAATTGAACTACCAATTCAATCGAAAGTTCTCTGATTTTACTGATTTGCTTGCTCGATAGTTTTAACCAGTTTCGATTAGATCAACAGGAGCATCGATTCAATCAATAGAGCTTTGATTTTTATAGATTTTGGTTTCCAACCATCAGAAGCTCTGCGCCTCTATAATCCATGTTCATATTTAGGTCCTAAGGCTTGGGATGATAAAACGAGGTTTTTCTATTTATGTGAATCATCTAAAGGTAGATTGTTTTGAAACTAAAGGGGTCTAGGTCTAGGATCCCCAAGGCACCTCAATTTACAGGTGTCATCATGCCTTGATGTTACAAGTCTTCAAGTCTTTAGATGTCTTTGTCGTCCAATGGGGCTCAACCGACTCAAGACACAGACTCACGTTATTGACAAACCGAGACACTTACACAATACCATTATTTCAAGTAGTGTGGCCCATTCGAGTATTGGATCTGCCTCATATTTGGGCCCACAACCTAAAATGGGCCAATAAAAATGGTGGATAGGGTCAATTTCTTAAAAATATTATGGTGGGACACTTCAATTTTTTGGACACCTTAGTTTTAGATCCTATTTATTTTTGGAAACCAATTGAAATGAGCTGAAAAAATAAATAGACTTAGTCGAATTTTTAGAAACATCATGGTGGACCACACGACAATGGGCGCAATTTCAATAATGGGTGTTCAATACCATTATTACAAGTTGTGCGACCCAGTTGATTTGATGTACATTTATTAGATTATCCAACTCTTGATTTGATGTACTTTTATTAGATTATCTAACTCTTAATTTGATGTACATTTATTAGATTATCTAACTCTTAATTTGATGTACATTTATTAGTTTTTCTAACTCTTGATTTGATGTACATTTATTAGATTATCTAAGTAATGGATTGGTAAGCCCCATTAAGATGCAATTAGACGTATCAAACTAACGAACTCTAACACATTATTTAAACTATTTTTTAGGGTTTAGAGTTTTATGGATTAGGGTTAGGCTTTTAGGATTAGGGTTAAAGGATATAGGGTTTAGGGTATAGTGTTTGAGGTTTAGGGTTTAGTGTATGTGGTTTTAGGTTTATGGCTTAAGGTTTATGGTTTGAGATTTAGGGAATGTAAGGCTTAGAGTTTAGGATTAGATATTACTGTTTAGGATTTTAGCTTTGAGGATGGGGTTTAGGGGTTTAAGGTTACGGTTCTTTTAATCATTATATTTTAGGAGCATATATATATATTTGAAATGACAATGTATGTAATAATCAACTAATATGTGTGTGTGTTATCCCGGAGGATTCATTTTATAGGGAGATATGATATTCTTATAGAGTATTGTATAATGCCCCAATATTACTTGCATGTTACTAGTATGTATTAGATATCACTAGGTTATTTGGTTTACATTTGTGAAAATTTATAAATGAGTTTATTTAATTTTAGAGTTTAAGAATTATGGTTTATGGTTTAGGATATAGGGATAGAGGTTGTTTAGGGATTAGGGTAAGGCATATGGTTTAGGGTTTAAGGTCTAACGTTGACCGTTTAGGTTATAGGGTTTTATATTTAGAAGTTTGGATTTAGGTTATTCTTTTAAAACAAATATTTTACTTGTATATTTATATTTGAAATGCTGATGTATGGTCAACTAATATATATATAGGGAAAAGGTACAATGCGCTCGAGCTGACGATAAGCTCCCATGAGGTCGAGCTCATTGTGACTTTTCCCATATATATATATATATATATATATATATATATATATATATATATATAAAGTCATTTTCTATGTTTCAGTGAGAGACGAGAGGAGCAAGATGCATCCTCATCTCCCAACGGATATTATCAAATTCTCTTATCATTAACATCATATTAAGACTTCATGTGAAACCTCTCTCTTGATTCAGCTGCGTATCTACCCTCCTGCGTACTCTAATCCCTGCCCCTAATTTCATGTCCACACACTATGATCAAGTTGCAAAGGAACCTCTCTTCCTATTCTCTACACTCAGTCGAGAAGACAACAAAGGTTCACGTACCATCCACCTATCCCCAGTAGACCAATAGGGAAGGGTCATAAACACCTTCACAAACAAGGTTGTCGGTTCCGTGCACTCATTGCATATTTGTGGTGATGTGGTGTGCTTCGCTGGAAGGAACCACATCTATGTGTGCAATCCAATCATTGAAGAATCCATAACCTTTCAAGCTTCACCTCGAACTTTCTGTCCTCGTTTTGTTGTAGGTCTCGGATATTCATAATCCTCTAAGGCATACAAAGTCATCCATTTGTTCAAGTACTACTTAGCTAATGATAAGATAAGTCAGGTCGAATAGGATGTGAGGTCTTTGATAAGATAGGTCAGGTCGAATAGGATGTGAGGTCTTTACTTTAGGTTGCCCTGATTCCTCGTGGAGAAGAGTCAAGGAATGCTCGCATGAGGTCTTTGGCTTACGTCCTCCACCTTTCGTGGAAGGATCCCTTCATTAGCTTATCAGTGGTTACTCTGATAATGAAATTATACTTTCATTCAATGTTGATAGAGAAGATTTTAGAGTGATTCTTCATCAGAAGTTTTGTTCCGGTTCCAATTGTTGCAGGGGGTCATTGCGTTTGGTGGAGTGGGGAGGGCGTCTGTGCCTACTAAATATATCCAACCATTGAAATTCAACATGTGGATGTTGAAGGACTACAAGAATCACATTTGGGTAAAGGAATATACTGACGACATTTCACCAAAAACCCATCAGAATGCCCAAGAACTGAATGACTATTTTATATAAATCATGTTACAACGGCTATAAAAAACTAGTTAATGGCTTTGTCGATATGATCGAAAAGGTCTTTGATAGGATCGAAAATCCTTCGATAGGACTAAACTGTCCTTCAATCTCATCGAAAAAATCTAAGAATTTTATGTTTAGTGGCTGGATTGTTTCTTTGATTGCATCAAGTGGTCTTCGATTCCATCGAAACCCATCGAAAGCTTGTCGATGGGATTGAGGACCACTCGAAAACTGTTATTTTGAACTGAATGATTTATAACGGCTTTGCACATCTTTTAGCCTAACTTTTCTAATTGGGCTCCTAAGGCTAATGGATAATCAAACAAAGTTTACCTATTAAAGTTAGGATCATGTAGAGCTAGGTTGTTTTGGATTTAAGGTTAGGATCGTTAAGGAACATTAACTTACCTATTCTTCACTTTCTTGATGCTCCAAGTCTTCATGTGTCTTTGGTCTTTAGTTTCCAAGATCTCAACCAACTCACTGACACACAGATGCACATGATTAATGTTTACAACCCCAAGTGTAGGGTCGCGATGTAGTAATAATCTTAGTGAGATCGAGGTCGAATCCACATGGACTAAACTTGTACGTATTCTGAAAATAATTAGAACTACAACTAGAATAAGATCTAAACCTAAATATGGAATAAAAGAGAGTAATTGTGGATGAGATTTCTATAATCAAAAGGGAACTAGGGGCTAAGGATCCATTTGTAGCTATCAGGATGCTACCTTACTTGATTTAAGAAACACAATTGAAATTGGAGTCCTATCATATCCAATTGGAAGATAAAACAATTAAACCAAATCTGAACTTTCCATTGACTGAGCCACACAGGATGGAGTATTGTGATGATTGGAAGGGATTCCATCACCCTACCATGCCCAGTAGACGATGGTGTACAACGAGATTTACCAATCTCACAATCTCAAAACAGGAAAAGAAGATATTCAAAGTTATCACAACATCTATTATAATTTGAGTCACAATAAATCATAAAAAACTGAAAATATTCCTTTAATATCAAACTAGAAATCAATAAGGTTTAAAAAAACAAGAATCAAAGTAAGAAAATCATTCCAACTCACTACAAGTTTCACCTCTTAGCCCAAAGTAAGAGGTTTAACCAACCATAAATATGATTGGATCTAAATCCCTAAAAAAGAAAAAAATTAAAAATAGAAAAGGAAAGAAGAAAAACTCTTGGGAGGTTGCTCCACCCTTTGGCTCTACTGCTTAAAACCTAATTAAGTTTTAGAACTCCTCAAAGAACCCATATATATATAGCCTTTATCCGACTGTCTTTGGAAACTGCCTCAAATTTACTCGCTCTGCGTAATGCCTTTGATGTCATGAACAGCCTTCTATGTCATCGAGCGTAACTTGAATCCAAAAGTCACACCTTTTCTCACTGCCTAACGCCTTTCGCACTGTTTAACTCTTCAAGTCATTGAACATACATTCGATGTCATCGAACTGCCTTCGATGAATCGAGAATGTGTCCAGAGTGTTCCAACAAGTTGCTCCAAAAATTCACAAAAATCTCGATGTCATCGAACTGCCTTCGATGTCATTAAGCAGGTCTTCGAGTAATCAAATAAGGCTTCGATGTCATCGAGAACTACATCCAATTTGTCCTGCAACAAAACTTGATTTTTTGTAATTCTTCGATGTCATCGACCCATGTTCGATGTCATCGAACGGTGGTCGATGACATAGATAGTGAAGTTCAGATCTTGTGAATTTCTGCACTTTGCACTTTCGACTTCCTTCCTTCTCCACTTTGTTTCCTGGAATCTTGGGGTCTTGAAATTTTCTATCTTGGTCTCCTAAGATCTATCCCTTGCCTTGGTGATTCTTGAGCATGAAATCCATGATTTTAACATTCTTTTCAATCCAAGCTCTCGGATTCACCTCGCAATACAAACATGTATAAAATATACCCATTAAGCATTATTAGGTTCATTAAACCAAGATATAAATAGGGGAAAATATGCAATATTTGACACTCAACAATTAACAAGTAGGCACACAAATCAGTGTACTAACAAAATTAACTCACACTTAAAATTCATGATTAGGGTCACCATACTTGGGTTCTGAATTTTGGGGCGTGATAGTGGTGAACACCCAAAAAGGCCATACGTACACCACTGATGAATCCGGTGGCTGGTCGAGACTCAGTCTCGATCAGGTCGGCTCTTGCCAACAAACAATGAGATTTCTTTACACAATCCCTCACTGATCGACTACCCTGCCGATAATTTTGATATTGTTGGAACAATACCTGTTCATAACCATTGGGGAGGAATCGCGCGCGCAACAACTGCTTCATCTGCGGCCACGTGCGGATTGGTGCCTTCATCTGTCTCGTCCGCACAAGCTAAAGTTGTTCCCACCAAGCCGAAGCTTTGCCCTTCAACTTGTAGGCCACAAGTTTAACTTTCTTCTCTTCAACAATGTCCATATAGTCGAAGAAATGTTTGACTTCAAGTAGCCAATCGAGAAAGTCCTCGATGTGGAGTTTCCCATTGAAGCTAGGAACATAGACTTTCATCCTGAATTCTCGATTCGTCCGATCTTCCCAATCGCCTCCTCGTCTGGGAATTTGGAGGATCATGTCATCGATCTCCTTGTCGCTGGATCCCACATCCTCATGTGTGATTCTACGATTCATTGCCGTCATCGTCCTGCGATCAGTACGACTTGCGTGACTTGCCGATTCTCTCGCTGTGCTGCTTCGAAAGTCGCTGCTGCTAAAGGACAATTCCCTAGAACACCGTTCATAGGATTGTTGCCCGACCTGTCATTAGAAGCCATTGACCTGAGGAGAAACCTCGCTCGAATACCAACTGACGCAGGGAAGGACATGATGAGGTCGAGCACCGTCTTCTTTGATCCATAAACACCTTGAATCCAAAAGGCTCTCTTGAATCCATGGGAGAAATATGATAATTTCTAAGAAGTTTATTAATTGATTCCTAAAAAAAAAAATGAGTTTAGCCTACCCTAAACAACCCTAAAATCATAATTAAAAGAGTCCTAATCAAACAAGGAAACAAACTCTGAAAAAATGTGCAAATTCCTGCACCTGTTGACTTTTCGTCGACTGGTCGAACCGATCGGTCGAAACGGCCCAAAAACATCTAGAGAATAAAACTAGAAATTTGGAGAATTTTGACCTGTTGACCTGATCTGTCAACCTGTCGAACTGGATTTCGACCAGTCGATCAGATCCGTCGACCTATCGAAATAAACAGAAAACGTCCAGTGATAATTCTGGAAATTCCGGTGGAATTTCGACCTGTCGGTCAACCTGTCAAACTATGTTGAATTTTGTTGATTTCTCCTTGGGCCTCCTCCGGTCCATGCGTTTGAGGGACGTGCTTGATCCACATCCTACATCACTTCTCTTGTGGGAATTTGTGCACGTGTGTGTATAGAAAATTTACATTCCCTGTTAATTTTTAGGAAATTGTAACATAAGATATCTAAATTTTTAGTGATATGGTTGCTTTACAAAAATATTACCTTAAAGCAAGTTGCTTATATTTTTCCTTTTTCTTATTTTTCTATATTCTTTAACCGTTGTGCAGATGGATAGGACTTGCACACGGAAATAGCAAACATTTCTTGTCGAATCTTCTACTTCTAAGCGTAAAACCCCAAAACAGGGTTTTCAATGGGATATTTAAATGCTTTTCAGTGGACAAAATTAAAAGGTATTTATTAAAAATTTCCTTTTGATTGAAAACAAATCTATGAAATGGCTCCCATCATACAGGTTGGTTAGTTTTCGTGAAAGCTTTCCATTCTCTGATTTTCCTACGAGGTTAAGGGCCTCGAAGCTTGAAGTTCTCTGTGTACGACGGTACGTCTAAATGCACTCATAACATTTTATTTATTTATTATTTATTTACTTTGTTAGAGGTCTTGCTGAAGGTTAATTTGATTTTCCTTCCCTTTGTGTTGGGGAGTCTGCTTAGCTTTGTGCCTGGGGGCAGCGCTCTGTCCTGCTTGTCGTTCGCGGCAGCAGTTGCAGCTGGTTTGCATGGTTGGCGAGAATGCTGCAGCACTGTGGGGTTGTTCCACCATGATTCGAATGGATGGATGGTTGCTTTTGGTTGTTTGACTTGGTGTATTCGATTTGGGCAGCCAGTTTTTTGTGTAGTCCTGTTTTTGTATAGCTTTACGATAGGTGTAGCCCAATTCTTTTTGTCAGGCTCGCCAAGATGTCTATAGTATGTGTCTTGCGTGTTCTGTAGGTATGTAGGTCCCAGCTAGAGCTTCCATGAAAAAATCCAAAGTCTGAGCAGGAGCACTGTGAAAGTGAGTTGCTTGGCCAAGGCTGTTGTGTTGAGCAGTTGGTAATGAGCTGCACAGGGTGCTTTATTCTGGATTCGAATTTGGGAGTTGGTTGCAGGGGAGTGTTGTGCTATTCTGTTGATTCTAATTAGTAGGGACTGCTGAATGTCTGCTGATCTTGTGTCGGGAGAAATAAGCTAAAGCAGGCGGATCCTGTAGATCACATTTACAGTTTGTTGAGGCAGGCAATCTGCTTAATCAGGTTGTGGGTGGAAGCTCGTCGAGAAGTGTAGCTGTGTCCCCAACAATGTCGAACACTTCCGTCCAAAAACGGCCTGTGAATCTGGGGTCCCGATAGGTAGTAGCACTTTCTTCGCTTCGGCTGTGTCTTCTTTGGGTCTCTTTGGTGGAGGTTTCCGGTGCTGTTTGGAACTTCTTTTGCAGGCCATGTGGGATTCTTTTAATATGTGGTCTGGGGGCTGCACTAGCTCTGTTTTGTTTTCTAAGAATCAGACATTGGTTTTCTGTAGTGTTTGCTTTGGTCATAGCTCGATTTATCACGTCAATCTCTTTCTCCTGCTGGCCATCTCGTTCTGGTAGATGATGGGGATTGGAGCTTTGTTCTATCTATTGGGGGCTGCTGTGGTGGTACTTTAGGTGGTCCTCAGGTTTTTGTGGGGTCTGCAGCTATGGGGGAATAGCTTCAGAGGCTAAGTTTGATGGGGCTGGCCATTGTAGGTGCTGCTGCGGCTTTTTTATCACTTACTGCAGTTGTTTAGTCTGCAGAGGCTGTTGTGGTGGCCGTTTTCCCTGCGAGCTAGTGCAGGCAGCTTCTGCTTTTTCAGGCTTCGGCTGTGCTGTTTCCAGTTTCCCGGTGCTGCTGGGATAGGAAATCCACGACTTTTGAAAAATCCTCAACAAAAACAACAGATATGGTAGATTTGGATTCCATGGATTTCACAATTCCCTACTCCAAATCCCTCACCCTTGACAACCCATAAGTATGCCTATTTGTTCTATTCCAACTTGGTCCATGAGGTGCGTTGTGAAGGAGGATGTAAGGTCTTTACTTTAAGTTGTACAGGTGGCCCATGGAGATGACTCCACAGAGTTTGGATGACCACAATCCAGAAAGCGGGACTTTTACCAAGGTTGGTGGAATATGAAGTGGAAGAAAGGTTTCACTTTAGTTATTACATAGAAACTTTCTACTCGTTGGGAAGTTGATCATTCACCATGATGATCTACTCAACTTTGTCCAAAGAATTAGTTCCATTTATTTAGCTCAGTACACCATGCCTTTACGATTCCAATTTCTATGCTACTAATGGCATATGAATTACTCCCAAAAAGAAAGGGCATGTGAATGGTTCCTGAATATGATGATGGTATCCAGTTTCTCTCATAGGAATTTGTGCACGTGTGTGTATAGAAGATCTACATTCCCTGTTATTTTTTTAGGAAATTATTGTAGCATGAGATCTCTAAATTTTTAATAATATAATTGTTTTACAAAAATATTACCTTAAACCAAATTGCTATTGTTTTTATTATTTATTTATTTATTTTTTTATTTTTTTACTGTAACCTCTGTGTGGATGGATTGGACTTGCACACATGGAAATAGCAGACATCTCTTGTGATTCTTCTACATTCCTTGCTCCTAAGCATAAAACCCCAAAACAGGGTTTTCAATGCGATATTTAAATGCTTTTCAATGGACAAAATTAAAAGGAATTTATTAAATTTACCTTTTGATTGAAACAATTCTATGAAATGGCTCCCATCATACTGGTTGGTTAGTTTTCTTGAAAGCTTTCCATTTCTTCGATTTTCCTTTTGAGGTTAAGGTCCTAGAGGCTTAAAGTTCTTTCTGTGTACATCTAAATGCACTCATAACAAGTTTTATTTATTTATTTACTTTGTCAGAGGTCTTGCTGAATGTCAATTTGAATGTAGTTGTGGTTTCTGAACAACCAAACAACCCTGTAGATTCTCCCATTGGAGTAACTATAAGCGAATGGACTCGTGAACCATATGAACTACCTGGATCATAGAAAGGTGGGCATGCATGTGCGATGGTTTGCTGAACTTAGAACATTGTTTTGCTTTGTTTCGCTTGTGTTTCTTCTAATCTATAATTTGCTGGTATAGACATCAAGGGTTGTGAGATCATCTGGCTGAGGATCAATGGCGGATGCTTGATGCAGATGCCGGTGTTTTCTGGGGTTTGGTCCAAGTTTTTTCTCTGTTGTGTTGTCTGTATCCTCTCAATGCAGATAATTGGTCCCTGTTTTATTGAATGTTGAGGCTGAGAGGTTTTGGTCGGACTGGATGGGTGGAATGTGTGGTCTTCTGATTTTTTGAAGGGCAAGGGAAAGCTCCTGTCTTGCTCAACCGTCTCATTCTTTTGAGTTTTGGATCTTACCATCAGCGGCTGGATTGTGTAGCTTGTGCCTGTTTTATCTGCGGTTCCCCTTCCCTTTGTGTTGGGTAGTCTGCTGTACTTAGTGGGCAGCACTCTGGCCTGCTTGTCGTTCACTGCAGCAGTTGCAGCTGGTTTGCATGGTTGGCGAGAATGCTGCACCACTGTGGGGCTGTTCCACCATAATTTGAATGGATGGATGGTTGCTTTTGGCTGGTGACTTGGTGTCTTCAATTCGGGCAGCCAGTTTTTTTATAGTCCTGTTTTTGGATAGGTTTACAATAGGTGTGGTACAGTTCTTTGTCTGGCCTGCCCAAGTGATTGTAGAGGAAAAAACAAAAAAAGGTTGGTTATAATATTTGTCTTGTGTTTTCTGCGGGTATGTAGGTCCCAGCTGGAGCTTCCGTGAAAAATATCCAACAGTCTAAGCAGGTGCATTCTGAAGGTGAGTTTACTTGGCGAAGGCTCTTGTGCTGAGCAGTTGGTAACGTGCGCAGGGGACTTTGTTCTGGATTGAAGTATGGGAGTTGGTTGCAGGGGAGTGTTGTGCTGCTCTGTTGATTCTAATTAGTAGGGATGGCTAAGCTGAGTGTCTGCAGTGCTGATACTGTGCAGGGAGAAATAAGCTAAAGGAGGCTCATCCTGTTGATCCGTTTATGGTTTGTTGAGGCAGGCAATCTGCTTAATAAGGATGTGGTTCTGGTAGTAGTACTTCTTTTGCTTCAGCTGTCTTCTTTGGGTCCCTTCGGTGGAAGTTTCCTGTGCTGTTTGGAACTTCTTTTGCAGGCCAGGTGTGATTCTTTTCATGTGGTTTGGGGGCTGTACTAGCTCTGTCTTGTTTTCTAAGAATCAGGCATTTGGTTTTCTGTAATGTTTGTTTTGGTCATAGCTGGATTTATCGCCTCGATCTCTTTCGCCTGCGGACCGTCTCGTTCTGGTAGATGATGGGGATTGGAGCTTCGTCCCTTCTATTGGGGGCTGCTGTGGTGGCAGTTTTGGTGGTGGTCAGGTTTTTGTGTGGCCTGCAGCTGTGGGGGAGTAGCTAAGGGCCTGTTTGTTAACGCTGAAAATTTTCACTTAATACGGAATCTGGAATGCCCTCGGTGTTTAGCGGTGTTTGTTAACGCTGAATGAAGAAAGTGGTCCATTTTTTGTCAAAATTTGCCAAAATTTTCTGGTGAACGAATTCCAATATAACGGTGAATCCAGGAAGGGCTCCCCAAACATTATTTTAAAATCCAATATTGTCTGTGCGAACAAAGATTTAATGTTTACGTGATTAACAACCCAACTTTTAATGTGTGACACTTTTTTGGGCCCACCATGATTTATGTGTTACATCAACACCGCCCATCAACTTTTTTATATCATTCTAAATCATTATCCCAAAAAATATACACATTCAAAGTTCAAGTCAACCACACTACGAAAAGTAGTGGGAAGAGCTCCACCGTGAGGTTATTTGCCCTCTAACCTCTTCGTAAGGTTATTTCCCACCGTGGGAATGCATACAACAAGAACAATAAAGAAACACTAAGAACATATAAAGATATATGGACATATCTAGCAGATGGCAAGGGGAGAAATGTGGTTATATGGATTTATACAATTGTAATTACTCTAGAGAAAAATGACAAATATTTTATGGTTGGGATCCTTTGCACCCCGGGACAATAATTTATTACAGAAGTGTTGGTGGGGCCTACCATGGTGTGTATGACATCTAACTTGTTCATAGGCCGATCTGACCAAGGTGTAGGCTACTACATGAATTTCAAAGTTTTTCGATGGTTGCCTGCTATTGTCTATAGGGGACCATGTTGAAAATCGGATGCCTCAAATCTGTGCCGAAACAGGGGCCTTCAATTGGTCGACCGTCTGGTTGACTGATTGAAGGATATCGAGTTAAATAGATATTTTGTCAAAACTCTTTGGACAGTTTTTGGTGTTTTTGATAGGTAGAAAAACTAGTTTTTGGTGTTTTGGATAGGTCGAAAAACTTGGTCAACTGGTCGACTTGACATATCGACGTGTTGGACGGTTTTGCGCAAATTGTTTCTATTTCCGTTTTTTCTTAAACAGGAGGGTGTAAATAGGATTAGGGAAAGGGACTTGAGATTGGGAAACATGCTTAAGGGCTGAGAGGGTTTTATAGAGAGGAGAAACTAGGGTTTTCTTCTTGGAGCCTTGATCGGTAAAGTTCTATCTCTTGTATCTTTGTTATTCATAGTATATTCTCACTTTATGCAGTAAATTTTTCCCACAATGGGTTTTTCCATGTGAATTCATATTGTTCTCTCTTGGATTTGTTAGTGCGATTGTAATTATTTTGCTTGATTCCACTTCATGTGCTTCTAGAAGTCCCAACAGAACCACCGTGTTGCATATGTGGTCCCACTATGCAGTATGTGATCCCCACCATGATAATGGAATTACCTAAAAATTAGACCCATAAAATCATTATAAGATTGGCTTGATTCTTTCGGCATCCGACTTTCATTGTGGTGTGACTCTTTTGATAAAGTTCGAAGCCATACACTTGTCCAGATGGGCCACACATGCAGGTGCCTGCTAGAATAAGGCCCCATTTGTTAAATCTGAAGTCTAAAGCATGAATCTAAAATCTGAAGCTTGAATCTGAAATCTGAAGGCTAAATCTGAAATATGAAATTTGAAGTTAAAAAACTTGTTTGGTAATTATGGCTGAAGTCTAAAAATTAAGTACAGAATTTGAAATAACCTGTTTGTTAAGAAACATCTGAAATGTCTGAAATATCTTAATTTGACACATTTGCCCCCATCTCATGTTTCGAAATGTTTTACATTATAAGGAAATTATTTTTTATTAAATGAAAATAAAATTATTCTATTTAATTCAAATAAACTAAAGTATTTACTAGAAAATTAAAATATCATTATTCATAAAAAATAGATAATCCATGTCTCTTCAGGCCAATTGAATTACCTTTATGTGCTCATCACATCTCTCTTCAGGCCATTCGAATTGGCCCATCAATGCATTATACCTATGTCCTGTAATGTTTATCAATTTAATCTACGCAGTATACTGTACTTTCAGATAATCTCATAGATTCTTCAGTTGCTTGTGATTGAATTCTTTTCCCGTACGCTTCTTCAACTTGATTATTAATTTGTTCCATGCTTGTTTGGTCAAGCTTGACCCTGACCTACCACCCTTATGTGCTTCTTCAAGATAACGATCAATAAATGTTTTTGTTGAAATCACTCCATCTTGCCTTGCCACCATCCCTTGAAGCCATTGCTATAATAGTTTAGTACAAACTGAGAATTATTTAAAGAAGAGTAATTGGGTAAAAATCTTTTAATAAATTTACTTGAAATTTTTAAAAGAAAAATGAAAAAAAAAGTATTCAAAGGTTTAAAATATATGATATTAGATGCAACCAAATAATTCATATTTATTCATAATCTTGACTAACAAATTGAATAAATGACTAGATCAAAATAGATAGAAAAGATTAAAAAAAAAATCAAGAAAATCAAGTCAAACTTCAAAGATAGAGAGACTGTAATACCTGCTGAAGAGAAATATTTCTAATATTATATAAAGAAGCCAAAGAAATAATTGTTGATGCAATGGAGAAGTGAATGAGAAGCCTATTGTGTTTTAGAAATAAAAATAAAAAAATCAACGTGAATTGGTACTATACCAGGATGCGGATTTCCCGCTAAAGGTTGCTGCATTAAAGGAAAAGGTGGGTAGGGAAATTCTCACCCTTGAAACCTCCATAGGTCAACATTGATGTTTAAATGCCATCCATACCATTCATAATGTCATTGCTATTGGGATGAACTCAAAAGACAAATATTATCCTTATTTAAAACTTATGTTGCCCCACGAATATTTCAAATTAGGACGTTCAATCCTCACATTTTGGGCCCACTTGAGTCTTGGATCTACCTCAGTTTCGGTCCCATGTCTTAAAATAAAATCACAAAACCAATGGGCAGGGTTCCAACGTAGGGAATTTTGAAAGAGGCTTTAGCGGTAAATCCAGCATATGGACGGATGCGGATTTCTTGAGAAAGCCTTTCGCATGAAGTTCCTACGCAAGGATTTTGGGTGGGGTCCACTGTGATGTTCGTGAGAAATCCAACACGTCCATTTGATTTTCGAGCTCATTTTAGGACATTCAACCAAAAATGAGGAGTATCCAAAACTCAAGTGGGGCATACGAGATGAAATAGTGGGAAAAGGAATACCTACTGTTGAAACCTTCCTAGACTCCACCTTGATGTTTATATTCCATCCAAACCGTTTATAAGGTCATTTTGAATGAGATGAAGTGAAAACACCATGGACTTAAACCGATATAAAACTTTTGTGGCTATATAAATGTTTCAATGGTGGTCACAAAATCCCCACTATTTCCTATTGTGTGGCCAATTTAAGTTCTGGATACACTTTATTTTTGGTCGCATGTCCTAAAATGAGCTCGAACGGATAAACCGGCTTTCTCACGCAGTGGGCCCACATAGGATCTTTCGCAGGAAATCCGCTTCCGATCTGGACAGAAGGCGGATTGGTTGGTGTACGACACACTAGCTATGTAGTTGGTGTATTGACATCAGCAAGTTCTCACATCATGAGGTATGTGTTATATCCAAACCATCCATTCATTTTTCGAGCTCGTCTTAAGGCTTGAGTCGAAAAATAGGGCAGATTTAAAGTTAAAGTGTACCACACTGTAAAAGCCAGTGGGGGATTGAACGTCTACCATTAAAGTCCTTTTGGGGGTCACAGAAGTTTCAGATCAATATGAAATTTGTTTTTCCTCTTTAGCCAGGTATTTGTGACCTTATGAACAGATTGGATCAAAAATAAACGTTATGGTGGGCCCTATGAAGTTTTTAACGGTGAAAATCATTATCCCCACTGTTATTTTTGGTGCAGTCCATTTGAGCTTTGGATATGATTCGTTTTTTGATTAATGCTCTAAAATGCTCTCGAAAAATGGATAAACAGTGTGGATATAATAAATACATCATTATGGGGCCATGCAACGTTGATCTCCTTTGAACCGCTCGTACAACTCGGAGCTCAAGGAGTGTAGGCGCTAGTCTTTGCACGACACGTATCTACAACAGCTATAAATACTTGAGTAGCAGTCCGCTACTGAAGTGATGTCACCAAGTTCTGTGGGCCCCACTATGATGTATGTGTTGTATCCACACCGTCCATCCATTTTGAGATATCATTTTAGGGCATGAACCAAAAAGTGAGGCAGATAAAAAGCTGTAGTGGACCCCACCACAGAAAATAACCGTTGAAACTATCCTAAGGCCCACCATAATATTTATTTGAAATCCAACCTCTTAAAAAGCTTAAACAGACATGAAAGAAGGGTAAATACAAATATCAGCTTGATCTAAAACTTTTGTGGCCTTTAGAAGATTTTAATGATCACGTCATTGTCCCCACTGTTTTCTTCGGATATTGCGCTAAAATGATCTCTCCAAATGGATGAAATGCGGGATACAATTAGAGCTGGGCAATCCTGACCCGATTCGGTGGATCTGACCCGATTCGACTAGATTCGACCCGATCTAAATCGATTTGACGGTCTGGGTCGGTGCGGATCGAGTAGGTCAGGCTAGATCCGAAAGTTTTTCGGGTAGACTACGGATCCATGCCTACCCGGACCGATTTGGTCCGGAATCCGATCCGTTTGGATCCAATTCGGTCCGATCCGACCCAATCTGGATGAATGTGTTTCGTTCAATTCGTTCATCCATTTTTAAAGTAATGTTATGGCTTGGTACCAAAAATGAGAGGAATATAAATCTCAGGTGAACCACACCACATGAAAACAATAATGGTTGGATATCCACCATTAAAATCCTCCTAAGGCCTACTATACTGTTTATTTGATATTCAATCTGTTGACTAGGTCATACAGTTCCAGATGAAGAGAAAAAACAAAGAGCATTATCCAACAAATAAATAATATCCAAAGATCATCTGGACCACACCACAAATAGTAGCAGAGAATGATTTTCACTGTTAAACAATTCGTGTGGTCCCCACGATAGTTAGATCTGTCTTATTTTTCGTCTCAAGCCTTAAGACGAGCTCGTCAAATGGATGGACGGTTTAGATATAACAGATACCCCATTATTAGACCCACAGAACTTATATACAGCAAGTCACATGCTTGCGTGAAAAGGACAGATACAGTTTTTTCATAGTCATGTGGGGTCCACCTTGATGTATATGGTTTATCTAAGCTGTTCATCCATTTTGACATATCGTTTTAGGTCTTGAGCACAAAAATGCAGTATATTGAAGGCTGAAGTGGACCACACCACATGAAATAGTTGAATTAAATTCAAACAATCCGAATCGTATCCAATCCGATCTGACTCGGTTTCCTTGACCGAGTCGGACTCGGTTCGGGTCAGGCCAATCATGCATCGGATCGGTCTGAGTTAGGTGACCCGGACTCGGTCTCGAATCAGATTAGGTTCGGATCAGGCCATAGAGATTTCGGATTGGATCGAGTTATACCCAATCCGATCCAATCCAGACCGATGACTAGCTCTAGATACAACATGTTGGGGCCCAGGCTAATCCGCGCCAATGTGGATGGGGATTGCTGGAAATGGATTGGCTACTCCCCTTACCACCAACCCGTAGATGGTGGTCGGTGCTCTGTTGGCCCATCATGATGTATGTATTTCATTCATTCCGTTCATCCATTTTTATAGATAATTTTAGGGCTTCACATAAAAAATGAGAGGGATATAATCTCAGGTGGACCACACCACAAGAAAACAATAGTGATTGGATAGCCACCATTAAAATTCTTCTCACGCCCACTGTACTGTTTATTTGACATCCAAAGCTGTTGATTATGTCATACAGGTCCAGATGAAGGGAAAAAATAATGATCAACTTGATCCAAAACTTTTATGCCCCCAAAAGGTTTTTAATGGTCGACGCTCATTTAACACAGTTTCCTGTAATGTGGTCCACTTGATAATGGAATATACCTCATTTTTGGTCTCATACTATAAAATGATTTGGAAAAATAGATGGACGACATGTACGAAACACATACATCAAGTTGGAGCCCACATGCTGGTGGCAATCCGTCTACACCATGCCAGTGTTGACTGTGCAATCCACATGGGACGTGGATTTCACGCAGAAGGTTTACCAGGGGATTCTAGGTGGGCTGTGTTAGTGGATCTATGAAGCCTACGGTGATGTTTATGAATTATGCACACCGTTTATCCACTTTTTCATATCATTTAGGAGCATAAAATAAAAAAATGAGGTAGATATAAGGCTCAAGTGGGCCACATTGTAGGAAATAGTGAAAATTGGGTGCCTACCATTGAAAATTTTCTCAGGGCCATAAAAGATCATGCTGAAATTTGTATGTTTTTCTTTTTCATTAGGGTACGTGTGACCTTATGAAGAGTTTATATGAGAAATAAACATTACATTAGATTCTAGGAAAGTTTCAACAATAGTTTTATTCAATTTCCATTGGTTTCTATGTTGTGGCCCACTTGAGTTTTACATGTACCTCATTTTTGGGCTCATGCTCTAGAATGATATGAAAAAATTGATGGATGGTGTGGATCAAACACATAAATCATAGTGGGGCATAAAGAAGTTTCACATGTTAAAAGTTGGCTTTCTGTTACACAAACAATCTGAAAAGAAAAAAAAATTCCGTAGTAACTTAGAGTAATTTTGGAAGCAATTTTTTTTTTTTTAATAGAAAAATTTATGGAGCACATTCCAACTCCTATCGTGGAAAGAATTCAATGAAAAATCACTTAGCGCTTTCCACTCTCGAAACACTTGATACAGATCATTTTCTCAATTCCGCTAAGTACTAATTTTCAGAGTTAACAAACAGGCCTAAGTTTGATCTTTTATGAGCTGTAGAGCAATCAGCCTCAAATAATGTCCCCTTTCTCATTGCTGGGACTCTTAAACCTGAACTCTTGAAATTGCTGCACTAAGTAAATTAGTTAAATACCTTTAAGAAGAAGTTGAGGACTTATGATTGACTATTTTTTGTCGCCTGAACCGGAATGTTGTATATAGGAAAAAAAAATGAAAAAGGAAGAAATATACAAGGGAAGAAATATACAAGGCAATTCGTTGGAAGTAGTACAGATGTGAATGCAACTATGTCATTAAAAATTTAAATATTTTATAGGGAATGTAAATAGTCCATACACATGCACACAGATTCCTAGAAAAGAGAGGATGAGCCTATAGTAGCATGGTAATTTGAATCATAAAAGGCATGGTGGTTTCACTTGAATATAAGAAGCTAACTTTGAGGGCAGAATAAGAAAATCATCTACTTCCCAATGAGTAGAAACTTTCCACATAATAGCTGAATTGGAACCATTTCTCCACTTTAATTTCATCAACTTTGGTAAAAGTCCCGCTTTTTGGGCCATAGTAATCCAAACTTCTGTAAGGCGTCTCCATCAAGATTGCCTCATCACTTTGAATGGCTCTAGGATAGGAAATATAATAACAATAATCCGAGACTGGTATGTCGAAAATATAATCCTTTACCCAAATGTGATTTTTGTAGTCCTTCAACATCAATATATCAGGCACAAACACCCGCGCAACTCCACCAAACGGAACACCCTCCTCCGGCAGTAGGATCTGGACAAGAATTCCGGATGCGGAATCACTCTAACCTCTTCTCTCTCGAGATGGAATGAGACTATAACTTCATCAACTGAGTCACCAGTCATAAGCCAATGTAGGGATCCTTCCACAAAAGGCGGAGGACATAAGCCAGAGATGTCATACGGGCAATCCTCGACTCTTCTCCATAACCAATCAGCGCAACCTATAGTAAAGACCTCGCATCCTATTAGCTAATCATGAATATTCTCATCATCTGAGTAGTACTTGAACAAATTGACGACTTTGTATGCCTTGGAGGAAGACGAATATCCAAAGCCCACTGCATAACGGTCGTAGATAGTCTCAAGTGAAGCTTTTGGAATCATTACGAATTCCTCGTTGCTTGGATTGCATACATAGATGCGATTCCATCCATAGTGGCAGACCAAATCTGCGCAAGTACGGAATGACTCTAAACCAAGGACCTTGTTTGTGAAGGTGTTTAGGACTCTTCTCTGCTGGTCTATGAAGGATAGGTTGCTAGTATACCAGTTGTGGGAAATTGACCGTACTTACCTCGAAGTTTGGGAAAATTACCTAGAACGCTACAAACTCCATATATTCCTAGAAGGGCCTTCTGATAGCTTTTGGAGTTTGTTTCAGACGAAAATGCCCCTGACCTTGGTTCAGGACTTGTACGGTCCTGGAGTGAAGTAGAAGTCACCTGCTGTTGCAACCCCCGAGAAACGGACAGATCGGCTACTCCTCGGGACACAGGCCAATGGCTGGTGCTTGATGCTCTGTGGGCCCCACTACCACGTACGTGTTTCATCCATGCTATCCATATATTTCTACAGATCATTTTATGGTAGGAGTCCAAAAAAGAGCGATAATCCAATCACAGTGGGCCTTAGGAGGATTTTAATGGTGGATATCCAATAATTATAATTTTCTTGCAGTGTGGTCCACCTGAGATTTATATCACTCTCATTTTTCGGTTCAAGCCATAAAATGATATTTTAAACTGATGAACGGCGTGGACGAAGCACATACATCATGGTGGGGCCCATAGAGCACCGATCACCAACACCACGAGCTTTGGAAGGGGCAAATGTCACATTTATTTACCTTTGAAAGACTCTCTCTTCTTCTTCTTCTTCTTCTTCTTTTGTTTTCCTAGAAAAGCCAAGATCCAGGGACTAATAGCCAGAGATCGACGTTGTTTCTCCTTGTCATTTCTCTCGTCTTAAAGCCTCTTCCACTACAAGGTTAGTATTTTATTTTGTTTCAACTGTAAGCATTTGCCAAGGTAAAGGAAGGACAGAGTCAATAAGACGAGGGTTCCGGTTGTCATGTGAAAGGTAGTGTAACGTAGGGCATACCTTGATCAAACTTCCACCATTGGATAGTAGACAACCACGACATCATGTTTGTGATGGTATTTGGATCGTGGCTGCCACTTGTCATGACCACGGTTGTGATGTTATATGGATCGTCGTCCTTAGCTCATACAGGTCATGGTTGTCAGCTGTTATGGGTCATGTTCGTCAGGGATATGGCACTGGATATAACTACGATCCAATGTGATTCATTACCACGACCCAACGTGTATGACAACCACGATCCACTGTACTTCCTTACCATAAGATTATGACCCAGTGTGCTTCATTACCATAAGATTACGAAGACTATATTGGTTGAATTCGATTTGATAGTTAAAGTTGTGTACGGTGATGCAACTTGGAAGTACGAAAGACAAAATGTATTACAATTTCAGTGGATGTTCCAAGTGACCGCATGGGGAATGACTGATGTAGTGAATCTAAGAGAAATGAAGTGTACGTGCGGTCAGTATACACAGTGTTTGTTAAGACACAACAGGACATTTCAGACGAAGTGAAGGTTTTATGTGAAATATGAAGCTTCCAGAAATTAGAAAATCTGGTGGGAGACCAAAAAAGGTTCGAATTACATCCCGACGAGAAGATAGGCCAACACCCAGATGCTCGAGATGCAAACGAATAGGTCACAATCAGCGTCGATGCACTTTCGTCCCTGTTGGCTGAGGATGAGGCCGAGGCTAATGATGACTTATTTTTTTATTGCTTGTGATAATGTAATGTGAACTGTAATATATATACTTATTATTGATTAATGAACTTTGGTGCATGTTAACCACTTTCCAATGTGGATGCTAACCACGATCCATTGTGCATTTGAACCATGATGCATATAGGAAAACGTGAACTTAACAATGGGTCATGGTTGTCATGAAAATACCATCGTGATCGAAATGTTATATGGGTTGTGTTTCTCATTAGGTCGTGGTTGTCAACGCCGGATCAACAAGGACGACAACCATGATCCATTACAATTGTGACCACGACCTATTTAACATTACAGCCACGTCCCATATCAACTACGACCAATGGTTCACGTATACCATGACTCATATAACACGACAACAACGACCCACATATCATTCCAATCAGGGTCCATGTATCATGACAATCACAACCTATACAACCTCACAACCTTGACCCATATACAATGACAGTGGGGACCCATGTATCATGACAAACACGACCCAATGTGGATGATAATCAAGAGCCTTTATGCATATGAACCATGAACCCAAAGATCGGAATAATGTACATAACATAGGTCGTGGTTTTCGTGATATATGGATCGTAGTTGTCTTGCTAATCGGTCGTGCTTTACTCAGTGTCGTGGTTGTCAACAATGATTCGGTACGGATGATATCCATGATCCATTACAAAAATGACAACCACGACACATGTGAATCGTCAACCACGTTCCATACAACACGACAACCATGACCCGTATAACATGACAACCACAAATCCATATCAAATGACAACTATGATCAATGCTTCACATCAACCACGAACCATATAACACGACAACCAGAATCCATATTTCATGACAATTACGACCTATACAACATTACAACCACGATCCATATTCCATGCTGATGTGAAATAGCCTATTCTAGTTTCCAGGCAAACGAACTCAATATTTTGTAACATGACAATAACGATCCATATAACATGACAACAACAATCCATAAAACATGAAAACCATGATCCATATAATATGACAACAACGATCCGTATAATACGACAACAACGATCCATAAAACATGAAAACCGCGACCCATGTAACTTTGACAACCACGATCCATATATCATAACAACCACAATCCATTTTACATGAAAACCACGATAAAAAAAACCAGAAAGAGTCAACAACGATCCTTTACCTCGATCGTGTATTGATAACATGAAGGATCGTGGTTGTCATCTACGAAGTGTCGTGTTTGTCATTGTGCAAGGTAGAGATGACTTTGATCAAATTGTGACAATGAAAGCCCTCACCATATCCAGTTTGAAGCCCAAGTCTCTAGCCCACAACTCTGTATCGTGGTTATTATGTTATATGGGTCATGGTGTTAATGTTCGATGGGTCGTAGTTGACATGATGATATATATTGTGGTTGTCATTTTATATATAGCGTAGTTGATCACACTGAAATAAACGGTTAGAAGGTGTCGAGAACTACGTGGGCTGTACATCCACCTGATAAAACTTATTTTTATGTTATGCCTTTATATACGTACATTACATATGATGGTAAGTTTAGATGACATTTATATATCACTATGGACCCCATATATCTTTGTTTGTATGGAATTAATATGTCATATGTACATACATTAAAGATGGTGTGCTAAAGGCAGGAAGTTCGCTTACGATTCCAAACGCAGAACATCCATCGTCGATCATCTGGTTTAAGTTTATGGGCCCATCATAAATCGAATCTAATTCGTTGGATTGTTCATGGATGATGGATTCCTTCAAAATTTTTATGAGTGACACATATCGAGCCATTAGTGGCCCACACTGCATAAAGATGACAATTTATGGAATTTTACGGAATCTATTGGTTAAATTGTTGTGGTCCATTGGATTCAAATATTTTGACCATTCTTTTAGTAATTCTATTACAAATAAAATGGATGGTGCGAATAAGAGAAAAGGCAGTTCGATGTGACTTATAGAACACCGATTATATCTTAGACGCTTACGGACGCTTTTATGGACGCTTACGATTCAAACGCAGAACATCAACGGACGCTTTTACGGAGCTTACGATTCCAAATGTAGAACATCAAAGAATGCTTTTACGGATGCTTACGATTCCAAATGCAGAACATCAACTGACGCTTTTATGGACGCTTACGATTCTAAATGCAGAACTTCAACTGCTTATCCCCATATGGAACACCGACTATATATTGGAGCTTCTTCTCTAGGACCCCTTCACTTTTTATCCCTAACCCTTTTTTTTACTGGTTTTGAATCTTCTTCACTAGACTCCTCCATTGCCACTCGGTGAGTACATCTACAAGTTCAGTACATAGTCAATATAAATAGCGAAGCAAGGTAATGGTTGACAGGGATGGTGTATGGTGGTTATTATGTTATGTGGGTCGTGACTTGAACCACGACCCAATGTATATGACTATAACGATATGTATAGCATGACAATCACGATCGTTGTTGTGATCGGTGTTGATATGTCTAATGAATCGTGGTTGACAGGGTCAGTGTCTCGTGGCCCACATGTTATGTGGGTCATGGCTGTGAACCATGACTCAATGTATATGACATCAACGATATGTATGGCATGACAACCATGATCATGGTCATGATCGTGGTTGTTGCATAATGGGTTGTAGTTGACAGTTGAATTGGATTGTGGATCACATATTGTATGGGTTGTACCTGTGAACCACGATTCAATGTAGATGACAACAACAATCTGTATGCCATAACAACCACGATCGTTGTTGCGATCATGGTTGGTTTGCCTAATGGATTGTTGTTGACAGGCACATAGATGACAACAACGAACCCTATAACACGACTGTCAACCACGACCCAACACAGATGACAACCACGATCCAATGTAGATGACAATAACGAACTGTGTAGCATGAAAACCACATTCCTTTAGAACTCATTATACACACGACCCTTCGTGGATTACAACCCCGATCCACTGTGTAGTGCAATTACGATCCATGTTAGATTTTGCAAGACCATCTTATTATTGATTAACAATTCACGATCATATTGGAATGTAGGTTGAAACAAGCCAATCATGACCACATGCTTAGACTTTGAAAAGGCACAGGTCTCTCCCAAGTGCTCCTTCAGTTTTCTGAAAGTCTTGGTTAAAGATATGGAGAAGAAACCTGATAGAAAGAAACTATTTAGAGACACTTATTTTGGATTTCTGCTTGACTTTCCATTGGCCGAGTGGACGGCACAGTCTCAGATCATGCATTGCTTGACGCAAAGGCATGTTGGTGATCTAAAATTCGATATTTAGGGTACCAAGATAAAATTTACAGAGCTCAATTTTGCGCTAATAATGGGTCTTAAGTTTGGACCACTTAGGATAGATGGTGGTAGTCGTGCCGAGGCCGAAGAGCAGAGGCAGGAAAATGCATTAGGGGGACCTACCTGAGAGCAGGGGGTGTTAGTAAAAAAACTGAAAGAAGCATATTTGTCACTCACTGATAAAGACGAACATATGGACACAGTGAAGCTGGCTCTAATAATTTGCGTTGAGAGTCTATTGGTTGGATCTCCATGAAAGAATAACTGTGTTGATACGTTTATCAACATGGTCGATGACTTAGATTATTTTAATAACTACCCCTAGGGCAGTGTGGGGTATGATTATTTGAAGAATGGGGTTAACGCTGCGTCTGACATTATTCGGGAGGAGAGGGCGACTGGCCGGTACCCCATATCATACAACATATGCAGATGCATGTTTGTCCTACGAGTACGTCATTCTTGTCCTGATTCATACTTTGAGTTCGAATTTTTTTCTTTTTCCTCTGTACATGTCAACCAATATGTAATGCATGATAATTATTCTTATACAGATTTGGGCCTACGAACGGTTCCCTCAACTCACTGGTGACCATAGGTGGGCCGTTAGAAGACTGCCTACAAGGATTCCTCGAATACTAAATTAGGGTCCCAAGAAAACAGGCAGAGATGAAACCATATCCATCATCTTCAAGCTATGCCGGTAAGATTTATTCAATTAGTATTGTAATTTGAATCATGTAGTATGTTTATAATTAATAAATCAATTTTGCTCCTGCAGGTGGTGCTATCTCTAGAGCTTCAACCAACGGCCGAAGAAGCAGAGAGTGAGGTTGTCAGGAGTATAACTGACGATGACATTCATATGAAGGACAAGGCTCTGTGGTTAGCACCCACGGCAGAGACAACAGAGGATGATGTAAGAAATAAAGATGAGGCTGATCTTACAACCTCCCTCTTGGAAACGAAAAATACAATTGATGTTGATGGAAAATCTCCCCATTTTGGGAATGTATTAAAAGATAATAAAAAAATAAGATCTGCAATAAGGAAATTTAATAAGCGGATTGATTTCCTCGCCACTAAAGTGTAAGGAATAAAGGGTGAATTGAAGCGGATTAATGAGTTTGGAGTAGAAATAAAGCACCTCAAGGAGGATTATGCTTCTTTACGAGAAGTGACGTCGATGAGAGATGATATTAATACAAAACACGTATATGAAATCGCCTGGCTTCATCTAGCCTATTTATTAATAGCTCACTGTAAAGGAAAATGAAAAATGGATCGTGGTTGTCATCCACTGTAACGCCCTGAAAATTGAGGGTCGAGCAAAGCTCAACTCTCGAGTTCTAACGCATCACTTATGCAACATAGATAATGATGTTTAAATTTTGTCTATATTAGTGCCTTAAACATGGTGGGATTACACTAAACAGCATATCATACTCCAGAGTTAATATAATTAAGTAAATGGAAGACTAAGATAGGTATATAAAGTATATGTACGGGTTTCATAACCTCACGAGTATGATTATGTAGCCGGGCTGAATATATACATATTTTGTTTCAAAATACACAAAATACCAAAATGTAAATGTTCAACTAATCCAATATCCCTGTAATCCCATCGAGGCAGCGTGAGGTCTACATAGACCCGCCTGAGAGCTGCACGTAGGAGAACTCCTCGTCAATGAAATCCGGCCCTGTCGCAAAAGCCTCGTTGTAACCTGCATCTAAATAAGAGTTTGGTTGGTGTTTTAAAACACCATACCAGAGTGGGAGTGAGTGATCAACTCAGTGGTACTATAAGGCAAAGGTTAGCATGTTATCAATTCAGTCAAGCAGGAATGATAAAGTAGTACAACAATCATATCCTAAGTACTCTTATTAATGTAGGAATGATATATTGTAATGATGCATGCCCTCTCCTGCACTCCCTCAGCGACTTCATCACACGGTCGTGCATGACAAACTCTTTAAAAGTATGCTTCTTGCCAAAGCACATGCAATGCGGTGGATGGTCGTGTTAGCCAAGTAATTTATTAGGCTTATTCATACAGCAGATTCGGGAAGCTAAGGTACGTCCCTTTTTATCATTTACCCAAGCAAGGATCCATCTAGGGTCGTCAATCCTAGTTATTCACACACGATGTGCAAGTTGTAGGGCATCACCCCTGATGAAAACAGTGGATAGACAAGTTCAAGAGTTTACACTCGAGGTTGCTACGAGGAGGCTCGTCACCTCAGCGTAGGCCTAATTTATACTTGACGTCACTACGGGAGGCTCGTCACCTAAACATAGGCTGACAGCTCGAATACGGTGTCCCATACACCACCATATTCGGGTCATGAGTTTGGGTTGCTCACTGGTCACTACGGGGAGGCTCGTCACCCCAGCGTAAGCCGACAACTTGACCACGGTATCCCATACACCACCATACCCGACTCATGAGTCTTAGCGGATCTTCGTACCATGGTTGAAATGGGTTTTACATTGGTAAGTGGTACCTTAGATTCAAGCAGTAATGTCTATACATGGTAAACACACAATAGGCTAATCGGGTTATTTGACAAGTTCGATTGGTACGAGCGCACGTTGAATTAATCGACATGGAGCACATAAGCACTCCACTTGGCCTAACCACTGTCGACACTCACCGTATGACTCGAATTCACTGAACGTATCCATTGTAGCGAGACTAGCTGGGCCACTCGATTTGGAACCATTACTGATTGCTTGGACTATGTAGTAGTCCCAATCGCACTCAATTTCAATAGGTAATCACATGTGATAGTCATAGAAGCATTTGATAACCAATTCAAATATAATTCTTATTTGAGCATTTTAACAAATATATTGAACATTTCCTGTAATGTGATTCGTGCGACAAGGCTTTCTATCACTCGCAACTCATTCACAGGTACAATCTCAATCTCACAAACCATCATGGGCCCTTCAAGGCATGGCGATGAGAACAAGGGCACGAAAAAGAGACTATAATGTCATGCAGAAAGGTAAACAAACAATAATTGACGAGACTGTTGAAGAAATATATTATGAAGAAAGTGACAATGAAGAGTCATCCACCAACAGTGACACTTCAAAGGAAAATAGTTCTATTATAGGTGTGCATTCAGATAGGAGATATGAGTGTCGATGGAGAAAATCAAATCAAGAGTAGAACTATAACAGTCACTAAGGAAGTGACACGGAACATATCTGTCTTGAGCAATCAAACGACCATTGTCTCATTGACTCCCTTTGAGGGGAGAGCCCCACATACCTCAGTTATTATATCTTGCTTTCCTATAGCAGATATATTTCTCCTTTAAATATTACATATAATATTCTTTTTCGCAAATATCATACATAGGCATTTCATCCATAAATCACGTAATAGCAAGATAGGTTACATGAAGGAAACTGTAACTATAGATAAGGTAATTGAGAATCCTATCTCAACACCCTTATTAAATGAAATTCTTCAAACAATTTCTCATTCAAACATTTTATCAAACACTTAGCCTACACATTACTACATACATGAACTATCATAGTTACAACATATATTATAGCAAATCCCTTCACAAGGGAGTTGTCATACATATAACAAACATGTATTCTAGATTAAAAGTCATGACAAGTGTAATTTCATTCAAACAACAAACACATGGAATGCATAATATATTCACATAGTTCATACACATATCTAATGCATTGAATACATTGTAACTAACATCGTATGGTGGCAAACAAGTCAGGCATAAATCATTAGCTGACATTGAAAGCCTTGAAAACCATAACCTAAACGTTTATAGTCCGCACCTTTCGTCGGTACGCCTATTACAAACTTGGTTCGTACACTACGTTCCTGAATATGGAACAACGGGTACCTATACATTGAAATAGGTTGGCTATTTCTTAGCTTCTTCTATTTGGTTTCCTAAAACAAGATTAGGGTTAGAATTTCTTACCTAAATCGAAGTTAGAATCGATGGTGGGGTGGCGATTCGGTACGGGGTGCAGTGGGAGTGAATCCCAACAACGATCTACTGATCTCTCTCTACTCCTCACTCTTTTCTCCTCTTTTCTCTCTTAAGGTTAGAAATTCGTATGTAATGAGAGAGGGGTGGTTTAAGGTCTTTAAATAGGCCCAAAAGTGATGTCAATGGCCCCAAGGTCATGGTATACTTAGGGTATAGCCAAAATGTGCCTATTTTTGACAAACGGGGCCCTTAGGAAGGTCCATTTCATGCCAAGTCATGGTGCAAGTTCCCTGACACTAGATCTATGCCAGGACTGTGTTTATGGTGCAATCTGACAAATTAATCGGCCATGAAGGACCTGCATTAGATTAACGATCGTCATTACTCGATCCGGGACACAAGTATACCAATAGGTGCAAGAAAATTTTCCTAATCCATGGGTGTAATTGGGTCAGAATCTGACGGTCTGAAGTCTTCAATTTCGCCTGCAAGCGAACGGTCCAATTCACTTAAGCTTGAGTTCATTTTCTAAAGATATTTGCGTTTCTCACACACTTTACTCAGGGCTCTAGTTGTGCGTTTCTGGATACTATTTGGACTCGATTCCCGTGATGGTTGTCAAGCCCAATAAGGCGGTCATAACCTTATAGTTTCACGGTCATCGGACTTTTGACCCGCGGTCTAGGTCCGATACGGAGTTTCAATGTGCTCCCGAGAGCAACTGCGTTTTGAGATTGCTCCTAGGTTTTTAAGTAATATTGAGTTAGCGATTTTAATAGTTTTGGGTCTTGCAGTTCATATAGATAGTGGTTCAAGCTAATCCACTGATTAATTCATTTTAATACTTAATGAAACTTCACCTAAATTCTATAGAATTCGGTCCTTAGGGATTTCTGCCTGAGGTGACACTCGGGTCTTTGTACGGATTTTTTCGAGACGTTACATCCACACAGGATCGTTATTATCATATAGGAAGGGTCATAGTTTTCATGTACCTAGGGTCCATGACCTAACATTGATGGCCTAAGGTCATGATTTCTGTGTAACGTGGTTCGTGATTTAAATGAAATATGGATCATTGTTATCATACATAGTGGATCATGGTTTTCATCCACGATAGTTCGTGTGTTGAACCACGACCTAACATGGATGACAACCACGCCCCATTGGTCATAATAACCACGACCCTATTCTTGATCGTAGTTGTCACCCACATAACTTTCAACTACAACCCAATATGGTCGAGAAACACGATCCACTGTTCGTAATAACCATGATACTTAGTTCATCGTAGTTGTCATCCACAGTGTGTCGTGGTTCACATACATGATATCATGGTTGAGTTCCTTATAGAAAGACATATTGAAATACATAATAATAATGATTTTATTACAGGACATTATCTCTTCGATCAGCCCTCTCAGAGGAGAAAATGCTTCACTGCATGAGCAGGTGAAGCAACATAGAGAGGAGCTCAATGCTTCACTGCAGGAGAAGGTGAAGTAGCATAGAGAGGAGATCAATGCTTCACTGCAAGATCAGGTGAAGCAACTCAGAGAGGATATCAATGCTTCACTGCAGGAGCAGGTGAAGCAATTCAGAGAGGATATCAATGCTTCGCTGCAGGAGCAGGTGAAGCAACTCAGAGAGGACATTAATGCTTCACTACAGGAGCAGGTGAAGCAACTCAGAGAGGAGATCAATGCTTCACTACAGGAGTGGGTGAAGCAACTTAGAGAGGAGATCCAGACAATAAAGGTATATGAAGTTGAATCTATCCTGAATTGTTGTTATCATACACCAGGTGTCATGGTTGACATGCACACTAGATTGTGGATGAGTCGCAATCAATATAACATGATAGTTGTATATCTAGACATGGGTCGTGGTTTTTACAAAATTGGATCGTGATTATCGTTCAGTGTGGATTGTTATTATCATCTGTCGCGATCGTTATTCTCATCCAATGTGGATTGTGATTATCATACATAGTGCATCGTGGTTAACATCCACGAACCTCCATGGATGTGAACCATGACCCACTATGGACGACAACCAGATTGCATTGGCCATAACCATTTTTGATATACGATTTTATTACAGGACAATGTTCCTTCAACTAGCCCTTTGATCGTAGAGAATGCTTCACTGTTGGAGAAGATGAGGCAGCTTCGGGAGGAAATACAAGGAATAAAGGTATATAAAATTGAATTTATCCCTTGTTCCCTATTTGGTTGCTGTTGTATTCCTTTTTTGGTCATGGTTATAATCTAGTGAGGGTCGCTGTTACATGCCCTTGCCCATTCAACGAGTCTTCTCAGGTATGAGAATGCTTACTTGAATGAGGAGATGACGCAGTTCAGAGAGGAGGTAGAAGCAATAAAGGTATATGAAATGGAAATTTGGTCGTTGTTGTGTTTTACCTTTGATCGTAGTTAATGTCAATACTGGATCGTTGTTATTATGTGTGATTGGTCGTGGTTATCATCCACCATGGGTCATGGTTGACGCACGACCCAAAGTGGACGAGATAGAATATACATATAAAATAGTTTGTGATTTGTCTTTGGTTTAATAGTTAACAAGTCATACAATGTATGCAATGTCATCTAAAATACGATTTTATAACAGGTCAACAGCTCCAATGTCGAGGCTGGGATCAGCCAGCTCTCTAGTTTTGAAGCTGGGATGACCCATCTTAAATATGAGAATGCTACACTACGGTCGCAAATGAAGCAAGAGATGAACATGCTAAAGGATGAAGTTAATATGACAATTGTACGTGAAACTACATTTGGATTGTGGTTTAAATCAGACATTATATTATGAACTCCATAGATAATATGTAATTTTATTATAGCTCGACATTGTTACCCCGCAACTGAGTGATGAAGGGAGACCACGTCGCGATACAACGAATCTTGACAGAGCTCTAACTGTAAAAGAGCCTCGTCAGGGGCATAGTGAACCCCGCCGAGCTCTAACCGATGTCGAAGAGGATGAGTTGAGAGTTGTCAGAGAGTCAGGTTCACTCATCTGGTTGAAAAGTGTTTATGACCTAAATTCATGGGTCGACTCTGAAGTAAGTTTCTATCATTTCTCCTTCATTGTTTCATATCAATGTATGAATATTATAGTTATATCACACATTTTTCTTGCTACGTAGGCAATAGACCCATACCTAAGATACCTATCAGCGAGTTAAGACGATCAACTGAAAGTGCCCTGGTTTGTCAAGTTACGTGTGCGTTGAGTCAGTGTGCCTACAGAGCCTGATAGGAAGATCAATTCAAGCGTCTGCTTCAACCGGATATGTGCGAGCTCGTCACAGGTAAAATTAAATCCTAACATCCCATATCCCAAAACACCAGGTGATTAAAACCCTTAAAGCAAGATAGACATCTTAGGATTTTTAGGGAGAGAAAACTTTTTTCAAAATAAGAAAATTTCTAAAATTTTCTCGCCCTGTCAATCTTATCGAAACACCATCGATATGATCGACCCGCTCTCTCGATGTCCTCGATACCTTAACAACATTATCGATATGAGGACCAAAAATGTCCAGCAACTAAATATTCATCTGGACGGAATTATCGATGTATCGATACACCTATCGATATCATCGATATAAGCACTAAATATATCCAGCAACTTCACAACATATCTAGACGAATTATCGATGCATCGATACACATATCGATATCATCGATATTCAAATCTTAAGCCCATCGAAGAATGGCTCGATAAGATCGACAGACAGATTTCCGGCGCCCCTGTTTTTTAATGAAAATCTCAAATTCGTTCGATATATCGATGCTCTTCCGATATGATCTGAAATCAAATATCGATAGCATCGGAAGTCCATCGATGATATCGATTGTGGGTGCGCATTTCTTACAGCAGATATTTCAGGTTGTTTTTAACTATGATCGGGGGCCCTTCGATAGAATCGATATTCAAATATCGATGATATCGGCACTAGGTCGATTGCATCGAACAAGGACACAAATCGTCCAACAAGCTTAAAGACAAATCCGCTGGATTTATCGATGCATCGACTCTGATCTCGATATCATCGACATTCAAATTCTGATGATCTCGACGGTACCCCCGATCATTCATGAAAACCTGAAATATTTCAAAGTCAAGTCTCTCTCATTTCTCATGTGTCGATGGATCGAACATGTCATCGATGGAATCGGAGTTTGAAATCTGATGACATCGACAATTGTTTCGATTCATCGACCAATTGGCAAAGAGTTTCAAAAGTGTATGACATTGAGTCTGAGTCATCGAGCAGACCATCGATGCTATCGAGAGTATACGCTCGATGATATCGAACTTGCTCGATGATATCGAACTCTATCATAACTGTGATCGTTTTATATCCGTTAGAACTTTTTGCTATATATAGAGGACTTGTCTTTTGTTGCTGTGAGAGAAAGAAGAGAGAGCTTTTGAGTGTTTCAACTTATATCTTATATCTAAAGCCCTTTCTCTTAAGGGAGTTCATCCTCCAATCCACCCTCACCATTGATATTCAATAGAGTGGATTGGGTAATGAACGTCCGCATTCAAGGATCCTCCAGTTACTACCTTAATGGCAAATCATTAAGCTGGGATGCCTTAAATGACTAGATGATTAGAATTACTCTATCTTCCTTATAGGAAAATCTTTAGAGAGTAGGATTCCATCATAACCTTGACCCAACCTGAAACCAAGTACTGGTACATCTTTTGTGTTACGGATCAAGGGAGCCGAAGACTCTTCGACAACAAGGAGGAGATCTTCGTAATTACGCTGAATGGGACTCATCAACTTATTTTTAAGTATCCAGAGTCTAAGAGGACACTTGTGATCATTCCTTCCTAGGATTGGGTCTTAAGTGGTTCTCACCCTTTGAAGTCCTTATAGGAGGCCTTCGACGAGAGTGTACATAGTGGGTGCGTTGTGTGGACCCTTGCTCTGTGGAGCGCATAAACATCTGGATGCGTTGTGTGGACCCTTGCTCTATGGAGAGCATAAACATCTGGTTAGGAGTGAACCAGTAAAACTCCAGGGTTAGAGGTAAACCGAATAGAAACCTCTATATAAAGGTTGAAGGTGAACTTGATTTAAAACCTTAGGTTTGAGGTGAACCCTGGGAAACCTCCTTAGTGAAATCCGGTACATTCAAGAGTTGAGTGCTGCAGCCGGGAGTGGAGTAGACAAGTAGTCGAACCACTATAAAAATGACTGTGTTTGAGATTATTATTGTCTTTCAATTATGTGATTTCCTTATATGTTTTTATATCTGATTGCCTGAGATCATACCTCATACACACACAGTCATATCCATCACATTCTTGTTTGCAATTTGTTTATCTTTCAAGAAGTTTGTGATTGGATCCTCTACAAGGCTTGGAAGCCAGTAGAGTTAATTTTGAGTAATCCTAATTTGTACATGTTATTAGGATTAGTGTAATAGGAATTTTTAATAAATCTTAAATCTTTGAAAAAGTCCTATTCACCCCCCTCTAGGACATATTGGCGTATTCCGTCTTCAACTCAAGCGGTCTTCACCGCTATTTCAATTGGTATCAGAGCGGGTCTCTCTTTAAGGGCTTCACTGCCTAGAGAGTGATCTTGACTGAAGTTGGGTATATGGCCAAAGGAGAGGGCTCATCAGTCACTAGACCTCTAGTATTTGACGGCTCAAACTATGCATACTGGAAGGCTAGGATGCAATACTTTCTGAGATCGTTGGATCATGACGTTTGAGATATAGTTGAAAGTGGATATGTGCCACCAACTGAACAAATCATACTTGATAGTGGCACAACAATCAATAAGCCCAAATCCAAAGAAAAGTGGACAACATTTGACAAAGAAAGGCAAACATCTGAAGCCAAGGCTATGAATGCAATCTACTGTGCCGTGTCCCAGGATATTTTCAATCAGATAAGTATATGAGGGACATCCAAGGAAGCATGGGATTTATTGGAAACAACCCATGAAGGCACAAGCACTGTGAAGTGATCCAAACTACAACTTCTGACTTCACAGTTCGAAAGTCTCAGAATGGAAGAGCATGAGACCTTTATGGAGTTTTTCAAAAAGTTAAATATCATATGCAACTCCATGGGTGGATTGGGTGAGAAAGTTCCGGTACCAAAAAATTGTAGGAAAATTCTAAGATCCCTACTGGAGCATTTTAATCCCAAGGTAACAACAATGGAGGGGTGTAGAAATATTGATGAAATGAAAGTAGAAGAACTGGTAAGTTCCTTACAAACTTTTGAACTACACTTCACACAATCCCAAAAATCCAAAAACACTGTCCTAAAAATCTCTAAGAAAACATTACATGAGGGCAGTGAGAGCGAAAATGAAAATGAAGACGAAGAAGTGGCTTTGTTGGCACAAAAATTCAGAAGATTCTTTCAAAAGAATTGTGGTTGGCCTTCCAAAGGAAGAAAGGTGAACAACAAACCCTCTGCAGGCAAATTTGGTAGAAGAACCAAAGAACCACAATGCTATGCCTGTCACGAGTATGGTCACCTGTCTACTGATTGTCCAAATAGAAAAACTAAGGGCAAGGCTATGGCTGCCACGTGGGATGATACTGAGGAGTCAGATTCAAAATCTAGTGACTCAGAAAGCGACGAAGATCAGAAATCATCAAAAATACTCATGGTCTCCACTACTTCAATCATCCCCACTGAATCTGAGAATGAAAAAGAACAGCTAGCCACTGAATCATTTTCATCTGACAATGAGGAAATTAAAGAAAAAGAAGAAGAAGAAATCGAAAAGGATAAACTGCAAGATGCCTATAATCAACTTTATATTCATAGCATCATCATCCTTAAAAGACTCGGAATAGCGGACAACAAAAGCAAGTTGTTGAAGAAGGACTTGGATAAAGCATTGGAAATCAACACACATTTGATAAATGATCTATAGCAATATCATATGGATAATGATAGACTCGAACAAGTTAATACTCTTCTTAAAAACGAGTCTGAAAAACTGAACAAATAGGTTGAGCAATTAGAAGACGAAAATATGCTTCTTCAAAACGAAAATCATACACTCCTGTTTGATCTGGAAGAATCCAAGAAGATAGCGAAGATAAATTACAAGTTTTCCCAGAGTGGCGAAAAGTTAGAAAAATTGTTAGGAATGGGAAGACCTGAAAAGGATAAAAGTGGCCTTGGATATGAAAAACATAAATCAAAGACTGGAAATACAGCTCCTAGAACTGAGAAATCTGCTGTTTCTGGAAGCAAAACCAGAACAACTCCAGTATGGTATTTGTGTGGTGATTTAGGTCATTATAATATTGAATGCATAACTCCTAGGAGGACTCAACCTAACTCTAGTCAGAATCATGTTAACAAATTGTTAACTAGAGAAATACAGAACTTCAAGAGTCCTCTTAAGGATATGGATAGAAACAACGCTCCTGGACCATCACTCAAATCGGTTAACAAAATGAAATGGATAAGAAAGAATTAGTTCAGACCAAGCAATAAAATCTGAACCTATGCTTAAATGAATTTTTTTTTTTTTTTTGCTTAAAATGATATATCTGAGGTTCCTTGCCTCATTCTTTTGTATAAACATTCAAATGTTTATAATTTTGTTATGTACAGTGTGTGTACATAATTTTTGCTGTGACAGAAATACAAAAAGTATACCTGAAGATCTGTCTGAATGCCGAAAACTGAAAATCTTCATCTTCGATATAACTATCGATATGACATTCTCGATTTATCGATAGAAGGTTGATATTATCGACGGTTCCTGAGGATATGGATCGTCAGGTGGCCAAGGATGATATCGAAGATAGACTCGATATAATCGATAAACAACCTCTCGATATTATCGATCATATCGACAGATGCCGCTCGATAAAATGCCGATAAAACGAAAAAGGAGCTATTTTCTCAAGGGTCTCACTGTCACCTTCTCTGCTCAATTCTCTCGACCAAATCAGTCGGAGCCACGTCGGACTACCCAAATCATTTTACAAATCCGGTAATACCCTTCTAACACGTCAAGAGTCCTTTCTCTATTGGGTATTTGTCGTTTTTGTCAGTTTTTTGTTGTTTTTTTTTTTTTTTTTTTTGTCGTCTTTCCCAAATCGTTCATCTTTCTATCTGTCATATGGGAAAGGACAAAGGGGTAGCTTCTGACCGTGGAGAATCTTCAATAGCCACCCAACAAAAAGTACTCGCCTTGAGAGTCAGGGTGAGGGTCCCAGAAAGTGGGATTCCCACACGGCAGAGAACAAGACAGACCCCACATGGTGGGTCCCAGACCGAATCACCAGCACCACCTCCTCTAACTGGAGCAAGTTCACGACCACCTAAATACATGGACAGGAAGCTTATTCAAGAGAGAAGGGTAGACAGGGAATGCCTCAAACCATACAAATTGGAACCCCTGTTTGTTGCAATGGATTGGCTGCCTGTTCTGAACTTTAGTGGGTCATGCCAACTTGAGAGAACACACAACTTCCTTGCTGTGTGTCATTCACCAGTGGCTGACCCTCCTTTGTTCATGGTATCTTTATGTGGTGATGATGCGTTTATCACGCCGGCTACAATAGCTGAAACTATCGGACTTAACATGGTCCCGGAAGGTATCCCAAAAATGGATCTTGATAACATGGACATTCGATCGAGGGTTACTATGTATCTTTGCAATGGTAGGGACATCCCCTGACATCAAGGGAATGCATTAAAAGCTAGGTATATGGATCCCAGATTTCGGATCTTGCATGGTATCTTCGCTACCAACATCTATCCCAAAAGTACTAACAGGTCTGATCTCACCGGCCTCATGACCATGATCGTATACTCTGTAGCCAGAGGATCAAAGATCTGCCTTCCATCTCTAATTGTTTCTCAGCTGGTAAACGCCATACACTCATTTAGGGACCTCTATCCACCGTACCCCTGGATTATCAGCACAATATGCAACAAAATTGGGTTTCCATCAACTACAGATCCGGTACTCCCGCTCCAAGTTTTCAACAAAAGAAATATTCGGAGAATGGATTTGGAGTTTCATGAGTACAAGGGGAACCTTGAGGAAGAAATTCAGGCGGAAGAAGTTAAAGGAGAAGGTGGTGATCCCATGAAAGGGGCTGAAATGGCTGAAGATGCACCTCCTGGACCTGATCCAACTCCGTCCACATCGTCAGCCGGTTATGGCAAAAGGTTCAAAATGGATAGGATTGGGGTAATCCAGAAGGACATCCACTCAGTCAAAGAAAGACTTACAGTCCTGGAAAGAATGGTTCAAGGAGTGCAGAGCTTGGTACAACAGCTGGTGGATTTGATGACGTGCCGACGGGAAAACACGATGCCATCTCATTCTACTCCGTAAGGCCGGTCCATGCATGCTATCATACACCCTTTACTCTTAACTCGCGTTTGAACATCAATATCTTTTTGGATGTTCTTCGCTATCATTGGTGTGTATGACAGCCTTCTAGATGTGTACAATTTTTTTTTAAGGATGTATATGCCTACTGCTGGGCTAATGCTAATGAATGTTGTTGGGTGCCCATATATGGGCTTGATAGTTTGTTTTGGTTACTGCTGTGTGGAGCAGTATATTTTTTTTTGTTGGATTGAACAATATTTTTTTTTGGGAGTTACTGCTGTCTGAGGCAGTTTTGGTTCTCTTATGGTTGAATATAATGCTCAATCGTTTTCCTGTCATATTTGTGTTACGTTCTCCTGGTTGATTAAAAACTGCTATACAACTGCCTTATCTTATCTAATATGCATTCATATCTTCTGACAATGTTGTATGTTTTAAAATGCTTTCATCGTTATACATCGATATCTGTTGTTGCTCCCATATGCTTCTCCCACGTATTTCAAGCTTCAGTCAATATTATCTGCTATACCTTTGCCAATGACTGACAAAAAGGGGGAGAACAGTTCAAAAACACCCTGCGCGGAAAATTGTATATCTAATGGTATTACAGGTTTTAGGGGGAGCAGCTGCACTAAGAAAGGGAGAGTTTTGAAGTAAGGGGGAGTTGATAAGGTTTCGTAGAATTTATAAAATTGTGTAAAGCATGTACACACAACTTTAGGATATGTCTGTCTAGATATTATCCTAGGGCGTTTTGGGTGTTTTGGGAATTTTGTCACGTAATTGACAAAGGGGGAGATTGAAAGTGCCCTGGTTTGTCAAGTTACGTGTGCGTTGAGTCAGTGTGCCTACAGAGCCTGATAGGAAGATCAATTCAAGCATCTGCCTCAACCAGATATGTGCGATCTCGTCACAGGTAAAACTAAAGCCTCACATCCCATATCCCAAAACACCAGGTGATTAAAACCCTTAAAACAAGATGGACATCTTAGGGTTTTTAGGGAGAGAACTTTTTTCAAAATAAGAAAATTTCTAAGTTTTTCTCACCCTGTCGATCTTATCGGAACACCCTCGATATGATCGACCTGCTCTGTCGATGTCCTCGATACCTATTATCGATATGAGGACCAAAAATGTCCGGCAACTAAATATTCATCTGAACAGATTTATCGATGTATCGATACACCTATCAATATCATTGATATAAGCACTAAATATGTCCAACAACTTCACAACATATCTGGACGAATTATCGATGCATCGATACACATATCGATATCATCGATATTCAAATCTTGAGCCCATCGAAGAATGGCTCGATAAGATCGACAGGCAGATTTTCGGCGCCCCTGTTTTTTAATGAAAATCTCAAATTTCTTCGATATATCGATGCTCTTCCGATATGATCTGAAATCAAATATCGATAGCATCGAAAGTCCATCGATGATATCAATTGTGGGTGCGCATTTCTTACAGCAGATATTTCAGGTTATTTTTAACTATGATCGGGGCCCTTCGATAGAATCGATATTCAAATATCGATGATATCGGCACTAGGTCGATTGCATCGAACAAGGACACAAATCGTCCAACAAGCTTAAAGACAAATCCGCTGGATTTATCGATGCATCGACTCTAGTCTCGATATCATCGACATTGAAATTCCGATGATCTCGACAGTTCCCCCGATCATTCATGAAAACCTGAAATATTTTAAAGTCAAGTCTCTCTAATTTCTCATGTGTCGATGGATTGAACATGTCATCGATGGAATCAGAGTTCAAAATCCGATGACATCGACAATTGTTTCGATTCATCGACCAATTGACAAAGAGTTTCAAAAGTGTTTGACATTGATTCTGAGTCATCGAGCAGACCATTGATGCTATCGAGAGTATACGCTCGATGATATCGAACCTGCTGGATGATATCGAACTCTGTCATAAATATGACCGTTTTATATCCGTTGGAACTTTTTGCCTATATATAGAGGACTTGTCTTTTGTTGCTGTGAGAGAAAGAAGAGAGAGCTTTTGAGTGTTTCAACTTATATCTTATATCTAAAGCCCTTTTTCTTAAGGGAGTTCATCCTCCAATCCACCCTCACCATTGACATTCAATAAAGTGGATTGGGGAATGAACTTCCGCATTCAAGGATCCTCCAGCTACTACCTTAATGGCAAATCATTAAGCTGGGATGCCTTAAATGACTAGATGATTAGAACTACTCTATCTTCCTTATAGGAAAATCATTAGAGAGTAGGATTCCATCATAACCTTGACCCAACCCGAAGTGAAGTACTGGTACATCTTTTGTGTTGCGGATCAAGGGAACCGAAGACTCTTCAACAACAAGGAGGTGATCTTCGTCATTGCGCTGAATGGGATCATCAACTTATTTGTAAGTATTCAGATTTCAAGAGGACACTTGTGATCATTCCTTCTTAGGATTAGGTCTTAAGTGGTTCTCACCCTTTGAAGTCCTCGTAGGAGGCCTCCGGCGGGAGTGTACGTAATGGGTGCGTTGTGTGGACCCTTGCTCTGTGAAGAACATAAACATCCGGGTGCGTTGTATGGACCCTTGCTCTTTGGAGAGCATAAACATCTGGTTAGGAGTGAACCAGTAAAACTCCAGGGTTAGAGGTGAACCGAATAGAAACCTTTGTGTAAAGGTTGAAGGTGAACTTGATTTAAAACCTTAGGTTTGAGGTGAACCCTGGGAAACCTCCTTAGTGAAATCCGGTACACTCAAGGGTTGAGTGCAGCAGCTGGGAGAGGTGTAGACAAGTAGTCGAACCACTATAAAAATGATTGTGTTTGAGATTGTTATTGTCTTTCAATTATGTGATTTTCTTATATGGTTTTATATCTGATTGCTTGAGATCACACCTCATACACACACACAGTCATATCCATCACATTCTTGTTTGCAATTTGTTTATCTTTCAAGGAGTTTGTGATTGGATCCTCTATAAGGCTTGGAAGCCAGTAGAGTTAATTTTGAGTAATCCTAATTTGTACATGTTATTAGGATTAGTGTAATAGAAATTTTTAATAAATCTTAAATATTTGAAAAAGTCCTATTCACCCCCCTCTAGGACATATTGGCGTATTCCTTCTTCAACTCAAGCGGTCTTCACCGCTATTTCATCGACCATGAGGTAGACAGGACTGCACATTCGTCTCGTCTCTATTTACGGTAATGTGAATTCGAGTACCATAGTTATCTTTAAAATGTCATTGATCATTTACGTTTCTAACAATATTCGATATATCAATAGCAATACATGGAACATCAACTTGACTTGCTGCGAACTTGTAGCGCTGGGAACCATAAGGATCATGGGACCATGAAATCTGGAAGGTTGAGTGAAGTGCTTATACAAATATTTGACTGTAAACCGAAACCTCTATGGAAGTATGATGTGGTAAGATCTTAGTTTCTTGCACATGTACATGATCGTAAATGATTAGATCCATTTTTGAAAAGGCAATACTTTAACTGTTGTCATATTTCTTGTGTTTCATAGGTGTACGTCCCTCTTAATGCGAGGGGGCAACACTGGCTGATGGCTGCTGTTTATCCGAGGAAGAAAGAGGTCACTTTGTACGATAGCTTGAGTACTGAATTGGAAGAGAAAAACGAGCTGGTCGTCATGCAGGTAACGGACGGACTGAGGTGGTTATTCCATGTTCTTGATGGCAGATCAGTTAGGTGGGAGAAGCCATAGAATGTAAATCCATCCGCTGATAGGCCTACGCAACACAACTCGGACGATAGTGGCATATTCAGTTGAAATATATAGACTTCTTGTGCAGTAAGAGTGCAATTGGCTTTACACTTGTAAGTATATGTGTGTGTGTGTGTGTGTGTGTGTGTGTGTGTGTGTGTGTATATATATATATATATATATATATACTCGTCTACATTCAATCTTGATTGCTTTGTACTTTATTTTAATATTAGTTCATTCTGATTCTGTAAGAGGAAATTCTAAAATTTAGAAAGACAATTTCATATGACTGTTTGCAGCAGGCAAGATCAGATGATGTTGGGTTCGCCAAAAAACAAGAAGAAGAGGCTTCAGGTAGACCAGCGAAGAAAGGCAAACACTGATTTGATGTTGAATGATGAATGGATTGGTGTTTTTGATGTTTCTTCTTCTTATTATCATCTATAATGGGTTGGTGAATGAGATGGGTCATAATTGTCTGTGAACAATTCGAATTTGTATTGCACTTGGGTTCGTGGCTGTCAGCCACGTTGGGTGACATGCACAATGGATCGTTGTTGTTTATGTGTGGTTGAACATGGATGCTAAACACGATCCATATATCGTGACAACCACTACCCCTGTAACATTAGAACCACGACACATATCATCTTACAACCACAATCCGTCTAACATCATAACCACAACCCGACTAAAATGAAAACCACGATCCATAACAATAACGACACAGTCTCTATGACAACCACGAAACTGTCATGTGATATGATCTCGTGGTTCACTCGCATGTTAGATCGTGGTTATTATCCATGTTGATCATGGTTTCCACGCATGTTGGTTCGTGGTTCACAACCACGACCCTAATCGGGTCCCTTGAAAAGCCTACATGATATATGTACATTATGGGAAGTCATGGAAGTGAGTGCAGTACCACGACCCCTAAGCATGAAATCCACGACTCATATAACACGAGAACGACGATCCGTAACAACCTCCAAGTCATGATCCATATACCGTCACAACCACGGCCGATGTAACCGGACAACCACAAATTATATACACAACATGACTCATGGACGACTCTGTGCTTATGTGTTTCGTCCATGACATACATAATCCATGCCCTGCTATACACGTTGAAACAACAATAACAATCCAGGCAACATGACAAACGTGATTCGTATAACAAGGCAAATACAACCCATATAATATAGCAAGTTTACTCTCCCTCTTCCCCCGAAGGGGTGAAGAGTTTTCTACCCACCGTCGTATTTATAAAGAGGCGTGGTTGAGAAATTATCTTATGAGCTATAAGTGTATGAAAATCTGCCCATCCACATATTTTGATCTATTCTCGTTAAAGTGTATGGAAATTTACCCATCAAAGTTAGGACATGGTATACGTAGATATCAAAAATCCCATTCGTAAGGCCCGTATCCTAGACCGTACCTTCCGTAGGCATCCGCGGTCCTTCCGGTTGAAGTCTGGCAATCCTCGACCCGTATCCAATATTTATGCGCGATCCTAAGACGAGTCCTTCATACCAAAGTTGGCTCAACCCAAAACTTGTACCCCTGCGACCGCGCCGTCGCCACAGTTTCAACGCCGCGACTCGCGCACCGATCCGATACCCAGGACAGGAGATGTGGGCCCGTGTTCATCTTGAGGGAAACGCTGCACGTTATGAATTTCAAGAGAATCTCTACAATATGTCCCATCAATCAATCAATCAATGTCAAGTATACTCCATACCCCAAGTATAACAACCCATCCCTTCCCATTCCCAAAGTCAACTCTCTCTCTCTCTCTCTCTCTCTTCTCTCTCTCTCTCTCTCCACCCATCCCTTTCTTACAACCCCATCACTCCACCCATCACCAATCACACATCATCCCATCCCTTTTCACCCATCACTTCCCTCTCTCTCTCATTCCCTCTTTTCACTCCCAAGCAACCCAAAAACATCCCACATCCAATCCTCCCCAAGCTCTCCCAAAAATAACGAGTATGGCCCACCCTTTTATCTCACATCTCAACCATTTATTCATCATCTACCTCTATCAACATTGAAGACAAGGAACTAAGGAGGCTAGGGACCAAGAAGGAGGCCAATAGGTGGGTGATCTATTGTCAATTTGCATTTGAGGGCCCACTTGTAAGTGGGACCCATTTTGATGTATGAGTTATAATTATGTGGGGCCCATAGTGGTGGGGCCCCTCCATCACCGTCTCTCTCTCTCTCTCTTTCTCTTTCTTTCTCTCTCTTTCTCTCTCTGTCTCTCTATCTTTTTTTGTATGGATGATAGTGGGAGAGATTTTCTTGCTCGCCGACTTGTACGTACTACTGATGTCATATTTTGACGTTATCTTGGGCATGGTTTGGCTTGCCGAGTACTACGCCATCTTGGACTGTTCCGCGAGGACAGTCACATTTTGCATACCAGGCTTGTCGTAGTTTCAGTTTGTAGCCGAGCCCAGAGGGGAGCCGTTATCTCGTTTGATGTCCTGTGCCGTTGAGGAGCCTGTCGCCGCTTGTATTGATCAGTTGCCGATTGCCTGTGATTTCCCCGTTGTAATCCAGGAGATTCCGGGATTTCCGCCTCGCCGTCATATTGAGTTCTAGATCGACCTCGTGTCCGGTACCGTGCCTATCTCGAATGCCCCGTACAGTATGACACCGATGGATTTGTGAGAGCTGCAGCAGCAGTTGGATGAGTTTCAGGTCATGTCTTTCCGAGGTCTTTCGTCCATATCTTAATCAGTTTGTCGTGGTCTTCATCGACAACATTCTGATATATTTGAGGACCCGTGAGGACCATATCAACATCTGGAGATCGCTTCGCAGACCCTTCGTGCCCACCAGCTGTATGCGAAGCTGGAGAAGTGTGAGTTTTGGTAGGAGGAGGTGAGGTTCCTCGGTCACCTGGTGACGAGGGAGGGTGTCGCAATGGATCCCTCGAAGGTTGAGGTAGTGCGTCAGTGGGGCCAGCCCATGACTACGTCCGAGATCCGCAGTCTCCTTGGTTTAGAGGGATACTATCGATGCCTCACGTATTGGTTTACGTGCCGTCCTGATGTAGCATGGCAGGCCTGTAGCCTTCGCATCTTATCAGCTCAAGGTCCATGAGCTGAACTACTCCACGCGTGATTTGGAGCTGGCAGTAGTCATCTTCGTATTGAAGGTGTGAAGACACTATCTCTATGGGGTCAGGTTCGAGCTCTTTTCTGACCACAAGAGCTTGAAGTATCTATTTTCTCAGTCCGACCTGAACATGCGGCAGCGACGCTGGATGGAGCTCTTGAAGGACTATGATTTTGATCTCCAGTACCACCCAGGCAAGGCGAATGTGGTGGCGGAGGCTCACAGCTGTCAGCCACGAGGCTTTGTGGCACACATGATGATTCAAGAGTGGAGGATGCTCGAGGATATAATAGAGTACGACTTCGATTTTGGTTTGCAGTCTTCTATCGTTCAACTATCGAGCTTGTCGATTCAACCATCTCTTGTCGCAAGGGTGATCAAGGCTCAGTAAACAGACGAGTCGTTACATGATTACCAAGCAGAGGCAGCATCTGAGAGTTAGAAAGATTGACAGGTTGGTTCTGATGGTGGACTTCGCTTCAGAGGCCGATTATGTGTCCCGGCTATTCCTGAGTTGCGCAGAGATCTTATGGCCGAGGCACATCGATCACGATTTTCTATCCACCCTGGCTCTAAAAAGATGTATCGTGATATGAGGAGATAGTATTTTTAGGCGGGAATGAAGCGCCAGATCACCAGTTTTGTGGCCGAGTGTGACACATGCCAGCATGTCAAGGCCGATCATCAGAGACCCCCTAGTCCATTGCAGCCACTGAGCGTCCTGACGTGGAAGTGGGAGCGTATAGCGACAGATTTCATTATGGGTTTGCCGAGGACTCAGCTCCGTCATGACGCTATCTAGGTTGTTGTAGATTGTCCGATGTAGTCAACACATTTTCTTGCGATTCGTATGACTTGGCCTTTGGATTGACTTGCGAGGTTATTCATCGAGGAGATTGTGAGACTGCACAACGTTCCAGTCTCGATCGTTTCTAATCAAGACCCAAGGTTCACGTCTCAATTCTGGAGGAGCTTTTAGAGAGCGATGGGCACTGATTTACATCTCGACACCACGTATCATTCGTAGACCGATGGCTAGACTGAGAGGGTCAACCAGATCCTTGAGGATATGCTTTGGGCTAGTACAATTGATTTCGGGGGTAGCTGGGATGAGCATCTGCGATTGGTTGAATTCGCATACAATTACAACTATCAGGCGACCATTGACATGGCTCCGTTTGAGGCATTATATGGCAGACTGTGCAGATCTCCGAGTTGTTGACCGAGGTTGGAGAGCTGCGTTTCTTAGGTCCCGAGCTTGTGCAGCAGACGTCAGAGGCTATCGATATCATCAGCCAGAGGATGCGTACAGCTCAGAGCAGGCAAAAGAGTTTTGCTGATCGCCGGTGTCGTCTCTTGGAGTTCGATGTTGGGGACAGAGTGTATCTCAAGGTCTCGCCCATGAAGGATGTAGTTTAAGTTGGAATGAAGGGCAAGCTTGCCCTGAGATTTATAGGACCTTTCGAGATCACTGGGCGCGTTGGCGCCATGGCCTATCATCTTGCCTTGCCATCTCAGTTGTCTGGTGTCCACAACATTTTTCATGTCTCCATGCTGTGGAAGTGTGGGTCAGACAACGTTCCTGTTATTGATTGACAGCCTTTGGAGGTTCGTGAGGACGCTTCTTATATCGAGCAGCCAGTCCGTATCCTTGATCTAAGGAGCAGGTCTTTCAGACCAAGGTCATTCCATTGGTGAAGGTTCAAAGGGGTCACCATTCTATTGATGAGGCATCTTGGGAACACGAGGCTAAGATTCGAGAGCGCTATCCCCATCTCTTTGATGATTGATTTTATATTGTATTTTTTATGCTATCTCTGATTTTATATGATGATGCTATATTTCCTCTTTTCTTATGAGTTATGTTTAGTTGTGATGATTGTGTAAATTTTGAGGATGAAATTTTTATTTGGAAGGGAGAGTTGTAAGGCCCATATCCTAAACCGTACCATTTCGTAGGCTTCCATGGTCCTTCCGGTCGAATTCCGGCAATCCTTGCCCCATATCCGACGTTTGTGCGCAATCCTAAGACGAGTCCTGTATACCAAAGTCGGCTTGACCAGAAACTTATACCCCTGCGACCACGTCATTGACGCGGTTCCAACGCTGTGACTCGCGCACAGATCCGATACCTAGGACAGGAGATGTGGGCCCGTGTTCATCTCGAGGGAAACACCGCGCGTTGCGAATTCTGAGAGAATCTCTACAACATGTCCCATTAATCAATCAATCAATGTCAAGTACAAGTCAAGTACACTCTATACCCCAAGTACAACAACCCATCCCTTCCCATTCCCAAAGTCAACTCTCTCTCTCTCTCCACCCATCCCTTTCTTACAACCCCATCACTTCACCCATCACCCATCACACATCATCCCATCCCTTTTTACCTATCACTTCCCTCTCTCTCTCTCTCATTCCCTCTCTTCACTCCCAAGCAACCCAAAAACATCCCACGTCCAAGCCTCCCAAGCTCTCCCAAAAACAATAAGTGTGGCCCACCCTCTCATCTCACATCTCAACCATTCATTCATCATCTACCTCCATCAACATTGAAGGCAAAGAGCTAAGGAGGCTAAGGGACCAAGCTCACTACCAGAAAAATGGCAAAGGCTACGGATTTAATCCGTAGCCATAGACCTATTGCTATGGATTAAATCCGTAGCATATCTGTCGTCGTAGGTGCCGAGTCAAAAGGGCTAAAATCTATGGCTACGGATTTAATCCGTAGCCATAGCTTATAATAGCTACGGTTCTAATCCGTAGTAACTATTTCTGTAGCCAATAGCACCTTCAGCTACGGATATTATTGGTAGCTAAACATAGCATTAGATCCGTAGCAATATGTGGGATTTTATAACAACTACGGTTGTTAGATTACCAACTACGGTTAATATCCGTAGCGATTGCCTAGAATAAAAAAAATATTATATTCATTCATTCAATTACCACCTGCATAATCATTCATTCATTCATTCATTCAATTACCACCTACATAATCATTCATTCATTCAATTACAATCATTCATTCAATAATGAATCAATTACAATCCTTCATTCAATCAAAAGAAAGTGAGTATACTGTTTTTCCTGGTCATCGAGGAGTTGTTCCTGTGGCCCCGACGCAAACTAAGCTTCCACCACCCTTGATGGCTTCTACTGTTTTTCCACAATAAAAACAGTTTGCACAATAAGAGAAATTGAGGAGAAAGATAAGAATAGAAGGTTATGCGTTACATGGAATGAATGGCATCTCCAGAGCATTTGATTTCTTCCCAGCTTTCTCCATAGGGGTTACCACCAACAAAATACCATCCAGTGAGTTAGGGTGGGAAGTTCATGGAGATGTAAAGGCCCTGCAATGAGAAAAGAGAAGGGGTAACTCAGGAATTCCATTTGATCTGCTGAGTGGAAGTGTTAGAATTTTTGTACGAAGAAAAAGAAAGTGTGAGAATTCCATTTGGTCTTTAGGCATTATTATGCACAGTATTCTCTGGGATTTCAGTTTCTAAAAATGTTGCTTTATTTCTCTTCTTTTTTTTTCTTTTTTTTTTTTGAAAGCATGACAAGTATTCCATTTCATGAAACATGAAAGCAGAGAAGTTTCACTCAAAACAATCTTAATATGGAAGTTGTACAGTATCTTCCTCAAGAAGAGAATTCCCTCCCCTAGACATTAGATTTAGGCCTTGTTCAATGATACAAACTGTTTATACCAAATGCTTGGAAAGCATAACGTCACCTGAATCAGAAGAGCTGGCATCCATGATGGGTAGAAGCTTCTTCATCTCATTCTGGCTGATCTGGCTTTAGTTGACCTTTATAAACAATCGTCCTGCAAAATCAGAGCTATCTAGTTGTAGTAAACTCAAAAACTATAACAGCTTCAGAAAATGGAAGAAAAAAAACATAACTCCTCTTTGTTGAAGTAGGTTTTGAGTGAAATAAGAATTGGTGGAAATGAAATATTCTTTCATTTGTATGTTTTCAAACCAATTTTTACAAGGAAGTGATTTTATTTTTCCAATGATGGGCCTAGTGTTCATTTTATGATGAGCTAATGTGGAAATACCAAGGTGTTTTGTAAAGGCTGTTAACGACCGTTATGGAAAAAAAGAGACCCGTAATAGCCCCGCAATGCCCGTAATGGCCGGCCAATACAGTTTTTTTTTTCCATAAAAAAGGGGGCCCATAACAGCTGTTACAACCTGTATTGTAACGGTGAATACCTTGGGAAATACACATGGTTAAGCTTGACTAACAATGGGTTCAACATGGAAGTACACGTGGAGCCCAACATGTGTATGATCGACTAGCAATGGTTCCCACATTGAATCACCTAACGATAAGCCCAACATGGAAATAGTCAGGGTTTTGATGGACTCACAATAGGCCCCATATGGTGAAGATCACCAACTATGGGTCCCATGTGGAAATGCAACTGAAATTAGATGATATTCTACTTCAACATGTTTTGTTTTGACTTCTCTTTCAGTTGACACAAAATCATACAACCCCAATATTGTGACATTTTTTAAAGATAAACCAAAAATCATTAAGAAAAATAGGACAAAAAGAAAAGAAAAGAAAGAATGCTGCAGGGCAATTCTCAAGAAAAAGGAAAAACACTGCAACTAACCAATAAGAAAAACAATCCAATGATCATGAATCCCCTTGAAACTGCCGAGATAGAAACTAAAGGCTGAAAGACTATCCACAATCACCCTGCTGTGTTTTCCATTATTTGATTCCAATCATGAAAAGCTCACCTCTCAAAATGCCACGACATTCAGAAGCACCATAGTCGATTCCACAATCAAATACAAGTTCTTATTTACTTAGTTGAGAATACTTTGCCATCAAATATTCTTCAATTTCTCAACTCCTGCAGTCACCATAAGATGGCAAGAAGAAACATCTTCCAGAAGATCCATTAGTCAAGAAAGGCCAAACCTTGCCATCCCGACATAAAGGTCCACCAGCGATCTGTTCTTCATGCCCCACTCAACCCCAAATAAATTGAAAGAAAAACACCACTTCTTTGTGCAATGAGGAACACTACATTGTGACCTGATAATTGCACTTTCATAACAAAGAAAAACACCATTTCTTTATCATGAAACCCACATAACAAAAACCCCAATCATCAAACACCATTTCCATTTCATGTCAAACAAACATATTTGAACTTCATATGTGGGTGGTTACACTTCTACATATGTTTGTAGGAGGCAGGGTATATAACTGAAGGTGGTGGTTGTATAACCATCTGATGGAGCTTAGAGATGCCATATCAAGTGAACTGCTCAACACAAAACATGCATTTTATATTTGGGATATCATGTCCGAGCTTTCAAGCTGGTTTTCTCATCTTCTTGGATCACAGTATGATGCTTTTGAATCTGAGTTTCAAAGGCTATACAACTTGGGGAGTGTTAAAGAGTTTGAGCATCAATGGCAGCAAATGGCTATTCGGTTTGAACTTAGTTTAAATAGACATGTTGCCTTTCTTTTCTCTCATCGAGCATTATGGGCATTACCATACTTACAGGATCATTTTTGGAACGGGACTGAAACAATTGAGCAATCGAAATCAATACATATGTTCTTGCAAGAACTATTGAGTGTGCAAACACATTTGAAAGACCTTGTTACGCAGGTAAATATGAGAAAACATTGCCTTGTTTCCTTTTCAAGAGTTTTGCTAAACTCACCCAGATCTCCGTGTAACACTACATATGTTGTGTATGAGACATCAACAACAACAAGGGCCAATTACATGCTCATCCAAGATGTCCCTTCCCTGGCAAGTAAAGTGGCATCAGCATTTGCCTCAAGGTGGACATGAGAGAGGGATATATAAGAGTGTATCAAGACAGAGTCTCGCTTCCTCCAAAACATCAGCCAACTTCTAAGAAATGGACTAGATCAGGCCTACCTTATCACATAGTAACAATCACCCTCCACAGCAAGCAGTCGAGTACTGAATCCTGACAAAACTGAGTGCCAATAAATAATGTCTGGGCTTTACTTCTCATTTGAATCACAATACCGAGATAGTCCAAAAAAGATAAATTCCTTTTCCATCTCCTTTTAAGTTAAAAGAAAACTTTTTGGTAAATTATGAGAAAATATAAAGCTACATCAAGGCATGACAATTTTTACCCATTGGAGGGAGTTTTTAAATTCCCAAAACATTTGAAACAGCTCTTAGTGTGAATTTGAGTTTTGTTTTCATCAATCAACTACAGTAACACATACAAACATGACCCAAACTCATAACGACAATCATTATTGGATATCAGTTGTTTCAACAAAAAACATACAGCTTTAGTGAATGGTTTGATTCAGCAAAAACATACAGATTTAGTGAATGGGACTACTTACCTGGATCAGAGGCCTTCTAAATGGCTGTGCAGGCCCATCAGGTTGTCCATTGAGTCTTAATTTTTCTTCCTTCCAAGCAGAAATTGAATGTACTTCCAGCTCTTCATTAGTCAGCATTGATCCATTATTATGAAGCTGCATGGTAAAAGAGGTTATCCAACTGGAGAACCCACCCAGATGTAGGGAAAAATAGATAAAGACCCGAATTTAAGTAAATTCCTCTAGTTGGAGATAATATTCATGCTTTTGATTTGTATTTTTGTTATTTGCAACTGTCTAGTAGATGAGACGGAGAGAATAGGTGTGGAGTCATTGCAATATGATTTTGGTACCATTAGAGCTGCCACAGACAACTTCTCAGCAGCTAATAAGCTTGGAGAAGGCAGATTTGGTTCCGTTTACAAGGTAATAACTGCCTACCATACTAAGAAAAACTGCATTTCATATATATATGATAGGCAAAATAACAGAATCTTGTTAGGCTCTTGGGTTGCTGTTTGGAAGGAGAGGAGAAGCTACTCATCTACGAATATGTTCCCAACACAAGCTTAGACAAATTTATATTTGGTTTGACCCCATTTCAATTTGCACTTCTCCATCTTTCTATATGGATTTCAGACTCAGATATGCTAAGGCAACTGTTACAGGGAAAGATTGAAGAGGTTACGCAATTCATGCCATTTGTTCTAGTGTCACATACATTTGTGACTATGGACCATTAATTCACTGGTTTGAGCCAACCTGACGATTTGCACAGCAGTGGTGCATTCATGGTAAGATCCACCAGATGAATGACCCCACCAGATCCTGCAAATCACCTCTTCAGTCTCTCCTCAGTAAATTGCCTTAGCATTTGTTTTTCAAGTCAGGCCAGACTCATATGATACGAAAATCATGTCTACTATAAATGATTCTCATGTTTCATTTAGTTTGATGAAGTAATTCGCATAACTAGAGCTGCTTTTGGATTAAAAGGGCATATTTGGATTGGGAAAGACGTTACAAAATTGTCGGAGGGATCGCACGAGGGCTTCTCTATCTTCATTTTGCTGCTCCTCTCCTTCCAAACATGACCCTTCATGTGTGGGTTCTCCATGTCTAGCAGTTTGCATAGTAACTTGCCCTCCATGACCCTACTCTGCTTGCTCGCCCTTTGGCATGTGTGTGGAATAGTTGTACCAAGGATCAATACTAGGTGGGACCATGTTGACCCGCCAGTGGTGTCAATGAGAGCCTCTACTCCAAGAACCCGAGAAACAGGCAACAGTCCAATTCTTGTGTACATGTGGCCTGCTTGATGAATGATCAGCTTCATTTTTGGTCCAGGTCACCTACACAATGGGGCAACCTGCTTGAAAATCAGAATTTTCATGGTAATGTTTTCTGCACTCAACTAGAATTTTCATGGTAAATGATGATTCAAAGGGAGATCTATATGAATCATAATCTTAGCTGAGATTGTCTCACCATGTCCCTCCCATAATATAAACAAAGCAGACATTGACTCATCATCTCACCTTTGTCCATAAGGTCTTTTCCTCCTAAGCAACCTTTCAACCAAAAAAATTCCAAAATCAACTAATAACAACACAACAACCAGCTACGATGCGACGATTGCTCCAACTAATAGCCCATTGTCACCACCTGCATCAGGTGCAAAGTCCATATGGAGTGCATCCAGAGGGTGGGAAACACCTCTCACTTTCATCCAAACTCAACAGTTGGTAAAAAAAACATGACAGCCATTTGCAATATTTCATTTTTTCTTGGCATCCATTAATTCAAAAAAACATGACAGCCATCTAAACCAGCCTTCTAAAACTTGTAGCATCTTAAGAATCAGGAAATGGGAAAAGATCTTTACCTGTCAATAGATGAGTCTGTCACAGACATCCAACTACCTATCCACATTTTTTGCCCACTTTTTGAAAAACTAGCATTAATAGAAACTTAAATTTGCATGGAAATTTATACCCAAACTCCTTGTTGAGGCTGTTAGCAACAGCAATGGCAGCTCCTCCTCCTCCATACTTCCTGTTGAAATCATCCTTAACCCGCTCCAGGAGGCAATGGGAATTTGTCTACAAGCTGACTCAACTGCAACTACACAGTAGGCTGTAACATCCAACAAGATAAAGTGAATAAATAAATAAGTGATTAGGCTCAAGGCACTTAACCAGAAACTCAAATTTACAACTCAAGGTCAGCTCAAAACTCATCACAAATGGCAGCCTTCACCGCTGCAGAATTACAAAAACATATGCTAACAGTGAAGTGTCAACTGACAGTGGGGTTGACGAGTTCCCTAAAAAAGGTGTCCATCCTCCCCTACAGGCCCACCCTCACTACAAAATCCCAACTGACAACCCTTTGTGCCCAACATCCATCCAGCCAGATTGGCCAATTGGCTGCTCCCCTCCCCCAAGACTTGTAACTGCACTAGGATTGTTACCACACCACATATAGGTGTGGTCTGCATTCCAGTTTGCTAACTTGTCTTGAATGCCACAAATTCTCAAATCAAACTCAGTGACTGACTGTAGCAAGACATAGATTGGGAAAACAGATGTGCGGGGTATCATTCTTGCTTGTGTTCATCTTTCTAATTGTAAGTTTCTAATCAAATTTTCTAAGAATCATGTGACTGAAGATGATTAGGATCTCGTTATTGGAGCTGCTCTCCCTCTGATTTTAACATGTTTTCTACCATTAGTCCATGCAACAATGGTAGGAAATGAAAAGAATTCAAGAAATAACCACAACTCTACCATGTTAATAACAACTTGGCTCTTTGGTCTGCTTTAGTAAATAAGTCATCCTAGCAGCCATGGCATCAGGCAACCTACACAGGAAAACAATTGTACTGAAACTAAATAAGTGATTAGGCTCAAGGCACTTCACCAGAGCTATACAAGAAGGTCCATGCTGCCATCCGGGCTGACCCCACTCCATTGAAAACAGAGAAAGCACCTACAAAGGAGCACAAGAGGTATAATTTGAAGAAGCTGACCTACGAGGAGAGGAAGGCTAAGCTGATTGAGCGATTGAATGCGCTCAATTCAGCTGGAATGAGAATGGAGTTTTTGGTTCAAAAATCCTTTCTTCTATTGAAAGGATAACCAAACTTTATTAACATGAAAAAAAGCAGCAAATTGACAATGGCATCGAAGGATGTGCAGATACCTGTTCTCTTATGTGTGAATGTATGCGATGCTCATATGGGTTCATGGCTGCCGTAAATGGAGGCATAATTCACCATTCTCAACTGAGTTGCATAATCACTGTCAGTAGTTACTGGACTGTGCTATGTGGGCCCCAACATGATGTAGTTTTTCTGTTCATTCAATTTTCCAGGTTATTTTAGGGCACTGGCCCAAAAATGAGGCAAATCCAAATTTCATGTGGACACTTTTTAGGGCCACACAAGTTTTGGATGAAGCTGATATTTGCGTTTTCCTCTCATTCATGTCCTCGTGACTTGATCAATAGGTTTGATGGCAAATAAACATTACGGTGGGCCCTAGGAAGATTTTCTTTGGGGCTAATTGTAATGTATGGATTTTACCTACATTATCCATTTATTTTTTCAGATCGTTTTAAGGTATGAACCCAAAAATAAAGCATTTTCCATTCAGCACAGACATCAGCCTTTTGCTGCCCCAACAATTAATCCCCCTAGTAGAAAATCTTTGTAGCATTTTCTCTGTAATTTCTACAGTAATTATACAACAGCAACTTGTAATTACAGATTCTTGAGAAATCAGAACATTTCTAAAATCGTTGGGTACTGAGTTGAGGAAAATAAGTTTGAAAACAGATATTCTTTGGGTTTTCACTTACATGAAATTCTTCCGGTGGACGATCCTTCTGCTTCGGCTGATGGATGGGTCACTGCTTGCGACAGAGATCAGTGGGGCAGCAGCACGTGGGAGTTTGGACTTGCGCTCCCTTGGGTAAGGGTAAATGACAGCCAATTCTCTAATGCAGGTAGAACAGCTGGTGGTATGGGAAGCGACGCATGCTCCTTCCTCTGCTCAACCTGTAAAAGAATAATATGTCAGTTCCATTAAAGTAGGCCCAGCTTTGTAGTAATCAGAAATTGTAATTCTCTGACTTATCATGGCCTACATTGGATTGTTAAAACAGGGGCTCACTACATTGTGGGGTCTCATCAGAGTTCGGGTCAGATCTAAGCCTTCCACCAATGGCAATGTCGGGGGCCACTGTTTTTATTAACAATCTCATTCTAAAGTCCTCCTCCCTCCTCCTTTACCCGAGCTTAGGACCGGCAATGCAAGGAGTTGCATTGGCGGAGTTAAAAAAGGGCTTAGACTCCATTTGGTTTAAAAAAAAATGTATTCATAAAAACTAATGTGATGACCAAATGGAGCCTAAGACTATAAATAATGGCTGTAAATAAACGTCATGACCCCTTTTTGCCATAACTCTTGCAGTTCATCAATTAATGGCTGTAAATAAACGTCAATATCCTTTCCCGGTTGTCGCGGTCCCTCAATGAGCAACGTCAACATAGTAAACTGAGGTTTCATGCAAAGTTTTGGTGGAAGGTTGTATGTCACACACATAACGGGCCATGAACTATATGACATACTGAAAGAGCCGAATGGGTTAAACCCATCTGTAGCCAGGCCTAATCGAACATTGCGAGGTTCAGCTGAAAAATCTGTATACTTGTCATCGAGATTCTTCCATGTAATAGAATCAGCTGGATGCTCCATCTTTTCATGTTGAAATTTCCTAGCTGAGTGCCAAGACATTTCTTTCACCAACCATGGCACACTGAACATTCTTTGTAGCCTTGGTGTTAATGGAAAATACCTTAACACCTTCGCAGGTATTTTAGATTGTTTTCTCTGAGAATCCATTTCAGTCTTGAACCTGGAACTTTTACAATTTGGACAAATGGTTTTCATCTCGTTCTCTCTCCAGTATAAGATGCAATCATTTAGACAAGCATGGATTTTCACATAATCAAGACTCAACTTTGTAATGATCTTCTTCGCTTGGTATGTATTAGTTGGGGCTTTGTTACCAGAAGGTAACACCTTCTTTAGTAGTTGAAGGAGCTCTGTAAAGCTTTTTTCACTCCATCCATGATTCACCTTTAATTTGAAAAGCTGTACAATGAAAGTCAGCACGGTGAAATCTTGGGCCCCAGGGTATAGCTCAGTCATCGCGTCTCGTAGATTTTCTTCAAACTCATTAGTTTCATTTTCTCCAAAGACGCCTTCGACTACATGGGTCACATTCGGTTCATCCTGTACAACTTCATCTAGGTTATTACCACCAAGTTCTTGAACGATCGTGTTGTGCAACTCATTTAAGTTCGGGACACTATGATATTGTTGGGAACTTGATTCACGTACAGAATACTTTGGTGATACATGCTCCCCATGCATGTTCCAAACCCTATAGCTTAGGTCGAATCCATTTTTCATTAAATGTATTTCCATATCATCATAAGAAATCGGAAAACGTGCACATCTACAAGTGGTGCATGGACAAGGAACGGATTCTCTACCAGGAAGGTTTTCTTGTGCAAACTTTGAAAAACTTCTGATTCCAGAAAGAAAACGTGGGTCTGGGAAACTTAGTGTCATCCACTCCCTATTCATTACACCCGGATCTCGATTAACTAAGGGGTCCATTTTCAACCTACCCTTACACCTTAAAAAATTAAAGTTGAAAATTAGCCTCATGCACCATCCTCCTCAAAAGTTGGAAATGAAGGAAGTGCTATCAGATGATTGAACTCATACAGATATTATCTACCAATACAATGTATTAAGGAGTTTGCAATCATTGTATTTTTATACCATTAATAATTATGCTAACATTTTGCTCTACCCAATATGGTTTCTGTGAAACTACTACAATGAGATATTTTCATAAAAAGTCTCTTAATAGAGAAATATATATTGCAAGGAGTCAATACTGGGGAAACATTGGAGTTAGCAACTCAACTCCAATGCTCAAGCTAAATAAGATGGAATCTAGAGATACTCCACCAAAAAAAAAAAAAAAAAGCGAATAGAGGAAACATTATAATAATATTTTTTTTTTTTTTTTTTTTTTTAAATAAAGTGTGGAAACCTGTTTCACATTGACCGGAATGCAGGAAGTACATGAAAGTGGCTCCAAATGGCAAGTGAGCTCTTTTGTTCATTATGAAGACATGAGCTCGTCACCTTCCATTTGATCCAATGACCATGCTACTCAATGCAAACTTACTTCAAACACACCCTCAAAGTGTCTCCATAAACTACCTTTTAGTAGATATGGCTTAAAAGCTTTGAAGGTTTAATGTTTGTACCAACCAACCTTTGAACCATTTTTCCCATGACCTAGTTACAAAATATAAAAAAGTTACAGGACTGACTATTTTATACCAATCAAGTGATCTTGATCGTCGATTCAGTATGATTAGGAACATTCCACTAATTAGGCCCTACCTTGGATTACCATGGTGCTCAAGGACTTCAATATGACAATCTTAGCCATCCAATATATGAAATGTGACTATCAAATTCTGAGTGTTTTGCGATGGAACTGATTAAATGAGGATTTAGTTTTGTTGGGAAAATAGGTTTAGTTTTTTCCTGGTTTGTTCAATATTTTCATTACTTAGTTCTACCAATCCAATGTTTATTTTGGAACAGTAAATTGTAATGATAATGAAACCATGCAATGTTACTACAGATCTGGTTCTTGACATTGTGATGCACCCGGAGAAAGTGGAATGACAGAGTTTTCTTGGGTGCCATTAAAATAAATCTATTTCTGATGATACAATCTTGTTTTATGATGTGAGTAGGCAACGGGGATAACTTAAGGATAATTGTTAGAAGGTTTGAAATAATGTCGGACCCAAAAATCAACTAACTCAGAAAAGAAAAATGATGAGGATTCGCACGAGGGAGAAGGATATGAGCACTGTCACAGGAAATTTTGGATGCCAGGCTTGTTGCCTTCCAAAGACTTACCCTGGCTTACCCCTATGCATCAGCCTGTTCATTTGTGGGTTGACATGGCAGAATAAATTAAATTAAATTAAAAACACATCCTTTTTTTAAGCCCCTTGGGAAAATCAAAACCTTTTTTTCCATACAACCACACCCAACCAATAACTCCACGATCTAGGTAGAGACAAGAAAAAATCACATCTGCATATTTCAATGAATCAAAGCAAAAAATTAACAACCACATCCCATGCCAGATTTTATATAAGAAACAAATCCAATCCTCATTTTCAAACAAAACCGAAACAATAACCTTAGGGCCTATTTGGATGCCTGTAAGTTCTTTTAAGTTGTAAGTGACTTACAGGTGAAAGTTACTTACAGGTAACCTGTTTGGATGTAAGTTGTAAGTCACTTACAGGTAAGTTAGTTTTTCTGTTTGGATAGCCTGTAAGTTACTTATAGGTAGAAAGCTGTATATTCACATCGAGCAGAGCTTAGATTGGGGAATCATTGTAAAATGTTATAATCATATAAAAAAAACATAGGATCAAATATGTTATTTTGTTAAGGCCATCAAAATGAATATCTGAGATAATTATTAAGCTAAACCAATCATCAAGTGGGCTATAAAAGTGGGCCCACGAATTCAAACATGTTTAACTTATTAAGCAATTATCTTTTCCATCTAGCTCAATTCAAACTCTATTAACTTGTTTTTTCAGCTCTATTAATGAGTTATGATGCAGCTGCCATTTCAGATCATTTCTGCACATTAATTGGAATTGATTCAGGTGAGAAAAGTTCATGTTAATTTAAATTCAATGGATTCTGTCGAGAAATTGAGCAGTTGCTAACGAATTCCACCAGTTTCAATTATTCCAATGCACATACCAAACAACAATAGCAAGGAACAATTTATTTGTCTACAAGCAATGTTTCCAAGGAAAGAGAATAGTGGCCTTTTAAGAGCTCTTCCTAGTTCTTACAATTTCAACCAAAATAAGATCATATTTTTCTACAGCTAGGATCTTCCAATCTGGGAGGTTTTTGGTGATGGGCCCGTCCAGGGAGAGCCCCACCATAAAAACAGTTTAGATCACTGCACCATAGGCCCCACTTTGTACAAACTGTAAAGCTGAAGATATTGCACACAGACTTGGCTGAGCATTATATAAGAGTTTTGATAAGCCGGCACGTGTCCAAGACAGTTAATGCATACAACACCATATATGCCAGCATGGCAGACAGTTGCAATATCCAAGCCATCCATCAAAAGGCTCAAAACTGCACTACAGCCAACATACTAAAAGAATGCTTGTTTTTTCTACCTTTTAGGGTGGATGGGATGTGGTCTCATAGAATGTGGTGATGAAAGAAGCGTGTGTTCAATTTGCAAAAGAATGCTTGCCTATGTAAAGTCCCAAAACATGGTTGTGTGCAGTTGCGTGCCAGTCACAAATCATAGGTTTCTGGAAATTTAAAATGACTAGTCCTTTAGTTATCTAAGGGTGCTTTTGAATACTTCCTTGAACTGGATAGCAATACCCAATTCAATGTAGAATAAATGACAGAAGTGGGTTGGCATCGTTTAATTCACAAGACCAAAATCTAATAGTTCCATGCATTTCAAGATGGACTTGAAACCATTGTAACTTCAATCCGTGGTTATGAACGGCCTGTGGCAAGAACTGCTTCCCTCATCTCCCTGTACCAAATTGAAGTACTTCAACCCATTGTTCAATTTGCAAAAAAAAAAATTAAAAAAAAAATCAGCCTAAGTTTTCTAGCCCATCAACTTATTTCTAATATCATGGGGATCACCTTCATCTTTGGACAGTAACATCTACATGGTGAGCCCCACCTGATGAAACCTTTCTGGGCCCCACAGTGATGTTTACTTACCATCCAACCTGTTCATAAGATCTTACAGACATGGATGAAAGGAAAACACAATATAAGCTTGATAAAAAACTTCTGTGGCCCACAAGAGTTTTTCAACGGTGGACGCTCAAGTCACACTGTTTCCTGTAGCATGGTCAATTCAAGCTTTGGATATGATTCATCTTTTGGCACTAAAGTTATCAGTTAAAATGGATGGACGGAGTGGATTAAATATATAAATCATGGTGAACCTCGAAGAGCTTACTCAATACGCAGTTACTCAGTACGCAATCCAGTTTACCCAACTCGCCCTGCAATTTTTTGGTAGATTTGCCTGTAAGTGACTTACAGGTTGTAAGTTACTTACAGGCGATTTTTCCTCCCCCAAACACCACCTGTAAGTGACTTCCCTGTAAGTGACTTCCCACTTACCCAACTTACAGGCATCCAAACAGGCCCTTAATATTTCACAATCGGGATAAAAAAAAATGCAAACCAACAGCCAATCCTATCCACATCTTCGACAAATTGAAGCAATAGGCTGCAAGATCTAATGCAAAATATCTCAAATCAAGCAGAAAGAAATCCGGTACCACAGATCACATAAATCACCAGATTCTAACCAGAGAAAAAGGGGGGAAACGAGATCAAATGATTCCAACCATGGAAATTAAGGAGAAAAAAAAAACCTTGCAAAGCTGAGATCTTCTTCTCCTTCTCCTTCTTATTCTCCTTCTTACGACGAAAGGGGGTTTTGAAGATTGAGAGATGGGTTTTGGGAGGTTTGTTGCGCGCAGGAGAAAGGGTGGACCGAGATGGAGAGGCTGAGCGCGTGAGGGAGAGTGTGAGATCGAGAGAGGGCGAGGGAGATGGAGAGGCTGAGTGCGAGAGAGAGATAGAGAGATGGGTTTTGAGAGCTTTGCTGCGCGCGGGAGAAGAGGGCGGGCTGATTTTCGATTTGGGAGGGTGCATTTAGTTTTAAGAGGGCCGCGTGACGGACGACCCATAAATCATTTGGGTTTTAGGATAGTGGGGCCCACCGTGATGTATTTTATTTATCCACTCCGTTCATTAATTTTAAAATATTATTTTAAGTATGTATGATGAAAATGAGTCAGATCAAAGCTGTAAGAAGACCACACAACATATTAACCATAAAAATTTAATTTTTATTATTTCTTATGGTGTGGTCCACTTAGACCCTTAATCTACATAATTTTTGGGCTCATAGATTGAAATTGTATATCAAAATTTATGGGCAGCTTAGATCAAAAAATATATTCCAATGGGCCCCATGGAGCCCCTTAAGCAACATCAATATGTAATAAGGCTATTGGGAAGATGTAGGTTTTAGCTACGGATCAATTATATTTTAGCTACGGATTTAATCCGTAGTTTAATTGCTACGAATTTAATCTGTACCCAAAACTTTCAAAGTCCGTACCCTTTGCTCGATTTTTTGGTAGTGTAAATCTTGAAGTGATGAGCATGGCTAACCTTATGAAAAAATAGTACTTTTATGGGAAGTAAATTGATTTTCACTGAGCACATTGAAAAACTTGATATGTGAACTTATGATCTGAAGAAATTGATAAAGAACCTATTTGATTCGGCTTTAGGTCTTCAAAATCCCACTCTCTCGTCTTAATCTTACTCATTCATACTTGTTTCCACAAAAGATTGTTTTCTAAAAAAGGTTTGAACATGGGGAATTGAAGATTATTTCACGCATGTTTTGCTCGGGACTAGCAAAATGCTGGTTGGGGAGTGTGTTGAGTATCAAATATTGCATATTTTTCCTCATTTATATCTTGATTTTATAAACATGATAATGATTAATGGTATATTTTATATATGTTTATATTGCAAGGTGAATTTGCGAGCTTGTATTGAAAAGAATGTTAAAAACATGGATTTGATGCTCAAGAATCACCAAGGCAAGGGATGGATCTTAGGAGACTAAGATTGAAGAATTCACATGCCAAAGATCCAAGGAAACCAAGTGATGAAGGAAGAGTATCGAAGATTTGAAGTGAAGAAAATGAATCCTGAAAATTGTCCTGAAAATATATTTCGGAACCAGAAAAGTATAGTTCTGGAAAACTGCCAAAATAAACTTCGATCATAACGAAGGTACTTAGATGCATCGAAGATTGTATCAAAGGTACTTAGATGTATCGAAGGTGTAATCGAGAATTGCAGGATATTTAAGCCAAACTCGCTAACAGTTCTGGACCAGTTTCAATTATATCAAAGGTACTTCGATGAATCAAAGCTTCCATCAAAGCTTATATCAAAAGACC